>WOXC01005416.1:0-600000 GCA_011680675.1 Gymnobelideus leadbeateri
GGAGTGAAACAAGGGTGTCCACTATCACCCCTCTTATTCAATCTGGTACTAGAAATGTTAGCAGTAGCAATTAGAGAAGAAAAAGAAATCAAAGGAATCAAATTAGGCAAAGAAGTGACCAAGCTGTCACTCTTTGCAGATGATATGATGATATACTTAGAGAATCCTAGAGAATCAAGTAAAAAATTACTTGAGACAATAAATAAATTTGGCAAAGTTGCAGGATATAAAATAAACCCACATAAATCCTCAGCATTCCTGTACATCTCTAATAAAACTCAACAGCAAGAGATAGAAAGAGAAATCCCATTTAAAGTCACTGTAGACATTATAAAATATTTGGGAATCTACTTGCCAAAACAAACCCAGAATCTATATGACCACAACTACAAAACACTTCTCACACAAATAAAAACAGATCTAAATAGTTGGAAAAATATCAATTGCTCGTGGCTGGGTCAAGCTAATATAATAAAAATGACAATTTTACCCAAACTAAATTATATATTTAGTGCCATTCCAATCAATTTACCAAAAAACTACTTTGTAGAGTTAGACAAAATAATAACAAAATTTATTTGGAAAAACAAACGGTCTAGAATATCAAGGGAATTAATGAAAAGAAATGCTAGGGAAGGTGGACTAGCTATGCCAGATCTTAATCTGTATTATACAGCAGCAGTCAACTGCTTGGTACTGGCAGAGGTGTAGAGTAGTGGATCAATGGAACAGATTAGGTGCAGGAGACCCAGCAGTTAATGAATATAGCAATCTATTGTTCGATAAACCCAAAGACCCCAGTTTTTGGGATAAGAATACACTATTTGACAAAAACTGCTGGGAAAACTGGAATACAGTATGGCAGAAACTGGGCATAGATCACTATCTAACACCATATACCAAAATCAAGTCTAAATGGGTGCATGTCTAAAGGATGTAAAGGATGATACTGTAAGCAATTTGGGAAAGCAAGGAATAGTTTACCTGACAGATCTGTGGAGAGGGGAAGATTTTAGGACCAAACAAGAATTAGAGAGCATTATAAAATGCAAAATGGATAATTTTGATTACATTAAATTGAAAAGCTTCTGCACAAACAAAGCCAATGTAACCAAGATCAAGAGGGAGGTGGGAAATTGGGAAAGAATTTTTACAACTTGTGTCTCTGATAAAGGACTCATTTCTAAAATTTATAGAGAATTGAGCCAAATCTATATGAATACAAGTCATTCCCCAATTGAGAAATGGTCAAAGGATATGAATAGGAAGTTTTCAGAGAAAGAAATTAAAGATATCTATAAGCATATGAAGAAATGCTCTAAATCACTATTAATTAGAGAAATGCAAATCAAAACAACTCTGAGATACCACATCTCTCCAGTCAGATTGGCTAAGATGACAAAACAAGAGAGTGACAAATGCTGGAGAGGATGTGGACAAATTGGAACACTAATACATTGCTGGTGGAGTTGTGAACTTATCCAACCATTCTGGAGAGCAATCTGGAATTATACCCAAAGGATTATAAATAATTTCATACCCTTTGACCCAGCCATACCACTTTTAGGGTTATATCCCAAAGAGATCATAGTAGTGGGAGGAAGAACCATATGTACAAAAATATTTTTAGCAGCCCTTTTTGTGGTTGCAAAGAATTGGAAACTAAAGGGGTGCCCATCAATTGGGGAATGGCTAAACAAGTTGTGGTATATGAATGTAATGGAATTTTATTGTGCTATAAGAAACGAGGAGGTGACGGATTTCATAATTACCTGGAGAGACTTATACAAACTGATGCTGAGCGAGAAGAGTAGAATCAGAAGAAATTTGTATACAATCACAGACATACCATATCTGTGACGACCAACTATGACAGACTGGACTCTTTTCAGCAATGCAGTGATATAAGTTAATCCCGAATGACTCAAGAAAGTGAGAAATGCGCCATCCAGAGATATAACTAGAAAGAACTGAGCCTGAATCCTGATGGAAGCAAACTAAATGATCTTGTTCTTCTCATTGTTTGGTTTTACTTCTTCCTTATCATCTTTCATCCCACCTAGTACAATATGCCTTTATAATTGGAATAATGTTTAATATGAATGCATTTGCAGGCCCTATACTGTACTATATGCTGTCATGAGGGGAGGGGGGAGGGAAGTAAAGGAAATTTGAAAATCAAGGAACTATGGAATTGAATCTTGTTAACTGAAACTAAACTAATAAATTAATTTAAAAAAAAAAAAAGCTCACTGAAGAGAATCATTCCTTCAGTATTAGATTGGAGCAAATAGAAGCTAGTGACTTTATGAGAATTCAGGATACTATTAAACAGATCCAAACAAATGAAAAAATAGAAGGCAATGTGAAATATCTCATTGGAAAAACACTAACCTGGAAAACAGATCCAGGAGAGATAATTTGAAAATTATTGAACTACCTGAAAGCCATGATCAAAAAAAGAACCTAGAAATCATCCTTCAAGAAATTCTCAAGGAAAATTGCCCTGATGTTTTAGAACCAGAGGGCAAAATAAAAGTTGAAAAAATCCACCTATCACCACCTGAAAAAGATCCCAAAAATAAAACTCCTAGGAACATTATATCCGAATTCCAGAGTTCCCAGGTCAAGGAGAAAATATTACAAGCAGCCAGGAAGAAACAATTTGAATATTGTGGAAACATAGTCAGGAAAACACAGGATCTGGCAGCTTCTACATTAAAGGATTGAAGAGCTTGGAATATGATATTCCAGAGGTCAAAGGAGCTGGGATTAAAACCAAGAATCACCTACCCAGAAAAACTGAGTATAATGCTTCAAGAGAAAATACAGTAGTTCAATGAAATAGAGGACTTTCAAGCATTCTTTTTTGTTTGTTTGTTTTTGGAGGGCAATTGGGGTTAAGTAACTTGCCCAAGGTCATATGGCTAGGTTTTTGTTTGTGTGTGCATTAAGTGTCTAAGGCTGGATCCGAACTCAGGTCCTTCTGACTCCAGGGCCGACGCTCCACTCATTGCTCCACCTAGCCACCCTTTTTTTTTTTTTAACTTTCAAGCATTCTTGATGAAAAAACCAGAGTTGAATAGAAAATTTGACATTCAGATATAAGAAGCAAGAGAAGCATGGAAAGGTCAACAGGGAAAAGAAATCATAAGGAGCTTATCAAAGTTGAAATATTTACATTCCTACATGGAAAAACAATAATTGTAACTTGTGAAACTTTTCTCAGTATGAAAATAGTTGAAGGGAATATAAACATATATGTGTGTGTGTGTGTGTGTCTATATTAGAGGATATATGGGCATATGTGAATTCACATATGTGAATGTGTGTATATATTTGTACAGGTATACATAGACAGAGGGCACAGGACCAATTGAATAGGAAAGGATGACACTTAAAAGGTGAAATTAAGAGGTGAAAGAGGAATATAATGAGAGGAGATAGGGAGAGACAGAATGGGGTAAATTATCTCATATAGAAGAGGCAAGGGAAAATGGTTGCAGTAGAGGGGAAGAACAGGGAGGCAAAAGGGAATGGGTCAACCTTACTCTCCTTGAATTTGGCTTACGGAGGGAATGACATACACACTAAATAGGGTATCTCACCCTACAGGAGAGTAGGGGGGAAGGGGATGAGAAGGGGGATGATGGAGGGGAGGGCAGGTTGGGAGGGAGGGAAGTTGGAAGCATACATTTTTGAAAAGGGTCAGGGTCAAAGTAGAAAATAGAACAAGTGGGGGGCAGGATAGGATGGAGGGAAATATAGTCAGTCTTTCACAATATATCCACTATGGAAATGTTTTGCATAGCTACATGTGTACAACTTATATTGAATTGCTTGTCTTTCCAGTAAGAGTAGGTAATGAGGGAGGAAGGGAAAGAATCTGGAATTCAAAGGTTTAAAATCAAATGTTTAAAATATATATATTTACATGCAACTGGGAAATAAGATATACAGGCACTGGGGCATAGAGATCCATACTGCCCTACTGGAAAGTCAGAGGGGGAATGGGGGAGGGGGTATACAATGGGATCACTGTTTTGGGGTTATGGGTAGGGGAAAGACGGGGAAAAAATTTAACTCAAAATCTTGTGGAAATGAATGATGTAAAATAAAAATAAACATACATTTTAATTTTTAAAAAGTACTAACCTTACAACTACCACCATAAGCTGGGTAGCACAAGTATTCTATCTTTTTAAGAAAGAGAAAACTAAGAGATGTCATGACTTACCCACAGTCAAACAACAAATAAGGGTGAAAACTAGGGACTTGAGGCAGCTAGGTGGTGCAGTGAATAGAGTACCAGCCCAGGAATCAGGAGGACTTGAGTTCAAATCTGGCCTCTGACACTTAGCACAAAAACTAGCCATGTGACCTTGGGCAACTCACTTAACCCCAATTGGCCTCCAAAAAGCGAAAAAACAAACAAACAAACAAACAAACCCTAGGGACTTAAAACCATTTGACTCCAAATCCAATGTTCTTTCTAGCACAGCACATTAATTGCATATGCCCTGCCCTTTCCTACTAGGCAGCTAGGTGGCAGTTCCTGGAATCATAAAAACTTGAGGTCTAACCTCAGACCTTAGAAGGTGTATGACCCTGGGGAAGTCACTTAACCTCTGACTGCCTTAGTTTCTTTGTCTGTAAAAAAGAGGTAATAATAGCACCTACCTCCCAGGGTAGTTGTGAGATCAAAGAATATTTGTAAAGTGCTTAGTACAGCACTTAGCACACAATAGGTGTTTAATAAATACTTCTTCCCACTCTCCCCCCTCCCACTAACTCCTAACCTTTTTAAAAATGTATTTATTTTTAGTTTTCAACATTCATTTCCACAAGATTTTGAGTTAAAAATTCTCCCGTCTCTCCCCTACCCCCCACCCCAAGATAGCAAGCATACTGAATACCCCTTCCCCCAATCTGCCCTCTCTTGTATCCCCCCTATCCCACCTTACTTTCTTATAGGGCAAGATGGATTTCTATACGCCCTTGCCTGTATATCTTATTTTCTGGTTGCATGTCAAAACAATTAACATTTATTTGTAAAATTTTGAATTCCAGATTCTCTCCCTTCTTCCCTCCCCACCCAGCCCCACTGGGAAAACAAGCAATTCAATATAGGTTATACATGTTTCCATAGTAATCATGTTGTGAAAGACTAACTATATTTCCCTCAATGCTACCCCGCCCCCATTTATTCTCTTTTCTCCTTTGACCCTGTCCCTCTTCAAAAGTATTTGCATCTAACTACCCTCACCCCAATCTGTCCTTTCTATCATCCCCCATCTTATCTCCTTCCCCCCTACTTAGAGTGTATATGTTATTCTCTCTTTCAGCCAAATCCAATGAGAGTAATGTTTCACCTTCCTATTCTTCCCCTCCATTGTAACAGCTTTCTCTTGCCTCTTTTATGTGAGATAATTTACCTATTCTACCTCTCCCTCTCTCCTTCTCCCAATATACTCTTCTCCCACCTCTCAATTTTATTTTTTAGATATCATCCCTTCATATTCAACTTATCTTGTTCCTCTGTCTATGCATACATGTACACATATATACACACACATACATATTTACATATACTCACCTATATATACACGTGTGTGTATACATATATACATATATATATGTGTGTATACATATATATTCCTTTCAACTATCTTCATACTGAGAGAAGTCTCATGAGTTACAAATATCATCTTTCCATGCAGGAATGTAAACAGTTCAACTTTGATATGTTCCTTATGATTTCTCTTTCCTGTTTTCCTTTCCATGCTTCTCTTGCTTCTTGTATTTGAAAGCCAAATTTTCTGTTCAGTTCTGGTCTTTTCAATAAGAATGCTTGAAATTCTTCTATTTCACTGAGTGTCTATATTTTCCCCTGAAGTATTATACTCAGTTTTGCTGGGTAGGTGATTCTTGGTTTTAATCCTAGCTCCTTTGACCACTGGAATATCATATTCCAAGCCCTTAGATTCTTTTTTTTTTTTAACAAATGCTTTATTAACTTCTGTTTTACATCATTCATTTCCGCCAGATTTTGAGTTACAATCATTTTCTCCCCATTATTCCCCTACCCAACCTCCCAGAATAGTAGTCCCACAAGATATCACTTCCTCCAATCTGCTCTCTCCCATACCTTCTCCCATACCCATCGAACTTCCCATAAGGAAAAATCAAATCTGTATTCCCAATGCCTGCACATCTTATCTCCCTATTACAAGCGAAAGAGTATTCCTAATAATATTTATATATATTTGAAACATTTAATGTTACAACCTCAAATTTCAGATCCATTTCCTTCCTCCCTTGTCACCCATTCCTTCTTGGGAGATAAGCAATTCAGTATATGTTGTACATGTCTAGCTATGCAAAACATTATCATAGTAGATATATTGTACAAGGCTGCTTATAATTCCTCCCACTCATCCCACCCCCCACCTGGTCCATTCCCTACATAATCCTGTCCCTCTTCTATAGTGGGTACTTCCAACCTCCCCTCACCCCAAGGATGCCCTCCCATCCATCATCCCTCCTCTCATCCCCCTTCCCCCTATCCTGCTGCAGTTTGAGATATCCCATTTAGTATGTATGTCATTTTCTCCCTGAACCAAATTCAATGGGAATGTGGTTTTGTCTTTTTAGCCTTCCTTATTCTCCCCCTCCTTTGCACCCACTTCCCCTACATGAGATAGTTTACCCTACCATGTCTCTCCCCATCTCCTCTTGCCACTTTCCTCTTTCACCTCATAATTTCATCCCTTGAGTACTCTTCCTTCCCAACAAAATCAACCTATGCCCTCTATCCATATATAACTGTAACCATATACACACACATTCACATATGTATTCATATGACCACACCCCTTCCATTATTTTCATAGTGAGAAAGATATCATCAGTCACAGTTATTGCTTTTCCATATAGGAATGTAAATAGTTCAACTTTGATAAGTTCCTTTGATTTCTTTTCCCTGATTACCTTCTCAGGCATCTCTTCCTTCTTGTGTCTGGATGTCAAATTTTCTATTCAATTCTGGTTTTTCCTCAAGAATGCTTGAAAGTCCTCTATTCCACTGAATGACCATATTTTCTCCTGAAACAAAATACTCAGTTTTGCTGGGTAGGTGACCCTTGGGTTCATTCCCAGTTCTTTTGCCCTCTGGAATATCATATTCTATGCCCTTCGATCCCTCAGTGTAGAAGCTGCCAGGTCCTGGGCTATTCTGATTGTGTTTCCACAATATTGAAATTGTTTCTTCCTGGCCGCTTGTAGTATTTTCTCCTTGATCTGGGGATTCTGGAACCTGGCTATAATATTTCTGGGAGTTTTCTTTTTGGGATCTTTTTCAGGAGGTGATTGGTGGATTCTTTCATCCTCTATTTTGCCCTCTGGATCTAAAACATCAGGGCAGTTTTCCTTGAGAATTTCTCCAAGGGTGATTTCTAGGTTCTTTCCTTGATCATGGCTTTCAGGTAGTCCAATAATTTTTAAATTGTCTCTCCTGGATCTGTTCTCCAGGTCAGTGGTTTTTCCCATGAGATATTTCACATTGCCTTCTAATCTTTCATTTGTTTGGATCTGCTTAACAGCATCTCGATTTCTCACAAAGTCACTAGCTTCCATTTGCTCCAGTCTAACTCTGAAGGAATGAATCTCCTCAGTGAACTTTGAGATTCTTTTTCCATCTGGCAAATTCGACTTTTTAAGGCATTCTTCTCCTCATTGCCCTTTTGGGCCTCCTTTGCCATTTGAGTTAGTCTATTTTTTAAGGTGTTGTTTTCTCAGTCAGGCTGTTGACCCTCATTTCATACTTTTCCTGCATCCTTCTCATTTCTCTTTCCAATTTTTCCTCCACTTCTCTTATTTGATTTTAAAGTCCTTCTTAAGGTCCTCTATGGCCTGCAACCCACTCATGTTTTCCCCTGGGGCTTTTGGAGCAGGACTTCTGACCTCACAGTCCTTTTCCCGCTCTATGCCCCCAAAATAGAGTCTAGGGTTGCATTTTTCTGTTTCCTTTGCCTTGGCATGTTGCCACTTAATTGCTTGACTTTTGGGCTTGTTGCCACACTATGGCTTTAAGGCCAGCTAGAGGAATTTTCGTCCCGAACGTGTGGGGGCAACTTCCGTTTCTGGCAAGCTCTAAACCCACCCACAACTTCCACCCTAGATCACAATCCAGATCCAGGGAGGTTAAAGCAAGAGCGATTACCCCCAAGACTGATCGCTGGATCTCCCCACGATTTGTAGGCTGGGAGCTGGAAATGCCTATGAAAACTACAAAATGGCGTGTCTCCTCAGCGGCTTCTAGCCCCCAGGGGAGGGAGCTGACGCATTCCCCAAATACAGGCCCCAAAGTCCATAGGACACCAACCTCTTACTTTGTCCTAGGCATGTCTATGTTGATAATTCTGGAATCGCCACAGCTCCTGGTGTTCTGGGGTTCCTCCAGCCGGCTGCTGGCCCTGCCGCCCTGGAGCTAAAACCTCGGCTCACGCGGACCTGGGCTCGGCTCGGCTCCTGCGCTCTGCGCGCTGCGCGCTGCCGGCTCCCAGACCGCTGTGCTGGTCCTTCCTGCAGGGCTTCTGGGCTGTCCTCAGCGGGAGGTTAGCTTCTCTGTGTCGTTCTGTGGGTGCTGGGGCTCCAGAAGTTGTTCACAGTCCTTTTTTACATAGTTTGTGGGGAATCTGGGGGCAGAGAGGCTTGGAAGAGCTGTTTCTACTCCGCCATCTTGGCTCCGCCCCCCCCTTAGATTCTTTAATGTAGAAGATGCTAAATCTTGTGTTATCCTGAATGTGTTTCCACAATACTCAAATTATTTCTTCCTGACTGCTTGTAATATTTTCTCCTTGACCTGTAACTCTAGAATTTGGCTATAATATTCCTAGAAGTTTTCTTTTTGGGATCTCTTTCTAGAGGTGATCAATGAATTCTTTCAATTTCTATTTTGCCCTCTGGTTCTAGAATACTAGGGCAGTTTTCCTTGATAATTTCTTGAAAGATGATGTCTAGGCTTTTTTTTTGATCATAGTTTTCAGGTATTCCAATATTTTTAAATGATCTTTCCGCGATCTATTTTCCAGATCAGTGGTTTTTCCAATGAGATATTTCACATTGCCTTCTATTTTTTCATTTGTTTGGATCTGTTTTATAGTATCTTGATTTCTCATAAAGTCATTAGCTTCCATTTGCTCCAACCTAATTTTGAAGGAGTTATTCTCTTCAGTGAGTTTTTGAAATTCCTTTTCCATCTGGGCAATTTGACTTAAGGCATTATACTCTTCATTGGCTTTTGGGGCCTCTTTTGCCATTTGAGTTAGTCTATTTTTAAGGTGTTATTTTCTTCAGTATTTTTTGCATCTCCTTTAGCAGGCTGTTGACTCACTTTTCATGATTTTCTTGCATCATTCTCATTTCTCTTCCCAATTTTTCTTCTTCTCTTACTTGATTTTCAAAATCCTTTTTGAGCTCCTCCATAGCCTGCAACCAATTCCTATTTTTTTTCAGTTAACAAGCTTACTTTAATCAAACAAACGTATATTACCTAGTTCAGGGGGAAAAGGTCAACACCCCGAACTTCAGATTATACAGACAGATCAAACAGACAGGCTTCCAAACTGTCCAACCATTATCAATACCAAAATCATAGTTACCAGAGAGGGAAGCATCAACATTTGGGTTTTCAAAGCTGGGGGGCTCTCAATAGCTGCCCAGAGTCTCATCTGGTCAAATCACACAACACTTCTCAAAGCGAGCCCCCCAATTCCTATTTTTCTAGGAGGCTTTTGGTATAGGAGTTTTGATTTTGCTGTCTTCTTCTGGTTCTATGTTTTGATTGCCTTTGTCTCCAAAAAAAAAAAAGTGATTCTACAGTTTGATTTCACTTCCTCTGTTTGCTCATCTTGCCAGCCAATTACTTGACTTTTGAGCTCTTTGCCATGGTAGAATTCTGCTTCCAGAGTGGTGAGAGCTGTGTCCCAAATTTCTTGGGTTTTTCACAGCTGTTGTCAGGGTTTATTCTTGGCACCTGCCTCAGAACTGTGAGAAGGAGTCCCTCTACACAGCCTCAACAAGCTCTGCCACACCAGCACCCCTTACCCCAGCACTGCCACCCAAGACTGCAACCCAGATTCAAGCAGGGCAAAGCAAGAGAATCCTGCCTCAGTGCCAGCAAAATGATTCCTGCAATTGCCCTCTGGACAATCATTTGGTCCCCCTATGATCTGTAGGCCTAGAGCTTAGGAGGCAGCCTTTACCACCTCCGCTGCCCTGGGGGTAGGGGCTGGACCATACTCTTCTCTTACCCAATTCCAACTGACCCAACTCCACTGACCTTTTACTTTCTCTTTGGCATTTATTGGTTGAGAAGTCTGGAAACTGCCACAGCTGCTGAAGTCTGTGATTTACTCACCTGAAGTATGCTCCAGCTGGTCTGTGTCTCTGGTCTAGGTCACTGTGGCCCACATGAGACTATGCTCCCCTCCCAGTCTGGTGTGATAGACCCTTGCTGTCGGCCTGTCAGGCTGCCATCAGCGGGAGATTTGTTTCTCTCTATCACTTTGTGGGCTCTGTAGCTCTAAAATCTGTTTAGTCATTTTTTTTATAGGTATTGGAGGTGGCTGGAGCGAGAGCTCAAGCAGTTCCTGCTTTTACTCTGCCATCTTGGCTCCTCCTCCTAACTCCTAAACTTTAAGCCTCTTGAAAGCAGATACCATGTCCCCTTCCTTTTCATTTCCTTATACTTCAAAAGACACCAAATAGATGCTTAACTGATATAATTTTCACTGGTCTAGTTTGAAGGAAATAGGATGGACCAGAAAGCCTATCAGCCAAGAGTTCAATGATGAACATGCATAGGATCACAGAAGAACATATTTTAGAGCTTGGAAGGCACATTAGAGGCCACTGAGTCCAACCCTCTCATTTGACAGATGAGGAAACTGAGGTACTACCAGGTTAAGTGACTTTTTCAAGGTCATTCACCTAGTAAATATCAGAAGCAGGATTTCAACTCAGGTCTTCCTAACAAAGTCTTCCACTCTATCCAGTATTCTGCCTAATTCACTGAAAGAGAAAGAATTAGAAGCATCTTAAAATTCCCCAGGGGATGATTTGATTTGACATCATAGAGATATGGCATATTTAAACATGTCTGCTCATGAGAACCTCTGTCCTGGGATTTTAATTTTTAACTTACATGGAGAATCTTATTTTAATTAGCAAACCTTATCTTCAGAAGGCAAACAAGGAACATTTCTCCTAATAGGCATCAGTTTTCTCTCTCATTCCTGTGTCTTCCAATTCATACTCCACAGGATGAAGGGGTTCGGGAGGAGCTTATTCTCTTTAGTACATGCAACTTACTTTATGTTCTAAGAGTTTACCTTGGTAATTGTCCTTTAAGAAAAAATAGTATGTAATGCTTTAGAGTTTGTAAAGAACTTTCCTTATAACTACCATATGAAGTAGGTGTTATGCTCCCTTATTTATAGATGAAGATACTGAAACTGATATATGAAGAGACTGACTATTGTAATAGCCTCCTGGTGTGTCTGCAAGCCTCAAACCTCTGCCCACTCCAATGTTTCCTCCATTCAGTCACTAAAGTGATTTTCCTAAACCATAAGTCTGACCATGTCACTTCCCTACTCAATTAACTCCAGGGGCTCCCTATCCACTGAGACCTGCCAGACTGACCTCCAAGATTGAATACAAAATCCTCTAAGCTAACCCACTCCTACCTTTCCTGTTTTCTTTCCACCTTACTCCCTGCCATGTACTCTTCGATCCAATAACACTGGCCTCCTTGCTGTTCCACAAACAAAACACTCCATCTCTCCACCCCAGGCATCCTCTCTGACTGTCCTTCCTCTCTGGAAATCTTTTCCTCTTCATCTCTGCCTACTGGCTTCTCTGGCTTCCTTTAAGTCCCAATTAAAATCCTATTTTCTACAGGAAGCTTTTCCCAACCCTTCTCAATTCTAATACATTTCCTCTTTTAATTATTTCCTGTTTATCTGTATATAGCTTGTTTCTGTATATTTGTGTGTTTGTTCTCTCCCCCCATCCTTAGATTGTAAGTTCCTCTGGGGCAAAGACTGTCTTTTGCCTCTTTTTGTATCCCCAGTGTTTAGCATAGCAGGTACCTAATAAATGTTATTGCCTGCCTGACTGGATGCCTGGGAACATTTCACCATTTATTTCATCGGAGCTCTTCTTGTTCCCTGTCATTGAAGCAAAGCCAGAGGGATCTCTGAGTTTGATACATTATTGCCAATGTATTGTCATTGCATCAGGGCCAACAAATGGTGTTATATCCCAGCTAACCAAGCCTATACCCTCCCAGGACTGCCATCAAGTTGTATTTTGTTCTCATATTAAGAAGATATCTAATTGCAGTTTTCGCCTGTTGTCCCTCGTTTTGCCTTCTGGGACCAAGCAGAAAAAAATTTAATCCACCTCTCTTCCCAATGTCAGCCCTTTAAATAATTTGAGCCAATTTCCCCTTAGTTGTTTCTTCAGGCTAAACATTCTCAATTTCTTCAACTAAATCTCACAAGAATGATGTTGAGTCCTCTCTCAATCCTGGTCATACTCTTCTGGGCACACTTCAGCTTATCGGTATCCTTCCTGAATATGGTGCCTAGAAGCGAGCTCAATACACTAAATGAGGTCTGACCAGAGCAAAATACAACAGGACCATCACCTACTGTGTTCACAGGAAAATGGAAGTTCTTCTACCAACTTGCTGAGCTAAACTATAGTTATCCTTTACACATCACAAGGGTTAGGGGCATTGCACACCTGCAATCTAGAAAATCTGTGTAAAAGTTTTGGCCCTCCATTCGCACTAGAGAAGTAGTCTGAATGTTTTTTTTTTCTTTTCTGGGGTGTTCAGAGTATCTTACTGTAAAATTTGGGTTGATATCCTATAATACTATACACATATTTTATTCATTTCTGAGTTTCTAAACTTTCTTTGCCATCTGACCATCGCATGTTGTCTGATTTCTGCAAAATTCTCCATAAAATTCCCATTTAATTTCTTATGCCAACCCTCAATACATCAAAACCACAAAGGGGAAAGTTGTGATATAGAAGGAATAACTGTAGTCACTTCCCCTTCCTTGGGCTCAGTTTCCTTACCTGTAAAATGGAACAACTGAGTTAGACAATATCTAAGGTCCTTTGCAAGTTCTAAAATTCTCTGGGATGCTGCTGTGGGATGGAAATTCTCTGGGGATCTTATTAGAACCTATACATACTGCATTCTATTATAACTGTGTAACTGCTTTCTAAACAAATAAATGTTCAGTAAGCATGTGAGGGCCTGCTATGAGTTCACTATGTCTTCCCTACTAGATCATGGAGGAATAGAAAGAAGAGTTGGGTTTCAAAGACTGGCTCTACCAATTACTACTTGTATGACTTTGGGAAAGTCACTTGCCTTCATTTAACTTGTTTTTCTCATCTGTAAAATGAGTATTAGATATCAGGGGTTCTTAATATTCTTTGTATGTGTTGTGGGCTATCTGGTGAAATCTTTGCACTCATTCTCAGAATAATGGTTTGAATTATAAAATACATAGGATTGCAAAGGAAATGGATTATATTAAAATACAATGATCAAAATATTTTTTTAAAATAAATTCTCAAGCCCCTTGAAATCTCTCCCAAATTCATTGGTAGCTGTAATTGGTGGACCCTAGAATAAGAATCCCTTGACTAGATGTTTTCTAAGGTACCTCCCAGCTCTACCCTCTGCAAAATTGGTGGTCATGTGAGAATAAGGACCATGTCTTGAGGTAAAGAAAATAAATATGTCTCATTCTAAATTCTAGAATCCCATGTGACCTAGGTTTTTATAACCTCTTATAACCTTTATATCCCCAAATGCCTCATTTTCAGTGAGTGCTACATTTTCTAACTATTCCTAAGTTATTCTAGGGACTGAAAGTTCTAAGCTGCTTTTCAACTGTCTTAAAAGTATTAGGGTGTTAAGATGGGAACAAACATTGCCATCTACTGACAAAAATTACCCATGCAGCCATAGTCAGGCAGATTGCAAGGCAATCCGGTGTCCTTCTAAAAATTCACCTCCTGATTTGTATGGTAATGTCCTACGTCCCATTTACATGCACTTCAGCTGTGGGAACCCCAGGGAATCAGAGGGTTCCCAAGGATCTCCCCCACATTCAGAGTTTTCTTCAAAAAGCTCCATCTCTTAGCAAGTCTACTCCTTACTAAAACTGATAAAAAATTATGGGTGGGAAGGGGAAAGGAAAAGAATAAAAAAACTCATTTTTAAAAAAAATCAAATGTATGGGGGCAGCTAGGTGGCGCAGTGAGTAGAGCGTCGGCCCTGGAGTCAGAAGGACCTGAGTTCGGATCCAACCTCAGACTTAACTCACACACAAACAAAAACCTAGCCTTGTGACCTTGGGCAAGTTACTTAACCCCAATTGCCCTCCAAAAAAGGCCAAAAAAAAAAATCAAATGTTAAAATTTGTTTACATGTAATTGAGAAAAAAATAAATATTAAAAAAAGAAAATTATAAGTGGTTCAGTAAAGAGGCTATATACAAAATAAACAAGTCTTTCTTATCACCTGAGGAACTCTTCAAGTGCCTGAGATGGCAGGCGACTTGGATTGTCCTGAGTCAACAGAGAAAACAACTACACTTTTAGCCACTAGAAAATGCAAAGAGAACCACAGAGAGTTGTAAGGAAAAAAAAAACATTAGCCTAGAAGTCAGAAAATGTTGGTTCTAGTCCCAGCTCTGCCAATAACTAGGTTATGTGACCTTGGAAAAGTCATTGACATCTCTGTGCCTCCATTTTCATATCTGTAAAAGTTTACCACCTAACCTATCTCATATAGTAAAAATATTCACAATACATCTTTAAAGCATAGATATAATAAATGTATTTAAATGATAAGTGTCATTACAATTAAATGTCCCATTATCCTCTTGTCTGCTCTTTCACCTAGGTTATGACCTGGGAACATCAGTTCTCTCTTTGAAGCATGAGACAATTCTCATACATATCTCTCCTGCTTTAATTTCTCCAAGGAGGGTTAAAACTGAGAATAGGACCCTGTTTCCACATTGCTCTATTCAATTTACCCAGCATATAACAATTCACAGGAAAATAGAATAAAAGCAGCTTTCAGTGGAAAGGTATCACCATACCCTGCCCCACCAGGCTCAGAACAGGAGGTTCCATGAGAACATTTCAAAAGAAAAGGAAGACACCCAAGTGAGAGAATAGACAGCAAAAGGTATGAACGATACGGTAATGATGCTGATTTTGTAGCACAACTCCCAAACTGTATACATTCAGATAAATGTTATCTCTTCAAAGTAGTCACCTTGAAGGCTGTACACTTATTCCAAAGAGGCTGCCATTACTCACCTTAGAACACATTTAGAGCTCCTCTTTGGGAACAGCCTTCAGAGCCTACAGGACATTCTTCTGAATCTCACCAGTGATAACAAATCTTCACCTCGAGAACAAATTGATTTTGTGGAAACTGCCAAGTCCCTTGGGGACACATCTGGTGAATAAGGGAAGAGCAAGTTGAGAGATGCCATTTGAGTTAAAAAGAGACAAGACTATCAAGTAATGTGCGTCTTGTGCTGCTCAGCAGAAATCTATGAATAATGATGACTGATTCCAGTTACCTGGCTCTTTACAATTATTATACCACGTGTCTTAAATGCATTCTCTCCTCCAATCCTCTAAACAACCCTATTGATGGTTGCAGGTGTTACTACTCCTTTGAAGAAAGAAGAAACTGGGGCAGCTGAGTGGAACAGTAAAGAGAGCAACCCGCCCTGGAGTCTGGAGGACCTGAGTTCAAATCCAGCCTCAGATATTGGATGCTTACCGGCTGTGTGACCTTGGGCAAGTCACTCAACCTCAGTTGCCTTGCCTTCCCCCCTCCAAAAGAGAAAAGAAAAGAAGAAACCTCAGCTAAGAGATGAAATGGTTTTCCTAAAGTCACTACTAAGTGAAAAGTCCCTGGGACTAGAAACTAGTTCTTCTGGAGCTCTTCTGGTACTATAATTTACATGTTCTGGTACTAGAACTCAGATCTTCTGGCTCTAAATACAAGTTTCAAACATGATTTGAGCAATAGCTTCCCTGAGTTGCTTAGGAGCCCAAGTTGCTGATCTAGAGGCAAATACTAGGATGAATAACTTCTGGTCTGTCTGTTTAATAATGTTTTATTTTGTAATGACCTTCCCAGAAAAGCACAAATTTAAAAGTATGTATACATTGATAGGGTTGAACTAAATGATGACAAAGGTCCTTTACAATTCTATCAGAAGACTTCAGTTCTTATGGAAATGAATGTTGAAAACTAAAAAAATAATAATTTTTTTGCTTTTTGGAGGGGGGAGGCAGGGCAATTGGGGTTAAGTGACTTGCCCAAGGTTACGCAGTGACCTTGCCCACAGTGTTTGAGGCCAGATTTGAACTCAGGTCCTCCAGACTCCAGGGCCAGTGCTCTATTTACTGTGTCACCTAGCCACCCCCAAAAAATAACATTTTAAAATAAATTTTAAAAAATAAAAATGAATGCCTGAACTCGTTTTCCTGATACCAGTTCAGTACTTTAACCACTGTACCACCTCTAGCTGCCCTACTTACTAATTGGATATTCCTGGTTCAATCACCTTCACATCTGAGTTTTGGTTTCTTTATCTGTAAAACAGGGATAATAATACCTACCTCACAGGGCCATTGTGAGGAAAGCCCTCAAAGTTTTATGTAAGAGTAAATGATTACTTTTATCATTACTATTACAATATTATCAACTCTACCATTCAGTGATTCTGTAAATCTACTATCCAATGACTAATTTCCTTCACTTCTCTGAGAGAGGACATGAAGGGCAGATATTAAATCCATTTTCTCCAGTCCTCTCCACTTTATGCTTCTGCAGCACCGTTCAGAGTGATCTAAGGGAGACAGAGAAGACAGCAAAACCCAAACAAAATGCAGACTTGACTCTAGCTTGCAAACCCCTATAGAGAATATAAGACAAAAATATAGCCACTGGCTTTAATTGTAACATTCAAGATCTTTCCCAGATGCCCCAGCACAGTTTATAGGCAGCTTAATTAAACACTAACCCAGTTATCTGTCAGGATCCCCTGGAGGGAACCAGTTACAGTTTTCTCTTAGCATGGCATGTGGAAGCCCAGACCCTGCAGATTTTGTTCTTACAATAGAGAACACAGCCTGAATGTGCAGCAAGCTCTCACAATGTTCCTTAAGCCACCTAAAGAGGGAGAGATCACAGAGATGATGACCTCTGCATCATGGGGTTCGAATTGATGAACCTCTGGGAGGGCCTTCCCAGTTGTGTCTTTAACCTTGACCTTGCATTCATCAGCTAGGCTCTTCCTCTCTGGCCATTTATGTGTTCATCTAAGTCAGCCAATGTCAACAAATCTGATACTGGAGAGACAGTATTATCATAAGATACTGGAGCTGAAAGGGACCTCAAAGATTTTTGGGTCCAAGCTTCTCATTTAAAGATTTGTCCAAGATCCCACTGTAGAAATATACAACATGGGCCTAGAACTCTGTTCTCCTGGGCCTGAGTCAGTGCCCTTCCAATGGTCATCTCAACCACTACTTCTCTTTATTAGAGAGTTGGCTAGACTGTATCTGGGGGTTTCCTGATGTGACTATGGCACAACTCATTTAGAGATGCGTCTATTAGGCCGGAATAGCCAGGAGGTACAATAGATAGAGGGCCAGGCCTAGTCAGGAAGACTGGAAGTCAGGAAGCCCAGTGGGGTCACAGAGTCAGACACGACTGAAAATGACTCAACAACAAAATCTAACAGACTCGATGTATTGCTAGAATTTATATCTATGAGAACAGATGTATCTAAAATGACGGCCCCTCGTGGTTGTTGCTCTGCTAGAGAGGTAACCTGGTATATTGGATAGAAGGCAGGCCTTGAGTCAAGTAGACCTAGGTTCAATATATACTGAATATGATAGCAAACATTTACATGGCACTATGTGCCAGGCACTTTACAGTTATTATCTCATTCGGTCTTCAGAACCCTGGGAGATGGGTGTTATTATTATTATTATCCTATTTTACAGATGAAAAAATGAAGCAAATACGGGTTAAGTGACTTGCCCAGGGTCATACAGCTATTAAGTGTCTGAGGTTGAATTTGAACCCAGGAAGATGTCTTTCTGACTCCAGGCCCAGCACTCTGTGCACTGTGCCACCTAACTGCCCTAATTCTAGGCTCGGGGCTTTATGTATCACACCACCCAACTAATGTCTATTGGGTGTGTGATCTTGGTAAGTAACTTAAGGTCCGGTGCCCCCAGGCAACTCTTAAAGGCTCTAAGGTACAGATGATTACGCAATCTTGGTTGATGGATTTTACTCACTATGGTCCCTATGGCACATCTGGTGGCACAGGGGATAGAGTGCTGAGCCTGGAATCAGGTTCAAATTCAGCCTCAGACACTTATTAGCTATGTGACTCTGTTTCCCTTAATCCACTGGATTAAGGCAAAACACTCTAATACCTTTGCCAAGAAAATTCCTTGGTCCACAGGATCATAAAGAGCTAGGCACACTAAACAACTGAACAACAAGGTCTCTATACCAATGAAATTACAAATCCACTCCCCTTTTCCTCCCCTGCCCCCCAAAAGAAATCAAGATGGTGAAATGACTGCAGACTTGTGACTCTGCTCCTATATGGCACTGAGAATGTTATCACTTTGTGCCCAACACGGGAATTTTTACCCAAAGTAGCTAGCGTAGACAAACCCATTTAAAAAGCTTCTTTCTTTACTTCCTAAATTCTAGCCTTTTTTTTTCCAGTGTAGAGCAGCTATGATTTAGTTTGCAAAAATTATACTTTGTTTTAAAATAAAGTCAATCATATCATTAGAATTATCAGTGAAGTTTTTACCCTGGAATACCTTACCCTTGAATCATTTACTAAAGAACAAGTAACAACAGTGCACTCTGTAAATCTCTATGTATGTTCAAGAATATATGTGTGGATGCCTGACCATGTCACTTCTCTATTTAAAAAAATTTCAATGGCTCCCTATTACCTCTAGGAAAAATCCTTCACAATCTGGCAGCAGAGGTGGGGAACCTTTGGCCTCAAGGCCACATGTTTTACGCTTAGTAAAACTTAGACTCAGTTTTAGTGAGTTAGTCCTCACCCAATGACCTAGAGGGCCTGTGGCCTCAAGGTCTCAGGGTCCCCACCCCTGCTCCAGTCTTCTCTTTTTAGGAATATTGCAAATTATAGCACTCCATCTCCCAAACTGTTCTATTTCTCTTTTCCTTAAGAACTTCATCTACCAACTCAACACCTTTACATCAGCTGCCCCTGGACTAATACGCATTCCCTCCTCAATTCCCACCTTTCAGAATCCCTCTCTTCCTTCAAAACTCAGTTTCTATGTCATTTCCTACAAGAAGTCTTTCCTAATAACCTTCATTGTTAGCACTCTCTCCATTTCCTCAAAATGTAAGGGGCTACTTCTTCATTTCATCCCTCATGTAAAATGTAAGCTCCTTTTAGACAGACAATATTTTTTATTGTAGCTTTGTATACCCCAGAACCTAGCACAGTGTGTACAACATTAGTTGTCTAATAATAGACAACTAATAGAATGGGATATATGGCTGGCAATGGGAGGAAAGGACAGACTTCAACATGAGATGGGCATCTCCTCATTCTGGTTCCACATAAGGTTTCTTTCCCAACATTTTGGTACAGGATTTCTACCCTTCTAGTTCAGGTGATAGATGAAAGATTAACTAGCAATAAGAGGGAGTATATGATATGGTACAACGTGAGGGATACTGACAAGTGATAAGGGAGTTCATATAAGAAACTAATCAGTTTAGGCTTAAGGAGTCAAGGGTAAAGGCCTCATGGAGAAGGTGGGGACTTCTGCTGGGCATTGAAGGATAAGGGCAGAAATCTGTGATTTCTTTGGTGCGGGGATCTCCCAGATAAGGAAACAACCTCTACCAACATAGGGCAAAACCTTCTTTGTAACAGAGAGACTTTAAGTTCCCTAGAGCACTGAGAGGCTAAGTGAACTGTCATGCAGCCAGAATGTGAGTCATTGCTTGGACCCAAGTCTTCCTTTTTTTTTTTTTTAAATAATATAGTTCCATTTATTTTTTAATCATCTTTTTTTTTTTTTTTTGGCTTTTTGGAGGGCATTTGTGGTTGAGTACCTTGCCCAAGGTCACACAGCTAGGTTTTGTTTGTGTGTGTTAAGTGTCTGAGGCTGGATCTGAACTCAGGTCCTTCTGACTCCAGGGCCAGCACTCTACTCACTGCGCCACCTAGCCGTCCCTCTTCCTGACTTTCAAAGCCAATTCTCCATCGTTTACCCTAAGTCAGCTTTCTAAGTCCTGCACCAGCTAATCCAGAGAGTGAGAAGACTGTGTGTCAAAGCATCGAGTCAGAAATGAGTCTGATGAGTTTAGGGACAGAGCAGACCACTCTTACTGGTAAGAGGGAATTCATGGGATCAGATGGACCCAACCATATCCAGGAGGACATAAATTATTTTGGCTTGAAAAACAAGCACTGTGCCCTATAATTTAAAATAACCAGGCATAATAAATCTTTAAGGGAGTTCCCTTCACCACCTCAGTCTTTGCCTCTTAAAGATCTATCAGTTCCCTCTGGACTTGGCACACAGCAAGCATAATAGCCCCATGAAGTGACCTAGTCATGAATCTGACATTGACTGAGGTCCTACAATGTATAAAGTTATGTGTTCAGTCCTGGGGGGGAGGGGGGAGCAGGAGGAAAGGGTGCAAAGAGTGTATCAAATACAGGCGCTGGCCTCATGAATATTATAATCTTTAAGATTTTACAATTTAAGAAATTCTCCATTTCATCCTCAATTTTTAACCCTACTATTTTCTAGAAATAGAAATTCTACCCTAGGTTAAGCTAGAGAGAGACATAGACAAAGACAGAGAGAGAGAACTGGAGGGACGGAGGGAGGGAGGGAGGGAGGAAAGGAGGAAGGGAGGAAGGAAGGAAGGAAGGAAGGAAGGAAGGAAGGAAGGAAGGAAGGAAGGAAGGAAGGAAGGAAGGAAGGAAGGAAGGAAAGGAAAAAAGAGAGTGAGTGCACAGTAGCACTGCAGAAGTCCTTGTTTAGCTATCCAGTGGCTTCCTTTTGTGGGATCAGTAAACTAAGCACAAGAAACATGAGAACCAAGACCATCCTCTTGACTAGGGATTACAATCTAATTTTTTTTTTTTTTGGAGAGGGGAAGACAAGGCAAGTGACTTGCCCAAGGTCACATAGCTAGTGTCAAGTGTCTGAGGCCACATTTGAACTCAGGTCCTCTTGACTCCAGGGCTGGTGCTCTATTCACTGTACCACCTAGCCGCCCCTATTATCTAATTTTTAAAATATTTTCATCAGTTAAGTAAAACATCCAGGTGCCAAATTATTGGGCTGACAATCCCACTTTTCAAACCAACGCCTGCTATGAAATTCAAATGAGTGGGGAAAGCTGAGGTTTGGAGAGGTCCTACTGAACTGGTGAAGCAATGATTACTGCTTGCATCCCTTCCTGTGGCTGCAGTTGTATTGATGTTGGGGGGATATGTTTTGCTTCAAAGGCACAAATCCCATTGACTTGGATCAGTATTATCTGATACTGGGCCTGAATTGTCTCAGATGGATTCAGTCTTTGGGGCATTTAAGGTGAGGACCCCATGTTAAGCTCTCTTTTCCTTGGGATCTCCCTGACTTGTCAATGTAATTTCATTGGAAGGATACATTGAGGCTAAGAAACAAGCTCTCCCCCCTTTGGACTTGGCCTGTTTGCATCCAATGCCTTTCCTCTGACCAAATATTTTTATCATTTGTATAAAACTGAGAAAGAACACCTCATATAAGCTATGCTTTTATCATCCAATCTTCTCTCTGAGCTCCTGCACATTACAGTTTTATTCTTGTCCTCAATTTTTATGGGGCCAACTTGCCCAGTTTATTTCTCTGAGCCTGAAATGCCAAGCTGACGTAGGCCTCTGGCAGGAAGTTCCCAACAGGCAACAACACCTGAACACTTTTTGTTTTCTTGACTTGATCCAATTAAATCAAACTTCACTCTGAAGGCTTCCTTGTGAAGTGACAGGTTTAATAGCCTGGTGGACAAATATTGGAGTTACCGTTACACTTGAGTTACGGTCTGTTTAAACTCAAAATCGGCTGCATCTCACTACTCCCAGATCCTGAGAGGAAAAGCTGAAAAAGATCACAGGCAATTGCTTGAATCTCCAAGGAAAGGCTAAGGCTGCGGGTGAGGGGGGCTGAGGAGAGTAACAAAAGAATAACACAATGAATACACTTCTAGCCATTCAAGCAGAAAATGGCTATGGGTCTGCAAAACCTGGACTTGAGAGAGCAATTTTGAAACAAGGCCATCTAACATTTGATCTTTGATGGATCAACAATTATAATGCTGCTGTAAGACCTATAGCCTTTTCTTTCTCGGACTGGTTTCAAACATAATCTAGGCTTGAGATGGCTTATACTTCTTCCATCCTGCACAGGATGTTGAAGGGATTTGGTGATCTTTGGGAAAAGAAGCCAGGATGACTGTAGTTTGGAGGGCACTTAATCCAAGTTAGGACCATGCTATCACGTGGTCAGTCATAGATCTGCTTTGTTGCTGTTTCTCTTGGGAGCTTGGACCCACATTACTCCTGCTCAGTAAATGGGGAGCAATCAATAGTGTCTTAATAGTGATTCCCCTTCAAATGCTCCAGCTGCCCCAAGAGCTAAACTCTGCTAGGATTGCTTCAGTGAAGAGTCAAGATACTATGTCATCTAGTAGGGACAACACATTAAATAATGAATGGTGTTGGCCTGGTCAGAGCTTTCCCCCATGGTGGCTTCCTATCAAGGGCTTGCCACAGAGGCTTTCTAAAGAAGGCCATACCAGAAAAAACAGTTTATGTGAATTGTTAAGCAAATGGCAGCACGGCAGGCAGGAGGGAAGAAGAGAATAGAAGACTACAGTTAGTCAGTTTTGCTATTTTTTTTATTCATTGATCATAAATATATCTTCATGAGCATTGCAGTTATCATGAAAAACACGCTAGCACCTGGAACCTGGAACCGGATCCTGTCAAAGAGCAGTGATTGTTTCACGGTGACCGGCCAGCGTGCAGGGGCTTCCTGCGGGCAACCCTGACCGTGTGTTTGGTTTTGAGGCACCTGTAACTCACGGTGCAGCAATTTTACTCTTGGCCTATTCTCGACAATTTCTTTCAAAAAAAAAAAAAGTGTTTTTCCAACGGGCTATCAAAGAAGATTTTCAGTTCTTCTTGGAGTCAGAGAAAAGGGAGCAGGGGGAGGAAAGGGGAAGTTGAAAGGTATCAGGAATGTGCCACATTTACTTCATTCCCAAAAAAAAAAATTAAAAAAAAAAATCAAGTGGCGTTAGTGCCGTAAGGAAATTGGGTTTGTTTCTCTGATGAGCCACTCCAGGGCTTCCTGTCGCCCCTGCTTCTGCAGTTCCTTCCCAATCACTTCCCTGCAGGTTTTATGATAATCGTTGAGCCAGTCACACTGCAAAAAACAAAGAAAAAAGAAAAAGAACAGAAAATTATTCACTCCTATATCCAACAAACATACAACTTAGTACCTACTATGGGCTTTCCCATCTGGTGTGTGGAAACTATCCTTCATAACTCTGCCCTCATAGAGCCATGAAGCACTTGGAGGGAGACACGAAAATCCAGTCATACTGGAGCAGCTGCATGGTCTGGTCAGTTGTGGGCTATCTCCCTCCGGAGTCTAATGGTGTGATTTCTTTGCTCTGTGAGGATTGCCATCTCACCCCCATCCTGAGACACACCACAGAGCTGTCCAATGACATAACAGTCATTCCAACCCTGAGGATGATCGGTGGCAAGTTTCTGTCGCAGAGAGGACAGGCTAGGTTCTTGAATCACACTTCCTAAGACCACTCTTCCTTCCCCCCATTTCCCCAACAAAGCAAACATGAAAAGGGCTGAAAGTCAGATAGTCTGATGGAAAGAACAGACAGAAAGTATACTGCTATCAGCAAAGGCCTTAATGCCATGTTTTCTACATGAGATCATATTTCATTCATGCAGGAAAGATATTAGAACTGTTTTCTCCATCCCTTACTCCCCTCTTGAACTAAATGTCCTTGTTTTCCTCTCCAGGCTGCATTCAAGACTCTCTCCCACACCCCAGAAACTCCTTCATCGTGGACGTTCACTCCAGCCCTGGAATTCTCCCATCGGAAGGATGCTCTGCCCCTCTGGCTCCTCCTAGAACTTCCACTGAAGAGGATGCCTAGGCCAGCAACATCTTCACTGCTCTTTACCATGCCTCTGAAATGGTACCCTTTGGCCAATCCCACTCCACCCCTCTTTTCAGCTTCCTTTACATGTTGTCTTCCTCATTAGGGTGCTAACTCTCCAAGGACACGGACTTTCCTTCTTTCTGTTGTATGTATGTATATCCCTAGTCTCAGGACAATGCCCGGCACATTTAGAGAGCGTTTAATAAATGCTTGTTGACTGACTGATCTCTAACCACATAGCCCTAGATTAACTATAGTAAAGTACACAGCTTTAACAGTATTCATAGACAAGCTTCTAGGCAAAGGCTCACCCTGGTTTTGTGCCCTAGAGACATCTCCTGGATATTAACTATTTTGCAGACTTGTGACCGCCTGCTCTGCTTTACCCCCCGGGCTCTAAAATCTCTAGGGTCCTGTCTTACCTGCTCAGTTTTTTACCTGGCATTTGTCATGGCCTGCATGGGTCTTCATGTCCTGACTCCAGTTGGTTCTGCCCTCTGACTTTGCTCTAAACTTTCATTCCTACTTAACTCTTCTCAAGCTTCACTTGAGGACACAGACTCTGGATCTGTTGACTACTGTGACATAGGAGCCATCTGATCCTTCAAGTGTTGCTCCAGGTACTGGCGGCTTGCCTAGTATTGCCATCCTGCTTGCCAGTCCCATGCCAAGATGACAAGGTATTTTGATACTTCTGGGCTTGACAAGTGAGAATCATGTCCCAGAACAGGAATGTCAAATTTGTCACCATGTGGGTATATACTCAGTACAATTACAACCACAACTACTAACAGCTTGTCTCTTCCTAAGCAGGAAAGACTAGCAGAGAGTCAGCAGCACAATAAAAGTCCTCAGTATTCCATTTTCTCTGTGTTTCACAAACCAGGCAGCTGGCCCTACATATGGGGAAACTAATGAAACTATAATATTCATTTGCTGTGGACCAGCAGACAAAAGGGAATCAGAGGTCCCCTGGGGACCACAGAAGTCATCTGGTCTGATCATCTCATGTTACAGGGGGAAACTAAGCCTAAAGGAAAAAAGGAAAAAAAAGGTGGGGGGGGCGGCTAGGTGGCGCAGTGAGTAGAACGTCGGCCCTGGAGTCAGAAGGACCTGAGTTCGCATCCGACCTCAGACACTTAACGCACACACAAACAAAAACCTAGCCGTGTGACCTTGGGCAAGTTACTTAACCCCAAAAAGCCCTCCAAAAAAAAAAAAAAGAAAAAAAAAAGATTTCTCAAGACCACACAGTAGGTCTGCAATACAACTAGCAGGTCTTCAATTCCCAGCCATGTGTTTTTTTGTTTTGTTTTTTACAATATCCTTTAAATTCTTGCCCCTGAATAACCTAAAATATTCTAATTTGGAAAATGAAGGTTGGCTCCCTCTATTAAGAAATGGGAAAAAAACGAGAGTGAGAAAGTATCCCCACCAGCAACTCCCAATGCCCTCAATCTTACCTCTTTTTGTGTCAGCAAATCCACATCTATCATCTTGGTCTGTATTGGAACCAATGTCAGGGGATCAAAGGTCAAGCTTCCCCGGTTATTGAAGTTATACTATGGGAGGAAGGAAGGAAGGAAACAAGAACTTTTAATCCCTTAAACCAGAGTGCCACTATCATGATGTACTTTCTGGGAAACATCACGAGAACGCCTCAGCAGGCTCGGCTCAGATTAGAAGTGACCAAGAAGAAATGTGTAGTAAGCCAATTCCCATTTTCAGTGAGGATAATAATAATAGCTGATACTTATTTAAGTTTTCAGGTTTGCAAAGTACTTTTATGTGTATAATTTCATTTGATCTTCACAACTACCTAATATAACAGGTGCTATTCTTGTCCCCGTTTTACAGGTGAGGAAACTGAGGCTGAGAGAAGAGTTAGGTGACTTGCCCAGGGTCACATTGCCACAGCTGGTGACTGTCTAACTTGGAATTGGAAACAAGGTCTTCCTAATTACAAGCGAAGCATCTGAAGATGTTTATTGATTGACTGATCTCTACCCACAAAGCCCTAGACTAACTATAGTAAATATACAAGTTTCTAGGGAAAGGGTAACCCTGGTTTTGTACCCTACAGAAATCTGAACTGGACAATTTGGTCAATGTCTCATCTCTGGAGTTAGAGCACTTGGGTTGACATCCTGCACCTAGTGCTTACCTAACTACCAGTGCGTTTTCAGACCAGTCACTCCACCTCCCTCGGCTGTAAAATGGAAGGTCTACATTAAGAGGACTCTCAGGTTCCCTTCTGTCCTGGATCTAAGATCTTATGTTCTTCTTTGGAAATGAAGGACTAACAACACATTTCATGATGAGAGATATTTTATAATTACAACATGGAATGATAAAGAATAGTGGAGGAGGATGAGAATGAGGAGGCCATTCAGTGACCAAGGTTATATTGAGCTGTGGTGCAGGAGGTCACAGCCAAGGTTAATTCTCCAAAAGGTTAATACTTAAACCAACTGCACTTGTACCTATAAAGCAAGTCTCCTAAACCAAAAGTATCCTTTTTCCTTGTTTGGCACCATACAATGCCTGACATGGGGCAGGTGTACTTCACACAAACTTTCTGATTTAGGGGTGAAAAGCTCCTGATCAGCCTGGCCTCAGGAACGAGGGACTGTAGACACCCATCCCTACAACATGACATTTTCCAGAAGTCTCATCAACTTTCTAAGAGTTAAGCAAGTCCTTGATTAAAGCCTCCTTACTATACTTGAATCTCTCTATAACACAGGTACTAGGGATGAGACAAACTTCTACCTGTCCAGCTAGGCTCCAGTACAGGGCCAATATGAATAAACATATCTGCAGCTATGTGATAGCAAACTAAACAGAACCCTGATCATTCTAGTCACTCGCATAATCGTACACCACGCCTATATCCACACACTTTAGGTAGCAGAGTCTTGAGTTTCTAGAATTTTATAAAGAAGAATCTGAAGGATGTTCCAAAAGGTAACAAATTTCAAGGAAAAGAGGAAATTCAATTACGAAGATGCTCCCAGTCCAAAAACACACAAAAAAGCATGCCTTCTCTTCAGGGTTCTGACAGCATGGAAGGTTTTAGACTCTCAAGGGGCTGGGGGTGGAAGGGATCAGGAGAGGTTTATACAAACAAACTCACCTTGGTCTTTGTTGAAACCACTAGTACAACATTCTCAATCCGGATTCCAAAAGAGCCATCTTCATAATACCCAGGTTCTGTAGAGACACAAGATAATCAGCTAGTGCTGATCTGTGGAATCAATAATCTCTTCCAGGACCCTGCCCCCAGGCAGAGTCTGTTCCAAGCGTTTTGAGGTCCATTTGAGAAAACAGAAATCACAGATGCTCAGTCATCTCTTCTAATAGCTGAGAAAATGACTAGAGTTCACCACTATCACACCCTCCTTCCCCCAAGTATCAACACAGGTCACTTATAAACTGACCACGGGAGAAGAATGGGGAACTGCCCTTCTCCCTGCACTGGATCTTGAGTCAACCCATGTACACCATTAACATGGAGTGAAACCATGGGGAGAAAGTCATACATTACTTACCATCGGTAACAATCATGCCAGCCTCCAGCGGCTCATCAGAGAAAGTTTTGTAACTGATGCCACAAGGACCCTCATGAACATTCAGGAAGGAGCCCACACCATGACCTGTCCCATGCAGGTAATCCAGGCCAGAGTCCCATAAGGCAGAACGAGCAAAGGAATCAAGGAGGTGGCCTGAGGAATCAGAAGGAATTCCTTTACTATGATAGTAGTATATTGCATAATAGTATAATAGTATAAATGCATAATAGCATGTCACTATTGAGAGGCAATGTGAGAGTAGAAAGAAAATTGGGTTTGTTCCACAGAGATCTGGGGTCTAGTCCAGGTCTACTCCCTTACTAGCTATATGATAGGCCACTTTAACTTTTCTGAACCTCAATGTCTTCATCTGTCAAATAGAAAAAATACTATTGGCATAAATATGTCACTGGAAAAGTGTTTTGTAAAGCTAAAAATATTTTATAAATAAAGGTTATTTGCAAATTATTATTAACATGGAATATTTAACATTATGTATGAAACATAGACAGCAATATAATTTTGGAATCTAATCTCCCACACTCCAAAGTATTAATGCTCATGTAAGAAAATGGTATCTTAGGCAGCTAGGTGGCACAGTGAATAGAGCACCAACTCTGGAGTCAGGAGGACCCGAGTTCAAATTCAGCCTGAGACACTTGACACACTTACTAGCTATGTGACCTTGGGCAAGTCACTTAACCCCAACTGCCCTGCCTTCCACTCCAGAAAAAAAAAGAAAATGGTATTTCTACCTATTGAAAGCCTGGCTATCATTCAAGGTTCATCTCAACCTGTCTCAAAGCCAGGCACACTCTTCACCATAAAACTTTTCCTGATCCCCCTATTTCAAAACGATCCGACTTTCCATAATACTTTGTATTTTTGCACTGTATTTTTCTTGTTCGCCTTTATATTAAATTGTAGATGTCCTTATATTCCCTTACTAGATTAGAAGCTCCATGAATGTAGGCATGAGGTCTTATTGACTTCCCAGAACCGAGTATGACTTAGTAGGGGCTTAATAAATGTTGCCATATAAATAAGAGAGAATGAAAAGGACGATTTACTTGAGAAACTATAAAAGCAATGATGGTCCCAGAACAGATATTGAAGCATACACTTCCCTCCTTGTATCACAAGGGTTAGGGACCTATTATAATAATGGTGTTATACATTGCCATATGGTCACTGTATCAGATATTTCAGCTTCTTATTTTCCAGTAAAAATGTTTTTAGACATTTATCTCTGCCATAAGGTAAGTAAGGTTTGGAGAAGGGGGCTAGGAGATGAGACTGAGTAAGGGAGAAGGTTAGAAATGAATGAGATAGTAAGACAAAATATCTCAATATAAAATGATTTTTTAAAAAAATATTTGCTGCAATGTGGCTAATATGGAAATGGTTTGCATGACTACCCACACATAATCTATATCAAATTACTTGCCTTCTCAAGGAAAGGGAAAGGGGAGGTAGAGAATTTGGAACTCAAAATCTTAAAAAAACAAATGTTTTTGTTCACATATAATTAAGAAAAAATAAAATAAAAAGAAAAATATTTGCTGAATTGAATAGCACTTTAGAGTTGGTTGCAAAACAATAACATGTTGGCAGTACTTAGCACTTTTTAATTTGCAAGTGCTTTCCTATTCCCAAATCAGGATTTTCACAAGGATTTAACAAGGATTTTCACCCCATTTTCAGATGAGAAAACTAAGGTCTCCATAAGACACAGGCATGAACAGGTCTCATTAAGCTGTAATCTGAATCCAAGATCATTCCTTTTACAGAGATTTCATCTATTCCTCCCAACAACCCTAGAAGCAGGTAGTATCAGTCAGTCAAGGATTTATTAAGCACTAACGATATTCCAGGCACTCTGCTAAGTCTGAATAATAATATAATAATATAACACTATTCTCTTGTCAGATGAAGGAAATGGGTCCCATAAAGATTAAGTGACTTGCTAAGCTCCCACAGCTATTCAGTGACAGACAAGACTTGAACCCATTGGGAATTTAGACTCAAAATCCAGCACTCTTTGAATAAGACCACTCTGCCTCCATCACATCACACAACACATGTAAACAACAATATGAAATAATCACAATTCCAATTTCTTTTCGCCCAAAGCACTATTTAACCCAGCATGGTAGAGTGGAAAGAGTAAAGATTCAGGAAGGTCAAGTAATTTACCCAAGGCAACATACAGTGCCAGGGCCAGACTTGAACTTAGGTCTTCCCGTTCCATGTTTAGTATATCTTCCAATTAAGACAGCTCATGGTCCTGACCAGTAAAAGGACATCTCTTTCCATTTGAACTTAGAGAATTCCATACTTGCTGGTTGTAAAAGGATATTCATTAATCTGTCCTACAATCCCACAAAAAAGAAAAAATCTTCGATGTCCATGCTAAATGGCAGGCACAATCACTTACCTTTGGTTCCAGTTGGGAAAATGGCAGCGCTCACAGCTATGTGACCCTTGAGGACATACGTGAAGCATTCCTGCAAAACAGAAATTCTAGTGAGCAATGGGAGCCCAGGGTATTACCTATAGACAGGGATGAGGAGAAAGAGCAAGCTCCTTCCTGTCCTGTGGGCTTGGACACTCAGATATCATGCAGAAAACCACAAGAGAAAGGGAAAGAGGAGACCTAAGTCATTAAACTGATTTTCCAGAATCCCTTTAAAAAATGAACTTATAAGAGAAACACTCCAGGGAGACAACAATAAGAACAACACTTAACAGGTATATTACGCTAATATTTTTACTTGCGTCTAACAACAATACTCTGAGATAGGGAGGACACGTATGATGAACTCATTCTATTAGATCAACTCGATCTATTAGATACTAGATTTCTGCCCCCTTTTGTAGCTGAGGAGAAATGACTTGCAACAGCTACCAAGTGGTAAAACCAAGCCTAGAAACCAGGTTGTCTTTTAAAAAAAAATTAGTCATAACTTTTAATAATTACTTCATTCTTGAATATATCCTACTTCCCTCCCCTCCCCTACTCTGTCAACAGGGGTGGGGAACTGTGGCCTCGAGGCCACACATGGCCCTCTAGGGCCTTGGGTACAGTCTTTTGACTGAGCCCAAGTTTTATGAAACAAATCTTTTTGTTAAGGAGATGTGTTCTGTGAAGTTTGGATTCAGTCAAAGAGCTGCACCCAAAGACCTAGAAAGCCACATGTGACCTTGAAGCAAAAGATTCCCCACCTTTGAGTCCCAGACCTTGTAATAAAGAATAAGAGGGGGGGACAGCTAGGTGGCGCAGTGAATAGAGCACTGGCCCTGGCATCAGGAGGACCTGAGTTCAAATCTGATCTCAGACACTTGATACACTTACTAGCCATGTGACTGGGCAAGTCACAACCCCAATTGCCCTCCAAAAAGGAAAAAAAAAGAATAAGAGGCAAGAAAAAGCAGCCCAAATTATCAACCAAGTCTGGTAAATACATGAGTCCCACCACCCACCTTTATAAAGATGGAGATGCATTTTCTTATCTTTTCCCTGGGGTCAAGCTTGAATCCAAGCCTCCCGTTCAGTGATCTTTGCATGACCTCCAAACAATGACACCTCACTTTAGAGGGCCACACCAAGAGCTCAGTGCTACAACTGAGTTCTTTCCAGAGTGCCAGTTTTCAAAATGAAACAGTGAAAGCGGCTAGAGACAAAAGAAATCAACTTAGGAAGCGAGCTCAAATGCTTCAGAAATACTTCAAGCAAGTACTTAATAGATGTTTGTTCCTCTGTATTTTGTGAACCCAGGTTGCAGTAGAATTCCACCCTGCCTAGTGACCTTGGTCTAGGAAAGTACTTGCTTTTGTAAAGAACTAGACACACAGTAACAGAAACACAACAGCGAGAGTATCTGGGATACAACCCAACCAAGTGAGATGTAAATGAATTCTGGAGTTTTTGAAATCAAACCTACTTGGCCAAAAAGAGATAAGAAGATGTGCTTTCCTCATTTCTTTACAGATAGAGTACCATGAATATGAAATGGCACATATTCTTTTTTTTTCTTTGTTAATCTTTGTTATGAAGGGAAGGCTGGATGCATAGGGGAGAAATATATTCAGAAATGAATGCAATGTAAAAGCAGAATGTATCATAAAAATAAAATAAAATTTTACCAAGAAAAGTGGGAAAATTTCAAGACTCAATAAAAAAAAAAATCAACCCTCAGGAGACAAAAGTCCATCACTAGAAAGACCCACTGGCCTCAGTGATTCAACGTGTCAAGAATACCAGGCAGAAACAAAGTAGTCTTTTGTCACCTTGACCTTAAGAAAGAACCTTTAAAATCTCTGCAAACATTCTGGACTTTAATAATCAATCAAACAACCTCATAAAGCTGGTAATCCTGACTCCATGGTAACGAACTATTTCACTGACCTACATATAATTTTACTGATTTCCAGAATCTCTTTCATAAAAGTGATGATCCTTGTTAAAAAAAAAAAACTCAGAAGAAGCTTTTCAAATCCTTTGTCACTATATCCTGGAAGGCCTTACCTTTTCATATGCTGATGGAGTCCCAAAGTGCATAGTCCGTGTCACATCCGTTGTTCCATCCCTTTCCAAAAGGAAGGACAAAAACAAGTCAAAAATCAATCCAAGCCTTTGTTGAAAAGGAAGAGGAAATGTACTCTATCTACAAATGTACCCAAAGTGGGAATGTGCTCAGGCAGCATCCTGAAACAGAACTCCTGGCCCAGGATAAATCAACTATTTGGTAGGAGATGCCGCTAATGAGAGAGAAGCTTGCATCCTGTAGCAGGCAGAATGCAAATATCCCAGCCAGGACTGCCCAAGGTGAATAGGGACTGGAGGCTCAATGCCTCAACCAAAATCATGGACGTATGCATGAAGGAGAGACCCTGGATGCCTGAAAGCACTGTCATTCAGAGAACAAAAAATCAGAGATAAAAGGGACTTGGGAGATATCACTTGGTCTAGCTTCAACTCACTTTATAAATGAGGACAACTGAGACTCAGAGAGAAGAAAAATAATTTGCCTAAAGACACACATTCAGTTAGCAGCAATTCTAAGATAAGAATCAAGGCCTCCTGTCTCCCCCCACACACCTCCCCCCCCACACACACACACATGACCCTCACATACTGTAATAGATAAAAACATCCTTTATGTGCTGAGAGAACCTATTACCTATGCCATTACCTGTGCCAGCCCCACACCTTCAATCACAGGATATTATTACTAATAGCTAGTCCATTAATTCAACTGGAAAATTGTATTTTCTAAGTTAACAGGATAAAAGGATGGTTTCTTAATTAAGTTTTCCATTATCATCAACCTCCATTTCATTTGGGAATGAGGCATTAAAAGTTACAGCTCTAGGGTGTGTCTCAAATCACCAGCAATTAGTCACACACACATATGCTCCTTGATTTATGCATACGCTCTCCCTCCCTCTCTCACATCCTCCCACATGAAAGCTGACTCAAATCTCAGCAAATTCTCTCCTAGGAGCCCAACATGGAGGTCAATTGTGTATATAACAAGTTACAAGACTGAACCATTCAGAGGTTCAGAAGTATGCCTCTTCATTTCTTGAGGGCTCCAAGTCAGCTGTTAGCCATTGTTTATGGCCTGGGCCAAAGAAGTTTCAAATAATTCCTAGAAGCGTGGTTGTTTATGAACATTAAATAGCTTCTTGCTGATGACTAATATTTCTACCAAACTATGAATGGAAACACAACTGGAACATTTCAAGGGAAAGGGATAAGTAATGGAAGGGTCTCCCATTGGGAAGAAATACAAAATGGAGAAAGAGCTTTCAGCTGGAGTTAAGCAACTGGGTTATAAATTCCCCTGGTATTGACTGACTCAAATTTTCCAAGTTACTTACTTATACTGGGCTCCTGAGTCTATAAGGTATACTTCATTCAGGGATAATGTTCTATTCGTCTCTGGGACTGGCCTAAGAAAATAAATAAAAGTTAATTATTCCAGCTATTCTTATCCTATCAACTGGAGAATCAATACTTCTCCCCAATTAGAGTGCAGCCATCCTAACATGAGAGACCATATAATATACATCTTTAGATCACCCTCAGGGGTAGGTAAATTTCTAGGGAACATTCTATGTATTCAAATATTTAGTGATTGGAACTGAAATGTGTTAAGAGAGGTCCCAAAGTCATATTCCATAAGTTGCACTTGCTTTTTGCCTTCACCCATCAAGAAAAATTCTAGATTTCTCGGTATAACTCCATCTAGAAGTCAACCAGCTTTGCCCCTTCACATTATCCATATCTGGCTAGATAAGAATGGTTTCTAGTGGGTCCATCACCAGAAGGACCCATTGTTCTTAGAGATCTTTATCTTCTATTTAGCCCAGCATTATCACACACGATCCCATTCTCAGCCCTCAACACTTACACATTTTTCTTTCCAAGATCACGAGGCAAGCACTATTCATTTTTCCAGGTCTAAAAAAATGTGTGTGTGTGTGTGTGTGTGTGTGTGTGTGTTTCTACTAGTAAACAGTGGGATCATAGAACACATTCATAAAGTGGAACTAAGGTATGAAAAAAAAGCTATCAGCATCCAAGTTATTTCAATGTCATTGACACATTGGTAACATCACAAAAGTCTGAAATGACACAAAATTCTAAAGGCACTGTAATAATCCATTACAACTGAACACAATTGAACACACATGTCTGTGGGAAAATTCACAATCTGAGTTGAACTTGGAAAAGAAACTGAGACAATTTTTAAAGGTTGTTGTTCGGTTTAAAGGTTATGGTTTGGCTTGGTTTTGTCTTGTGTTTTTTGGTGGGGGAAAGGAGGGTGATTTAGCTCTTTACAATTCATATCCCCTAAACACCATTCCAAAAAGTATACTGATGCCTAAGTAAGCAGCATATGTACTGAGGAAATACAACAGACCTGAAATTTTCATTCTCTCAGATAATGAACAAACAACTGTATATGACCTTACTCCCTTCTGCAGAGAGGTGGGAAAAACACCCAGGCTACATATTCACAATCCACTATACACTGACCTAGAGGCAGCTAGGTGGCTCAATGGATAGAGTACTGGGCCTGGAACCAGGAATTCCTAAGTTCAAATCAAACCTCACTTACTAACTGTGTGACTCTGGGCAAGTCATTTAACCTCTGTTGCCTTAATCCACTGGAGAAGGAAATGGCAAAATACTCCAGCATCTTTGCCAAAAAAACCTCATGGATAGTGTGGGTGTGCTTTGTTTGGTCCATGGAATCATGAAGGGTTGGACATTAATATGCTGTTAGAGAGAATCACTGAGTGAGTTGGTTTTGCTAAATTAATGGTTTTTCATTACAAAGGAAAGATCATTTCTGCAAATGAGGTGGGTGAGGAGCCAGGGAAAGGAATGAACATTTATTAAGTACCTACTATGTGCCAGGAATTGTGCTAAGCTCTTTTACAAATATCACCTCACAATAATGAGAAATGTTTATATAATAATTAATGGATGAAACTAATAATTAATTAATTTTATTGTAATTATGGGATGGCTATCCAGATATGGCTGTGATAGAAAATAAAAGTCATAAAAATAGAAAAGAAAAAGAAAGAGAATGGTCTGGGACTGACTGACTCCTGCTGACAAACCTGGAGCTGAGGTCCCCATTTCTAAGATGGCCTTTTCTTCCTCAGACCTTGGAACAGCTTATTCTGGTATAACTTGTATTGTCATTATCTGTATATGCATCTTATCAGCCCCAACAAGACGGTAAGTTCCTTAAGAGAAGGAATTGTGTCTTACTCATCTCCACACCCTTCCAGTGCCTAAGTGTTAGGACCATAGTAGGTACTTAATAAATGATTGCTAAACTCAACTAATAAAGGTGTATTAAATTGAATCAAATTTGTATCCAGGAGATCCTTTGAAATTTATGTGCCAGCATATTGTCATTTCAAGGAGGGTTCAAAGGCCTGTAAAATGGCTCCAATAAAGCTCCTGGGTTCTCCAAAAGACTGGCAACCCTGTCCAACTCCATACTGAGAAAGGAAAACTCTAAATCTTCCCACTTTGATCATCAGATCATAGACTTGGAACTAAAAGGTAATTCAGAGGCCACAGAGTCTACCCTTCACTTGAGAGATAAGGAAACTGAGGCTTAGGGAGATGAAGTGAATTACCCAAAGTCACACATACAAGTAGGGTCAGAGATGGGTTCTGAACCCAGTTTTCTAATTTCAGAGACCTCCAATGCCCTTCCCATGCTACTATTTATACCCAGGGGCTACAAGAAGCAAGCTAAAGGCAACGAATTTATCAGTCATCTAAAAAAGCCTTCCCTCCCCACTAAATGGGATGAGCCCAAGAAAGGAATAATGTATTTCCCCTACTCTAACACCCCAGATGGAATTCTAGCATGGGTGCTAACAGCCTCTCACAAAGTAACTTTTCTCCCCTGATCAGACTCCGCTATGGAAGCAGCAACAAGGCCACTGGCAGGCTCCTCCATATCCCTTACGAGTAGTGAATGATGGCGCCATTGGGTCCAGTACTGGAAATCGTTGGAAAGCTGAGGTCCACAAAGTCAGCCTGCTGCCTGAAATAGAAAAATTCTGTCAGTCTCAGCTGGCACTAACCAGACACCTAAATGTCTCTCAGGAACTGACTGCTTTTAACCGATCTCCTTGCTTATGTCCCAAACACAGCCTGCCAGTCTCTCAGTCTGCCCACCCCACAATCCAACAGGAGACCAGAAGATGCAAAAAGCACTGGAATTTCTCACCTACGAAATTCCTCTGCCTTGTCTGCTGCTGAGATCTCTGTCACAGTGCCTTTGGGAACCTGACAAGGAAGTAGAAAGTAAATCATCTGGAAAATTAAAACTTAATTTAATTACCTTGCACACATAGGAAGAGGGGCAAGCTAAAGGCTTAATTCATTCTAAAGTCTCAGATTGCAGATAGATACAGTTCTAAAAGATACAGAATATGCCCTCTCCAGTTCAATGTGTGCATGATTTTTAAAGTACCTAATTTAACTAAATTGCTTGAACTGAAATATATCTATGTATGATGGAAAAAAGCTCTGGACTGGGAGCCAGTAAACCTGGATTCTAATTCTGATTCAATGCAAACCAGCTAGTGAACTGAGTAAATCATTCCCCAAACTCTAGGTCTGTTTCATCTGTAAAATTTAGGGATTAGACTACAGTTAAGTCCCAAGTAGTGGGAATAATGAATCCCCTGAAATGATTACATGTTTTTGAATTTCCTTATTCAAAGTTACAATTACGTAAAATATGATAACTGGTTCCAGCCCAAAGGAAATATGCAGCATAAATAATGCAGACAGTTCAGAGGCTTTCATTATTCTCAAATCAGGGCCTAGCTGTAAATCAGGGGTTAACTAATTTTTGTGTCCTGGGCCTATTTAGAAGTCTGGTGAAGCCCACAAGTCCTTTCTCAGAAAAATGTTGTTAAATGTATTTTTTTAAATACATAGGATCACAAAGAAAATCAATTTATGTCAAAATAGCTATCCAAAAAAGAGTTTTTTCTTAACAAATTCAAGGATCTTGGGTCAAGAACTCTTAGACTTAAATCACTAAGGTCTCACCCTTACCTGTCCCAATTTTACTCTTCAGTAATGCATTTTTCTGAAGAATAAGTAATACTAAATACTTCCAGTAAAGTCCTATCTTCATCAGGTAGAATGGTGACCCTGGGTTCTAGGTTATGTCAATAAAACACAAGCTCTTATAGGCCCAACCAACATGGAAAGGTTTCAAGTACAGACCCAATAACAAACCACCATCTACAAATGAGCCTAGCTAAATGTGGAGGTGTTCATCTTGAGAAAGTTAATAGTTCTTTTCCCGGTAACTCATGAAACAGTCTGCTAAAGGACAGAAAAATGATGTGAATCAGAAGAGAACATATGCACACCAATAAAACCTCAGCTTCTGACAGTATTTATCCAAGCACATTCCTAAAAGGATTTATAGTTTTCAAAGCACTTCCACATATCCTGTTTCATTTAATTTTCAAAACAATCTTGCATGAGTCAGGGCAGTGATTATAATGTTCAAAAACTAGCTGGGGAAAGAAGCTCAGAGAGCTCCTGGGGCTTGTCTGAGGTCACATAGCTAGTGAATGGGCAGAATCAGTCAGTCAGTAAGCACTAAGTATTTACTTGGTACCAGGCACTATGCTAAGTGCTCAAGTTACAAAGAAAGGCAAAAACACAGTCCCTGTTCTCAAGGTCAGATGCTAACTTCCAGAACTCAAATTCAGGGCTTCTTGCTCCAAATCCAGGGCTCTTTTCACGATTAGCAACCTGCAATCTTAACTACTACATAAAAGGACAGTCAAATTTAAAAGAAGACTGTAAACAAAAATGGCAACAAATCAACCTTCTGGGCTTCATTTTGAAAAATACATAGAAGGAAGGATTCTAAAGGGGCAAACACAATGGAATTGTGAGCACTCCAAAGCAAGTCTTTCCCAAGGAAAAATGACTGGCCAAGATAATATTTTCACACCTTACCTCTCTTCCCACCTCCTCTTCTCTGAACCCCCTTAATAAAATATTCAAAGTGGAAGCAAATTTTTTTTTCATAAAGTCCCATTACCAGGACCAATCCTAGAAAGTACAACAAACAAGCAGAGTTCTGCCCTGGAATTAAACCCCTGGTTTAACGGGCAAGAAGAAAATACCAGATACACAGATATTAAATACAGATTCATCATGGGCTCTACAAAAATATGTTACAGGGGGAAAAAAAAAGAACTAACCTCTTTCTCCAGCCAGTTAAAGAGCTCACAGAGGGCAACAGCATCTTTGATCTATACAAAGAATGATAAAAACAGAGGTATAATTGATGTTGAGATTAGAAATAGAAAGAGAAGAAAGGGGAAATCCCAGCTTTGGGCAACTAATGGACCACAAAGGAAGTACTCTCCTCCGAAAATGTCTCAGCAGTACCACAAAACATATGCTTTGAATATGCAGAACCCACCTTGTTTTTTTTTTAGAGAAGGGAAATAACAACAGTTCTGGAGGAAAGATATGATCAGAAAAGGGCCACTAGGACCCCAAGTCTCCCCTGCTTCCTAGCCATCTTGGCAACGAACAAGGCAAATAGGAAAAAAAAAAAACATTTCAGACACCAGACCAAGATAGACCGGGACAATAAGGAAAGAACAGGCAAGACATGAATTGTCCCTAATGAGGCCTCACTGAGTCAAGGCTCAGGGTCACTATAGAGACTGCTAAACCCCTTGTGGGGCTGGAGACACATCCTAAACCTTTACTCACATGGGCTCTCCTCATGCCTTCCGACTCTGTGGAATTCTTCACAGCCTTCAAGATGCATATTGGGGTATATGGCATGCAGCAGCGGTGTTCCTACAGCAGAAGGCACCATTTGATTAGAACCCACCAGGGTTACATTTCTACGCACAGACAAAAACAATGACCTCCAGGAAGCCCAGTCAAGCTCTGAAGAACCACTGTGGTGAAGAACCCCTTATGAAGGAAAAGAATTCTTGCCCTTTATAGTTACAAAAGGCTATTCCTCTAGCACTAATAAAAGACACTAGTCTTTTGTTCACAATACAAGCGAGTGACTAGTCTTTTGTTCATAATACAAAAATAAAGCAAAATAAAGTGAGACGTCAACAAGAAAGCCTGAACCCCATTAAGGATGCTGTGGAAGCAATTCCTGTGCTGGGGAAGACATCAAAGGAGATGATATCTAAGGTTCCTTCCAATTCTGAGAATATTCCTACAGGGAAAAGCAGAAAAAGGGGAAGCACAGTGGAGAACATGCAGGTAAAGATCAGTAGCAAAGTAAATGGATGTGATTTTTATCATCATAGTATGCTACAGAATCAGCAATGTAGCAGAAGAAATATAGAGTTAGCCTTAAAGCCAGGAACATCGAGGCTCAAATCCTTCCTCTGACACATAGTGGCTATAAGTGAACAACTTAAATCTTTCACTGTTCAAAGTAATCCTCTAAGACTGGAAGTTGTAGTAAGTGGCTGAACTGCATTATAGAAGGTGTTTCATCATTCAGAAGTTCCTGATACTAAAGACATCATAGGTACAGTCCCTAACCGTATCCCTAACATACTATAGACCAAACAAAGAGACACCATGAGAAGTTTAAAGAAAGAAATCACAGGCCTCGCATAGGGGCATGGGAAGATTACAATGAAAGACTTCAGTCTTCCAAACATCTGTTGGACGGCACTCTTTCTCTACCAAAAGCAGCAATAAATAACACTTTCTTAACTTGCCCTAATGAACAGTTCATCCTTCAAAAGGCAGAGGATCCAAAAAGGGGGAATTTTATTATAAATCTGATTTATAAAGGGAAGAGCTGGTTGGTGGGATGCAAATGACAGAACTTCAGGATTCATAAACTCTAGAGTTTGTGATAGAAGATGAAAAAGAATGTTATCTGAAGAGACCAATGCAAATACATAAAATATATATACATAAAATACATATACAAATACACAAAAAAAACCAACTTTACTTTTCAAAAGATAGATATAGATGATGAAAAGGAAAAGTGGGCAATGGGATGGATACAAAAGTGTGGCCCAATCCTATGCTCACAGACGGGATAGGTACTCTGACAACTGATAATGGAAAGAGAGAGAAGGTAGAGCTCCTTAATTTTTATTTGGCTTCTGTTTTCCCTGTCAAGGAAAATGACCTTTGAATGGGATGGAACAGAACAAAAACAGACAACAGGACGTTAATATCCAGGATAAACAGTAAGGGAACAACTAACTGCTCTTAATGAATCAGGTCATGTGAACCAAATGAAATATATCTCTGAATTGGGGGAATAGTGGGGTGGGATGGCCCAGGAGGGGACTGATATATGCTAAAACAAAGAAACTGTCAGCTGAAATGTCACAGAAAATAAAATACTACAGACCTAGAATGTGGTCTTGATTTTCAAAAAAAGAAAAGAGAAAAGAATCTACAAACCAAAAATTAATGAGTTTGATTGCAATTCCTGAGAAAATTCTAGGATACATTATCAAAGAGATGACTTAGGGGCAGCTAGGTGGCACAATGACTAGAAAGCACCAGTGTCCTGGAGTTAGGAAGACCTGAGTTCAAATCCAGCCTCAGACACTTGACACACTTAATAGCTGTGTGACCTTGGGCAAGTCACTTAACCATAATTGCTTTGCCTTCCCCCATCAAAAAGAGAGAGAGAGAAATGACTAGCCTCTATTGGGGAACAAATAATTCTCAAAAGAAGACTTTCAAACTTCAGGAATTGAGGGGATTAGGAAAGCAAGCAATTAATTGTGGGAATGAATGAACCACACTGACTCCATTTTGTAACTCAATTACAGAGCTAGTTCCCGTTATATTTAATTATGGGTCTAGTCAAAATTCTGTCTTGTGAGAAAACTTCTGTTCTGTTTGATCTTAGCCTTATGTGACTGGAAAACTGGAACACCTCTACCTGATATTTAGAGACCCTTAACTAAGACCTAGGTTATGCTGACAAGAAACCTGGTCAGATCCAAAGACTTTGGCAAGGAGTTTTCTCACAATTGTACCCATATAACCTATATGACTTATCAAATAACCTATATGACTTCTCTAAAAACTGACCCCATATTGATCAACCTGGTATTGTTTCCATGTTTCTCTGATTGTTCACAGACACTTGGGGGGGGGGGGTGGCGGGGGGAGCAGGACACCTCCTTTTCTGATTTCAGGGAATTATACCTATTCACTCACCTCCTCCCAGATTAGAAAGTCCCTAACCTTACTCCAAATAAAAATCAGATTAACTAGTATTCTATCCTGGTTAATTGGTTTTATTTGATAATTTAATTGTTTATAATGTATAAAAGTCTACCTCCCCCTGTACTTGGGGTCCAGTCCTAAGCTAAGGAAGAGGCCTAGTTCCAATATGCTGGCAACTGATATGTATTACTTAATAAATCAATATGTTCAGAAAAATCAAACCTTTGTTTCCTCATTTTATCTTTTACCCATCACAAAATTTGTTTTTTAGTCATTTCGGATACTGGAGTTCTTTGTCATTCCTTCTCCAATTCATTTTACAGGTGAAGAAACTAAGGCAAACAGGGTTAAGCAATTTGTCCAGGGTCACACAACTAGTGACTTTCTGGGGCCAGATTTTAACTCAGGTCTTCCTGACTCCAGGCCTAGCCCTCTATTCACTGTGGTACCATGCCACCCCCAAACTACTAGAAATCCTATGAATGATTGCATCACATGACTCATAATAAGAGAAATACATATAAAAACAACTCTGAAGCTTCATCTCATACCCAGCAAACTGGCAAAGATGGAAGATGGAAATAATCAACATTGAAATGGCTGTGAGATAACTTGCATAATAATGCTGTGAACTGGTCCAACCACTCTAGAAACCAAATTAAAATTATGCATTAAAAATTAGTTACTAAGATATCCAAAACCTTTAACCCAGAGGGCAAGGCACAAAGAAGAGCCCTATCTGCACCAAAATATTCCTACCAGTGTGTGGGGGGGGCTGAGAGGGGGGTGTTAGCAAAGACCTAGTAGCCAACAACCTAAGTGTCCACCAACTGGGGAATAGCAAAATACATAGTAATGCATTAATGTAACATAATATTACTGTAGGGGTGGCTAGGTAGCACAGTGAATAGAGCACCTGCCCTGGAGTCAGGAGGACCTGGTTCAAAGCCAGCCTCAGACACTTAACACAAAAATTAGTCATGTGACCTTGGGCAAGTCACTTAATCCCAACTGCCCTCCAGAAAGCAAAATATAAAATAAAAATTCCTTTTGCCTTCCTTAAAATAATAGGCAGCATCTATTTAAAGCCATCAGCAAGTATTACATGTAATGGAGATAAGCTAGAAGCATTTCCAATAAGATCAGGGGTGAAACAAGGATGTCCACTATCACCACTCTTATTCAATCTGGTACTAGAAATGTTAGCAGTAGCAATTAGAGAAGAAAAAGAAATCAAAGGAATCATAATATTACTGTACCACAAGAAATTGTGAATATTAAGAATTCAGAAAAGTGCGGAAAGACACATGAACTGGTACAGCAGAGGCATAAGCAGAACCAGTAAAACAATATATACAAACAGAACAACAATGTAAATATAAAGGACATAGTGAAACTAGACACTGTGATAAGCTTGTCCCTGAATAAAGGTTAGGAAAATGTAGCTTTCCTTCCCCTTTTTTGGGGAAAGGTAAAGGACTACTGAGTATGAAATACTGCATATATTGTCAGCCATTATCAATGTGTAGTTTAGTTTTGCTAAATGGTTTTGCCTCTTTCTTTTTAAATCTTTGTTTAGAAAGGGATGACTTGGGGCAGCTAGGTGGCGCAGTGAGTAGAGTCGGCCCTGGAGTCAAAAGGACCTGAGTTTGGATCCGACCTCAGACACTTAATGCACACACAAACAAAAACCTAGCCGTGTGACCTTGGGCAAGTTACTTAACCCCAACTGCCCTCCAAAAAGCAAAAAAAAAAAAGGGGCGGCTAGGTGGCGCAGTGAGTAAGAGCGCCGGCCTCAGAGTTGGGATGACCCGAGATCGAATCAGGCCTCAGAAAATGAGCACCCACACATAAATAATGACTAGCCGTGTAACCTTGAGCAAGTTACTTAACCCCAATTGCTTAAAAAAAAAAAAAGGGATGACTTGCTAGAGAAAAGAGGGATATATTCAGAAATGAATATTATGTAACAAAATGCATGTGCATGCATGCATACACACGAGTATGTGTATATATGTATATATATATATATATACATACATATACATATATAGTGTGTGTGTTATGATACATTATTAGTAAGCATCAAGAAAAGGAAACAGTGATGACAGAGACTGCTTGATTCCATCAAGAAAAGGTCATGCCAGACTAATGTTTTTTCCCTTTTTTGACCAAGCTATTAAACTGATACATCAGGATAATGTGTAACACAGGTTATCTGGGTTTCAGCAAAGCATTTAATGAAATATCTCAAGCTATTCTTATGGAAAAGATGGAAGAATGTGGGCTACATGACCATACAATCAAATGGATTCCAGATTCATTGAATAGCCATCCTCAAAGAGGAATCACTGATAGTTTGCTGTCAGATTGAAAAGGAGTTTCCAGTAAAGTGGACCGGAGAACTGTCCTTGGGCCTGAGGTGTTTAACATTTCTATCTATGACTGAGTTAAAAACACAGATAGTATTCTTTTCAAATCTTCAGATGAAACAAATCTAGGAAGGGCAGCTAAAACACAGGATGACAGGATCCAAAAGAGTCTTGACAGGCTACGAAATTAGGCTAAACCTAATAAGACGAAATTTAATGGGGATAAATGAAAACTTAAATTTGGATTTAAGAAATCAACATCAGAAAACTGAGAAAGGGAGAAGCATTGAGCCAGACAGCAATTCATTTGGAAAAAAAAAAAAATCTGGAGTCTTAGTGGGCTGCAAATTCAGTATGATTAACAGTGTGATATAGTAGCAGGAAAAAATGGGGGGGGGGGGCTGTGTTCTTGGGTTATATTGAGAGGCATAACTTCTAAGAATAAGGAGGTTATAGTTCCTCTGGACCTTGGACCTTGTATGTTTGGACCTCTGGGTTCAGTTCTGGGTGCCCTGGTTTAAGAAAGACTTTGAAAAGCTAGAGAGCACCAAGAGATGAGTGCAACCAGAATGGTGAAGGGGCCCATGCTCTATGAAATAATCAGTTAAGGGGGGGGCAGCTAGGTGGTGCAGTGAATAGAGCACCAGCCCTGGAGTCAGGAGGACCTGAGTTCAAATCCAGCCTCAGATACTTGACACAAAAACTAGCCATGTGACCTTGGGCAAGTCACTTAACCCCAACTGCCTTCCAAAAAGTTTAAAAAAAAGAAAAAGGAAAGAATCAGTGAAGGGATTGGGGATGTTTAGCCTTGAGAAAAGGAAGCTAAGGGGAACATAACTGCCTTCAAGTCTTAAAAAGCTGGCATGTGGTAGAGGAAGTCAATTTGTTCTACTTGGTTCCAGAATGCAAACTAGAACAGTGGATGGGAATTAGAAACAGGCAAGTTTAAGCTTGAAGTTAGCAGAGAAAACCTTCCAAACGACCAGAGCTATCTGAAGGCTGAACAAGCTTTCTCAAGAGAAAGCTAATTCCACCTCAGTGAAGGTATTTAATTAAAGCCTGGATGAATCCTTACTTAGTCTGTAATAGTAGGGATTCTTTTGATAAATGGTTTGAACTAAATGCTTAGTAAGGTCACTTCCAGTTCTGAAAATCTCTGATTCAATCTCTCCTTAATCAATCTATCAACAGGCATGTAAGTATCAGTCAGGCACTGTGCTAAGAGCTGGCAATATGACTACAAGAAAATGAAATCATCTCCACATTCAAGGATCTTACATTCCATTAGGGGTAGGGAGAGGGGATACTGCTTACCCTAAAGCCAGCACTGCACTAGATTTCTGCTTGCTAACAGTCCTGTAGGCATCCAAAAGACCCTCATGATGATCAGTTCAATGAAAGACTACATTTGATACTTCTTTACCAGTGTGAGCTTTTTTATCAATGCAAAGAACAGAATGCTCTCCCTGGTCTCAGGAACCCAGTGCTGGTGGGGACTTGCCAGCGAGGCCTCCGATTACTTTCCCTTTCTTTCCCAGGAATGGCACTATAATTGGCCTACTACATCAGATACTGATTATTGAGCATAGACCCTAATAATTTAGGGGAAATTAAAAAATTAGACCTATGTAAATTATGGAAAGAATTAAAATTCCACCTTGATATTGTCCAAAGTAAATTATAATCACATAATGTTAGCACTTCAAAGACTTCAGGGACTTCAAAAATCACCTAGTCCCACATTCTCACTTTGAGGGCTTGCCCAAAGTAAAAATAAACAAATTAATAAAACAAAATAAATTTTCAAATAAAAATAAAGCAGGAACCGGGTCTCTTCAACGTTAGTTCATTACACCTTCCAAAAAAACTATTACACTTCTTATCATTCAAAATGCTACGTAAGACTGAAAGAATTCTCTCATATCCCTTATGAACACCCCTACTACACAGGACAAGGAACACCTCTGTTTAAAAAAAAATTTTAACTGACAACATCCAATTTGAATCATTATTCTTTTTTATTTTCACTAAAAGGAAATTAGCTTCAGAAGGAGAGTTCTAACATATTAAATAAGATATTTCACTGGTACAGTAGGTGTCAGTATTACAACAGGAAAAAATATTCTAATAGTCACAAAAGGCACCAAAAGCATAACACATGCCCCAACAAAGAACTTTTTTTTAAGGGAAAAAAACAACCCACAGCTTTAAGCCATAAAGTGCCTTCTCAAGGTTCCTCCTTCCCCTACCACACAGCTTCATTATCCTATTATTTCTCATCCCTGTCCAAACCCCAGCCCTGGGTTATTTTCCTTCCACCTTCTCCACTTCTGCTTCTATGCTAATAAGCACTCCTAGAGCAAAGCCCCTAATCAGGGCAAATTGATGTTTTCTAGTCTCCTCTAAGCCCTCATCGCTACATTCCAATCACTCTTTCCTGATCAACTCTCTCTCTTGAACTCTACTGAACACAATGACTATTCTAAACCTCTTCTCAAGATAACACTACCATTCCTCACTATGTCTCAAGCTCAGGCCTCAAACTTCATGGGCGGGCGGGGAAAGGGAAGGATGTCCTTCATTAGCTCCTTCTCCCAATCTTCCATTACAAATCAACTCAGTGTCATTCCATACACCCTCCCCTTGCTCCAGTCTCAGAGGATGAGGTAATTCTTGAGGTAATTCTTGAGGTAATTCCACTACCGATCTCGATCTCTCGATTTGTATACTTGATCTTATCCCCTGATCTAATTAATCTTCAACCTTTCTTTACCCACTGATGCCTTCCCTTCTGCTTTCAAACACGTCCAACTTCTCCCATTCTTAAAAATCTGACCCTACCACCTTCATTAAAGTGTTGTCTGATATCTTTCCTCTCTTTCACAGCCAAAGTCCTAGGAAAAAAACCCTCAACATTGTGTACCTCCACTTTCTCTCACCTCCCACTCAATTCTCACCCCTTTGTATTCTGACTTCATCCTCCCCAAAGTCCCAATGATCTCTTACTCAATCCAAATGCCTTTTCCTAGTTTTCATCCATTTAGACCTCCCCAAAACTTGACAATGTTGATCACCCCCTCCTTCTAAATAGTCTCTCCTCTTTGGGTTTTTGTTATACTGCTCTGTGGTTTTATTCCTACCTGCCTCATCTTCTCAATCTCCTCTGTAATATCAACATCCAAGTTTCATCCCACCCCCCATGGGTGGGTATTCTCCAGGGATCTACCCTGCGCTCCCTCCTTTTCTCTCTCTGTGCTCTCTCAGTGAGTATCAGCTTCCAAAGAGTCAGCTATCATCTCTATGCAGACGATTCTGCTAAATGCTTATTCATTTATTCATTTCATTCATTCAGTCCTCATCTCTCTCCACAGCTCCTTCATTAACAACTGCCCACTGGACAACAACTCCTAGATGTCCCATAGGCATCTCAAACTTATTATGTCCAAAATGAAACTCATTATCTTTTCCTCTCTAAACTCATTCCTCTTCCTGACTTGCCTATTTCTATCCTCCCAGCCCTTCCCATCACTTAAGTTTGCAAAGCTGGATCTATCCACAAGTCTTTTATTCTCTCTACATCTAACTGGTTGCCAAGTTTCATCTAGTCAATTTCCCCCAGATTTCTCTCCCCCATTCTGTTCTCTTTATTCTTACCATAATGACCCTCCCATAGACCTTCATCACTTTTTACCTGGACGATTGCAATGCCTTTCTATTTAGTAGAGATGGCATTATAATATCTCGTCTAGTTGAGGGTCCACTAAATGGGCCTAAGGTCCAGAATTCATTCATCATTCATGCACTAATACTCTGCCCACTTAGCCCACAAACAGCATAAAACCTATACTGATTCCTCAGTCCTCTCCACAGTTCAATCACTCAGATAACAGGGGCCTGGTACCTCTGGACCCTGGTCCTTTTCAAAAGAAAAGGTATGCTTGCAAATGAATCCCTTCACCCTATTATCTTTGCAGGGTTTGTGGTATTTCCCTATTCCTAGATAAAAGCTCTTGCTGGGGGAAGGGAGCGGGCAGGACAGGGAGTTGTCACACGTCCAGGCTTCTAGGTTCTTCCTCCCCTTTCTCCTTTGAGTCTAATTTATTTCTACAGAAATTGGGCAAAACCACATTCTGCTCTGACGGTAGTTTCCAAAGAAACTGATGACTGGACAGCTGGGGGAAAGAGACAATAGGGCTCAGTTCCAACAGGAATTACTAGGGAGTCAGTAATCTGAGCACACTGGCCTAACTTGAGGGATGGATCCAGGACTGAGAGCAAATGACACCCACCTTGGGAATGGCCTCGCTTACAGCATAGCTGGCTTTGTCACTGATCCACACCTTGTCCTTTGGGGAAAGGCCAGTGCAGATGGCCTTGAGCTCAGTCAAAATGGATCTGTAAGGAACCACCTGGACTTTAAACTCATCTGCCAGGCTGGAGTTGAATAGTAGATGCTCCTTCACATCAGGTGCTTTGGTCCGGTCTCCATCAATGAAGAGCCTGAGGAGAGGTGGGGTCAGAAGACAAAAGGAGGGAGACAAGGAAGGAAGGAGAAGAAAAGAGAACAGCCATGAGCCAACAAAGATCATGGCCAGACAACCCATCAGTCCCACAGAGAGTGTAATGTACCACTACTTGTACATTTATTATTGCTTATGGTTTAGGGGACTTTCTCTTCCTATCAGAGAGAAGCCACAGATAGCTTTATACAGCCTGGAACAGCAGAAGGAAGACATTCCAAACAGGCAGCAACTCAGAGTCTAGGGGGGCTGTCAGGGAGAGATCGAGGTGGATAGAGGCCAGGTAACCTTGCTCCTTAGGGGTAGAAGAGCTTTGCCCACTTTACCTGGCCATGTTTAGCATGTCTCTAGACAATGGTTATACAATCTAGTGCTAAATCAAGCAGGGAGGCAGGAAAGGGAGGCCCAGGAGAAAAACAGGAAAGAAAAGTGAGTAGCTATGTGTTGCATTCACCTGATTGTGTCTGTTCCTATAATCGCATAGGAAAAAAATACTGGGTTGTGCTCCACATCTGATCCCCGGAGATTGAACAGCCCTGGAAAATAAAACAGAGGGGCCCCCATTACCTACTGAGCATGAAATATGAGACCAAGGCCAGGACTGGGAAGAGAAAAGGGCTCAGGGACTGGCAGCCAAAGTCCACAGAAAAATAAACGCACAGGTCAAGAACCGCCTACATTCCATGTCAACCCATTGTGACGCATAGGGGCTTTTTTCACCACAAGATGGCGCCCAAACTGTGTCTCCAGCCAAAAAGTTAACAGGCTCCAGGGGAAAGAGGGATGGAACCTTTGTAGGGAAATCCAGCCAAAATGCCTGACAAAGACAGCTAGAATGACTAACTCCCCTGCCTTGCTCCTTTCTTTGCTCTGTTTGGTACTCTACAAGGCTATCCAGGCTCCCAAGAGAAAGCTGAAGAAACCACCTCCCCCAATAGGGTAGGGTAGGAGTTTTCTCCCACCAAGGGAAGGGTGAGGTCATAAGGACAGAGTCTCCTGCTTAGTGCAAGGAGGCCATAAACAAGCTCTAGGGAAAACATCAAAACAAAGCTACACACAGTGAAATCGAATAAGGGCCTTCCTGTAGGTTTCAGTGAGTCCCAATTAGAAGTGCATCCCTGGAAACAGCTAGTAACAGCTACTCTAGTATATGAATGAAACTAGAACTGCGAAGTGCCACCCAGAAGTCTGCCATGACACTCAGCACTAGCAAAAGCCTGCCTTCTACCCATCCAGACAGGTCACTTCGTAGCCTCAGTTTCCCCCTTTGTAAAATGAAGGGCATGGAAGAGATGTGCTCCAAGGTCCCTTCCCACTCTACCACTCTACATCTTCAGACTCTTATGAGTTTCATTTCAGTCATTTTTTTTTTTAAAGCAATTGGGGTTAAGTAACTTGCTCGAGGTTACACGGCTAGTCATTATTTGTGTGTGGGTGTTCATTTTCTGAGGCCGGATCTGATCTCGGGTCATCCCAACTCCGAGGCCGGCGCTCTTACTCACTGCGCCACCTAGCCACCCCTTCAGTCATTTTTCATTTTTCAATTCTGTCTGACTCTTCATGACCCCATTTGGAGTTTTCTTGGCAAAGATACTGAAGTGGTTTGCCATTTCCTTCTCCAGCTCATTTTACAGATGAGGAAACTGAGGCAAGCAGGCTGAAGTGACTTGCCTACGGTCTCATAGCTAGTATGTGTCTGAGGCCAGATTTTAACTCAGGAAGATGGGTCTTCTGACTCCAGGCCCAGCACTCTATCCACTGTGCCACCTAGCTGAGGAGTCTAGACTCAATGACCTTTGTAGTCCCTTTCAGCTCTCATTACATGAAATCATGATCCTGTGGTAAGCTCATTTTGCACATTACATCCATCTCAGAGAATTAAAAAATTCAACAGTTAGAAGAGATCCTGTAGCCATACATGGATTGGAACAGGCATAACATACCCAACAAGTGGTCATCCAGACTTTGCAAGAAGACCTCCATGGAGAAGGAACCTGCATCCAGTCCATTCTACTCAGAAACGGCTCTGACTATTAGAAGTTTGTTTTGGTTTTTTCCTGACACTGTGCCTAAATTCACTTCTTTATAACTTCCACCTATTACTGTTCCACCTAGTACTGTTAACAAGGCTAACGATTTTGTAAGGATTTCCTAACTGCAGAAGATGGAAAACAGGTATATATGTTCCAGAGATGGTGGGAGGAGGGGGAGAGGGAATATCTCTTGAGATTAAGATAAAAAGTAAGCTATCTTTCTACTTAGCAGAGAGTCAGAGAGAATGTAAATGGACCTTATGAGATTCCTCCAAATCACAACCTAGGTTTTGGTAAAAATGGACTCCAGAATTGGGCACAGGCAACTTCAGAGACGAAAACTGAAAAATTCCTATTACAGCTTATAGATATAGCCAGAGATCTCTGTTTCCTGTGGGGGAAACAAATGCCTGTAACACTGGAGAGGGAATGGTTTAATATGGCCCACAGAGAGGACAGAGAGTGACTTAGAACACTTAAGCCATAGTTTTCCACATTGGGGATCTTTAATCCAAGCAGTTTCTAATGTGCAGTGACCAAAATTATAGGTAGGTATCACTCACCTGGTTATTCTTAGCCTCTGAATTGTAATATTAATCCTTCACAAGTTAAATTCCCTCAGGTCTCTCCCACCATCCAATCTTAATAGACATCTCTTGTATGCATTTGGTACTGTAACTGAACCACTTTTCATTCCACAGCCTCTCAGTAAGTAAAATGATGTGAGCAAAGAGATTCCAGGGAACCTACAATAAGATCAAGTAACACACCCAAACAGTGAAATCAGAGTACTCACATGCAATCTCATCCAGGGCAGTGACCACAAACCACACCACTTTTCTCTCCGACATTTTCACTCGAAGGTCAGCAACCTTGTCCTTCCAGGCTATACCTAAAATACACAAAAGCCCTAAACTTAAGGCCCATTCTTCCAGGAAATTTTCTCATAGTACTGCCATAGTCTAATATAATCTACTAGACTACATATTCCATGGGGGCAGAAAGAGTGCCATATCAAATAAATCCTCAACAATTTCACCAATATCCAACAAAATTTAAATTTTGGAAAAAAGGGAAGCTTTTTCTTTTTCACTCAAGAAAACAGAAAACATGGGGCTAGTCTTTTTTTTCCTTTTCCATTACTCAGTAGCTGTACAAACTTGGGCAAATCAGGTAAGTTTTATGATACTCAATTTTCCAGTTATTTTCAAGGGAAACTACAGCATTGCAGCAAAGGACCTTAGATAGCTTTCTCTCCTGGTGGAGTTTTTTCTGGTCACTGGCAAAAGAATGCTTTGTCTCATTTCTTACCTACCCTTAATCAGTGAATGGGTGTTGCCTCAGACAAACTGAGACCTGAGAAAGATCTTGGCTTAAAAAAAGCCATCTCCAGTCGGCCTGATCTATATCTGGGTCTGGATGGCTCTGAAGGAGATAGTGAGGCTGGTGACTTTGCACAGCTTTATCTCACCTAAATCCAATTCATTTGCAAGTCAAGACATAACCTTCCTCTTTGAGAATAAAGAACAAACACAAAAACAATGCTCAGTTACATTCCTCTATAAAATGGGGGTAATACTTGAAAGTTTTGAAGGCCAGATGACAAACAGAGTTCCTGCCTAGCTCTAACAATCTCTATGATTTCCATTAAAAGCATTACTAATGAACACACATTGCAGGCCTCTCAAGGAGATGTCACTGGGGAGGGGAGGGTCAGGTAACAAAGGCATGGTGAACTAGAGTGAGGAGAGATGGCTTAAAATCCAGAGCCTGCTGCTAACTGTATGGCTATGGGAAAATCATTTAAAATACCTAAGCCTTAAAAATGATTTAAAAAAATGATAAATGATTTAAAAAAATCATTTAAAATACCTAAGCCTTAAAAATATACAACTGTAGTGAGGTAGGACCACGGTACTAAGTAAACAACACTATCTCTTTAGTCAGAAGACCTGGATTCAAATCTCAATTATTAACACTTCTATGTATGTGACCTTACAAAGTCAATTAACCTCCCTATGTCTCAGTTTCCCCATCTTTAAAATAAGGAAATTAGACAACATGTCCTTTGAAGTCCTGCCTACCTCTAGAACCATGAGATCCTATGATACTGTATCTCCCCCATTAGATTGCGAGCTTCCCCTATATCTCTCCCCCATTAGATTATGAGCCCCTCAAGGGCAGGGACCACCTTTTGTTATATCCCCAGTACTAAGCACAGTGCCTGGCACAGAGTAGGTGCTTAGTAAATGCTTACTGATTATGAAGCCAAAGCAGGAATGATATACTCAGAGAGAGAAGGGTAGAACTGTTATTGTTGTTTGTCCTTAATTTTTTTTTTTTTTTGCTTTTTGGAGGGCAATTGGGTTTAAGTAACTTGCCCAAGGTCACACGGCTAGGTTTTTGTTTGTGTGTGCATTAAGTGTGTCCTTCATTTTTGAAGACTACCAATTACATCACAAGGAGAAGTCTTGACTTCCATGTGAGTTGGATCAAAGGAGTCAGGGTAACACAAAGGCATCAGCCTCACTCTCTCTCCCAGAGTCATCAAAGTCCAATAGCAGGACAGAAGGCAGGATGATTGATGATGGCCCAGGATGCAGTGGATGATCTTGGTGTCTTCAATGTCTAACCAAGATCTAAGCCCTCCACAGTGCCTGCTTCAGTTCCTTCCATGGCCTTTGGAACAAACTGTTCTGATTCTCATTCTCAAACTGCCCATTCCACCATGCTTGATATGGCCTTCACATGCTTGGTAAAGACATTCCCCTAACTCACCAACCTGTCATTTACCCTCAACCTGGTTTAGCCCATCTGTCAGGGTGTGGCCATTGTGCATGCTATAGCTTCCTGGAATCACCTTACTTAAGGATGACACACACACCAGCTATAGTGCATGATCCTCTTCCAAGGAATCACAGGAGCAGTGGTTTCACATTAGAAGTCTTAAGGGTAACGTAATCCAAACACCTCATTGAGGAAACTGAGGCCTCTGAGACAAACTGAAAACCTCTGGAGATGAGGACCAATGACATGGTTAGGCTTATACTTTATGTGGAAGATAGACTGGAGAGGTGAGAGAAATGATGCAGGAAGCCCAAACTAGTAGACTATCAAAACAGGACCTAAACTAGACATTGTCATTTGAGAAAAGATAATGGAAGCAAAAAATGTAGAGAGACAGGAATCAGAAAATTCGACTCATTAGATGTGGCATGATGGAGAATCAGAAATTGAAAATGATACAGAAATTAACAATATGAGTGACTGGAAGAATAGTGGTACCCAACTAGAAGGAAATAAGGAAGTTTGGAAGGGGGAGAGTTAAAGGGAGAAGGATAACAAATTCAGTTTTGGATATGGTGTATTAAGTTTGAGATGTCTACAGGATATCCAGTTAGAAATGTCTAATAAGGGGGCAGCTAGGTAGCACAGTGAATAGAGCACTGGCGCTGGAGTCAGGAGGACCTGAATTCAAATCCAGACTCAGACACTTGACACACTTACTAGCTGTGTGACTTTGGGCAAGGTACTTAGCCCTAGTTGCCCTCCAAAAAGCGGGGGGAAAAAAGTCTAATAAGGAAGAAAAAAATGTCTAATAGGCAGTTAAGAGATGTAATACTAGAGCTCGGGAAAGACTAAGACTGCACATATAGATCTAGGAATTATCTACTTAAAGCAATATTAGACCCCATGGGAGTATATGAGATGACTGAGAGAATAAAAGATGGCCCCATAAAAAGCCTAGGGATGTAATCCTAGGTAAGAGGTGTGATATGGACAAAGAACCAACAAAGAGACAGAGTAGACAGAATCCTGTTAGGAGGAGAGCCAGAGGAAACAGATTCCTGAAAACCCAGAGAGGAGAGAATATCCAGTTAGAAAGAAGGATCAACAGTGTCAAAGACTGGAGAGAAGCCGATGAGGTTGAGGACTGAAAAAAGGCCATCAGATTTGGCAATTAGGAGATAACTGCTAACTTTTAAAGAGAGCAGTTTGAGATAAGTGATGAGTTTGGAAGCCAGACTACAAAGGGGAGGAGTGATATAGAGCAATAGTTTGAGGAGGAAATTGGTGAGTAACCACAGTTAACAATTCCTGGTAAACTACTCTGTTAAAATCATATCTGTTCCTATAGTCAGGTGCACAATCAGACATTACAGGCATCTGCACAACACAATAACAACTCCCCAAAAGCACCCCTTCAATGCAAGAAATTTCCTTACCAGCCTCCACATTGGGATTTGGGGCATTTGCCAGTTCTAGAAAGAAAGTCAACTCCTGGCATCTGTTACTACTTGCCAATAAGTTTGGTGTTTTCCAGTGGAGCAGGCATTTGGCAAACAACTATTACCCCCTCTCCTTCCTCTAAACGAAAGGACCACTGGTGGGAGCCAAGGCTCCAGAAAAAATTCAAAACATGCAGGGAGAAAATGTCAACCTAACCTTGTCTCACTGGACTTGTACACCAAGTACCCTATGAAGAAACTATAATACCCTCCAAGGGTGAAGGGCAGAAGAAGAAACTAGAGTGGGGGGTGGGGTTCCTACCACCCAGACAAAATGAGGCTTTGAAGATCACCTCTGGAATGCTTTTAAAATACTAGCCAGGCGACTGATCTTCCATACTATCTTCCCAGGACCCCTTCTGGGCAGTGTGCCTAAATTCCACAATCTACTCCACCTCCCTTTAAATTTCATAGCTAAAATTCCCTCCCCTATAGCTTGAGTCTCACTCCCTTGGTGCTACAAACTTTACCTACAAATTCATTATTCACTACGACTACCAACACTAATTTGCTATGAGGACTACCCTCCCCGCCCCCCCCCACACACAGCAAGTCTCCACCTTACAATCTAAAATTTGAAGGGAGAAAAATAGCAAGTAAGCAAATGCCACTTTAAGAAAGGCAGCGAAAACTCTCAGCTCTGCTCCTAAGAGTAAATAAATTAGAGGGGCAATAGCTAGCAACTCAGAACTAAAGAACATTGCCTTCAGAACAACAAGGAAGAAAAGAGCTATTCAAAAGAGTTTTGTAAGAATAAACCAAGCCTCATTAAGTGGCATTACAAGCTGAATGGAACCATTAATGAAATGCCACATCATGCCAGGAGAGAGGAAAAATCTCATGACAACTCCAAGATGATTCTAGGGAATTTAATAAAGATGATGGGAAATAAGGAAAAATGTAAAGCCACAAAATTCAAGCACTAACCTGTATAATCCAGGCCCAGGGTTAGGAGAGGTTTGCAAGGGCGCTGAGGACGATCTGTCCAAATCTTGTCAACAAGATTCTCTTTGACAGGGACAAGATGGTGACCTGCACCTCTCAGGACCTTAGCCATCTTCTTCCACTGATCTAGGGAAATCAACAGTACAGTCATGAAAATACATTAGAGTAGATGCAGATTGAATCGTCTTCCCAAAGTCAGTTCTTTTTCCACTCTTTCCCTAAAACCAGAAACATGGAGGAGAAGGAACTACTCTGCCTTGGTTAGGCCCCACCCCTTTCCTCCATTATAAAATTGTCCTTTTGATTTGGTCTTTACATAGCATTGCATATGATATGGGCAAAAGACCAATGTATAGAGAAATCATAAGAATCAGCTTTTTGACATGAGTCTTCCTTGCCAGACCTCAAATTTCTCAACTATGAAACAAGGTAAATGATTAGCTAAGGCCTCCCCCAGCTTCAGAATTCCATTAATTCTAAAAAAAAAAAAAAGAATTCCATAATTCTTCTCAAACACAAATCTACCATCCATCAAGGCACATACTGTAACATCTCAGAAGGAAATCAAGATTCTAGCAGGCATTTTATTACCAAGGCTAGAACAAATCATATTCACTAACCTGATGGAATGATCAAAGGATCCACACCAACCCTGGATCCTTCAGGAAGTACACTCACCAACCAGTCCTCCTGAGTTGGTGTGTCCTTCAGACCTGGAAGGACAGGCAAAAATAATTCACAATTGGACAAAGATGGTCCTGTCACCTAAAAAGATACTAAATACTGGTGATCCTATGGCAGGGTCTTAATTAATCACTCTCCTCACTAAAAATGATTAGAATCCTTTAGGAAATTTGAACCTCATTAAGTCAAGGAAGCTCATGAGATGACTTTGAAGGAAATGAGTTAAGACAGATATGGAGCATGAGAGAATTCAGCCAAATGATAAATCTTACCCCCACACCGTCTAATACTAACCTTATTCTAAGGGAAATCTTTAGGAAGATGGATAAATAGTATCATCCCTGCCTGTAACCTCAGCAATCCTAATTTATCTCCTACTGACCAGAAGGAAGAGGTTAAATTGAAGAGAGATGAGCATTTCTCAGGAACCTGGGCCTATCCACCATACTATTTCATAAACAATGAGGAACTTCCAAGTGGTAACAAATGAGAACTGTTATCTAAGGAAATTGGAACAGGGTGGGGCTGAAGGTAACCTCTCAAGGGCTATGCTTTATACTTTAAAGACATCATACAGGACCTGAATAGCAAACGTTTTAAAAGTCAGCAGTGCTATAGAGGCTATAACTGAAGTAACTTGAGCCCAAGCGGCACCCTTAATAACTTACTAAGGTTCACATCTCTCTTGAGAACTGGCAAAAGACTGTTACTAAGGAACAAGCTACAAAAAACCAAAAAATCCAAGTTCTTGCATCCTCAATGTTAACACTTCAGTCTGTTGCTTTATTCTTTGTTCTCCACGTCCCCTCCCCCTCATCTTTTTAAAACACCAAGCTACTTATTAGCCAAATTTCTCTTTAGGTCTTTAATTCACAAGGATAAGTCATGTGATTTCCAGAAACAGAGGGCAAGAAGTTTCTCTTTGGGCAAACCCCAGGGAGAACTCACTGGTCAAATTGGCTGGTCAAATCCAATCTATATGGCTCTAGCCCCAGATAAATCTAGTTAATGCTGGCAGAAGCCCAGCTGTCATTGTCCAGTCACTGAATTCCCCAGACTTTTTACCCCAGGATGTATTGCATAAGAATTTACTTTCCCTATTATTCTCCTCTATGGAACAAGAAATATCAAGCATTTATGGCCTTTTCTTTCCCCATCTTTTCCTAATTTCTATCCCCAGCATCACCTATCCTTTAGGCAAAGAAGGACCTCTTTTCCCACTCCCATGTTCTCAATGGCAAGAGTATTTATAGAGGGAATCCTTCAAACCCTGCACTGATATGCTCTCAACAATATCGTATGGGCTTTGAATTCATTATTCCATACAGGGAAGGGAAACAGCAAACAACACCTTTGCTTCTGATATTCCATGGTCTTCCTAGGTCTCTACCCCTTGATAGATTCCAGAAGACTGAACTTGGGCCTATACATCTAGTAGGAGACCATGTACCCATTCAAAGTTCTCAATAAGTAGATGAAAGATGACTATTTGGCAAGAAACCCCCCCTCCTATCCTTCCTTGGAGGATCCCACATCACTACTTCACATGAGAAAAAAACAACATGATATCACTGGTATATTCATTGAGCACCTGACATTTTCTAATTTTTCATCCCCAAATATCCAACACTTTCTAGCCTTTGTACTATTGTTAATGCCACTATTCATTCCCAGATTCCATCCCCACCCTTATCTCTTATATTTAATATTTTCTACTTATCCTTTAAGACTATTCTCAAATTCTACCTCAGTCATGAAGCCTTCCTGATTGCTTTCAGCTAGGAGTGATCTCTCCTACCCCTGATCAGACAGAGTATTTAACTTTGTACTTCTCTGGAGGTCTTACCATATTTACATCGGGTATGTTTTAGCTCCGTTAAGAACATTATGAAGGCAGAAAACTTCTCTGTATGCCTCAAAACCCCTAGCATGGCACCCTGAACAAAGTGATGAAAGAAACAGGTCAGCAGACGAATATGCTAATATGACCAGAGGTCAAGCTACAAAGAACAGAGTCTGCTGTCACCCTAAGAATGAGGACTAGGAAGGATTTCTCAGGCATGTGACCCTGCCTGATAAACCTCCTTCTTTGGCTGTCCTAGGGACAACAAAGCAACATTCCACTCAACTCCTGCTGGATCTAGGCAAGTATCTGGCAGCCTCTACCCACCCATCTTCATGAGGGTCCAATTGTTGTCCATCTGCTTGGCAGCCTGGAGAAAGTATCGCCCATCAGTCCACATGGCTGCATGCTGCTCTGTGATGATGGCTGTACCTATGGCAGAGGTGAGGGAGAAGCAAAAAGAAAAGAAACATTTTTTATACACCTATTACCAAACAAAACACAGCTTTGATGAGCTTCCCAGTTACTACAGAGAGGGTACAACTTTCTGACAAAAAGGAAAACCCATCTCCTCAAAATATCCACAGCTACCATTATTGTCTTGGGTTCAGAAATAATCCTGGAGCTGAAACTTACTTAACCCCAGGGCCATGTTACATAAAAAGAAAATTAAACAGCACCATGAGGTCATTCAGATTGGCACTGGGGCCAAACACTCAAAGGAGTAAGCCCATAAAAAAGATCTCATTTCTCAGAATCAGCCAAGGCCTTTGGAAGTGCTAAGGAAAAAAAAATCTCAAAAACTCCAAACAAGGTTGGGTTGAAATTCTTGAGGTTTCTGTTCTTTCTAAACATCAGAGACACTACTGGTCCACTCTGATACATCACAGAAACCAATTCATTTCTTCTACCACATACCTGTCCTAAGGGGTCTCTCAGTTCCCTAATTTTTAATCCCCTACTGAAATCCACCTATCCAACCTGCTCCAGAGAAGGATCCCAGGCAACAACAGCAACAAAAAAAGTCCTCCCAAAGTTAGTGGGAAATCACATTCACTATCGTGGAGGGGCCCCCTAAACTTGTACACTAATATGCATCATCCTCTTCCACCTCTGCCCCCAGCTTGCACTGGGTGTTAACGGGCTTGAAGCCAGCAGCAGAGTCTCAGGCACAACTGATAGATATGAGCAAACCAATGAAGGCATTTGGAAAGGGAAACAATGAGCTCATCAGTGAGGGAAAGGGCCTTCAGCACTATCTGTCTAAATCACCAGCTTGCAATTTTAACTATTTGGAGGGGTCTGTAACCCAAACATAAGAAGGCTCAAGCACTCAAGCATGTGTACACACACACACACACACACACACACACACACACACACACACACACACACACACACTGAGAACTAGTTCAATTATTGACAGGAAGAGGAAAAAAGATACATGCATACAGATGCAAGCTTGTGATAACTTACCAGCTGAGCCATCAAATCCAGACACAAAAGCACGCCTGCAGTCACAGGGGGCAATATACTCACTCTGGAAAATAAAAGAGGTCACTCATTAGAGAGCATAGTCACCTCATGGGCAGCACATAACAAAAAATCAATTTAATCTTTATTGGACATCATCTATAAGATCCACACTATGCTAGAGACCATGGAAAATGCCCCTCCCCCTTCAAAAAAATTGAGTGTGTGAGTGTGTGTGTGTGTGTGTAGGGGGAGGAGGCAGCATGCATGGGTATATGGGGGGGAGTAGAGAGGTGGGGGGAGGGCGGTGTGCAAAAGGTCTCTGTCCTTGAAGCAGATTACAATTTAGTTGAAGAGATAAACATAGCAAACAGAAACCAATAAGAAAATACCAGACAATACAGGTATGCCCCAGTTAAGTTGCCCCAGGCAACAACAAAAAACAAAAAAATCAGGACCTAGATGCCATGACAATGGCCTAGATATAATACTTCCTTTGGCCCAAAGATAAAACCTAATGGCCAGTGGAAAATGATGCCAGGTAGCACGTGAAACCCATTGGCATTAAGTTCCCTGGGATACAGTTTCCTTAACCTATGTACATAAACAAACATTAAGCTTTTGGAATTTTCAACCCTCCATAATATTGTTTCACTTAAAATCTGTTTTCCCAGAACAAATCAATGCCATCAAGGAATGTATGCAAACAAAATCACTGATTTTACATAGCACTTACATAGTTTCATAAAGACCTTTATATTGTACATGGTATTTCAAAATAGGCTTATGAGGTAATACGGGTTACCTATTATTCTCATTTTACAGGTGGAAAAAAACAGATTAAAACATACTGAAGATCACACAGAAGGAGGGATTTATTAATGGTTTGCACTGTGCTAAATGCTTTATAAATATTATCTCATTTAATCCTCACAACCCTCAAAGGTTTAAGTGTTAATATTTTACACTTGGGGAAACTGAATCAGACAATGGTTTAATGAGAGTTAGGATTCAAATTCAGATCTTGGTACACCACAACTGCTTTTACTGAGGGCTAAATGTCTCTAAGACCTATGTCTCTGTCTTCTTCCTTAGGGAGGACCAATTAGACCAAGAAATAGAACGGATGAACTGGTGTTTCCTCATTGTATAGAAATCGTATTCATCTTTTGCCTCTGAAAACAAGGTCAGGAACTTTCTAACTTTAGCTTCAAATATTCTTTAATGTAAGTCTTTTCATAAAGGTTTGCAAGTTTGCTGTTCTTTTTTTGTTGTGGGTTTTTTTTTTATTTTTTGGAGTGGGGGAAGGCAGGGCTATTGGGGTTAAGTGACTTGCCCAAGATCACATGGCTATTAAGTGTCAAGTGTGTAAGGCTGGATTTGAACTCAGGTCCTCCTGATTCCAGAGCCAGTGCTCTATCCACTGTGCTACCTAGCCGTCCAAGTTTGCTTTTCTTGACCTCCAAAGTAGCCCCACCAATTTCTCCCACAGAATCTGATTTTGCCTAAAGGAAACAATTCCACAGAATGTTGTTTTGGGGGTTTTTTCAAATTACATGTAAAGACCATTTTTAATATCCATTTTTTATAAAAATTATTTCCACTATTAGGCATGTGAAAGAAGAAAGTTTGCAAAAAAAAAATACTGTCTGCAAAAGGAAAAAAACCCACACACACAAAAAAAGTAAAAATAGTATGCTTCAATCTGCATTCAGTCTCCATCAGTTCTTTCTCTTGATGTGGAGAGCATTTTCCATCATGAGTCCTTTGGAATTGTCTTGGATTACTGTATTGCTGAGAAGAACTAAGCAGAGGTGGTGGAGCCAATAAGCCAATCATAGCTGATCAGATACAATGTTGCTGCTACTGTGTACGATGTTGTCCTGGTTCTGCTCACTTCACTTTGCATCAATTTGTGTAAGTTTTATCAGGCTTTTCTAAAATTTGCTTGCTCATAATTTCTTATAGCACAATAGTATTCCAACATATTCAGTCACTCCCCAATTGATGGGCATCCCCTCAATTTCCAATTCTTTGCTACCACGAAGAAAACTGCTACAAATATTTTTGTACATGCAGGTCCTTTTCTCTTTTTTTATGATCTCTTTAGGATACAGATCTAGTAGTGGTATTACTAGATCAAACTGTACACACAGTTTGCCCTTTAGGCATAGTTCCAAATTTTTCTCCATAACGTTTGGATCAATTCACAACTCCACTAAAAGACTCAATTTTCCCATATCCTCTCCAAAATTTATCATTTTCCTTTTCTATTATATTAACCAATCTGAGAGGTGTGAGGTGGCACCCCAGAGTTGTTTTAATTTGCATTTCTCTAATTAATAGTGATTTGGAGAATTTTTTCATAGGACTGTAAGTAGCTTTGATTTCTTCATATGAAAACTGCTGCTCCTGCTCTTTGACCATTATTAATTGAGAAATGACCTATATTCTCATGACTCAGTTCTCTATATATTTCAGAAATGAGGCTTTTATTAAAGACATTTGATGTAAAAAACAATTTCCCACCTTTCTGCTTTCCTTCTAATCTTGGCTGCATTGGCTTTGTTTGTGCAAAACCTTTTTAAAAAGAATCAAAATTATCTATTTTACATCTTGGGATGTTCTCTATTTCTTGTTTGGTCATAAAGTCTTCCTTTCTCCATAGATCTGACAGGAAAATTATTTCTTGATTTGCTAATTTACTTACAGCATCACCCTTTACATCTAAATCAGATATCCATTTTGACTTTATCTTGGTAAATAGTGTAAGAAGTTGTTCTATTCCTAATTTCTACCCTACTGTTTTCCAGTTTTCCCAACAGTTTTTGTCAAATAGTGAGTTCCATCCTAGAAACTGAGGTCTTTGGGTTTATCAAAAATGACATTACTATGGTCATTTACCATTGTACCTTATCTATTCCACTGATCCATCACACTATTTCTTAGCCAGTACCAGATTGTTTCGATAATTATCGATTTACAATTCAGTTTGAGACCTAGGACAGGTAGGACACCTTCCATTGCATTTTTTGTTAATTCCCTTAATATTTTTGATCTTTTATTCTTCCAGATAAATATTATTATTGTTTTTTCTAGTTACAAAACTGTTTTTTGGTAGTTTGATTGGTATGGCATTGAATAATTAACTTATATATAATTGTCATTTTTATTATATTGACTCAGCCTACCCCTGAACAATTGGTATTTTTCCAATTGTTTAGATCTCATCTATTTTCCCAAATACTTTACATAGTATTGGAAGTAATCGTTCTTTAAATATTTGATGGAATTTACTTGTAAATCCATCTGGCCCTGGGAAATTTTTTTTTTAGAGTTCATTAGTGGCTTCTTCAATTTCTATTTCTAAAATGGGGTTAAGTATTCTATTTCTTCTTCTGTTAATCTGTGCAATTTATATTTTTGCAAATGTGCATCCATTTCACTTATATTGGCAGATTTACTGGCATACAATTAAACACAATAGTTCTTAATTTCCTTCACATTGATGGTGAATTCACTCTTCATTTTTGATACTGGTAATTTGGTTTTCTTTTTTTTTAAATCAAATTAATCAATAATTTATCTATTTTTATAAAACCAGTTCTTAGCACTATTTATTAGTCTCATGGTTTTCTTACTTTCAATTTTATTAATCTCTCCAATGATTTTCAGGATTTAACATTTGGTATTTAATTGAGGATTTTAAATTTGTTCTTTTTCTAGTTCTTTTCTAGTTTTGAATGTTGTTTTTGTTGCCACTGTTTCAATTCATCTAATATTTATTATCCACCTACTATGTGCAAGAAATTATGCAGAAATGCAGAAATTATTTCCCCAAGGAGGCTTGAAAATTGCACCTCTTTCAAAAACAAGTGAAACAGTCCCTCCAGCTTAAAAATAACGGACTTACAAATGATCCACACATACAAGAGCGCCCTTCTCTCTTGTCTTAGTCCTCTCTCTTGGTGCCTTAGCAGGCCAATGTGAGAGAAGGGGGGTGTAAAAAAAGAAAGCTGGAGCTTTGAAAGAACATGTGGGCTCAGAAGTAGAATAAGCAAAGAAAGTGAAAAATATGACTTGACAGTAAGACTCCCAAGTCTGCATACATTTTCACTGACCATCTCCCCCATGGCTGGCTCTTCTCTGCCTCTTCCTTGAAGATCCAGCTAAAATCAAGGAAGTGTTTCCCAGTCCTATTAATTCTAGTACCTCTGCTGATCATTTCCATTTTTTACAGTGTATAGTTTATAAACACAGTTGTTTATACATATTTGACTCTGAGCTGCTTAAGAACAGAAATGACCTCAGCTTCTATGCCTAGCACTTAGCATGGTGTGGAACACAGTAGATACCTAATAAATGTTTGCTGATTAACTGACTAGCTGCATCTCCTCCCCCAAAAGATCCTCCTACATAGAAGGATGTTTCTTACTTTGCCTGCTGTAAGGAAAGACTGTTAAAGCATGAGACCTCCTAACTACACTAGAGTCAGAGAGAAGCCCCCAGAAAGTGAAGATTCCCACAAATCTCCTCTTCAGGGCTCAACTGTCTCTCTATTGCACTCCCCCACGATGTTAACTTTGTTTTGGTTTGGTTTTTGCTAATGGGCAGTTTTCAACTGCCTCAAGTTTCATCAGTTAAAAGTAGTTGTGGATTAATGGCTACATTTTTTTTTTTGCTCTTTTGTTTTTGGAGGGGCAATTGGGGTTAAGTGACTTGCCCAAGGTTACATAGCTAGTGAGTGTTAATTGTCTGGGGCTGAATTTGAACTCAAGTACTCCTGACTCCAGGGCTAGTGGTCTATTCACTGCCCCACCTAGCTGCCCCCAAGTCTACCTTTTTAAAAACACAAATGCCTTCTTCCTCCAGAACACTCACCAAACCATTAAGAAAACTGTATGAACTAGTTAAATGATAGGATCATAGAAATAGAAGAAAACTCAGGGACAATCTAGTCCATGTGCTTTTATCCTACAGTCTTATGGTGAAATTTTATTTGGTCCATGAACCAAGGAAAGAAGGCAATAAGCATTTATATAATGCCTACTATATACCAGGTACTGTGCTAAGTGCTTTATAAATATTATCTCATTGGATGGGGCGGGGGGAGAGGAGGGAAGAAACTTTATCTTTAATTCAATATGTTCAATAAATTGAATTCAAGAGAACTAGTTTCTTTTCTTTTGCATTTAAAAACTTTCTGAGAAAGGGTCCATAGGCTTTACCAGCCTGTCAAAAGGACTCACTGACACAAAAAAGGTTAAGAAGCCCTGATCTGGCATGGCTTCCCCATTTTACAGATAAGGGACTCATTGTCTGTTGCGACTTGCCCAGGATCACTGGGACATCACTGTTTCTGTGAAAAACTATTCTCAAAGTTCCAAACAACTTTAAAAGATGTCTTTGAAATGCAATGTCATTATGACATGGTTGTGAATTTGGATTTGATGTTCTACATTAATACCCTAGACCCCTGACTTCAAATCGGCTCTTTCCACTGGCCCCCACCCCAAACCTCAAGGTGGAGGAGCAGGGAGGGAGTGACAGGTGTTATCTACAGAGTGGGGTCCTCACAGAACTTTGCAAGAGGTCAGGTTGAAGGGACTTAAGGCAGCATCAAGACACTAAGAGTTAGGAAAGATCTGGAAAGCAAGGTAGGAGAAGGCCATCAACAAATTCATCAATTTCAAAATACTGCTGGCATAAGATAACTCAGAGCCCCCATTCCTCCCTCCCATAGTACATGACCTCCTAGGACTCTTAGCACTATGCCAACATCACCAACTACACAGATTTTTATTGCTGTCTTATGAACTTAACCATCATGTGTAACATTGTTTCTATGAGAAATTAAGTCTTAACTTTCAACAGCTTTGAAAGAGGTTTTTGGAATACAACTTAACAGTAAATTATGGAGGGTTTTTGTTGCATGGTTGTGAGTTTGGATGTGATCTTCTATTTTAAAACCATCTGACATAAAAAGAGATTTCCCCGATGTTTTGTAGTTGTCCTCAAAAGGCTTTTAGCTTGTCAGGAGAGGGTAAGAGCCAAGATGTCTCCCCCTCAACATTGTGGGTTCCGTAAAAAGGCCTCCTTTCCTCAAAGCAATACTGAGTGAAAACGAAGAGGCTCTGCCCAAGTCTCCAAACTAGAGATAATAATCATAAGAGGCAAGATAAATGCTGCTCCAGAGGGAGGAGAAATTAGAAGTGTGTGGATGTATGCTTGGCCTTAGATCCAAGCAAGGTCTGAAGCAAAGATATCCAGACATGACCTAAGTGCGTGGTGGGACAATGAGACCCCACCTACTGAGGCTGGTTTTTATTCCCACTTCCTCACTGACAGCACAAGACACAGGAAAATCTGTAGGCCAAATCTTCCTAGCACTTAGAAGGTCATAGACACTCAATTAGCATTATCACTCAAGAACTTGTTTTTGTTTCGTGATCCCATAAGCAGTTTGGTGAAGCCTATGGACCCCTTCTCATACTAATGTTTGTTACTGAGCATGGCATACAGGCATAAGCCTATAATCATGGGGACGGGAAAGCTACTGGATTATTTGAATTTGGACATTCTAAGTTACAGTAGGACTAAAGATGATATTAGGAGTTTGCACCAAGTCTACATTGAACTGGTGATCCCTCTAGGAGCAGAGGGTCATCAGGCTAAGAAGGGGTGAACCAGGTGAGAAAAAAGAAGGTTTAAGATTCCTTACCAAACAATATTGGAATAAGTGGCCACAGCTCTTCCAGCCTGGGCAATATAGGGAGATTCAGTTTTATTTTTTTAAATTATTTATTCAATTATAATTGAAGGAAATATAAAATTTCAGTTAGAAGTTCATGAAAATAAAACAGGTATTTTTTTCCCCACACACATTCATAAACTCCCTGACATCTGTCCACAGAAACTCAGGAGACCAGGAATTCCATGGACCCAGAAAGCAAAGGTGACCCCATGAATAAGTGCCTCCTTTACCTCTACTCCCTTCCACATCAGATCAAAGTCAAAAATCTTGGTTCATGGCCCAATTTAAGTCTTTTACCTCTCCCACCAATCTTCTAATGTTCTAGCCCATACTAATTCTACCTCTTCTGGGCTCCTAAAATTCTTATAGTCTGTGGCATTTCTTCTTTTCTTCCTGTAGAATAAAAGTTCCCTAAGGGCAGAAATGTTTAGTTTTTTTTAGTCTTTATATCCCCAGTTCTTTATGCATTGCCAGTGCTTAAAAAGTCCTTGTTTAAAGGTTTAAAATCTCAGCACTTACCATAGTCTGACCTGAAGTAATACCGAACAGCTTCATGTGAAGGCATTGGATGATATGATGCTGAAGACCCTCAGAAGCTGTAAGACTCCATAATTCAATGTGTGTTCATTATTGAGCCATGACTAGACTTTAAGCTCATTAGCAATGGGGCTAGAGCTCATATTTCATAAAATCATTATCAACAAGCACTGAAGCAGTGTGACAAAATGGATGAGGAGGAACTAAGATCAGGATTCTAGGCCTGGGCTCTGACACTCACAAAGCTGTGGGACTGAGTAAATCATTTTACCATCCTAAGCTTTGGCTTTCTCTTTTGTAAGATGATGTAATTGTGCTAGATTAGTGGTTCTCAAACTTCTTGGCCTCAGGGGCTCTTTATAACCTTAAAAGGTATTGAGGACCCCTCCTCCCCAAAGAGCTTTTGTGAGTTACATCTACCAATATTTAATGTATTAGAATTTAAAACATCTCAGTATTATTACAAAAAGTTTTTCTTCATAGAATACCTAGAAAAGTCTTGGGGACTCCCCCTCAAGCATTCCCTGGACTACATTTTGAGAACTGCTAGGCTAGATCATCTCTAGGCTCTCTTCTAGCTAAAAAACCTGATGATTTTGTGAGTAAATGTTATTACTGTGTGCTCACTGTGATATAGATGAATGTGACATCGGCCATGCCGTCACAGAGCTTACAATCTAAGAAAAGTCAAGACACAGACCTATGAAGCATTAACAATACAAGTTAGGATATGCTAAGTGCTGTGTGTGTGTGTGTGTGTGTGGTTTGTCCTTCATTCTCGAAAAGGGCTAAGACATCAGGAAGATGATGCCATAACTTGCAAATGAACTGTATTACATTGAGGAAGGGCTGTGCAAAGTCACCAGCTCTGCTCCCAGCATGCTGTGGTGGACTGTAACAGTAATGGAATTTAAAGATCCCCCTGTATTGGCTTGGTTTTTCGGGTTGAGTGTTGAAATACAGAGCTTGTGAATCCTACTTGTGGGATAGACTTGTTGATGTGAAGAGAGAGGGCTGAACTGGGAGTGTTGTACCCCAATAAAGCAAGACAGAAAATCCCTGAGATTAAAAAGTGGGACTGTCGGGGTACATGCCCAAATCAGACAGTGCTTTGGCACAGACATTGTGCTGGTTTTCTAGAGGTTCCATAGCCAGGCTACATAAGCTGAAATTACATTGATGGAAGCTGAAACTACAGTGATTTGTTCAGAGTACATTTGAATTTCCCAGCAGCTGGAAACCCTAGGTTGGAACTCCCACCCACAGATCAATCAGGGGAAAGGAAGGGGTGGGGGTTGTGCTTGTTTACAGATCAATTAAGGAAGGGGAGGGTGGAATTCTGTTTTACAAATCAATGAAGGGAAGGGGAAAGTGGAGTTCTCTGTTTTGCAAATCAGTGAAGGGAAGGGAAAGGTTGGAGTTTACAAATCAATGAAGGGAAGGGGAAAGTGGAATTGGGCCCAACAGGAGAAGCTGGTGCCCTGGATTTACAGAGGCACAAGCAGAGAGAAAGGCCAGAAGAACTTTTGGGAGCAGCATTGTGGAGGCAGAGAGAGAGAGAATTGCTGAGGAGGGCCAGTTGGAGCTGCCCAGGACTTTGAGTCCAGAGCTGCCAACTGAAGAGACATGGCTGTGATGCCGGTATTTTGTCTGTCTGTTTTGACATTATTTTGCCAGATTCGTCTACTGGTAAAAGTCAGTGCTATTGTTGCAGAGGTCCTAGAACTTTGCTGCTGGTTCAGAAGCCCTGAAGGATTTTCTTGTTATATGTTTACAGAAATCTTGGAAGAGAGTCTTGCTGATGTTTTCAAGGATCTTGAGACTGTTCTGCAGGCAGAGGGTGAATTGATGAGGACACAGGCAATGTATATTGTGGCTTTGTTAAGCTTTGTATCCCCAGGAACAGAGATTGCTGAGAACTAGTGAAGAACAAGACCTCTCCTTGGGTATTGAATGCTGTGATATCTTAACCTTGCCTTAGCTCAGGGATAGATGGCCCCTTAGGAGAAGGTACATGTTAACAGATGATAATTGTAATTCAGTTGAGATCCAGGGGTGGGAAACTTTTGACTTTTTGTGCTCTGTAACAGACCAAATGCACTAGGTGAATGCTGTATTTTGATTTTCTCTGTTCTATGAATGTTTGGTCTTAATTTGTCACTGAATGAAATAGAGTTACTATGCTGGTATTCTGAACCTTGGAAGTTGCCTCTGCTTGGCTTTACAGGAGGTTACTTTCAACTTGGCTAGTAGCAATACAGAACCCAAGTTCATTCAGTTCAACAGGCATTTATTTATCAAATATTTACAAAGTAACAGGAATCATGCTAGGTATTGAGGGTACAAAAACAAGTTAAATGGTCCCTGTCCTCAAAAGAGCTTATGTTCTATTGAATGCTACTAAGATTTGAACTGGACTTTGAGGAGTTTACCCTGTACAGGTAATAAATAGCAGAGTACCAGGCACATAGTAGGAATTGACTGATAAACAAGTAAAAATTGTGTTGGGGATAGGAAGCAAGAGAGAATACAGGCCAAGCGAGAGGAAGGGCATAAATGAAGGCAGGAAGGCAAGAGGGATTCTTAGGGAATGGCTAAGCAATCAGTCCACTGTGGCTGGAGCATAAGGGTATGTGAAGAGGATTAATAGAAGATAAGGCTTAAAATGTAAGATTACAGAATCTAGGACTGGAAGGACCTTAGAATAGCAGGCAGAATTCAAAACCCAGGTTCCCCCGACTCCAAATCCAAAGCTTTTGCTACACTGTCAGGATCGTTGCTTTTATTAAACTGATGCCAGGTTGTAAAGGGGCATAAATGCCAGGTCAGGGAGTGTGTCAGGAATAGAGAAAAGCGTGGGATAAGAATAGTGCATTAGCAAGATTCCTCTGGCAAGGTTAGGAAGGTTGGAGCATGGAAGACCAAAAACAAACAGATCGTTTAGGAGACTATTATATGGTCTGGACAAGAGGTAATAAGGTCCTGAACTAGGCAGGTATTAATGGAACTAACACACCTGCAGACACTCAATAAAGACTTTTTGAATGAAGGGCTAATTCCCTATATCTGGGCTGCCACTGGCAGAGCCTCCTGTGATTCCAACTGCAAACCCACTTGGTCATACACAGACTTTGGGTTTCTTTTTTATTATTATTTTGTCTAGACTGAAGTGACTGCAGCTTTTCTACTACAGTCAGGATAGGACTACTCAATACTAGGATCCTGGAAAAATCTGGTACTGGTTTTCTTTCCTTTTCTGGGGGAAAAAAATTTAAAAAAAACAAAACAATCACTAACAAGGCCAAAAAGCCTGGCGTTTTAGAACTATTGCAGATGGAGCAAGACCCTGAGGGCTATACTTGGTCCAAAACACCAAGAGGGGTCCTTAAGGCAGGGAAATGGAGTAATTGGAAGGATTCCTTGAAGGACAGTACTATCAAGGTCTTGGCCTTTACCACTCCCATCCCAAGTGAGGAGGTCCACTAAGCACCATAGCTAATCCTAAATATGAAGCTAAAAAAGATAGAAAGGGTGGCTCCTAGCCTAAGAAGCTGCCCCCACACATAACACTCCTCAAGTCAGCCAAATGAAGACTGTCATTCACTCAGCCAGACCACCAGGGTGCCACATCCATGTATAATTAGGCAGTCACATTAATCATTTCTGGAAGGACTCCAGGCATGGAAGGGTATGTGGGTGTTTTATTTGTGTTTCATAAAATACACAAAGGATAGAATTCAAGATTGCCTCTCCCCTTTACAGCCCCCTAAGGAAAATTTCCATCAGCCAAGAGACTGCCCAGGAAAAGAGGCCAAAGGGACTTTCACTTCTTTAGCCTCCTTCCGGAAGAAGTTAGCCTAACATCGGAGACAGTTGATTCCCCCAAGTCCTCTCAGTCCCAGAAAAAATAGCCACAGGCTTCCTCACTTAAGGGAGCCTCCCTTTTAAGAGGGGGCTAAGATTAAGGTTTCATGTACAGTTTCAGATAACAATTATCTAGAAAGTGTATCAGGAACAATTATCTAGAAAGTTTTTTTAAAAGAACAGTGCATCAAGAAGGCAGGAATAAGAACTTCAGTTAAGCCCAGATAAGCAAAGACTAAGACAAATGTAACAACTGCCATAGTTAAGCCAACATTCCCCTTCATACCCTCTACCTAAAGAATATGTAGGAATGGTGCCAAAAACACCCAACATTTTAGACGGAAGCCCAAAGGAGTTATTTTTCCTTTCTAAATGAGAGAGTGGGCTAGATAACCTCTACTACACTCCACAGCCCCCCATCCCTACTATAAAACACCTCTCCAAACATTCTCCCCAAATATGAAGTTGGAGGCAAAGGGGGAGGGAGGTGACTAATGGCTGGCAGCAATCATCATCTGTCCCCTTTGAGAACTCCTTCAGGGAAAATTAAGCCCCACCAAAAGAGATGAGGCACTGGGGAGAACAATGAAAAACAGTTTTCACGACTGCAAAAGAAATTGGCTCCAGAACAGCACCGGAGCCCATCAAACATCAAGCTGACCTTGGCTTCGGTACTAGAACATCCCCTGCTAGAAAATACACAGACTGGATTCAACATGAGGGAAAAGAAAACCTCAGAAGAAACCTCCACCTCATCTACAACCAGAAACCTTCAGCCCTCATTCAAGGAAAACTCCTGTGTGATTAACTGGAATTATGATTGCTGTTTGAAGCCTGGAAAAATGACTTGTCACTAACCAGGAACTCAGGGATAGCATCAAGTTACCAATCAAGTCGGAAGACATCATCACTTCAAGATACCAGCGGGACCACAGGCTGATCATGAGGAGAATGAAATTGAGGCCCATCGTTCAGCCTATGGATACAACACAGTTGTACTCAATCTAGCCCAAAGGTGAAAAAACAGCAAATGAAAAACCACAGCAGCTAAAGGAATGAATCAATATTTAATAAGCCAGGGCCCAGACACAAAATCTAAGCCTCAGGAACAAGGATTTCAATGGCCAGAAGGAGAACCAGAAGACAACCAGACTAGATCACAAAAGGATGTCACTGTGTGGCCATAAGCAAATCACTTAACCTCTACTGGTCTTGGTTTCCTCAACATCTCTACTTGGATCCCCAGCACTTAGCAGAATGCACTGCACATAGCACTTAATAAAAGCTTTTTCATTTACTTCTTCATTCACCTATAAAATGAAGGGCTAGATTAGAGCAGTACATAAGGAACCATAAGGATAGCAGCAAGCCACATATTGACTTGGGTTTAAAATGTAATGTTATCTATGCTTTATCGCATTTTTATTTTGTTAAACACACTTCAGTTACATGTTGATCTGGTTCAGGCCCACCTGGGAGTGCCACAGGCCACGTGCAGCCCAAAGGCTGAGTGTTTAATACTTTTGGAATAGAGAACCTTTAAGATCACTTCCATCACTAAATTTATGATCACATGGAATGAAGACAGAGTATAGCCTCTTTATTGTGAACAACCTCTTCCCTCACCTACTTCACTAGCCCTCAGTCCAGGACAGTCAAATACTAAAAGTGGTGATAACAGTCCTCTCTTTCAATTCAATTCAGTTCCAAAGGCAGATCCACCTTACACAAAGCTCAAATCAATCAGCACTTCTTCCTTAAAAACTTTCAATTTCTCCTACCAAATTAAATCCACACTCCTCAGTCTGACATTCAAGGTCTTCCACAGTCTGACCCCAGCCAATTAGCAGTGGGACTTCATGCTTCAAGTAAGGATTAGGTTAGATTACAGGTGTATTTAGCACAGTACCTGGAACATGGTAGGTACTTGATAAATGTTTGTTAAATCAATGAATGGTCTCCTCTCAATTCCATCCCAAGAGTCTATGATAGATTTCTAGTCATATCCCAAAGTAATCCCCACTCCACACTCAACAGTCCTGCCAAAAGTCAAAAATGGATTGGTTCCCTGAAATAGAGTAGCAGCAAGCACCCTAGCATACCCAGGGTGGCTGCCAACACAGGGTCTTAGATCTGCTTTTCTAAAGGAAATCAACTCAAAATGGTTTAACAATCTTGATTTAATCAAACATATGTCATTTACCTAGCTCAGGGGAAAAAGGTCAGCACCCTGAACTTCAGAGAATACAAACAAATTACAAGCAGACAGAGAAACAGAACAGCAGACAGGCTTCCAGCTATCTGACCATTACATCCATACCTAGACAGTTACCAGAAAGGGAAGCACCAACATCTGGATTTTCAAAGGGCCAGCCTCAACAGCTACCCAGAATTTCATCTGGTCAAATCACACAACTCTTCTTAAAGTGAGCCCCAAAGCAAAATCTCACATGAGGGTATACATAGCCTTCTCCTGGCTCAGAGAATGTCACAACCCTCTTGACCCAATGCCCAATAACAAAGCAACAATGTGTGGGCATTCCTAAAAAACAAGCCTCCAGCCTCAGTTACCACATTCAGCCTATTAGGTGGCAAAGTATATTTTCAAATCAAGGAAGGTTCTCAGAGTCACTTAGGCCTATCAAAGGGCCTAGGGGCAGGGAAGATCTTAGATTCCCATTTGCCATAACAAATAGTCTCAGTGCTTTTTTCCTCCCTTGATAATTTTAGTCATGCCCACTACTTCCAGCTGGAATGTACACCAACTAGGAGAGTAACTTCAAGGCCAACTCAACCATAATACCCACTAGGAAGCGTCCCCAAATTGATATTTCTTTCTCTATATACCTTCTATGGTCCTTCCTCTGTGTCATTCCCAGGTCATCTATCATATTTTCCCCTTATCTTAAAGTTACCAATTTATCTTTTCTCATCCACTCCCCTCACCACCACTACCAGTGGATTTTAAGTGCTTTGAAGGAATGGACCACTTCCTATTTTTATATCTCCCTTGGTATATGAGGATAATAATCATTTAATATTTATTGAATAAATAGGTTTAACCTGTTAGATCCTGAAAGCATTTCTTCCACCTTCAGTTCACCACATAGGGCAGGAAAACCCAAGATATCGGTGTCTTCTTTCCTAAGTCAAGGGACTCAAGTTTAGCCTCTCTAAGTCATTCTTCAGAAGGAAAGGCCATTATGGCATCCAATATTGAAAGGGAAGCTGCAGTGGACAGACACACTCATACTAAGGAATTTAAGAACATCTCAGGATCTCAAGGGTTGTAACAGAAGTCAGTGATGATCTAGTCTAACCCATATCTGAAACAGAATCCCTCTATGCCATTTTCAAGAAATAGTTATCTACTCTGAGGTACCACCTCATTCCTGTCAGAAATGACAAATGCTGGAAGGGATGAAGGATAAATAGATACACTAATGAACTGTTGACGGAACAATGTACCACTCTGAAGAACAATTTGGAACTAAACCCAAAGGGCTATAAAACCATGCATACCTTTTGATCCAGCAATGCCACGCCTAGGTCTATATCCCAAAAAGATCAAAGAAAAAGGAAATCTACTTAGATACACAAAAATGTTTATAACTGTTCTTTTTGTGGTGACAAAGAATTGGAAATCCAAGGGATGCTCATCAATTGGGTAACGGCTGAACAACTTACGGTATATGATTGTGATGGAGGACTAATGTGCTATATATAAGAAATGATAAGAGAGGTGGTTTCAGAAAAACAGGGCAAGACCTATGTGAACTGATGCAAAGTGAAGTGAGAAGAACTCGATCATTGTGTACAATAACAATATTGTAATGATGATCAACTATGAAAGACTTGGCTGCTCTGGTCAATACAATTCCAAAAGAGTCATGATGAAAAAATGCTATCCACTGCCAGGGAGAAAACTGATGATCTGAGTGCAATTTGGAGTATAATCTTCTCATTTTATTTTTCTTGCTTTTTAAAAAATATTACTAATATGGAAATATGTTTTGCATTATTTCACATGTATAATTGATATCATATTACTTGCCTTCTGGTGGTGGGGGAGGGGTGAGTAGGAGGGAGAGTATTTGGAACTCAAAATTTAAAAAGAAACAAATGTTAAAAATATTTTTTTTTAAAAGAAATAGCCACCCAGTCTTTGCTTGAAGACCTTCAATGATGGGTAACCCATTATTCCTAAGGCAGCACGTTCCACTTTGAGATATATTTGGGGAATATTTTGTTATTACTTTTTTTTACAAGGGGCAGGGAGGGATGGAATAGCCAGCCTCCTTTGAAGATGCCAGGCAAGTAAGCTATATTTTTTTGGTCCTATAGCTACTTCTGGGGTCCTAGCAATTAAAAATGCTAACTAGACCACTACTAACTAACATTAGGCACTTAAGGCTGGCATTCAAAACTCTCTAAAGAGAGAGTCTTGAATAATAATAATACAGAAATCTGTATTATTTGTCACACCTCCCCTGCCATACTGCAAGCTCAATGACTGCTGAAACTATTTCTACCTATTTTTAGACTCACTTATCTCCTGCAGCAGGCAGACATTGTATAATGTCTTACTACAATGTCTCAGACAAAGTCATGTTTGCTGAATTGAGGTGGCTAAAATTGAAGCCAATATGCTGTTTAGTAATGGCATCAGTCCTTTCATAGGTCTGTGTTCATGATTTTCCCATAGAAGCCACACACTCCTCCTCAAAGGCAGAAGCTCTTCTATCTCTTATACTGTGACCCCTCACTACTCAGTCACAAAACAAACTCTAGAAAGCTGCCCAAGACTAGCTAACTATGGGGTGTTATTTCAAGGTCAAAAAGTAAAAAATGGGGTGGCCAGGTAGTGCAGTGAATAGAGCACTGGTCCTGGAGTCGGGAAGACCTGAGTTCAAATCTGGCCACATATACTTAACACTAGCTATGTGACCTTAAGTAAGTCACTTAACCCTGATTGCCCTGCCTTATTCCCTCCAAAAAGTTAAAAAAAGAAAAAAATACATCTCCCTCTCTTCCTGAAGTCTGAACATACATAGCCAGTAATTACAAAATTAGAGAAAAAGACTTATGTTCCTCCAGGGATAGAGGAGAAGAGACAATGCTTGAAATTCACATTCAGATGGATGTGAGAGAGTATAGAGAACCCAGATATTTAAGGGACCCTAGCCTTATTAACTAATAGAAGGGCTTTTTTCCCGTGATCAAGTCAAGTCAATTCATCTCCATAAATTTCTCTAATTTTACGGTGACTACCTTAGTCTGATCGAAGACAATAAGAACAGGCAGGGTAGCATGGTGTGATGTACAATTATGCTGACATCAGCAGACCACAAGTTCAAATTTCAACATTTACACTTACTCACCTAGGTGGTCCACAACAAGTCATATAACCTTTATGAAACCTGAGTTTCTCTTATATTTAAAATGTGGATAATATTTACACTACCAACCTTCTACGGTAATTGTTAAATAACTTTAAAACTTGAAGATGTTGTATAAACATATTTCATTATTTATTGTCTACTGCCTTCAAGGAATCGAGTGAGGTACTGGGGATATAACAAGGAAGACAAAATACTTTCTGCCCTGAAAGAACTTACATCTTACTGGAAAACTAGACTTGACAGGTACAGGCATAGACTACCTTAAGGGAGGGAAAGAGTGACAAATATGAGTATTTGGGGATCTTGAACTCTTGTCAAATATCACAATTTTGCCCACAATCATCTTGAATCAGTCAACAATGCAACTGCATCCATGCAATAATCAGAATTATACTCAGTTCTGTATACAAAGCAAAGTTAAGACCCAGCGTTTCAGCCCTCAAGGAGCACACAGTCTTGTTAGAGATCCCGGAAGCAGATACATTAAAAACAACAATAACAACAACCAATAATTTAAGGCAATATGCAAATGCCACATAACAAAAGGGTGCCACTGGTCAAAATGAAGCCCAATTGGACCTTCATGTATTTATTGGACATAAACTGTGATGCAGGGTACTTTGTTGGGTACCAGGTAACCATAACTGTATTAAGTATATAGAAGGTGCTCTGACAGAGCTGACAACTGGAGGACCCACATCCCATTATATATACTGAAATAAAGCAAAAAAAAAAAAATGGTAAAAGGAAAGGAGTTCTGCCATTGGCCAAATTCCACCCTGTACCTGGTGAGCATCACCCGACGGGATTATGTAAGCTTGAATCGGTTCAGTCACATACTCAGTGTTCTTCATGGCCTGTCTCAACTGCCGCAGCAATTCAGAAGTCACTTTTGGAACCATTCTGTCGTCTAGAAGAACATAAGACAGGACATTTCAAAACCACACTGTCCCATATAAAGCCATGTCTAGTTTTGAATAAGCCCTAATGAGAGCTAACATCACAAACTCAGCCCCTTCTCTATATATACATACATATCTTACCTTGTATCTTCCCCCATGTGCCCTCCCCTCTTGGACATACCAACTGTGAAAAGGACCTAGAATCTCCTCAACTAGTAGGAAGGATATCTAGTAAGTAATACTTAAGAAGAAAAGTTTAATCTGTAATATTAATTTTAATACTGTCCAACTGTAAGCTATTCCTTTGGACTAGAGTCAGGAGACCTGAGTTCTGCTCCCAACTGCCACTAACTAGCTGTGTGACCCTGGTCAAGTTATCTTACCTTCTCTGGACCTCAACTTTCCTCATTAATGAAATGAGGGTATCAAACCAGATGAACTATATAAAAGGTAATTACCTTTAACTCTGATGTGCATTAAAGAGGGTCAGCTAAGAATATCGAAATTCTAAATGGGACATTTCATTCAACAAATATTTATTGGGCACCTCTTACATACAGGTCACTGAACAAAGCATTAAAGTAGAAACAAATTTAAATAAGATATGATTCCTGACCTAAGGAGTTTACAGACTATTAAAAGGGTTAGCCACAAAAAAACAGCGATATGAAATGGAGGATAGGGGATAAGATATGCAAGTTCACTGGAATAAAAGATCGGCTATGGATAGGATCAAAGAAAGATATACAGAAGTAATAACAGAGTTGGGCCTTAAAGACCAGTATGATTTAAACAGAGATTAGGGGGTGGGGGGAGGGGCAGCATTCCATGGGAAGAAAACTGTGAGCAAAGTCCCTCTACCCTCCAGGACATTTTCCTCTCTGGGTTGTCCCAACACTGTTCTCATCCACTGTTCTCACCCACTAACAGTGGGAATGCTCCAAGGCTCTGCCCTGAACTCAATTCCCTTCTCTCTCTACAATGGTCTCATCAACTGCCATGGGTTTATCATCTCTATGCAGACAATTCCCAGCTCTGCACCCCTCTAGTCTCTTTCCCAAACAAAATCTCCATTTTATGTACTGCCTAGTGGACATTTCAAACCAGTATCTCATGGGAATTTCAAATATAACTTGACTAAAACAGAGCTCATTTACTGTACCCCCAAACCTACTCCTCTTCCAGACATTCCTATTTCTGTTGAGAGAACCCTTCCTTTTAGGGTTCCAACTTACCTATCTCAATAGCATTTTTACTTGCTCACTTTCAGTCAATTGCCAGATCTTGTCATTTCCATCTTCCAAACTATTCTCAGATCTATCTTCTCTCCATACACACAGTCACCACTCCCGTCCAGGCCCTTATCATCTCTCACCTGGACTATTATAGTAGCCTTAATTGGTCTCCCTGCCTTAAGACTCTTCCCCTCTAGAAGTCATGCTTTACACATTTGCCAAAATGATTTTCCTCCTTCACTCAAACTCCAGTGGCTCCCTATTACATTTTGAAACAAACTTAAACTTCTTGGGCATTTTAAAGCCCTTTCTTCCTTTCTCTCCAGACTACACTCCTAACTCTCCATCCAGACTTTGTCTTTAATGCCCCAGAAACTTCTCCCTGGAGGCCCACTCCAGTTCCGAATGTCACATATGAATTAAGCTGGGCCCCTGCAGCCCCTCCCTCTGATTGGCTAGTTCCTCTTAGAACCTCCATTTTAAGGCATCCAGGGCTATCTCCGGTCACCTTGATCTTTATTTTGCCAGTGGACCCAGATGGCTCTGGAGGACAGAGTGAGGCTGGTGACTTTGCACAGCCCTCCCTCATTTAAATTCTCTTACAAATCATGGCATCACCTTCCTGATATCATGGTCCTCTTGGAAAAGAAAGGACAAACAACACAACCATTTTAAGGAGGATGATCAGGCCATCCTTCATGTCTCTCCAGGCTTCCCTTTTGATTCTTCCATCCCGCCCCCCCTCTCCAATTTCCTTTTATGTGTTTATCTCCCCACATTAGAAAGTAAGCTCACAGAGGGCAGGGACCATCTTTCTTTCTGCTCCCATTTGTATATCAAGGCTTAGCACAAAGTCTAAGACATAGTAAGTGCCATGGGCAGCTAAATGTTTCAGTAGAGTACTGGGCTTACAGTCAGAAAGACACAAGTCTAAATCCAACCTCAGACACTTACTAGGTATGTCAATTACCCTGCTTGCCTCAGTTTTCCTCATCTATAAAATAGGCATAATAAAAGCACCTAACTCCCAGGTTTGTAATGAAGATCAAATGAGATAATAATTGTAAAGTGCTTAGCACAGAGCCTGGCCCCCAGTAAAAACTATATAAATGTCAGCTATCATCATATAAATGCATGATGACTTGACCCTTCACTGTCTGGTTCCTGACTACTTTTCCAGCCTTATTACTCCCCTTTATGCATTTGTGATTTACAGTTAATCTGTCCTTGCAGTTCCTTATACACGGAACTCCATTTCCTATTCAGTGCTTTTACACTGAGCATCTTCCATACCCAAAATGCATTTCATCCTCTTCTCTACTTCAAATCCCTAGATTCCCTCAAGATTCAGCTCATGCACTGCCATATGTATCAGGGTTTCTTAACCGCTTTTGTGTCATGGGCCCCTTTTGACAATCTGGTGAAGCCTCGGGACCACTTCTCAGAATAAAGTTTATTTGTTTAATTCATAATTGAAAGAAATGTTAAATTTCAGTCAGAGGTAAGTGAAAATAAAAATGCCTATTTCCCCATCCAAATTCATGAACCACCTGACATCATCTGATATCTATTTCGTATATTCTTATAATGTTCTTGTTGCTGTTTAGTCATTTCAGTCACATCTGACTCTTCATGACCCCATTTGGGTTTTTTTTTTTTTTGCAAAGATACTGGAGTAATTTGCCATTTCCTTCTCCAACTCATTTTGCAGATGAGGAAACTGAGGTATACAGGGTTAAGCGACTTGCCCAGGTTCACACAACTATGAGTCTTCTTGACTTCATCTATCCACTGAGCCACCTAACTGCATATATACTTACATATGTACGTGTTACTTCCCCAAGAGAATATAAACTAAGCTCCCTGATAATAAGGTCTCTTTAGTCTCCATTTCTGCATTCCGAAAACTTAACACAACAGTAATATATAAAAGGACTTAACAAATGCTTACAGATTAAATGAAGGGCCAAGGAAAAGAAAACTCATGGTGTGTTCAGGAACACAAAGCAGAACAATTTTGGTTTCAGTGTATCCAAGAAATAAGGGAGGAGTAGAGATAAAGGTAGGGTGGAGCCTCCCACCCTTGGATACTGTTTCTGAGGCCGAGTACCTTTGTACAGTTAGGCCAGAAAGAAAGAAAGGAGGCTTTTTGTTACATAGAAGAATGAGTCACCCTCATCTCTTTCATTTTTGTCATTTCCAATATTAGCTAAAAATTACCCTCTGTCTGCCCAGAAAAAGGCACTATCAGAAAACCAGAATTCTGTATCTAAGATCTTTTCAAAGCAAAGATAATAAAGTAGAGGGAGACTTACATGAAGGAGAAGACCGTGTTCCTATGAGGGAACCTATCCTTGCTACACTTCTTAATTATTATTACCTGCCCATATTCTCAATGAGATTTCATGATTAAGAGGTAAGACAAATGTGCATTAGATAAGTGAAGGACAAGCCCAGTACCAAAAGTCTAAGTTCAAAATGTAACATGAAGCTCAGTGAGGAGGACCTGAGTTCAGATCCAGCCTCAGACACTTAACACAAAAAAACTAGCTATGTGACCTTGGCCAAGTCATTTAACCCCAACTGACCCTCCAAAAAACCAAAAAAAAAAAAAAAAAAAGGACCTTCTGGAAAATCACATTACATCCATTGAGTTTGCTTATAAATGAGATCCCCTTATTTTCCCACCTCACCCGGTCATGCATTTTACAGCAAGAGAACCAGCTGTGGTTTCCCCTGGAGCAGCAGAAAGGATGGCAGTTTACTCAGACCCTAAGGGCTGGAAACCCTTTCGGATCCACAGGAAACAAATGGATCAACAGCAGCTTTTCCTACAACACTTTTAATAACTTAAAAAAATAGCTGTGCATTCTCCTTCCCAAGCCCCTATCAATAGGAGGCAAAAATTACTGGACTGAGAATAAAACTGTGAGAACCTGGCCAAGTCACTTTATTTCTGTGGACATTAGTTTCCAACTCTATAAAATGAAAAAGTTGGAACACTTGAGTCAAGGGTCCTTTCCATTTCTAACAGTCTATCTTGCCACACTCTGCTCTCTAGGTTTTTCATTTGCTTATTTTTTGAGGCAGTGAAGAAACCAGCCTCAAATATTTACAAGCTGTGTGACTCTGGGCAAGTTAACCTCTGCTTGTCTCAGTTTCCTCACCTGTATACAGAAATGGAGATACCTCTCAGAGTTGTTGTGAAGATCAAATGAGATAATATTTATAAAGTGCTCTGCACAATTTCAGAATGTAGCAGGCACTTAAATGCTTGTTTCCTTCCTATCCTATCCTTAATACATATACATGTATGTGTGTGTGTATTCACATCTTCCCCCTAAACAGGAAAACTGTACTAGATTTTTTTAAGTTTGGGTTTTTTTTAAAAGTCAACAAATGAGAGTTGTAATTGCAGCCCTAAATCTTTTCAAGTAAATGATCTCTAAGGTTCCTTTCAGCTCAAAAACTCCATAATTCTAAATACTTGTGAGGTTTAAAGGAACAGTGTTTTATTGAATCAAGGGAGACACAATGGGTACGTGAGTAAAACACTGCTTTGGATAGGATTAAAATGCAATCACACATACTTATCACGAAGCTGACTTTCCAGAGTTAAGATCCTCAAATTATAACAGGGCTCTGACACTAAAACAGCTGTCACAAAGCCCAAGCACTTTATACTCATAAGGAGCTTCTCAAGTCCTCACATAAAACAGAGGCGCTCTTAATTGAAATTCAAGTCCAACAAACCTGCTTATCCGGTTTTCCTATCAATAGTAAATTAAAATAGTATGAAGGCTGTTAAAAGCAGTGTTTATGACAAAAGTAGTAACAGTTCATAACCTAACTGTAAAGGAAGAGACAAAAAAATTTATAAGCAAACATAAGATGTCCTAAAGGATGGTAATCTGGGGCCATTTACTTTAGGGGAAAACAGCCCCAAGACATTTCAAAAGATACGTAAGGCAGCCCCTCAAAAAGGTGTCTAAAGAAAGTCTTCAACGGGGCGGCTAGGTGGTACAGTGAGTAAGAGCGCCGGCCTCGGAGTTGGGATGACCTGAGATCGAATCAGGCCTCAGAAAATGAGCACCCACACATAAATAATGACTAGCCGTGTAACCTTGAGCAAGTTACTTAACCCCAATTGCTTTAAAAAAAAAAAAAAAGAAGAAAGTCTTCAAGAAACAGTAAGATTCTAGGTAGCACAGTGAACAGAGCACCGGCCCTGGAGTCAGGAGGACCTAAGTTTGGATGTGGCCTCAAACACTTAACACACACACAAAAAACTATGTGTGACCTTGGACAAGTCACTTAACCCCAATTGCTCTCCAAAAAGCAAAAGTAAAAATTAAAATTAAAAATAAAAGAAACAATAAGATTGCTATCTTTTTTAGTTTTTAGGAAGTCCAAAATGTTAAATAACACTCCCCCAACCCTTATATATACACACATATCATAGAATATTTCTATGGAGTATACAGAAAACAACATTGCTAACCTCTCAGTTCTAAAATGATCACTGGTTTCTGGTTTTTTTTAAAGTAACCAAAATAGGACTGTCTGAAGTCCTCTAGTTTTCCTTCATTATTTTGCTCTCTTTATTTTTTTAATCAGACGACTTCCAAATCCCCTAAATTTCCTTTGGAATACAGGATATAATTACCTATTTCTCTATCTTCTCTTCTATATCTCTACATTTATTTCATCTACTCCTACATCTTCCCCCAAAAGAAAAAAAAATTGTTACCCCAGGCAATGGTAAACGGAGTCAGCAGTCAACTTTTTAAATTTCTTGGATTTGTGTTGACTATCAAGGGTAATTCTCTTTTCCAAGGTCCTTCTTTCTCAAAAAATCCAGAAACCATAGGAAGAAGTCCATACCAGATTTACATTTAGAATGATTACCTGATTTTCCTGGGATACCAGTCCCTCTGCCTTAGATTCAACTGCCCTTATTCTTCTCTGCAGAAAGGTCTGAAGACTTTTGCCCAAGAAAGAGAAATGGCAGACTTGGAAGACTTTGACCACTATAAGCAAGGCAAACTTTAGTCAGTGTCAGCACCAATCTGAGCTGGAAACAGTTTTCCCTGAGTCAGGAAAAATTCCTCATTTGGATATCAATCTGTGATTGGATAAATGGATCCCAGAGATAAGATTGGAAGGAAATTGCTCTAGAGATTGACTGCAATTCTCTTCACATGTCAACTAAATGTAAGAGAAAAAAGGACTTCACATTATCACAGTTTGAATTTTTACCATTTAAGAGTCACAAAATCATGGTGCTGGCAAGAAGCTCAGAGACATCTAGTCCAACCCTCTTATGGAACCTGCAGCCCACAATGGTTAAGTGACTTGCCTAATGTAACACGGTATTGAGTGACAAAGCTGAAACTAGGATCGATTGTCCACATTCCTTTCCATTGCTATCATACTGCTATCCCAATACTTAGGAAGCCTATATGGTTGCATATCATAATAGAAGTCTCACAAGGAAAAAAAACTCATTTGTTACGCTAAACTGGATAAATCACCAAATATACAGAATTAAATGTCTTTGCATAGTAACTGAATTATAAACCTTTTTTTTGCTGCCATAGGAGAGGACCTGGTTGTTAAAGCCAACTTCCTGCTTATGAAGACCCAACACTTCTCTCTAGGCCGGTTTCATTGGTAAAATAAAGGGATCAGATTCTCCATCTCCAAAGTCCCTCCTTTGTCTCAGTCAAAATCCTCTGACCTCTTATAAACAACCCAGAGATGCCAAGACAGCCTCCATGTATTCTAGCTGGTTCAACCAACCTCACTATTGAGGCAGACTAAATCCATCTCTGAGTTAAGCAGGCCTTTTGCTTTTCTGCTTTTGTTGGACACAGCTCCACTCTGCCCTTCCCCCATTGATTTGTCACTTTGCCCTTCCTGAATGTAGGACAAAAATCCACTCACCCTTTCCTTGATTTGTAAAGCAGGCAGCCCAACCTTTCCTTCATTGATTTGTAAAAGAGAGAACTCCACCTTGCTTAATCTGTAAACAGGTAGAACCCCCACCCCTGGCTTTCCCTTGATTAAGCTGTGGGTAGGAGTCCCAGCTTAGGGTTTCGAGCTGGCGGGAAATTCAAATGTATACTGACCAATCACTAATTGTAGTTTCAAGTGTACACTGACCAATCATTGGAGTTTCAGCTTACATCACTGTAATTTCAGCTTAAGTAACCTGGCTATGGAACCTCTATAAAACTGGCACAATGTCTGTGCCAAAGCACTGTCTGATTTGGGTGACCATGTACCCCAACAGTCCCGCAGTAATAAAATCCACTTTTTAAATTTAATCTTGGCGATCTTCTGTCTCACTTTTATTGGGGTACAACACTTTAGGAGTTGTAACTTAAGCCTCTACTCTTTCATTGTGCCTTAAGCAGCTCTAATCTTTAAAAAAAAAAAAACTTCCCCTCAAGGAGGAGACTGAAATGCTTTACCAATTAAAAGGTAAAGTATTACCTACATTAACCTTTAACACCATCCCTCCTCATAGAAAATTGAGCTGGACTAAGGAGGAAAAGCCCCCACGGTATCCTACTTCAGAGGAAACTATTGGTCAGGATTTGAAAACCCCTTCCTGTTCCTGAAAGTCATGAAAGGACCAGCTTGAGAGTCAGGAGGACCTGAGTTCAAATTTGACCTCCCACACTTAACACACACACACACACACACACACACACACACACACACAAACTAGCCGTGTGACCTTGGGCAAGTCACTTAACCCCAATTGCCCTACCTTCCCTTCTCAAAAAAAGGACTAATGGCACTATGTAAAGAACATTAAACTAGGAATCAAGAAACCAGGGTTCTAATCTGAGGTCTACTACTACTCACTTTTCATCATTCTAGGCCTCAATTTCCCCATCTGTAAAACGAAGAGGCTGAACATCTGACTTCTAAAATCCCTAAGAGTGCTAACATTCTCGGTTTTACCTAGAAATCTTATTACAGGCTGATTTTCAGGCCGGTGTTTTTATTGCCTGGATTTGAACTACTGGAGTGGGGAAGCGCACTGGATTTTAGGAGCCGGGTTTTGGATTATAGTTGATGCTCTTTCATTGTGTGTGACCCTGAGCAAGTCACTTCACCAATGTGAGTTTCAATTTCCCCATCTGTAAAGTGAGGGGATTCGACTAGATGATTTCTAAGGTTCCTTCCAGTTCTATGATTCTGTTTCAATAAATCTGATCCAACGGCAGGACCGCAGGACTAGTGCTCCCCAGGAAGAGAAGGGAGGCGCCCCAAATGAAATTACCATAGTCTCTCTGTTCCTCAACCCCATTCCTACCTAACCTACTACTCCCCACTTGCCAGGTGGGTCTGGCCCAAGCTCTTACCCTAGTTCCGCCCCGGATTTGATTGCATAAAGCTTGCTCCAGGAAGCCTGACCGTTCTAAGCACCAGGAGGCCTCCCTGGGAAATGGACTGCACGCTTGCAGGAAGCACAAGGCCGGAGCTGCATGCGCTGCATTTCCACCCCTGTCCTGCTGCACTCGCTTCTCTCCCTGGCCCCGACCCCGCTGCACCACAACCCCCCTGATGCCCCAACGTGGCCCGGGCTGGGAGGACTCCGGATTCCACAGCGCCTCTCGCTCAGCTCACCTCTTGCCCCGGCCGGCTTTCCGCAGGAAGCGGCCATGCAGCAGTGACGTACCCCAGCCCACGTCGGGGAAGCGCAGACCAGCTGATCATGCCTCGGACCAGCGAACGAAAGCGGAGACGGAGCCCCGTTCTCAAGCCTGGGCCACGCCCCTCCCTCTGTGACGTCACGCAAACCTTTGCTTGTTGTGGTCTCCCGCCTTACCCCTGAAATTGTCCAGGAGACGGCTAGATACCAGGACTTAAGTAGAGCTGGCCTTGAACCTGTACCCTATAGTTGGCCCGAGCATCTACTGGTTTTTCAGTAGTGTGAGTAGGGTCTTAATTCCCTTTTTTAAAAGAAAGGGGGGGAGCTAGGGGGAAAAGAACCTTCTTAGATTCTGAGTGCATGTCCTCCTTCCCGCGCAGGAATCAGAAAAAAAAAGGGACACAAAAGGCCAGGGTTTTCGTAGGCTGGAGAAGGAAAGGCCCCGTGCAAAGATGAACTGGTGGGATTTCAGGGACCAAAAGGAGGCCCAGAGAAAAGGGGACAGTGGTTAGGTCTAAGAGAAAGCAAGACAGTGTTATTATACCCCCACGCCGGTAATAAATACGCTGGAATGTGTTTATGATGGAGTTAGACCTCTGTGGGTCGTTGGAGGATTTTCCAGGCCAGCCTAGTTTTAACCGGGTGATTTGAGTCCGTGTTCTTCCCTCCTCCTGGGGGAAGGGCCTATTCTAGAAGCACTGGGGACATAGCCCCAGCAGTGGAGCCCCAGTCCTAACAATAGCTCACATTTATGGTTTTTGGTTCACAAAGCATAGCCCTAACCAGAACCCTGGTGACAAAGTGTTTAATGATATAGGTAAGGGAGGCAGCTTTTTTTTCCTTTTTTAGCAAAGAAACTCATTTATCCAAGCTGATACAAAGCAGAAATCAAATGACATAAACATGTGAGGATACATACATACATATATATATATATATATATATATATATATATATATATATATATATATATATATATATATATATGACAGACAGGTATTCTTATCTTGGTTTTACAGATAAGGAAAATAAGACACAAAAAAGTGTCCAAGGTTATGATGAGGTATGGGTTCTGGGAATGCCCTAGAGCTCTCCTTGAATCTTTGAGGTACAGGCTCTGGGAACCCTCCTTGAACTCGGATTAAATTGTCCCACTTGAGGCATTTGCATGAGGCCATAAGCCTTACTTTGTGGCTGGGCCCAGATCTCGGTTACTAGCCCAGCCCTCCACTGTCCACCAACTTCCCACCCTTGAGTCTATCAAAATATCAATCCACCCTTGAACAGGCCTAGCCCACCAATGTCTATGGTCTCCAGGTAGCCTCCAGCAACTTTCCACCCGTAATCACTCATTGACCTCATTAACTCCTCCTGAAGACCTTCCCCAAACTCCTCCTCTAGACTACCCCTAGATTCCTCCCACAACTTTTCTGTATTTTAAGATCCCATTTTCCCTCCAGGTGTGTGAGCGCCATAGAATGACCTAGCACAGACTTAACTCTGTGTTTAATATAAGTAAACTTTTAATAAACTTTACTTTTCTTTGGTTGAGAAGACTTGAGTGAAATTCATTCGACAGGACCCAGCATGTTGGAATTTTAGGGTCTCCAGAGCACCCTTAACCTCTTCAGTTACACAGCAAATAAGTGGCTAAGCTGAGATTTAGAAGTCAAATTCCTGGGCTCTTTCTACAGCACCCCTTTTAAAGTCTCTTTCTTTTGGGACACTAAAGTGAAGAGTATTCTGAGCCTCATGGGAAGTACCAGAGTTCCAATCTTTCCTCACCAAAATAATAAAGACTTTGGAGCTAAAGAAGGTAGAATTTGCACCTTCCCCACCAATACCCCCAAATAACTTGTTTTCAGCAAATGTGAATCCCAGCCTGACTGGGTGCCCAGTCTGGGAAAAAATAGTCTTGAAATGTCTTCCAGATACATCATAGAATGTTGAGCCTGGAAGAGACTTTGGAGCACATCTAGTCCAACATCTTCATTTTACATATGGGAAACTGAAGCACAGAGAAGCAAAGGAAAAGAATTAATTGTTCTAATATTTCATCGCAATGGGCGCATCCTAAGAGAAAGGTGTGAGTGGATTTTGAAGAGGCAAACACACCATTGCAAGTCATGTTACTCATGGGAAGATAAGCCAACCAAGCCTTTTTTCATATTGCTCCCCTTTCCAGCGTCTCTGCTCTGGCCAAACTGCTTTCCATACAAGACATCCCATCTCCAGTTTCTGTGACTTTATATGCAAGTAGTCCTCCTTGTCTAGAGTGCACTTCCTCCTAACTCCTCCTAGTAGAATTCCTAGACTTTCTTGACTCAACCCCCACCAAGTTATTTGTACCCTATCCTTCTTGAAATTACCTTGTATATACTCTGTATATTCTTCATATTGGCTTATTTACTTCTATGCCCAGTAGAATGAAAACTGCTTGAGGGCAAGGACTATTTTGTCTTCATATCCCCAGTTCATAGAACAGTTGTACATAGTAGGCACTTAATACTTACTAAATTGAATATCTGGTATTCGATGAGGGAGACACATGGTATACACATACATGCATGTCCATGGACACACACATGCATTACATACACACATACACAAATGAACATTTCCTAAACCCAGTTTCAGTTCCCTGTAAGGTTACATTTACATTGCAATACTTCACCATTTTCAGGGCTTCTCTCACAACCCCAGTTTATCAACCTCCCCAACTGCTGTACCTTCACTTGACCTCAGCCACACATAGGAATGGTCAGATATGCTAACCTATAATTATTGTATCCCCACAACCCACATCTCTGACATTCCTGTCTTTGATCACATTCTCCTACAATTTCATCTCTGCTTCAGCTTTATTCTTGTTAAACTTATGTCTTCACCGTGACCTTTAGTCATTTTAACCCTTGCTTCTCTTCAAGTCCATCATCCTACTCTGACTTCACAGGATCACAAAATCATAACTTTAAAGCTGGAAGGGCCATTGGTTCTAACCAATTCCTATTACAGACAAGGAATGTGCAGAAAGGCGAAATCATTTGCCCAGGGTCACACAGTTACTTAAGTGTCCAACATGGAATTTGAGAATGGGTCTTCCTGAGTCATCCATTGTCCTATCCATATTGCTTAATTGAAATGTTAGCCTGGTAGTTAACCTGTTTAACTCAATTCCTTGTCTCCTCCTCACTCGCTACTCATGTTTTGCCAAATCTTATCCCGAATTGTCCACTTAATCTGCCCTCTCTGCTTTTACTCACCTAAGGCTAATTGCCTTTGGAGGAAATACCAACTGGTCTACAATAGCTTTATGTTGTCTAATCTCACCTGAATTTATTGCTGTCCAGCAAACCTTTTATTCTTCCCAATCACATTCAGTGGCTATCCCAAGCTTTCTATGCTCTCCTTCAGCCTCCTACACCAACCTCTTTCCTTCAAATTCAGCAGAAGATTGTCTCTTATTTAACTGAAAAAGGAGGTGATGCACTGTCATCTCCTCCACATTCTCCTCTTCAATAGCTATCTTCATCACCTTCATTCTCTCTTCCAAAAGGTGACCAGTCTCCTCACTGCACCCAATGCTGCTGCCTAGGTCCTTATTCCCATCATGGCCTGTCTTCTCCAGGAGCTTATCCCTCTTTTTTGGTAATCTTCAGTCTTTATCTACCTGCTCCTTCCCTGCCACCTATAAATGTAGCTCTCTGCCTTTTTAAGAATAAGAGCTATATTAACATATTAAAGTTTTCCCCATTTCCCCCACACACATACAAAAAAACCCACAATTCATTTTTGTAAAACTTCAGCTATTTCATATCTCTAATCCCTTTCACAGCCAAACTCCTGGGCAGGAGCTATGTGTTGGTTTTTAAACTCAATTTAATTTTCAATGAATTCTTCTTTCTCCTCCTCCTCCCCTACCTATTGAGAAAGCAAGAAAAACACTCATTAAGAATATATTTAGGGGCAGCTAGGTGGCACAGTGAGTAGAGTGCCAGCCCTGGAGTCAGAATGACCTGAGTTCAGATCCGACTTCAGACACTTAACACACACAAACAAAAACCTAGCCGTGTGACCTTGGGCAAGTTACTTAACCCCAATTGCCCTCAAAAAAAAAAAAAGAAGAATATATTTAGTCACACAAAACAAATTCCCATATTAGCCCAATCCAAAAATAATGAGAAAGAAAGAAAAGAAAATATACTTCAATTTGTACTATGAAACTATCAACTCTTTGTCTGTAGGTGGATAACATGCTTCATCATGAAGTCCTTTAGATTTGTGGTGATCAGAGTCTTTCAAAGTTCATTTTCTTTACAATATTACTGTTACTGTTTACATTGTTCTGCTGGTTCTGCTCACTTCACTTTTCATTAATTCATACTAATCTTCCCAAGTTTTCTGAAACCATCCCCTTCATCATTTTTTTTTTGGAGGAGAGAAGGCAGGGCAATTGGGGTTTAATGACTTGCCCAGGGTCACATGGCTAGTAAGTATTAAGGGTCTGAGGTTGGATTTGAACTCAGGTCCTCCTGACTCCAGGGCTGGTGCTCTATTTGCTGTGCCACCTAGCCTCCCCTCCCTTCATCATTTCTTACAGGATAATAGTATTCCATCCCATTCATAAGGCATAACTTGCTCAGTCATACCCCAACTGATAGGCATGTCCTCAGTTTCCATTTTAATGCCACCACAAAAAAAACTGTTATAAATATTTTTATATGTCCTTTACCTTTTTCTTTGGTCTTTCTGGAGTCTAGACCTAGGAGTAGAATGTCTGGGTAAAAGGATATACACAGTTTAATAGACTTAACCATATAGCTCCAAATTGCTTCATTAAGGGAGAAACTTGAAGAACCTGTGTTTCTTACATGTGACATTTGTTGACCTTAGAACTTAATTAAAATTAATGCTTCACTTTAATCATCCCCCATCCTTCTCCCACCCCCCACCCCCAAATGTTTATCACTCTCCTAAAAGTGAGTAATGGATTAGTTAATATGTTTGCTTTTATTGTACCTGTTTTCCTACAGCCCCATTCAGGAGTTGTCATTTTCTTTCTTTTTTTTTTTTGCCTTTTGGAAGGCAACTAGGGTTAAGTAACTTGCCCAAGGTCACATGGCTAGGTTTTTTAGGTTTTTTTGTTTGTGTGTGTTAAGTGTCTGAGGCCGGATCCGAACTCAGGTCCTTCTGACTCCAGGGCTGATGCTCTACTCACTGTGCCACCTAGCCGCCCCCATTTTCTTTTTTTAATGATCTTAGCCAGTTGATGGGTATAATGTGAAACTTCAGAGTTGTTTTAATTTGCATTTCTCTAATTATTCATGATGTAGAGCATTTTTTCCATATCAAAAAATATTTTGATAACTGTATTTCTCCACCATATCCAATCAGTTGCCAAATCTTGTCCATTTTCCCTCCACATTTCTTCTATCCTCTTTTCTCCATTCGCAACTACCATTCTAGCATGGAACCTCAGCATAGAATCAAAGATGAAAAGGATCAAAGGATCATAGAGCCAGAAGGAACCCACATTTTACAGATGAGGAAACTGAGTTGTGTAGAGGTGTGAAGTATTGCAACAACTTCCTAGTTCATCTCTACACTACCCCCTCCTCTCCAATTTATCCTACACACAACTGTCAAAAGAATCTTCCTAAAGCAAGGTCTGACTATGTCATAGTCAGAGATCATCAGTGGCTCCCTGTTGCTTCCAGGTTAAAAGAAAAAACTCATCTACATATTAAAAGCCCTACACAATCTGGTTCCAATTTACCTTTCCAAATTTATGTTGTGTTATTTTCCTTTGTCTACTCAACTACTCAACATGAACATTTAGAGCTGGAAAGGGCCTGAGGGACCAATCAGTCCAAATCCCTCATTTTACAGATAGATTTAAACACAGGTCTTCCTGACGGTAAGTCCAACACTCTAACCACCTGACTGACAACTACATTCTAGCCAAATGGACCAATTGGCTGTTCACTGAACTCAGCGTTCCATCCCTTTGCACAGGTCATCCCCCTGTGAAAAACACTAACAGTTTGGTTTCCACAAATTATATAGGAACAATGGATGTTGTAAAGAAAGATGTTACACAGGACATGCAGGAAGGTGTAAATCAGGATGAGGGAAGGAAGGGTAGAGTGACCCTATCCAATCATATAGCTGGAAGAAATCTGTAAGTTCCTCTTGAAGGTGGCCCAGACTAAACTTGGCTAGGATCAAGGGATGGTCACCAACTTTTTATTAATACTAGTGTTTAACTAGCCTCATTTGTATTGACTGATGCACCCTGAATAGAATTAGAACCTCATTATCCAAACATGCAAGGCATGTTATCCCATGTTCAGGAGGAGGGAACATGTGAAAGAATAATGTGTAGTGGACAAGTCAGAAAGATTGTAACGCAGAAGAGTTGGAAGCAATCCCAGATCTGAAGGGAGGGACCAGGCAGGACTAGCAGCTTAAAAAGACTCACATTCAGAAAAAATAAATGTAAAATAAAGGTAATGAAAACCTTCCTGGATTTCCAATGAGTATTTTTTATTCCTAGACTAAGTATATTTCTCACATCCTATACCTAGAATGCATTTTCTTCTGTCATCCTCTTCATAACCAAAACTCCCTGAAAGATTCAGCACTGATGAACCTCAGAATGAAGACCTTTCTTTATGCTCCCCTCCCCACCAGGATCTGTCCTCCAAATATCATCTATTTCATGATCTCTGTATATGTTGCATGCCTCAGTATATTCAATGGAAAGTCCTTGAAGTCAGAGACTATTACTTTTGTTTTGGAATCCCTAGGACCTAGCCCAGTGCTTTATTGAAGTGCTTAATATATGCTTGCTGAAATTAAGGTATACAAATGTAACAATATTATTGTGCCATTAGACATTACAAAATAGGGGCGGCTAGGTGGCTTAGTGAATAAGAGCACCGGCCTCGGAGTTGGGATGACCCAAGATCGGATCTGGCCTCAGAAAATGAGCACCTACACACAAATAATGACTGGCCGTGTGACCTTGAGCAAGTTACTTAACCCCAATTGCTTTAAAAAAAAAAAAAAGAAATTACAAAATAAGGAAGTCAAAGAAAGATGGGAAGATCTGTATGAACTAATGTGGGGGCAAAGAAAGAAGATTCAAGAACGTTGAAGTCTACAATAGTGGAAATAATACTAAAAGCAAGCAAACTGGTGAATTGTGAAGAATAACCTTGGTCCTAGAAAACCAATATGAAAGCATATTCCTCCTCTCCAAAGAAAGGTCAAGACTATGGCTATGGAATACAGTGTGACGTATGTTCACTATGTCAGTTGGCTTTAATTAAACTTAATTACAGAGGAAAGTTCATTGGAGGAGTGAGAGGATCAAAATTAAACTAACCTTAGAATAAAATGAAAATAAAGTTAATGCCTGTTGAATTGAATTGAAACCTATCAGGTACAAAGACAAAGTACAGGTATTATTTTCATATTTCAAGAATCTTTGATTAACCAGTGTGAGTGCAACCTCCACTAGGCAGATAACATTCCATCTGTACCTTAGTAGGCTTTTGTCAAGAGTTGTCAAGAGTGTCTGAAAGCCTTGAGGCTGTCCAGACTTTTCACTCCCAGCCTCTATTTTGTAAAAGTCCCAAACTCTCCCAGAGATTTCCAAGCTTTCTCTATCTATTTTCACTTATTATGCAAAACAACTTACCTCATAAAACTGTGAGATGCCCCCTAACCCCTCTAATCTGCAGCCTGGTCATTCTCTCTGCCTAATCCTCTCCCACCTGCAGCTTGGCTATTCCATCTACCTTAGTACCCTATATAAACCCTGTTCCCAGCTCCCTCCTTGGGTACCCCAAGCACTTGCTGCGTGGCCCTGAGCTACAATTCACTTGCTGTTATTAAAGACCTCTATTTTTCTATATTGGCTATTTTCTCTTGAATTCAAGTTGACACTAGCATATGATATTGGATTGTATATGTATGTGTTGCCACTCTCCCCATAGAATATTGCTCCTTGAGGATAAGGACTATTATCATTTTTATCTTTGTATCTGTTACCTGGCACATAGTTTATGTTTAATAAATGCTTGTTGAATAATTGATTCTTATTTCATCCTCGTAACAACTCTAAAATGTAGAGCAGCTGATTTTTACCAGTGAGGAAACTGAGTCCCAGAAAGATAAATTATTTGTTAGTTTGTGCTTTTCCAGATATATTTGGAAACCTAGAGTAGGAACTATAGCTCTAACAATTTCTTTATCATGTATTACTTCAATAAAATCAAAGAAATAGCTTCTGTCCTTCCTCTGATAATAATTGGCAACATGACTGATCATTTGGTGTGGATTGTCAAGTCCTTTACACTGAACTCACTCCTTATCCTCACCCCCACCCCAATAGGACTTAAGAAATCAGAAACCATTGTCCCAGAGCACATACTTTTACAACTACAGAAGTTATTAACTTCTTTTTCTAACTCTTTTCAGTCCTCTCAATGTGTTTAGTGTGTGATGAAGATCAAGGATAGAGGGGAGACCCCAGTAATGACATTCTCCCTTTCAAGCTGGGTGCTCTTCTGGCAAAATTCCTGTGTATGCTTTTTTAAAATGTTAACTAAAGGATGGGCTTGTTAAGTTACACCCAAGGAAGGAACGAGAGAAGAAAAGCCAACTTTCAGGACTGTAGGCTCTGCCAAAAATATGTCCCATGAATTAAGGAGGGGGAGAAGGCATTTGGCAAAGTCAGTGAAGAACTGACTCAAACTTTGTGTTCAGTGAAAATTGAACTCGGACCTCTTTATGTCTGAGTTCCATTTACTTTTGGCAAAGTCAGGTTTTCTGGTTCAAATAAAAGATGAAGAGGCCCAGAAGATTTCTTGGACATCAACTCATTCTTGTGCAACAGGATATTGATGAGCTAAGTGTAAATGAATAAAAAACAGTGTTTGAAAACACAGAAATTTCCATGCTTCAATACTTTAAAAAAATTTTTATTTTTATCAGTGCTGGGACTCCATCTACATAAGACTAGAGTTCTTCCACACTTGAGTAGATGATCTTCAGTGTTGACCTCATGGTCAGCTTACAGTGATAAGCCTATTCCTACTTAGCTAACTTAGTCCTCAGAAGATAAACACACAAGTCTATTAACAGGCCCATACTCAAAGCCCTTCAAGTTTGGTAAGACCTGATAAAGTTCCAGCTCAGCCACCATAGGTTTCAAGAATCCAGGATCATCTCTATAATCAGATGAAATATTAGATCGTGACTTCAGTGGAGAAATGTTTCAATATTAAGGCGAAAAGGTTTGATTAAGGGACTTCCTGAAAGTCAAAGTGTTTTTGTAATACTTTGTTCCAAAAGGGTTTCAGGGATCAAGGAATATTATGTTGGGTTTCTTTTTTAAGGGACTAAAATTCCCATACTCTTTGACCCAGAGATCCCATTGATAGGTATTTACCTTGAGGAAGTTAAAAAAATAAAACACAAAATAAAAGGTCCCATATGCATCAAAATATTTATTGTAACAGTTTTTATGGTACCAAAGAACTAGAAACAAAATAGATACTTATCAATTAGGGAATAGCAAAACCAATTATCATTAATATAAAGGAATATTACCATTACTAAGAAATTATGATTATGAAGAATGCAGAAGAGCTTAGGAAGATTGATGTAGAGTGAAATAAACAAACTCAGGAAAACAATATACATGAAGATTATAACAATGTCAATGGAAAGAAACAGAAGAAGCTGAACAATATATAATCATGATGAGTAAACTTGGCAGAAGAGAAAAGATGGAAAATGTACTTCCCTTTCTTCATTGCAGAGGTGAGGCATTACAGGTTTGAACACAGTATATATTTCATACTCAGTCAAGGTGGGCAGTTCTGTTGAACTGATTTTTCTCTTTTTTAAATCATTCTTTTTTTATTTTGCTTTTTTGGAGGGGGGAAGGCAGGGCAATTGGGGTTAAGTGACTTGCCCAAGGTCACATGGCTAGCTAGTAAGTGTTAAGTGTCTGAGGCTGGATTTGAACTAGGGTCCTCCTGACTCTAGGGCTGGTACTCTGTTCACTATGTCACCAAGTCCTCTAAATCATTCTTTATTATTAGAGGTGACTTTTTGAGTGGTGAAAGTGATGAAGTGCAGGCTCTGGGAACCCCCTTGAGCTCTCCTTGAATCTTTGAGGTATAGGCTCTAGGAATCCCCCCTTGAAGAGGCATTTGCATGAGGTCATAAGCCTTACTTTGTGGCTGGGCCCAGATCTCTGATACTAGCCCAGCCCTCCAGTGTCCATTTACTTCCCACCCTTGAGCCTATCAAAATATCTATCCACCCTTGAATTGGCCTAGGCCACCATTGTCTGTTGGCTCCAGGTATCCTCCAGCAACTTCCCACCTTTAATCATTCATTGACCTCATCTGACTTCTCCTGAAGACCCTCCCCAAACTCCTCCTCTAGACCATCCCTAGATTCCTTCCATAACCTTTCTGTATATAAGATTCCATCTTCCCTCCACTTGTGTGAGAGCACCATAGAATGACCTAGCACAAACTTAACTCTGTGTCCAATACAAGTGAACTTTTAATAAATTTTACTTTTCTTTGGCTGAGAGAAGACTTGAGTCAAATTCATTTGGCAGGACTTGGCGTGTTGGTATTTTGGGGTCTCCAGAGTAACCCTACCCCTCTTTATGGGTAACCTCTTCAAAAGAAATAGGGATATATTTGGAAATGAAAATATAATTTTTTTTTTTTTTAAGCAATTGGGGTTAAGTAACTTGCTCAAGGTTACACAGCTAGTCATTATTTATGCATGGGTGCTCATTTTCTGAGGCTGGATCTGATCTCGGGTCATCCAAACTCCGAGGCCGACGCTCTTACTCACTGCGCCACCTAGTCGCCCCTTTAGGGCAATTGGGGTTAAGTAACTTGCCCAAGGTTACACGGCTAGGTTTTTTTGTTTGTATGGATTAAGTGTCAGAGGCCGGCTCCGAACTCAGGTCCTTCTGATTCCAGGGCCGGCGCTCTATTCACTGCGCCACCTAGCCGCCCCTAAATATAATTTTTTTAAAGTAAAATATTGGGGTATGGGAAGGGACTATAGTAGAAACAAGATTGAAGAGAAAGTCAGGGAGTTGTGTTCTGGCCCCAACTTGGTCAATAGTAGTTCTATCAACACAGAAAAATAATTTCCCCTCATTGGTCCTCAGTTTTCCTCATCTGTTAAAAAAAAGGGGATGAGCAAAGTGATCTTTAAGGTCAAAATTTCCTGTGGTTCTGTGATTCTAAGCAATGGTTTTGTTTCAGACATCACATGCTAAGCATACCAACAAATTTGTCATAAGTCCCATACCTTATGTTGTATTATATGTTCTTTGACTTCAAAACTAAAATGAAATAAGGAAGAATGCCAAAAAGTTAGGACATGCATTCTCTTCCTTGATCTTGTTACAAAATGTTCTTCTTTGGGCTTTCCCCGCCTTTGAATTCTTTTAATAGTAAACAGACGAAAACTAGTTTAAGTTCAATGATGGGATTCAAAACTCAAGAAAGAAATTTAACAAACATTTTTACAGTGCCTGCTACTTATGAGATACCATGTAAATATTAGTGGGATAATTTCTTACATATTACATATTTGGAATTTACTGTTTCACAGTTTATTGTTGCATAATGTAACAATCATCTTGTTTGGTTCGTAAGGGAATTTAAAATAAGGTTGTTTTAATTTAACTGACTACTGATTTTTTTGTTTTGTTTTGTTTTCATTAGCATGTCAACCAATAAGCTACAAAGTCCTGACTCTGTATGGTATGGAGGTGACTCTAGGTTCTTAAAAGCTATGCCACCAGACGTCAGACTCTATCAGATCCTACCAGGCTGAAAAGGCTGATTCCCAAGAACCAGCCTGGTTAAGAACAGAAACATATATCTCCTATAGCTCAGTGGCTTGGTGATAAATTCTCTGGACATGGAAACCCAAGAAGTGAAGAAAAATACAAAAATGGCCCTTAATCCAATGAAGCACCATCCTATTTCTGAAGTAATGGTGACAGAGTGGGAGAAAACAAGGCAGAGGTAGTAAGAATCACAGTTTTTAGGAGACCGTCTATAAACATTAGCTTAGCTGTTGCTACTCTAAATGTGAAATCCTTGTTCAATGGCCAGCAGTGGGCATACTACTAGAATTATCAAGCTTAACACTTGATCTACAAACAAAACCAGAAAACAGAAGTTAAATAGTTCACAAGATGTCCCTGGAGAGTAAAGTAAAGGCGTTGACAGGGCTAGTTTGAAAGAGTGCTCAGAGATAATAAGAAATATAATTTCATGGGCCATTTGGTCATCAAGGATCATCAGATCTCATTTTACAGATGAGAAATTGAGGCACAAGGAGTTTAAGAGATTGCATGAAAAAATGAATGGGGGGAAACATCTGTTAAGTGCTTACAGTGTGGAAAGACTTTGGGGATGCTAATACAAAAGTATAATGGCATAGTTGATTAAGTCAATCAATTAAATTACCCTAACCCATCAAAAATAAAGGATAAAATAAGGCCATTTCTTTAACCAAGTGAGAATGTGTCTAGATTAAATCAAATCAATCAAAAGCATTCCAACTAAATGTAGAAAAGGCCTCAATCAATCTAAATACCTTTGATTAGCTATTGGATGAACTGAAAGTGAAGTTGCCCAGGAAGAGGGTTCAGATTGGCTAAGAAAACTTTGTCATACCTTAGGGTTCGTGTCTAAAATATCAAGGCAGCCTGGCTTCCAGTAAAATCCCTGTGAAAGAACCATGGAGATGTGCTTCAACTTTAACCTCAGCCTAGGTCTTCTTCCTGAGGAAGAAGGAAGGCTTTGCACACTTTAGAGGCCCAGAGGACTTTCCATCTTCCCATAAATGTCATAACAAAATCCAGAGAATAGCTGGCAGCTGTAGTTAAATAAAGGGCCAAAGACAGACTGCACACAGATTCACAGCTTCACAAGGAGCTCAGGAAAAAACTCCACTATGCCTAAAGGGAACTTCTCTAGCAAACCACAAAGGGAAGAAAAAGATTCTTAACAACTAGGAGCTGTTACCCCTCTGCCAAATGTGCTCTGTAAGCTTGAACCTTTCATTCAGTTGTATCTGACTCTTTTGGTGTTTCCTTGGCAAAGACCATGGTTTGCCATTTCCTTTTCCAGCTCATTTTACAGATGAGTAAACTGAGGCAAACAGTGTTAATTAATTTGCCCAGGATCACAGATCTAGTAAGTATTTGAGGCCATATTTGAACTCAAGAAGAGGAGTCTTTATGATTCCATGCCTGGCATTCTATTCACTGCACCACTTTAGCTTCCCCAAGCTTGAGCCTAAATTCTGTATGTACTTGTGGAAAAGTGTTTTAAGACTTTTGGGAGAGATGTTTTAGAACAATTCTTAGCAAATATTCCTTTCTAAAAGTTAATTAAATCTGACCAATTATTTAATAATTGATTCATGATTCTAGGGGGAAGCATCCTAGAGAGGGTTTTGAGCTTTATAATATCAGAAAGACAACTCTGAACCCTTAGGGCTACCCCTAGGGATCTGAGGCAATGAAGTAACTGAGTTCTGGGAGCTAGACTCATCACTACAAGTTGGAATAGTGACCTCAGAACATGTGCTACAAAAACAAGACCAGTTCTGTTCAAGAAGGGGAGGGCACAATGTATTGGGAGACTTGTAGTGCAAGTAATATGAAACATCCCCATGAGTCCCTAAGCATCTGCCTAATGGTTAAAGGCAGGATTTGAACCCAGGGTCTCTGCTTCCAAATCCTCTAATCTTTGCACTCTTCATGATAAATACTAGCAAAAAAAAAATTAAAAGACGAACATAGAAAATAATTGTAATTTAAACACTAACAACTGCTCCAGAAGATGAAGCCATAGAGAATCCTATAATGACCTCAATAAGATCCTCCAAATTGAATCAAAATATACTGCTACTCAGGACAAAGGTGGTAACAGCAAGGTTGGTGGAAAATAAAATCCAAGAGTGAATGAAGTAAAAAACCAGATTCCTTCTGACTATATATCATGAATATTGATGAGCTTGATATGTTTTATTAAGAACCTATACTGTATCAGATTGAGCAGCTAGGTGGCAAAGTGGACAGAGCATCAGGCCTGGAGTCAGGAAGACTCATCTCCCTGATTACTAGCTCTACGACACTGGAAAAGGCACTTAACCCATTTGCCTCAGTTTCCTCTTCTGTAAAATGAGCTGCAGAAGGAAATGACAAAACAATCCAGTATCTTTGCCAAGAAAACCCCAAATGGGATCAACAATGAGTAAGACAACAGAAATGATTGAACAACAACAATCTGACTTGTTTATACAAATTATTGACTTCAAAAAAAAAAATGGGAAATGGGTGGATGAAAGGTTGTAACTGTTTTAATGTCTGTTTTACATAGTCTAGGCTAGTCTTTGAAAGGGGAACAGAAGCCATTTGGCTTTCTTGTTGCCTGAAATATAAAAAGTGCAAGTACTGGAAGTTTTGGTGGAAAACTATCCTATAGGAAAACTTTTCTGACCTAGAACAGGTAGTCTAGACCTAGATGTAAGTAGTCTTTTCTTTTCTTTTCTTTTCTTTTTTTTTTTTTTTGCTTTTTGGAGGGCAGTTGGGGTTAAGTAACTTGCCCAAGGTCACACGGCTAGGTTTTTTTTTGTTTGTTTATGTGTGTTAAGTGTCTGAGGCCGGATCCGAACTCAGGTCCTTCTGACTCCAGGGGCCGACGCTCTACTCACTGCGCCACCTAGCCACCCCTAAGTAGTCTTTTCATATAAACTAGAAACTTTTTTTAAAAATCTTAAGAATTAATTGTATCTTTTTTTGTCCTTTGTTACCAGTAAAGTTGTATTTTTGTCATATTTTATGGTCCATGAGTCCATTGCATTCTAACCCCAAGCCTGAATAATTAGACTGACTTGAATAAAGCCTGGCCCAGAATATCAACAATGATTAAAAAACAGTTTCATACAGAAGTTTAATTTAAATCAAATGCCACGAAAAAAAATTTTAATCCTAAAATCCACTTTGTCCAGCAAATATTTTATTTATTTGCCAAATAGAAAGAAATGGCAGCCAGTAGTAAAACCAGCTTAGAATATTGACTCTATTGTAAACTCTTAGAGAATTGTGGTAGAAGATTATGAGCAGAATCACTTCATAAGAAGTAAAGTATCAGTGAAAAGAAAAAAAGGCTTGTGTGAGACCCAAATAAGAAAAGTCAACCCAAGGGCATGGAACTTATTGATGGGAACTGGAAGGCGAGTAATAAACAGATGGAAGATTGAAAAGATCTGCAAAGATTTTATAAACCTCTTCTAATCCTAAAGGACAATGCAGCCACTGCATTTTAACTCTAAAATCACTGAACTGGATTTGCTTTAAAACAGAAGTGCTTCATCTTTTTGTGTGTCATCATAGACTCCTTTGGTAGTCCGGTAAAACATGTGGACCTTTTCTCAGAATGTTTTTTATATAATTAAAGGAAATGCTAAAAATCAGTTAAAAGTTAGTGAAAATAAAGATGCAATTTTTCCCATCCAAATCACATAGACCTTCAAATCTATCTGCAGACCCCCTCAAATCTAAGCATAGACCATCCCAGGTTAAGAAACCCTGTTCTAGAGTAATAGAAATAGAAGAAAACAAAAATGGGGAAAAAGAGATAGGCTAGAACAACTATAGTCACAGTATATTGTGCTGGTGGTGCTCCAAATGTAAGGACGTTATCTGACAGAGCAAAAATCTACCTTAAAAGCTTTCCTACATCAAATATCTCCCATGCATACATTAAAATTATATAAGATCCCTTGAAAGATAAAACAAGAGATATAACCTTGGTTGACCACTCTCTGATCATTCATATCAAGTGAGTCATAAAATATGAAGATGCTTGATAAAGGTGTTCCCTACTGCCATAGAGGAGATCCAATTCAGAGTACAAGTTGAGGGGTTCCCTAGAGATGGTGATATTCAGTTATGAAGGTACTGACATTGAAGTTCATTCAAAGGGCAATGGAGAAGGGCCCAGTCGATATTAGTAGGCTATAACACATTACAAAATAGTCATTACAAGGAAGTGGGTTAAAGGTAAAGTGTCAAACATGTGACTGGCAACACTCCCACTCATGGTCCCAAGTAGACTAAAATGTAACAAAATAAATAAAGATACAATAAAACATAGATAATGTTAACATGTTTGGTTTTTTTTTTAAATCAACACGCACCCTGAAAAAATCCTTATGTTTGGCTTAGTGGCCACCATTTCTATTGATGCCGCTAGTGTAAAGAATATGATGAAAGAAATATATGAGTGAAAAAGAAGCATTTATTTGAGTATCTACCCCACCCCCAATCAAATACAGAAGGTCCAGACTTTTGGCTAAATAATCAATCACACTCATTCCAATTAATGTGGAGACCAAGAGCCCAAACTTCCAAATTGAATCAAGGTGTAGACCAGTCACAAATAAGTACTTGATCAATTTGGGAAGTATGAAATATTTTGATTATTGAATGGAATCAGATGATACCACATAAGAAGTATAGCTGAACTGGTTAAAAGAATTATACACACCTCTAGTTATATAAATATATGCACATATACATATATATACATATGTACATATACATAGATACACACATACACACATGAACGAAAGAATTTAAGTAAGAAGTTAGGCAAGCTTCAGAGCAACTTGAGGAGCTAAACCACACTATCAGAAAGCAGTTAAGTGAGGGGGAAGGGGAAGTGAGCCCTGAAAAAGAGTTATACTTTCCCCATTTGCCTTGTGAACTTTGAAAGGTCATAAGGTTTGGGCTTCCCATTAGCATTTACAGCAATATGCACTGACCAGCAGTGACTGATGTCAGTGTCTGTAAAAGAGAGACAAAATGAGATCAACTAGACATAACTGTGAATGGCAGCTTCAGAATTGTACAAGGACACCAAAATGTGGAGCCTAAAGGATCTCTACACTTACAAAAGGATGTCAGATAACGAGCTGGGAGTTTATCCTTTGACCATGTAGTTTGGTTTTTTTGTTTTGTTTTGTTTTGCTTTTGCTTTTTGGAGGGCAATTGGGGTTAAGTAACTTTCCCAAGGTCACATTCCCTAGGTTTTTTGTTTGTGTGTGCCGGATCCGAACTCAGGTCCTTCTGACTCCAGGGCCGGTGCTCTACTCACTGCGCCACGTAGCCGTCCCTATGACCATGTAGTTTTGATAAGTTTGAGCCCAGTCTTCCAGAGACCTCATGTGTGAAAGGATAGAACACATCCCAGATATTAAAGGAGTTCTTTCTGTAACAACTGTCTTTGCTATGCTTACATAGTAAATATCTCTTTCTAGAAGCTAATTAGCTGAGAAAGATAACTTAAGAATTAATAGGAAGCATCCTCTGTGGGGGCTCTTGACCCATAATACCAGGGGGCAAAAAATCCCAACTCTTGAAGGTTAACCCTAGAACTTTGAGGAGAGTACCAATTGACCACCCTCTAGGATATCACTGCCACTGAGAGTAGTAATTGATGAAGAATCTCAGATGGGGAGCTACTAGAGATTGACATGGCCAGGATAAAAGAGAATTTGTGGAGAAACCATGTGCTCCATTGGTAAGACTGTAATGTCTAGAGAAAGTGAAAAATAGTTCTAGTATTTTGGGTGAACCCACTCATGGGAGGATATTAATTTATCTGTTTCCCAAGATGGACAGGCTTCAATACACAGGTTGCAATTATTCTCATTGGAAAGAGAATATACACCCATACACCAGGTTATAGAACCATTTGATTAAGGACAAAAAAAATTTGTTAAGGCAAAAAAAAGGCATTGATTCTAAGCACCCAGTTTTTCCTTAACACACATTCTAAAACACCTTATAATGATACTATCAGGATAGAAATTTAACTTAGGGGCAGCTAGGTGGCCCAGTGAATAGAGCACTGGCCCTGGACTCAGGAGAACCTGAGTTCAAATCCGGCCTCAGACACTTATCACACTTAGTAGTCATGTGACTTTGGGCAAGTCACTTAACCCCAATTTCCCTCAAAAAAAAAAAAAAAAGAAAGAAAAGAAAGAAATTTAACTTAGTAGTTGTCCCACGAACACAATATCAAAGCAGGATTGAAAACCTGGCCTGGAGTTTCATTTCATGAACACTGTCTCTACTAATTTTAACCTAATATTTTCTATAGGACCTCCTAGTATGTTGTCTTATGCCAAAAATAGTGACTTTTTATCAGAAATTTTTACTTTAGAAGTTTAAGGACCTCCCAAGGTTCACACCAATATATTAATACATATTGTCCTTTTTTCAATTTTGCCAAATCTATTAGCATCTGACTTGGGACAAATTCATTTGATGTTTGATTGACCCATAAAGGTTTCTCAGTAATTTGCTAAATGCCTCCATTTCTCCAAGATATCTCATTCCTGACATAAATCAACTAGAATCAAGCTGAGTCCCATGATAGCACCACAATCTGCTTACGAGTTAGTGCCAGGACGCTGGTCCTGGCAGCATGCTGTGTGCCTCTGTTCACTAGTTAGCCACACAGTCTCAAGATAATCACCATTGGACCATCCCATTTCCCACCCTAAATTTACAGACCAGAGAAGATTCTTCTGCAAAATGTCAATCAATTCCTTATCAACCTGCTTTTCCCCTCCTGCTTCTCTTTCCCTCCTTTATTGCTCCTCTTTTTATTCTATGCTTTTTTCTTCATTATCTTCCAAATGTTCTACCTCTGCTCCACACTTTTCAATTTTCTCTAAGCTCAGAATCCAATAGGGAGAAATTCTTTAAGGTTTTTCTTGTTAAATATTGTGGGGGGTTTTCCATTGGAAAAAACAAAACTTTAATCAGCACTTTTCTCTTTATCCACTTAGTTCTTCAGCAGATCTGGGATCTTGTCAATCAGTGCCCAGATTTCAGCTCATCTACTTTTTCAATCTTTACAATTCTTGTCTTTGTTATGCCATAAATCTTCCATAGAGGATTGACTTGGCACCCTAGAGTCCTTCCCTGTAGGCCTTTTAACAAAACAGTGCAGCATTGAGGCTGTCCAGATGTTATCTCTCACTTTTGCTTCAGGTCCAACCTACCTCCTTTTCTGATCATGTATACAACAATGGAAAATAATCCACACATTCAAATCAGATTGACTTCTACTCATGACTATTTCATAAAATACAAATGAGACAATGTCATCCAATCACTTTAATCTAAACCATAGATTCATGGAATTTTTAAATTAATGTATTAGTTGGAATCCACACTAAAAGTGGGTTGAAAGATGAGGGAAATGAGACATAGATGTTTTGGTAGACATTGAAGGAATGATTTAAAAAAAAAAAAAGGCTTAGGGATCCTCTAGTCCAATCTCCTCATTTTCCCTAATGGGAAACTGAGGCCTAGCTAGATGATTTGTTGAAGAACATATAGATGGAGGTCAAACTAGTCTAAGTCTGTGGCATACTAAAGTGTGCTTACTAGACTTATTTCCAAAATCTAATTCTGTCTCCCATGATGCTGATTTTTAACAAAATTTGAGTAGGGCAACCCTGATATACATTTACAGGGTGACATGGAAAATTTGCATTATTTTAAAATAATTTAGATGGAAACAAGTACACTGTTTTTTAAGATGTCCAAATGAATGAATACCAAACAACTACTTCATTTAGTCAATGAAGAAATCGACATGTGCTATTTTTGCCTTCACTTTCTCACCGACCAAGAGAAAATAAGGGAAGGTGCCTTAGGGTTGGTAATTGAAATCAGACCTCTGCTGCCTGTGAGAGTTTATCAGAGTGACAGCTGATCACAGCAGGAAAGTTACTGAACATTATGGGTAAAGGGGAAAGCAAACAACACTTGTGGGGAGGAGATATGGGGCCTCTCCTCTGACAACTCGGGAAACAAATAACAGAGACAGCAAAATCCCTAAAGATTTTAGAAAGAAGATTAAAAAAAAAAAACAAACACAACATATGGCCCTGGAGTACTGAGGTTTCCAGAACTGAAAGGTCAGGTCCAGGGAATAGGAATGCTAGCCAGAGTTTAACTTTCCTTCACAGGTGCCCCAACTATCTTTTTATGTTTCTCTAGAAAGTTATGTCAGGACGTTCCAGCTGGCTCTCTTTGTGGTGCAGTTCATTTTGCTAACCATTTTTTCTTTGTTTCAGGTGGAGGGGGGCAGCACTCAATATATTTCTTGATGTATTGACTTTTTTAATTTTTCTGACTTTTTTGCCTCAAGGGCTTTCAATATGCATTTTCATGTTTAAACACATCATACAGATCCAAATATACTCCACACTCAATCCCCCCACCATGTAAAAAAAAAAAACAAACCTTTAGTCACATAAAATGGTATGAATGACTGTGATTAATTGGACATGAAACCATTGTAGTTTCCCAACAGAATGTAAGCTCCTAGAGGGCAGGGACAGTTAGGGCAAGGACAGTTTTTCATCTTGACTTTCTACATCCAGCACCTAATACAGTAAACCTTACACAAAGTTTTTTTTTGGAGGGCAGTTGGGATTAAGTAACTTGCCCAAGGTCACACAGCTAGGTTTTTTTTTTTGTCTGTGTGTTAAGTGTCTGAGGCCGGATCCAAACTCAGGTCCTTCTGACTCCAGAGCCAACGCTCTACTCACTTCGCCACCTAGCCGCCCCTAACTTTACACAAAATTGCTGCTTAATGCAGGCTTGTTGGATTGGATTGGACTCCCTTTTATTAAAAGAAACAATAGGTGTATACTTTAGAAGTTAGTAACAATTTGTTCAATTTTTTTTTATTGCCATTTAAAGTCATAATAATTGTGTTGGTAACCTTTGGACCAGAATCACACTCTGGATTTACACAGATTGTATTAATTTGGGAGGCCTCTCAACAATCATTTTCTTTTGGTTCATTTTTCTCCCACCCCAGTATTTCCCTTGGGAACATTAGAATGGCAGCTAGATCTCCTCAAAAAAAAAAAAACTGAAAAGAATTAGCTTCTATGCAAACATACAGACTAATGAAATATAGTACAGATTATTCCACCTGACATAAAATGTAAATGACTCATACCCAAACCCACAGAGTCAAATCAATGTTCCTCTAATCAATAGGTCTTGTTTTAGAGAATTTGTCTCAAGTCTCAATTCCTACAATTCTCAGCAGATATTCAGACTAATAATATATTGAATATAGGACCAAATCTATGTACCTCCCCCCTCCAAAAAAAAGCACAGACTCACACAAAGGCCCATAAACAATCAAGACAATTCCCATTCCCTTTATAGTGAACTTCAGCTCCTCAAGGACTTAAAGTCTTCCAGATTTACAGCCCTATCCTACCCCATATGGTACTCCAACTTTCTCCCCCCATAAAGGAGAAAGGACTCAAAATTTGTTAGAGAGTTAAATGACTTCCTTCCCATAAACTCCACCTTCCTTGAAGTAGTCCTTCTTGTAGTCTTTCCCTTGTGTTGAGGTCTCTCCACCACTACTCAAACCCTTAAAAGGGGGGAAATCACTTAGGGTCAAAAGAGAGCCAACTGTCTCCTAAACCCTGTGTGTTTCACAGAACTCCCAGTACTAGTAAAGGATGAGGTTCAGGTTTGTTCCTCTACATCATGGCTCTGTATCTTGCTACTCCTCAACTCAAAATGGACTTGGTCCAACATCTCCTCCATGGATCCAGAATGGTTGGATAAGGAATTCCTCCCCACATCACCACTGCTTCTGCTTCTTCAACTGTCTTCTCAGAAGTCATGTGATTCCTTAGAGGAAATGGAGACTGAATCTCCATAGCCCCTTTCCTCTCTGCACCTCTCATCTCTGATTCTCTATCTCTGTTCTTATTTTTAAAGGTCAGGTACAAGGGTTTATAGATCTCAGGTGTGAACTAATGACTCACTTAATGACCCATAACAAATAGATAGCCTATATGCATTTTTTCCCTCTTCCTATATATTCACATGTTATTGTCCCAGTTAGACTGTAAATTCCTCTGTAACAAAGACTGTCTTACTTTTGTATTTATATCTCTAATACCTAGCATGGAGCCTGATGTGCAGGAGGAAAATTATGGTCAACAGTATCAAGCACTGCAGAGAAGTGTTTTGTTTTTGTTTTTGGTTTTTAAGCATCGAGAAATAATTATTAGATTTAGAAATTAAGCGATAAGTGGTAATCTTGGAGTGCAGCTGCAGGTGGATGGTGGCAGTGGCACCTTTGGAAGCCAAATTGCAAGGGGCTGAAAAATAATTTTCATTCAGATGTGAGCTCCTTGAGGTCAGGAACTGTTTTTTACCTTTCTTTTTATTCCTACTGCTTACCCAAGTGACTACACTTAGTCAATGATTAATAAATGCTTATTGAGTTCTGGGAGGGTGAGAAAGTAGAGGCAAAGTATAGATGACTTTTTTTAGGCATTTAGCTTTGAGAGTAAGGGGCCATGTAAGAAGATAACTTGAGAGAATAACAAGGTCAAGTGAAAGGTTTTAAGAAAGTAAAATCCCTAGGCATGTTTATAGGTTATGGTTTTTGTTGTTATTATTGTGTTTGTCCTTCATTTTCGAAGAAGACCATAACATCAGGGAAATGATGACATGACTTGCAGTTGACTTGGATTTGAGTGAGGGAGCTCTGTGCAAGGTCACCAGCCTCACTTTCTCCTCCAGAGTCATCTGGGTCCAGTGACCAGATATTCATCAGGATGACTGGAGATGGCCCAGGATTCAATGGCAGACCCTGGCTCTTTTAGGCTAAGGCCTTTGCAGGTTCTCACTTTGAGTGAGGCAACACCCATTCAGTGAATAGACTTCTATAGGCAAAAGAGTACTGAAGATAAGAGAAAGGAAGGTGTGTGTGTGTGTGTGTGTGTGTGTGTGTGTGTGTATGTGTGTATATATGTACATATGTATGCATATGTATATATGTATGTGTATATATATATGTATATGTGTATGTATCCTATATCAAATTGCATGCCATCTTGGGGAGGGAGGAATGGAAGGAAAGGGGAAAATTTAGAAATCAAAATCTTATAAAAGCAAATGTTGAAAACAAAAATATTAAAAAAAAAGATTAGTGAAAATAAAGATGTAATTTTTTTCCCATTCAAGTTCATGGAGTCCCTGAAATCTATGTATGGGTCCCTTGAGGGTCCATGGGCACCAGATCTAATCTGTATACCCCTGTAAATCCCTAATCTAATCTGTTTATATCTTGAAGGCACCTAGTTTTTTGTATGTTGTCTCCCCATTAGAAGTAAGTTCCTTGAGGACAGAGATTGGTTAGGGGTTTTTTGTTTTATTTTGGCTTTTTGCCTTTCTTTTTATCCCCAGCAGTTAACACAGTGCCTGGCACATAGTAAGGGATCAATTTAATGCTTGTTGATTGTGATCCCAGACAGTATAAATCTATAAGTGACCTGCAAATTATTTCCTCCAGCTACATTCAGTAACATGCAAATAGTAACTAAGAATAAATAGAAGCTGAGAAGGTATATAGTGGGAGTAATATAGGATGGAGTTTGTAAAGGGATAAGTGGTGATAGGGCTAGGGGACAGAAGGTTCTAGGAGAGATGACAACTGTCACATTGAATGATCTAACTTCAGGGTTCAGATTATGAAGACAAGAAGTGAAGGCAGAACAGGGGTGACTGAACCGAGAGAGAAGGGATCAGTGGTCTGCTTGGAAAGCCACAACAAGGGTAAAGAATATGTTTAGGAGAAGTGAATCAGGGGGAGAGTTGGAAGGAAAAAAGGTTATTGTCAGATGGATGAATTTCACCATTCTGGATCATGAAGGTTGCACATTTATAGGTGATAGTTAGATTAAGGGTATGACCATTCATTTGGGGGACTGAGGATGAGTGAAACCTACAGATCACAGCTTTTCATAGAACAAAAAAATTTAAGACTAAAAAAGGACCTTAATGATCACCTAAGTCTCTCTAGGCTCTTTTCAGTTCTCCAACTCTATGATAATATGAATCTGGTTCAGTGACCAGAGATGTCACCTTAATAGCCCTATTCAGATGTACCCATAGGGTAGGACTCAATGTTGAATCATAAATTCATCTTTTCTGATGTTTTTGGCTCCTCACTTAATATCAAAAGATTAAAAGACCCCTGGGTAAGGACCAAGTGTGGGAGGGGAATGATTTATATCCTTCCTCTCAACACTGAAGTCACCAAGTGTGTGAGGGGAAAGTGGTGTCCCTTTCAGACTGGAGTCCAGCACAGCTGTGAAAACACAGGATCCCCCACTGCCTCACTAAGGGCTCACAGAAAAGAGACCAGCATTCAAAATGAGGCTTCTCAATGTGGTCACATGATCAACTCATCACTAGCCATTTCTTTTCATTTCATCAAAATCATGGTCAAACTTGAAAAGTGCAGTTAGAACATAATCATAAATTTAAAAATAGTTATTTTAAAATCACGTAAGAGAGAAAGGTTTCCTGCATACAGCACTCCCAAAGAAGTTTTCAGCTGTACCACCTATGAGGTGTTAACAGTGAATATCAATTCAGTGTCTACAGGCTACACTGCTCCCAATATACTATAGATAACATATATTCTGGTTTTACTTGTCAGGACATGTAGAAGCTAAGGGATGCTCATATGCCCAAGCAACTACAGTATAAAAAGTCCAAATAGCAAGGAAGCAGACCAGGCAAGGTCCTAAAAAAGACATTTAGTAGAAATTTATCTGTGATTTGCTAAACGTAAGATACATAAAATGGTGTGTTAAGTAGTATGGGAAATACGAGGGATTTAAAGACATGATCCTTGCCCTCAAGAAGCTTATAGTCTACTTAAGAAGACATAAAATATGCACTTGGGAAACTAAGCAACAGTACCAGGCAAGTAACTACTTATTAGTAAGAGAATTTGAGAATGGAAAGGGAATTTAAAAGATTGACTAATCCAACTGTTCTCAAACTTTTTGGTTCCAGGATCCCTTTACTATTCTAGAAATTATTGAAGACCCTCAAAAGCTTTTGTTTATATGAATTCTGTAAATAACATCTTAGTATTATGAAAAATAGTATTGATTTCACAGACCCCCTTAAAGGGTTTTGGGGACCTCCAAAGATCACACTTTGAGAACTCCTGATCTAATCCAACCTTAATTTACAAATGAGGAAACTGAGGCCCAGAAAATTAAGGTAGAAAGTAAAAGAGTTGAGATTCCAACCCAGGAGAGAGAAATCACAGTGGGCTGAGGGTGATCAGAGAAGGCTGGTGTAGGGAGTGCCTCCTGAGCTGGGCCAAGGAAGAAACCGTGTAAAGATACTCTAAAAAGCAATTCCAAGGATACGATATGGCTGGGGACTCTTGGGACAATAGCAGCAGGTAGAATAGCATGTCCAGTGTTGGCTGGTCAGGTTAGAAGGGCTGAAGATTGAGGACATGGGTAGAAGGAAGCACAGGGGAGAGCTAAGGAATTTTGTGAGAGGTCTAATTAAAGAAGAAAAGCCCTGCTCTCTCCCCAAAGCAGTAAACGATTAGTAAATAAGCCAGTGGGTCACCTTCCATGGGCATATAAATGAAAGAGTGGTTAATCCAGCATACTTTCTTTTCCTATAGTTACTTTCCATTTACACACACACACACACACACACACACACACACACACACACACACACACACATTAACAGCACCTGAAGCAACATTTTCAAATACTAAGGACAACAATAAAGAACATAGATCTGCAGGGTGATGAGATGACTCATCTGACTTTCCTGGTATCATAAACACAAGTCCTGTAGTCCAGCCTCTTTCCCACAAAAGGAGAAGCAGCATGAACAATTGAGTCTCCTACCAAAGAACTGGAGCAAACAGGAGTCTCATTTCTCCCTTTATTTGACTTTGGTTTTTTGTCTGAGAACTTAGATGGGATGGTAACAGATGCTATAATTTAACCTTATCTCCTCCTCTTCCCCAGTGAGAATCATTCAAAGACAATTTGATTAGTCCAGTCTTTGAACCTTTACCTAAACTGTTCTCCACACCTGGAATGCCTTTTCCACTCCTCCCTAACTATCCAGATCCTACCTTTTCAAGAAGCCTCAGTGCAAATTCCACCTCCTCCATGAATCCTTTCCTTCATTTTCCAAGCAACACTAGTCTCTGACCTTCTCAGTGAGAAACAATACTTCCTAGTTTGATGAGAGGCAGCCCAGTATAGTAGCCAGTGTGCTGGACTTGGAAGACCTAGGTTTAAATTCCAACCTGGGAAAATCACTTAACCTCTCTGAACTTTGTCACATCTCCATTGCCCTCTGCCTTGACCATTAATTAGGGAGAACTAGGTAGCCAGCATCCACTCTTTTACCTCTTCTACATGCACGTCACCAACCAAGATTTGAATTGGTTGAGGAAGGTGAATACCTCAAACATCTGTAATCAATCTCACACAAGGACTCCACTAACCCCTGCCTAGACAGATCAGTAGGTAGGACAAGGGACTCATTTACAATCCTGCTGTCTTCTGCAGCTCAGAGATTGATAGTCAAATCATCCTTGTCATTGCTCCTGTGAAGAAAAACACTGTCATTCCACTCAGAATCACTGTAATTCTGAGTCATAGACTGCCAAAGGTCAGCAGAGGCTACTCTCTTACAACCGTCCTTCACAGCTCCCTTACTGTTGAGTGTGTGAGTAAACAAGCATTTATTAATGGATTACTATATGCCAGGCACAAAAATACTGGGGATATAAAAAGAAACCAAAACAAAACAAAACAAAATACAGCCCCTGTCCTCAAGTAGTGCACAATCAAATGAAGGAGACGTGCAAATTACCAGGTACATATTAGATACATACAAAGTAGATTGGAGGCAGTTTTAGAGAGAAAGGCACTAATAGCTGAAGGGACCAGGATATGCCTCCTGAAAGTGGGATTTAAAGTGAATCTTGAGACATGGAAATGAATGATTCTCTGGTCTCTATATCAAAAACTAATCACCATTTATTTTAGAGTTTTGACCTTACCTATTAAATATCTGAAACTGGATTCCCCAAACACATCTCCAACTTATACTATAAGATGACCCGTATTAAGATTTAAATAAAAATAAGGCGATGACTATAATGTCTTCCATAGCAGGAACTTTGTTTGTCTCTCATCATGCTTACTTTTTGTTTATTTTGTTATTTTCAGTCATGTCTGACTCTTTTTGACCCCTTTTAGGATTTTCTTCACAAAGATACTGGAACGGATTGCCATTTCTTTCTCCAACTCATTTTACAAATGGGGAAACGAAGCCAAACAGGGTTAAGCAACTTGCCCAGGGTCACACAGATAGTGAGTGTCTGAGGACAAATTTGAACTCGCTTCTTCCTGATTCTAATCTAGTGCTCCATCCATTGTACCATCTAGTTGTCCCCAGACCTTACTTAGTACTGGAGTAGGGTCAGACTAGAGACTCAATAAAGGATTGTGGAATCCTTAGTATAGTGGATAGGGCATTGCATTTAGAATAGGAACCTGAGTTTTAAACTTTCTGGGTCTCATTTTCATCATTTGTAAAATGAAGGAGTTGGGCTCAAGGGCCACTAAGAGAGAAAGGGGCAGAGGTCCTTTAGGAATCTGATACCATGACCCTATAAGCAGGATACACGGAATGATCAGTGTTGTAAGGTTTACTGTAAACCCTTTGTAGCTGAGATGATATTGCTGAGGGGTGAGCAGAAAACGTGGAGTTCAGTGAATAGGGTAAATCACTTTTAGATCTATAATTTATCTCTTTAGGACCTACAAGGCCAACCACTTAAAATCCTACCCACCCCCCACCCCCCAAGCGCTTCAGATCCTCCAAGGCATTTTAGATTTCCTGGGGCTGTTTTCTCAACTTGAAACAGTGTTCTGACTCCAGAAATCACCCAGCATCTGAGGAAAGGAAAGGGAGCGGTTTTCAACACTGAACATCAGATGATCGTTTCAAATGCTAAATCGGAACCTCAGCTGCATCTTTCCAGGCTGCTAATTCTCCTAGCACCTCTCCAGGCCATGACTCACGGAGAGGCCTTGGGCACACAGATCCTGGTTCCATTTCAGCAAACACACATCATGGGGAATTGCTTCTCTGCATCGTTATGCACCTAAGGACTGATGTGATTCTTGCAACACATAATCTGTCACAGGTCATCATAATAATCTAGCAGTCAATTTAGTGTTTTTTCCATGGTCTTGGGAGTTAAAGCACACGAGTGCAAAAAAAAAAAAAAAAACCACGTACAATACAATCTCTTTCTTTGGCTTTCTGTGTGATAATGAAGCAGACACAGTTGGGGAGGGAGGGAGGAAGGATGGGAAGTTAGGACAAGGTATAATAAAAAGAAAGACCATTGAACTAGAAATCAGAATCAGTCACAGTCCTACCACTGAGTCACTCTGTGACACTTAATCTTTGTGGGTCTCAGTTTCCACAACTGTAAAATGTAGTAGAATAGGTTAAATTAACTGATCAGTAAGTCTTTTCTAATGCTGAAATTCCATAATATATATTTGTGTTTAAAATAACATGCCTGTTAGGATAAAATGAGATAAAAGTAGTTCGAAATTAAGACTATAAATGCAAAGTTTATATTTTATTGTCTATTATCACAAGAATAATAGCAGCAAGCTAAACTCAAGTATAATTTTAGTTTGTGATGACATTATGATAACCTCCAGAAGTAGAGATATTTATATACCTGGTCTGCTTACATACCTCTTTGCTTCATTTAGAACCAAAGAGAAAGAACATTTAGACTTTTCTCCAGTAGGACTAGATTTTACCACTGACCCTTACCCAGCTCTAAAGATAATTTTGCCTAAGAGAATTAGGCCAGTACCCAGCAGGAGGGAAAGAAAAAACATGGCATTCCCTCCATTCGGCTCAGACTCTGTGTACAACCTGAGTGGGCCCATATGTCATAGGTTAACAATGTTACTGTCAGAATTCACAATTGACAGACCATGGACAAGAGTGACAATTTGTTGGAGAAAGCATATTTTTATGTACAAGATAATATAGCATCAAATAAAATATCTTGACAACATTACAGACTAGGGCCAGAGAGGCTAGGGAATATGGCTTGTTATTTTGAAAGTACAGTGTTATGACATTTTAAATATACTGATGTGTGTGTTCAGCAGATGTGAAGGCTAATTTGCTGCTAAGATGAGTATCAATCAGTATTCTAGAGCATCATCCACTTTGCATTGTAAAATACATTCTTCATCTTCCTTTCCCACAAAACAATGCTATATGTAACAGCTGTTGGTTCTAAATATGTTTCAATGAATGGAATATTCTCATGGTGGGAGGGAAACCTCAGAACTAGTTTTCTAAATAAGTGTTGGAATTCTTAAAGTACTGAAAGTAGAGAAGATGCTATCGCTTCTTCATAACAGATTTTAAGAATGCCTTATCCCTCTAAAATGGCAAAAATGCTAAAAAGGGATAAAAAATGTTGGTGGGGCTGTGAAGAAACAGGTACTCTAATGGGGAGGGGGGCATAGATCAATAAAAACATTTTAAAGAGTAATGTAAATAGCAAAATTGATCATCCCTTTTAATCTAATAGTTCCATTCTCAAAATTCTATTCTGAATGCATCATAAAAAAGAAAAATTACCTAGCAGCTCTATTTATCAATTAGTTAGCAAATATTTATTTAGTACTTACTTTGTGCCAGGCCCTAAGCTAAGTTCTTGGGGATACAAAAAAAGAGGGGAAAAAATGGCTCCTGTTCTGAAGGAGAGCAGATTCTAATGGGAGAGACAATATGTAAAAATTATATATAACAATAAAACATACAAGGTAAATATATATTTCCCTCAGAAAGAAGGAACTAGCAATGGGAGGGTTGCGTGGAAGAGAAAAACTTGGAAATGCTTCCTGGAGAAAATGGGATTTGGACTAAATCCTAAAGGAAGTCAGGGAAACAATAAGTTGAAGGTGAGAAGGGAGAGCATTCCACACATGGGGGACAGTCAGTGAAAAGGCAAAAAGACAGGAGATGGTGGGTAAAGTATGTGAGGAACAATAAGAAGGCCAGGTTCACTGAGGCATATAGAGAGGAGTAAAGTGCAAGAGGTAGGAAGGACCAGTTTGTAAAGGGCTTTAAAAGCCCAAGGATTTTATATTCAATTTTGGAGGTAAGAGGAAGACACTGGACTTTACCAAGTAGGAAGGTCATGTTCAGACCCATCTGTACTTTAAAAAGAACATGTTAGCAGCTGAATAGAAGATGGACTGGGCTGGGGAGAGACTTGAGGCAAGGAGAGCAATTAGAAGGCTATTGCAATAGTTCAGGCGTGAGGTGATGAGGGCTTTGCAGCAGGATGTTGGCTGTATATTGTCAATGTAGAAACGAAAAGACTTAGCAACCAGTTGTATATATGGGGTGTGAGTGATGTATCAATGACACTGCAGTTGCAAACCTTGGGACCTGGGAGGATGATTGTGCCGTCAACAGTATTAGGGAAGTTGGAATGAGGGCAGGGTTTAAGGGGGAAAGATAATGAGTTCTATTTGGGGCATGTTAATTTGGAGATGTCTACAGGACATCCAGTTGGAGATTCCAAAAGTAGCTGTCAGTATAAGACCTTATCTCAGGAGTGAGTTAAGGATTGTATATATGGAATTATCTACATAGAAATGTTCATTAAGCCCAGTGGAACTGATAAGATCACAAGCGGTTATTGCACCCTATTATTTTTTTACATTGATGCATTATAATTTGGGCACTCATCTTGTTTTCAGTTCTTTGCTACTGAAAACAAGTGCTGCTATAAATATACAAAGCATGTATATAGAATGTACATAACAGTTCTTTCCCTTTTTCTTTCATGTCTTTTGGATTTAAACCCAGTAGTGTCAAAGGACATGAACAATTTAGTGTCTTTGAGAGTGTAGTTCTGATTTGCTTTCCCACATGCATGGACCAATTCACAGATGAAAGATCTGCCAACAGGGCATTAGCATTTTTTCCTACTCATAGCTCCTCAAAAAAAAAAAATAACCATTTTCATCTTTTGTCTTCTTTGCCAGTTTGATCAGCATGATGTGGAAACAGAGTGGTATTAACATTTCTCAAATTATTAGTCATTTGAAGCCTTCTTTCCTGATTGTTGATAGCTTGCATTTCCTCATTTGAAAAGTGCCCAAAGGAGTGCCCTCTCCCAATCTCTACCTGTTGCCATCATTAATCATACCAGACAAAAGGTTGCCTTTATTTACATAAAGGGAAGAGAGGGGAGTGATTCATTCAGTAATCAACTGAGGGGACAAATCATTTGGAAGAGAACCATTGCATTAGCTGCCTGTAATGGTGAACAGAATCAGTTTCTTTCCTTTAAGTTCTGTCCTTTTCCTTAAGGAAGAAAGAACTGGAAGAAATCCTCAATTTGTGGGATATGAACTTAGAGTTAAGCCCCCTTTAACAACATGTAAGTCATAGAGGAAATTAAACTTCCTATTTGTCATGCAACAGTCTTACCCAGCATACTCCATAAATTCTCAATAACTGGGTTACTCTTCAGCTTCTGTTGTCTGCAACTCCAGCTCCCTATCCTCTTGGAGGGAAAGGGAGGGAAGGCAGGTGCCCAGACATTTGACATATCACACTGTACAAAGATGTACTCTGCTCCCTGACTTTTTCCCACACAACACACCAAAATGAATGTTCTTCCTCCTTCATCTTTCTCCTACAATTCTCTCTAAGAACAAGTTCCATGTTACTGAAATTGGTGAATTCATTGAAAGAATCTGTTCAGCTTTGTCATCAGCATTTCATCTCTTCAGGTGTTTAGGTTTGTACACTTTCTGATGTCTCTCTCCTGGGATCTCCCTACTTCTCATACTAAAAAAGGAATGTCTTCTGTATTTTTAAAGGCAAAGATTCCTTCTAAATTGCAAGTGTAGTGTCATTGATACATCACTCACACCCCATATTTAGATTACCACTTTCAGGATTGGTAATCACCAACTTTGGCTCTTTTATATCAAACATTGGAAATTATAAGGTTATAGTCAACAGGTGATAAAGTGTGACCACTGATTACTTTTAATGGGCAGCTGACTTCTCTGTTTTAATTCCTCCCCATGATATAATGGAGAAGAAATATAATCTGGATAGGTTGGACTGTTAACAAGAGGAGGCCGCTCCCCTGCCAGTGTCAGAAGAAGGGAAAAGGAAAGTGTTGGGAACTCAGAGTATCAGAGGCATGGCTCACCAGCCCATTCCTTGATTGGCTGCTTTGGTACCACTCAAAGTTCCTGCCAGCTCTTGAATGAGGGGTTAATCCTTAGACACCAGTGCCCAGGGGCAATATGGGATTAGGGCACCCCATGCCAGGTATGTCTGTCTAACATCCCAAATGATACTTCTATGTAGTTTAACAAGATGAATTCTGTCTTTCAGTGTCCTCTTCCAAGGCTAAATTCAAACACTGCAGCCCTTGTGAGCTCAGGGTAAAACTGTCTGCTCTGAAACAAAGCAACTTTCTTAAATCTCACATTCCCATTACAAGGCCATCAGGAAGCAAAGGGTTACATTTTTATAAATTTGTATCAGTTCCTAATAGGCCTTGAACATCAGACTTTTATAAATGATATTTATGACAAAGGTTTTTTTTTTTTCTGTTTAGCTGCTTCACTTCTAATCCTAACTGCATTTTTTTTCTCGAATAAAAGTTCTTCTATCCAGGGCTCTTTTGAATGAACCATTCTGCAACATTTTTCTTTTTTTTTTCTTTTTTTTTTTTTTAGTGGGAAGAGTACCACAATTATTGCTAGAAGAGGGAACATTTCCTAGGTACTGGCAAAAAAAAATAGCCCTCACCCCAAAATAGTTGTGCCAGTATTTCAGATTAATATAAAGAGGAACCTCTTAACAATTAGAGCAATCCAAAAATGTAATATGCTGTCTCTGGAGGTTGCCTTCAAACCAAAGCTAAATGACCATCTGCCAAGATGAGATGAGTAATTGCTACATGGATTAGGGGTTAACTAGATAGCATTTAAGGTCTGTTCCTAAAACTCTATTATTTGCTAACCATGTCAGACTTTACCTGGCATGACTATGCTCAGTTCCTATTTTCCACCCCATAGGAACCACAGAAAACCCATGAAACTATTTCATTGGTTAAGTTTCTTTGACTTTGGCTCATACTCCTACCTATGTTCTAATTACCTTCTGCTCCTACTAACTCTTCAGTCTCTGAGCACTTGTTTTTTTTTCCCCTAAGTTATGGGTAGTCTTTGTATCTGGCTTATTGTGCTGTGTTAACCCTTTTCTGGTTTCCTATAACATATATGTGTGGGGAAATGTTGAACAACAGGCTGGGGGTGGAAGGGTACACCCAATTTACTTTACAAAATTTATTTATTTTATTTTTAATTGATGGGATAAAACAAGTATTTCTATAACATAGTATAATTTTTCCTAAAAAAAATGATTGCAGCGAAACTGCCTACTATGTACAACTTGCTATTCCTTTTCAATACATAATAAAATTATCGTGTAATTTTTTTCCCTTTCTTCTCCACCAATATGCTTTAAAGTTTAAATCTGCATTAGTGACACTTTCTCCATCACTTTCTAAAATATAGGTAATAAAAATAAAATCAAGCCCTAATTTGTAGTGTTTGCCCATTTCCAAAATGCTCAAGGTGAAAATTTAACAATGGATCTTGCTAGCCAGGTGCAGCAGGTTCCAACACACTCTAGCCTACTTTGTGTTTTCCAGTACTGACTCCTGGCTGGCTCCTTAGTGTTGGCATTCATGCTTATCTGGCTGATGGCTTGTGTTTTTTACATTCAGTTCTGGGTCTCACACTGCATTTACAACCTGGCCCACCCCTGTGATATTGGATAAGGTTTAAGCACAGGCTGGATAAACACTTATTCAAGACGCTAGGGATGGGATTGGGTAAGATTATGCTTCAAAGAGTCCTTTAGGTTCCCTTCCAACTCTAATATTCTCTGTAAATCTTATAAAATGGTGAATACTCTACAAATACCAACCAGTGGAAAGAGCATTGTCTCTGGAGTGGGAGGTTCTGAGTTCAAATCTTGTTTCTGACATTTGTTTGACCACAGGCAAGTTGTTTAACATCTCAGCTTCATGTTGACCAAATGTAAAATAAGGAATTTGAGCAAGATGGCCTCCAGCTCTACATATCTGCTCACATGAGTCAATGAAAAGTAAATATTAGCTACAAGGCTAAAAAAATAGGGGAAAGGAAAATAAAATATATTTTTGTCTATTGAAAACAAAATTATTTAAAAAGGGAACGATAATGAAAGGGCAAAGAATGAGATCTTTGCAGGAGTTAACCTTTTTTTGTGTCATGGACCCCTTTTCTTTTGGGTTTATTAATTTATTTTTTAGTTTTCAGCATTCAATTCTACAAGATTTTGAATTACAGATTTTCTCCCCATCTGTCCCCTACCCCCACCCTAAGATGGCAAGCATACTGAATGCCCCTTCCCCCAGTCTGCCCTCTATTATATTCCCTCTGCTACGCCCCCCCTTACTTTCTTGCAGGGCAAGATGGATTTCTCTACCCCATCCCTATATATCTAATTTCCTAGTTGCATGTAAAAACAATTTTTTAACATTTGTTTTTAAAACTTTGAGCTCCAGGTTCTCTCCCTTCTTCCCTCCTCACCCATCCCCACTGGGAAAACAAGCAATTCAATATAGGTTATACAATGTGTAGTTATGCAAAACATTTCCATAGTAGTCATGTTGTGAAAGACTAACTATATTTCCCTCCATCCTATCCCACCCCTCATTTATTCTTTCTCCTTTGACCCTGTCCCTTTAGCAATCTACTGAAGTCTATGGACTCCTTCTCAGAATAATGTTTTTAATTGCATAAGATAAAATAAATAAAATTACATAGGAAACAACTAGATTTAAGTAGAATTGTAAAAAAAATTAAATTCACAGACAATTTAAGAACTTCTGCACTAGGGAATGACCGAAAGATTGTTGTAATACTTTGTTGCATTAAAATTAATTTATTACTAAAGTTCTATGTTGACTTTTTAATATTTAAAAAAATAACCCATTCTGACTTTGCCAAGAAATGTCTTAGATAAGCACTATTGAGGTACAATCAACTTGAGGAAACTCTCCTATAATTTAACCCTGAGCAGTCCCAGGACGATGATCTCTAGGAGCAGTGAATGAATATTTCATGTCCCTCTTGGAGTTGATCAAATTTCTCAAAGCAGGTGAGAGTGAAAGGCAGCGGTTCAGAGGCACAGCTGGTGAATGATTCCCCAGGCCTGAAAGTCTTTGGATAAAATCTGTTGGGGGAACAAAGAAAAGGATTTTGTCAGTTCTGTCTCCTGGAAAAGTCCTCCAACATCTTACACAATGGGACATAATGAGCATTCTTGCTTTTGCAGGCTGCCTTCAGAGCTCTCCACAGGTGCATTGGCACAGCTCTGGAGAGGCTGGCAAAGGCCTGGTTGTATTGTCCCTTCCCGAACCCCTCCTTAGAAGTTGCTCATTATGAAGGAAGGTTGTGATGTTACATAACAGGTATCCTAACTTGCTCTACCAACCTATAAGGAAAAGCAAAATATTAAATTGTCTTTAGCACTATTCAGGATAAGTCGCACATGAATAGGACCCTGTAGATCTTGACAGATGGGCAATGTGCTGAGATAATAATAGCTCGCTGGCTTTCTGTGCAGTGTGGCTGATAGTGGTAAATACTTGTTATCCGATAAGAATCTCCTAGCACAGAGCCAACAGTAGCAAAATCTGTATTCTCATAATTCTTGGCATTGGCAGTTTTTCTCCATAGACCTCAAAGAGTTTTGCAAATGTTTAGTGGGAAATCACTTTTTAATGTAAAAAAAAAAAAAAAACAAACCCAATCCTACTTTTGATCATCCCTGAGAAGCCAGGAGACAATTATGCAATTAAGTATACTTTGTATTAACTAACAAACATTTACTCTTTTTTTTTTTTGGCTTTTTAAAATTTCTTTTTAGTTTTCAACATTCACTTTTATAAGATTTTGAGCTCCAAATTCCCTCCCCTCCTGTCCCCTCCCCAAGATGGCATGCAATCTGATACAGGCTATACAATCATATTAAACATATTTCCATATTAGTCAACAAACATTTACTCTTCGAACCATAAGTCCCGCTACCTCTCAAGTGGCAGAAGCACACTCTTCTTCTTAAAACACTTTTAAAAAGAGATTTATGCTTTGAGATCATTTGAGATCATTAAAGGAGTTTTGCAATTTCCTAAAAGCAATTCAGCCATCTCTTCTCCTCTTGCTTAATTCTCAACCCAACTGGTTGTCCTTTTGTATTGTTGTCTCATATATACATAGAGATGGAAAAACTCTATATCGTCCATCCAGCTGTATGTCATGATTTGGGAAATGGATATACAGAGAAAATCAGTAGTGGAGAAATATTCCAGGATAAGCAGACCACCAAGATGGTAGGCTCTTGAGCCACTTAAGTCTTTCCTTTTGGGGTTATCAGGTCAAACTTTTGAGAAGTTAGAGATATCTTCTAGGTTTGATGTAGCAAGCACAATGTCCTCTGGAAACTTGGAGGACTTCATTATCCTCTTCAACTTAGACTCCATACCACGTTAGAGGACATCATCCAGCAAAGGTTTCATCAGCATTGGAGTCAAATAGGAAGAAGAGGGGACATAGGTGTAATAAGCTTTGGGTGCAAAAAAAAAAAAATCAATACACCCTAGTATGCATCATAATTTTCATTACAGCAGCCATACCCCAAGAAATCAATTCATACCAAAGTTCTTCAAGTGTTAAATGTTATAATTGGAAGGGATCTTGGAAATCATATAGAAATTTATATGTTGGTACATGTTTTATACAGCAACTTCAGTTGAACAGAAAGTCAAAGAGAGTATTTTACAGCTAAGAAAACTGAGGCCAAGAGAGACAAAAATGACTTGCCCACAGTTCTACAGCCTATGAGTACTGGAGCCAGGACTGGGATCCATACACACACACACACACACACACACACACACACACACACACACACACACACACACTATTCAGTCATTTTTCAGTCATGTCTGATGTCTCTTCATGAACCTATTTGGGGTTATTTTTGGCAAAGATTTTGGTAAACTTCTCTGGAGTGGTTTACCATTTCCTTCTCCAGTTCATTTTACAGATGAAGAAACTGAAACTAACAGGGTTAAGTGACTTGCCTAGTGTCATACAGTTAGTAAATTTCTCAGGGCAAATTTGAACTCAGAAAGATGAATCATCCTGACTCCAGACTCAGCACTCTATCCAAAGTGCTGCCTAGCTGCCCTATACACACACATATATACTAGCATTTCTTTTTTCCTTTAATCTGCTATGGATAGGAGAAAGAGATTTTAAAATATCCAAGTCCCTTTTAAGTCAGTGCCAACTTAGAAAATCTGCACTATATTCAAATCATTCTGCAAATATTTTTTCAGTGATCCTGGGAGAAAGTTAGTGAAGCCTAGCTGTGGAAGAATGCTGAGAATATGACCAAAATGTAAGGTTAAAAGGAGGGGATTAGAAACCAGATGTGGAGTTTGCTCCAATTAGTGATATCAGGTGAGCTAGGGTGGATGATTGAGTCTTGGGGCTCACATTCTGTTTCAGTTTAGAAATCTAACCAGCAATGACTCCAGAAAAACCTTTTTTGTACCTGTTTTGGCCCATTTGTAAAGCAGGGTTGCAATTAGGCCTGCTAACCCTTTGGGCTGTTTGTAGTTTGTTTATTTGTCCCTTAAGCATACTTTGCCCAAAATACTACAGTTCCTGAGAGTTTATGAATGAACTAAAAATATTTATTGTGGGAAATCATTCCAGCTCCACATAGACTGTAGTTTGGATTTTTTTTTTTAATCACCCTGGTCCTATCAAGTTTAGGATGGCCTCAGGCAACATTCAGAACAACCCATAATTTTGCAAAAATAATTCAAAAGTATATTATGACCACAGAAGTCCTTTTTACAATGAAACTCTCACCAGACACACTAGCATCTTTAGTAGAAAACCAACGTGCACATGAAGAAATCTCAAAAAAGAGGACCAGTGAGTGGGAGACAATCTGTTACTTTCACACACACCCCCATCCCCAGTTTAAGCTGATTTTATTTTTCCCTAGTCACTGGTTGCAATGTGTGTGGGTGTTAACATGCATTTCTCCCCCAGCTGAAACACCACCACAGCTGCCAACAGCTCAGGGCTCACCAATATCTTCTGATTCAATTCAGCAAAATGTTTTTCAATTCAAGAAAAATCCACCAAAGTCATGCTAACTACCCAGCACTGTGCTGGGCATGATAAAGATTATGCAACTATCTTAGGGGAAGGAAGAAACCTTGCCAACCAAAAGTAAAGAAAGAAAATGGTCTATTTCAACAGAGAAGTAACAAAACACATCCAAACAATCAGAATTTCAAAGGACCACACTCAAACCATTTACCACAACCTCAAGTTGGGGATGCAAAGTCAGGCTTTTGCAGAGTCGAGTTTCTAAGAGGGGGAAAAAAAGTCAAGGCAGCTAAAGCTATTACCATAAAATGGTCTTGTTCCAAGTTCTTTTTCCTTTGCAAAAAAAATGAAGCATTGGAAAGACTATTTCGTATCAAGTAGGAAGGTCTAGGTTAGAATCCTGGTTTTGCCACTTATTATCTGTATAGCCTAAGAAAAGTCATCTAACCTTCCTAGGTCTGTTTCCTCAAATGAGGGTGGATAGATGGATGGATGTATGGATGTACGGATGGAGTCAATTTAAGTGTTAAATTCTATCCTTTAATTACAGATAAGGAGATTGATCCTTTGTTGTATAATTTCTTTTAGACATGCAGATGTGCTATCTAAGGCCCAACTTTCTAATATATGCATCATCTAAATGTTTTGCTTTTCTTGTTTGTAGGGGGCAGGAGATGGCATTTTTGCTTTTCTACACAATGGCATGTGGAAAAAGTCCTATATTTGGAGTCAAAGGAACAAGGTTTGAATCCTGACTCTGTATTTAGTATGTTTATTGAGCTTGTATAAGTCACTTAATTTCTCTGGGCCTCAATTTCCTCACTTGTAAAATGAGGGCATCGGAATGGCTGATTCTACAACTAGATGGCTTCTAAGGTCCTTCCTAGTACCAAATAGGGATTATTTTTCTTCTGTAGTAATATCCACCCAACACTGCATCCTTTTTTTTTTTTTTAAAGCAACCGGGGCTAAGTAACTTGCTCAAGGTTACACGGCCAGTCATTATTTGTGTGTGTTTGCTCATTTTCTGAGGCCAGAACCAATCCCAGGTCATCCCAACTCCAGGGCCGGTGTTCTTACTCACTGCGCCACCTAGCCACCCCCCTGGGGTGGCTTTTTTAGAAAAAAATGGTTTGGATTTGGCTGAACTAGAGGAACCGAGGGTTTACATATAGATTATTTTTTTAAATCCTGATGAAAAAAAAAAATCACTTTTTCTTGCAGGTGTTTCTTCAGGCATTAATTGATTCCACCAGTCCAGAGGCTGTGTGGACATTTCTGAAAAAAATGTCTTGCCTCATTTAAAACATCAAGGTCATACAACACCATTCTGGATTCTGCTTTCCTATGGAACAAAGACCATTCCTCCATGCTCACCTGAGTATGGGGTCTGAAACATGAGCTGATACTCATTTGCAGGGTCACTCTGGTTTCCTTGCTGTAAACCATATGTTAAGTTACGACAGGGAAAACCCTATATTTACAGTTTGGGAAGGCAAGGGAGGAAGGATTAGGTCATAGAGTTCTGCAGGAGGTAATCATGGGTTCTAACTAAAAGCTGCTAGAAAAAACATTTTCTGATACATTAGAGAGATTGTTTTCTTAGCCCTTAAACCTAAGCAGTTTGTTCCTCATGATTAGGGGCCTTGCTCTCTGTTCAGTTTCATTCTACGCAATTGTACAAGTCAGTGTTTAGCCTGCCAGCCCTATAACCTTCCTGGGTTTTGTCCCCTGCACCTGGAAATCACATTTAATTAGATGAATTTTTCCTTACTCTTGTTGCTACTTTTCTCTTCTTTGGTAGAGGAGCCACCTGCTGGGAGGTGGCTCATTTTACCTGGCCTGTTTGTAATGAAAGTCTGAGGTCATTGGGAATGAATATTTCTAACTCTGACCCTCTGCTTTGTTTTGTTTTTTTTTAGTCAAGTCCTTTTAGACAGGTAAGGCAAGTACTAAAAGGCAATCTAAGGCTTTGCCTGGTGATCCTCAGGTAGTGAGATCATGAGAAAGGTCTGGGAGAGCTTGCCTTCCTGAAAGTAGGTTTAAAGGCAGACAAAACATTTAAACTAGCTCAAAAGCTGCAGAGTCAATAGGGCCAAGGTGTGAAAGGTGTCATAAGATCAAAGATTTAAAGCTGTAGAGGGCCTTAGAGCTGATCTAGTCCAATGGCTTCATTTTACAAGGAAGGAAATCGAGACTCTAAGAGTCTGAATGACTTACCCAAGATCACAGTTACATTTGTCCAAGGCAGTAAATAATAGAAATACAAAGCTGATATTTGAAACAGGCAGAGTTACCTTTGAAAATTCAGACCTACTCTTCCAGCCAGAAAACTCATGGTCTCCAAGAATGAAAATTTGTCATTTTTGCCTCAGGAAGAAGATACTTTAGATATTTTCCACTAGAAATGAGCCCGTGGGTAAAAGCCACTCCTTCTCACACCAAAATTATGACATCCACATTTTACAGCTTCCTGATTCAATGGATCCCTGACCTACTCTTCTTGGGACTGTAGCTTGGGTCCTAAGGAAGTTGATGAAATACCATTGAAGACAGGAGATCTCTTCACTTAGCCTCAGGTTCACCTCTTTTCCCAACACATCACAACCGTTTGGTTAGAGAAGAAGCTGGTTGCAAATAAACCACCACTTCTGCATATTCCATGCTCATCATCTCCCCTCCCTTCCCTAAATAGATCCCAGGAAGGTAAATGGAATTTACCTTACATTTGGTAGTATAGATGTGTCTAGTTGAGTTATCATAGTTTAATGTCTTTGGCTTTAAAACTTTTTTTCTTTTATTATCATCCCAGTGTCTTCATGCCTGCCATCTGTAGATCTTAGACGATACCTATCCTGCTACTGTTTTTAGTAATTCAAGTTCAAAAGTACTTTCATGTGAAAAATACAATCCCAGGTGCCAAAAATACTAAGAAAAAAAAAAGAAACAGTTCATGCCCTTGGGAAGTTTGTATTTGCCCAATTTATTTCACAGAAGCACTTGGAATCAAGACAATGCCAGGTGTGACTGATGCTATCTACCACAACTACAAACAGCTACTAGAAGACAACCATCATTGTCAGTATAATTCACAAGTACATAATTCTTAATCATTGATATAGCACTTTTCCTTATAACAGATCTATGAGGGAGACTCAACATTTTTTATAACCACCATTCTGTAGATGATACAAATGAGTCACAGAGAGATTAAATGACTGACTCTGTTACATCTAGGAAGGATTCAACCTTGCTCTTCCCATCCAGTGGCCTTTTCAATACATTTGTATTAAAATTTAATTTATCCCAATTAGTATCAGTCTGTAGACTAAACCTTAAACAACCCTGGGAGGTAAGTTATTATTGCAGCCATTTTATAGATGAGGAAATTAAAACTCTGAAATGCTATGACTTTCCAATGATCATCCAATGAGTGTTATCTGAGTGGACGAATCTCCTAATACCAAGCCCAACACATTTTCTACCATGCCAAACTTCCTTTGAAAGATGGCTATGGACAAGAAGGAACCTGAATCAACTTACTGGGTATAATGTTTAAGTTCCTAAAACTGCACTAAGACTTCTGGGATACTCTGTCTTATAGGGTGATAAACTTAGAGTTTTAAGATTGAAAAGGACCTTAGAGCTCATCTAGTACAGCCCCTTCACTTTATACTCTCCAGTACAGATACTTTACCTTTGGCCTTGTCCCACCCAACCTGAGCCAGGAATGGAACTGGAGACAAGGTTTGCCAGGAGGAACACTGAATGTCCTTCATAGCAATACATAGAACCACAGATTGAAAACTGACAGTTTTTGGAATTTTATTGTTGTTTTTTCTTTAGCTTTTTCCTTTTCTCCAATTCCCGGTCCCAAGAGTAGATATGGTATGCTAGATTTGGAATCAAAGGACTTAGGTTCAAAACTTGGCTTTGTTATTTACTAGCTATATGATTTTGCTATAACATGAGAGGATTGGACTAAATTGCCTCTAGAAAGTCTTTTCTAGCTCTAAAACTTATGATCCTTGGGGTAACAAGAGTTACTATGCTGAGACTCTGGAAGGTAGAATGGGAATGGTGAAGAATTTCTTTTGTGTATGCATAATGAATTTAGGGTTGAGAAATACCAGTTTAGGGTAAATAAGTACCTGGATCCAGAGCAACAGCATACACAGATCACAAGATGAAAGGCATCAAAGGCATCAAGATGGACTTAGACTAAGTCTGCCCCCATTGAAAGTAACAGTAAATACAAAAGCAGAGAAGCAGAGTACAGGAATGGAAGGCAGGTATTACAGAATGTTGGCAGCCATGGGCAATTCTCTTTACTTAATTTGATGGCAGTCTGCCATGTTTCAGAGGTGGAGAGTATGGTGCTAGCCATACCTCCCCCATCTACTTGAAGAGCTGCAACTATATTATTACAGGTGGCAGCATTTCATGGTCCTGGTGCTCCCTGCTATTAGATGCATAATTCTTGTGACGCCACTAGCTACAACAATGCCTAGGCCAAGTGTTGAAGGCTTGGTGAGGCATTTTTCAGGCTCACAGGTATATTTATCCTACCTGTAAGACTATGTTCACTAAGTGTTCATTCAAAGCCCCCAGGCTACCACATTAGGAGGGAGGGAGAAACCCCAACAATTCAAGAAGAAGAAAATCTGGAGGTTCAATTAACAATGTATTGTGTGTGTGTGTGTGTGTGTGTGTGTGTGTGTGTGTGTGTGTGTGTGTGTGTGTAGTGTCTGTAATATGTATGGCACTGATCAGAATGGGGGAGGGTAGATAACGAAAAGCATACAGCCTCTGTTCTCAAGGAGCTTAGAATCTAAACTTAGAGACAAAGTCACATGGATATTAAAAGACAGTAGGAAGAGCATTATGTTTGAAATCAGCATACCCGGGTTTAAATCTCAGTCTGGTTGTTTATTAACTATTTGACTTTGGACAAATTGCTTCTCTTGGAGCCTGTTTCCTTATTTCTAAAATGACTGAGTGATCTTTGAGGTCCCTTTCAGCTCTAAATGTATGAACCCATAATAATCAACAGTTTAAGGCAAAAGAAAATAAAAAGTAAATAAATATTCTTTGTAGCTCAATGGAGAGAAACATCGCTGAGGATTGGGGTAGTAAGGGAAAGTTTCAAGAAGGGGGTAAAGCTTGAGGTAGGGATTGAAGGTTAGATAGGTAAGGTTCAAATAATCTGAGAGATAGGAGGAGGGAATCATAGGTACATATAAAGGCAGAGGCACGATAGTTCACAAGGGAAATTCAAGGAACAATGAGAAGGGTGGTTTGGGGCTTAGATTGCAAAGTAATTCATTTTAACCTCCTTTAAACTATTTTTAAAAGAATCTTCTGGAAAGCTGAGTAAACTGTACCCTAAAATGGATAAAACTGTGCCAGCCCTTAATTTCCTGAGAAAGGTCTGTAAGTTTGATGGAAATCTGGAGATGATGTCTGGTAGTAACCTGGAAAAGAAGAAAGCACCAGTCAGATGATTGCATTTCTGAAAATTTAAGCTCATCACAATGGTCAGAGTTCATGCTGTGTTTGTAATGAATCTGAAAAGTTATCTCCAAAAGGGAGTCCACTTATAGACTGTTCTTTGCTGCATGGACACCTGGGCACAAGAACTCAGGAGGCCAGCGCTGGGCCTTGGACTATCTCAACTTCCTTTGAGATTTCTCCTCATGACTAGCCTGTGGGAATGAAACCAGAGAGGGTGCCAGATGGCAGGGTGTAGGAAGTCTCTGGCTGCAAGGGGTTGGCCAAAATAAACAAACGACTAGAGATCTGAAAAATGAATGGATAAACATTCAGACCAAAGTCAGCAGTGCTCAAGAATCAAAATCTCAGGGCCTGAGAGTTTTTGACATGAGAGTTCTAATTCATATCTTTGAAATAACTTTTTTACAACTGATTCACAATGCAACTGTCTTCATAGAGTGATGTAGGAGTTGTAATTTCTCATCAAGTAGAACTTTCCATAAACTTTCTACTTTTAAGTTAAATAATGATGATTTTTTTTTTTATCATAAGATACCCAGTGTCAAACTTCTACCTCCCTTTTTGTCTGGGGAGAGAGAGAATTTAGCCAAAAGCTTATTCCCTTGAGCCAGGTCTACATTCCACCAAGTAGAACTCAGATCATTTGGTCAGTTTATATACTTAAGATGAATATGTGATCTTGTTGGTGTGGGTGTTCCCTCAAACACTGTATATACATATATATGTTACAATGCATCCATGCTTGCCTATTCTGTGTAACTTTACCATTCCCTCCTCCAACACCCCCCCTCAAAAAAAATCTTTCAGAGAAGTCCCACATACTAAACTATGCCTATGGAGGATATGGTCAATCCATTCAGAAGCTCTTGCTCTCCTTATGTGAGTGGAACAACTCGTTTTTCTTTTGGACGTACTTAGGTTGATGTTACTCTTTATGATGTCAGTTGTTTTGTCGATAATATATTGCAGCCTGCTGATACTCACTATGTACCCACTCTTTGCCCTTGGAGTGACCTTCCACTTTAATATTTCTGAGGCTGCACTGCAAACAGACAGTATCACCAGAAAAAATATTGTTAAAAAGATGAATCTTTGATCCAGGGAAAATCCTAGGGTCATTAAAAGCACAGCACAGTTTCCAAAAGCAATTCAGCATGCTCCCCTAACCCAATTAGATTCTGGGGACAGCTCATCATCCATTTGTAGTGTTTTTCTAAGATATATGTCCTGATGGAGCAAAGACCTGAATAACTTACATATAAATGTTCACTTTCCTGTCAATTCATAGATTAAACAGATCAAAGCACATTTTACAATCTAAATTATCTAGATAATTGGGTTATATAGACCTAGCCTGAGGAAATTAACTCTGAGAGTCAGAATTTATGGCCTAGATCTAAGAGATGCTTCAGTGTACCATTTATTGCTGGATTGGCTGGTTGCCTATTTGGAGTTCAATGGGGTCTTGACTCAAGCCAGTGTGAGAGAGGAAATGCCTCCTCCAAAAAGTTAGAAGTCTAATGTTGCTGACAAACAGGCCCCTGCTGCATTTTCTCTTTCTCTAACCCATTTCCAGATTCCTCATGTGTATTTTTTACTCCTGATAAATTTTAATTATAATCATTCTGTGATGAGAGCACCAGGAAAAAAAATCTGTTTAGAATGCTTGTTTAAATTGGAATAACTGTTTCCTCTTTGAAAGTAATACGCAGTCTTCTCTTGACCAGCAAATGACTCCAAATCTTGTGTGACTAGATAAGCAGTATTTATGTAACTGAAATAATTCAACTGAATTTTCCATGGTTGAAGATTGGGGAAAAAAACCCTCAATTTCTTTCTTTTCTTTTCTTTTTGGTAGTAGCACTGGCACAACCAAAGACCCCCCTAATGGAAGGTACAATGGATAAAAGACCAGATCAAGCTTTTACATCCCACCTCTTACTAGCTGAATGACCTCAGACAAGTTACATAACATCTCTTAGTCTGGGTTTCCTTAACAATAAAATGGAGGTGGGTACATAAAAATTGCTTCAGAAGCTACCTTACAAAATTATTGTAAAGCTTAAATAGAAAAAAATTTGTATGTAAGTCATTTTGCAAAACTTAAAGCACTATGCAAATGATGGTAAATGTTTTTCTAGAGGCAGTGTGCATAGTGAGCAGAAAGAAGGCTGAGCTTGGAGCCAGGAAGCTGCTAATTCAGATCTCTCCTCCAGCAACCTTAGTTGTGCAACCTTGATCAAGTCACTTACTAGTTTTCTCATCTGTAAAATGGAGTAATGATACCTTTTGCACATGCCTCACAGGGTTATTGTGAAATTCAAATGAGATCATGTCAGTCTGGGGTTTTATGAACATTGAAATGCTACTTAAATATCAGTTGTTATCATTATTTAACATTCATACCATTCATTTATAAATGTTTTACAAACACGAATGGCCATCTTTTTTTTTTAATCTTCTATTAAATGAACATAGAAACATAGCTTGTTGTTGACTGGCAACTGAGGCAATGGGTAGGATGTCTGAATGTGTTTTCCTTCTAGTCTAAATCAATTATGTTCTATTGGAGCTGTTTCTGTGCTAGCAGAACGTGAGTTATGTAGGGGAAAGGCAAAACTGCAACTTTTCCCCAGTTCCTCTTTGAATCAGTGATCATTCTCCATTGGAGTCACATCTGTTGGACTTCTGGTCCTAGAGGGAGGTTTGACAAATCTGTTTCCATTCTTTGACTTTTGACTTTCCTTGTTTGTAGATCTCCAGCTATTGTTGTGGGAAGGTGGGAGTGGTATTAAGACATATTTATCATCTTTGGGCAGTGAGAGGAGTTCTTTACACAAGAGTTGAAATGTTACTTCTTCCTTAGCTTCAGGATGATGCTCTAATGGTTGTCAAACAGGTATTTGGGGGAATATCACAGCACCACTCCAATGCAAGGATCCTTATGGAAATTAGGGCAAGATGCCCTGGAATATTCCCATTTTTGCTATTTAGTACCTGCAGCTGGGCAAATTGTCTTGACTTTTGGACACCTGAATATTAAAAACTGTCAATCCTGCTCAGGAGTACAAGTATGCTTTAAGATGGAGTGCAAATATATTCTCAAGGGCTCATTAAAAGATGTGACTTCACTTTCTTTCTGAGGAATATTGATGTCCAGGGCCAGCCTTGGGTGACAACGTGATGCTGGTGAATTTTGTTTCTTCATGTTCCTATGTCTCCAAGTCAAACTCTTACTCCTGGGAAGTGTGTCCCTCCACCCCCAAATCCACCCAAGATGTTCAGTGTCATGTAGCCCAAGTCACTTAAACTCTTATAGTCTACCATTTTAACTTCATATAGTATCTTATCAAATAATGCTCTAACATTCCCTAACCCTCACACAAACACACTCCTTTGGACTTTATAAAATCAGTGTCCCATTCCCTTATATGGCCTTACAAAAGCCTCCTAATTGATCTCCCTGCCTGGTCTCTCCTCTTTCCAATCCATGCTCCAAAGTGATATTTCAGGATATCTTTCAAGATTTATTACACATTACTCTCCAGTACAAGGTCTGTATTACAGTCAAAATGGCCTATTTGCTGCACCCCATAGACAACATTACATCTTTTATCTCTACACCTTTTCATATATTGTCTTGTGTGCCTGGAATTCATTCCCTCCTTACCCTACCTCCTAGAAGAATCCCTAGCTCCCTTCAAAGCTTAGCTCAAGCACAACCTCCTACAAAAGACCTTTACTGATTCTCCCCTTAGCCCTGCTAATGGCTCCGCCAAATCATTTTGTAGATATTTTATATTTATTTCTCTGTGTACATGCTATTTCTTCATATAGAATGTAAATTCCTTGAGGGCAGGGACTATTATGTTTTCTCTATTATATTTTCTATTATGTTATATCATTTTTCACAGTGCCTAGGACAAAACAGGTCCTTAATAAATGCTTGTTGATTTCTGATTGGTTTAATCTATTGGAGTTACAAAGGAATTTATTAAGTATCATATATTTAAAGCTTAGAGGTCATCTGTTTCACTTTTGTCTTTGTATACCCAACACTGGCAAAATGCCTGGGAAAAAAACCATGTAACAGATCTTTAATAAATGCATTTTAACTGATAGGGACCTTTTTTGGTCTCAAATAGAATCACAGAGGCAACAATCTGTAACAACTCTGAGGCTGACTAGCCCTGTGAAGATTACTAAATATACTCAGGGATGTAAATGAGCCTTTACTCAACAAGACCATACAAGGATACTTCCAAGATAGAATTTCTTGTGCTATCAGAATGTATAATTTATGGCCAAAGCCAATTCCGGAAGTACTGGATGAATGGGAGGCACTGAGCCTAGCATGCTGAAGTGAGCACATGATGGTGGAAAGACCAAGTGACAAGGAGAGAGGAACAGTCACAGAACTGTGACATAGCCCCAAGCACTTGGCCAGCTGTTCCTTAGAGTAACAGCAATATCAATCAGTCACTGTCCTCCCCATCCTCAAAGAATAGAATAGCAACTTACCAGCTCATAAACAAGGTAACTGAGTTCTAATAGGATCACAGAACTGAGAGTTAGGAATGTCTTAGAAATCAGCCAGTTCAAACCCTTCATTTAAAAAATGAACCAAAAATAAGGGCCAGAGAGGTCACAGTATCATAAGGTCATGAGTTTAGAGCTAGAAGGAATCTTAGAAATCATATAGTCAAATCCTCTTATTTTACAAATAAGGAAATTGAGGGCCAGAGAAGCAGTAACTGATAGACTATTTAATCCTAGATCCTCCTATGTCTCAAGTTTTTTCTATAAGTAGTGTGTATGTGTGTGTGTGTGTGTGTGTGTATGTGTGTGTAACTCACTAATACAGACTAATGGGAGTCAGCCTGAATTATTAAAGAGTTTGAATTATAAAGTTTTTTTATTAAAACTACTTTCCATGAAGGAATTCAAGTTTAGTTAACAAATTAGAAGTCCTAGTAGAGCAGAAGTTCTATTTAATGAAGGGATGAGTGTAGGTAATAATCAACATAAAATATATAATAAATTTGTATATCAGTCATCAGAATTCAAATGAGAAGGGTTTAAAATACTTAGATTTTACCACACACATGGCCTCCTTTTTAAAGACCTCAATTCTGAGGACAGGCAAAACTGTTCATAACTTAAAAGAATACTGGCATTGTTGGTGGAGTTGTGAACTGATCAAACCATTCTGGAGAGCAATCTGGAACTATGCTCAAAGGGCTATAAATAAGTGCATACCCTTTGACCCAGCAATACTACTTTTAGGGTTGTATCCCAAAGAAATCATATAAGTGGAAAAAGGACCCATATGTACAAAAAATATAGCAGCTCTTTTTGTGGTGGCAAAGAATTGGAAATCAAGGGGATGTACATCAATTGGAGAATGGCTAAACAAATTGTGGTATGTCAATGTAATGGGATACTATTGTGGAAATGAGGAGCAGATGGACTTCATAATAACCTGGAGAGACCTGTATAAACTGATGTTGAGTGAAATTAGTAGAACCAGGAGAAATTTGTACATGATTACAGACACAACCAATGTGTGACAACTAACTTTGATAGACTGGGCTCCTCTCAGCAATGCAAGGTTATAATTCCAGAAGACTCATGATGGAAAGAGCTATCCGCATCCAGAGAAAGAACTACAGAGTCTGAATATAGACTGAAGCAAACTACTTAAACTACTCTCTCCTTTTTGTGGTTGTTGTTTTGTTTTGTTTCCTTTTTCTCATTGTTCACTCCATTGGTTATGATCCTTCTTTACAACCTGACTAATGTTTGATGTGAAGGTATTTGTAGATCCTATATTTGATTGCATGCTGCCATGGGGAGGGGGAAGGGGATATGAGATGGAGGGAGAGAAAATTTGAAACTCAAGGGATTGTGGAACTGAATGTTGTAAACTAAAAGTAAATAAATACATTAAAAATAAATTTTAATAGCCATGTGACCTTGGGCAAGTCACTTAACCCCAATTGCCCTCCAAAAAAAAAAAGGCAAAAAATTTTTTTTGAAGAATATTGACATTGGCTCAGCTTGCATATTTTGTTATGTATCTTCTTAAATTTATCACTTTACCTTTGAATATAGAACCAGTTCTTTATAAGACCATATGAAATCTGAGCTTCTACAACTCACTGGCAGAGAATAACCCCTTATAGGATGAGCATTTATTTTATTTTTCAATTGGAGGGGTAGAGGTGAGTTGAAGCAAGGTGGTGGAATCAAGGAACATATACAATTTATATAATTGCTGGTCTTGATTTTAAGAGGAAAAAGCACTTCTCATTGCTTTGTTTGGTTTTTTTTGTTGTTTTTGTTGCTTTTTTGGAGGGGGGGAAGTCAGGGCAATTGGGTTCAATGACTTGCCCAAGGTCACACAGCTAGTAAGTATTAAGTGTCTGAGGCCAGTTTTGAACTCAGGTCCTCCTAACTCCAGGGCTGGTGCTCTATTCAATGTGCCACCTAGCTACCCCCACGAACTTCTCATTCTATACCCCCACACACACACTTCATATAGTACTTTGCACATCTCATGTAGTTAACATGTGTTATTTTGTATATCTCCCTTGAGGATGGGGTCTGTTGGGGTTGTTTTTTTTTTAATCTCCAGTAACTAGCATTGTATCTTCCATATAGTGAACCTTTCTCTGAAGTTTCCTCCCTTTTCACATACCATTTATCAATGTTTCATGGAGAATACGCTTTTCACAAAAATTTTGAAGTCTTTTAAGTTTGTCTTTGGGTCTTTCCATAACCCTATCTGCATTCTTCCCTCTACCCCCATCTCTACTTTCCAGTGCCCCCTCCAAACCCCAAGCATCCATTTGTTCATTTGTTTCCCTTCTATCACAATCTATGGTAGTAATGTCTTTATTACCAGTCATTTATAACTTATCTAAAGCAAGTTCAAGTCAATATTCTGTGTGTGCATATCTTTACATCTTAAACTTGATTTCTGTTTTTTGTTTTTGGAGGGAAATTGGGGTTAAGTAACTTGCCCAAGGTCACACAGCTAGGTTTTTGTTTGTGTGTGCGTTAAGTGTCTGAGGTCGGATCCGAACTCAGGTCCTTCTGACTCCGGGGCCGACACTCTACTCACTGCGCCACCTAGCCACCCCTTAAACTTGATTTCTAATGTTAGTAGTAAAGGCTTTGTCTCTTTTAAGGCACTAATTTAAGTAATTTAATTTAATTTAAGGAATCTAAGACATTAGGGAACAGGTTAGGAGGCATCTTGGAGTGCTCAAATCACACCACCTATGCTGTATACCTGTGACATTCTATCATTTCTTTACCTTTATAATATTCTAGGTTTTCCTTCCTAATCTTCCCATTTACATAATTTTTAGCTCATTTAGCTCATTTTTAGCTCATTTAGCTCATTTCATTTCCAGTTTTGGCTCCCAAATTCTCCTCATCCATCCATGAACTATGGCGACCCTAGCTTTAATTGTACAAATCCCTTTCTCTCCCATGGTAATCAATGGTCCTGTCTTTCTACCACATTCTCTCTTGGCCTATTTATGTTGCACAGGGAATTGGTATATATATATATATATATATATATATATATATATATAGCATCTGACAGGCAAAAATAAATCATTAAAATAGGAAGCTACCAGATAAATATGCTCTTTTTTTCACTCTTTATATATATATATATATGTGTGTGTTGCTAGGATTTTTCTCTAACATTGTTTGCCCTTTCAGGTATCATTAACGGTTTCATTTTGCTACCTGAATGTCTATATGGATTTGTGTTATAAGACTCAAGATAGCAGGGACTACGTCTATACAGATCTTTATATGGTGCCTAGCATGGGAGTACTTGAAAGTAAGAGACATAGAATAAATGCTTTTTAGGTATGACAATTGTTTCTTTTCTAACAATAGCAAAAAATAGCAGATTTATAAAGTGGTTCTGGGTCTGCTGCTCTGGGTGAAATTATGTAGAGCCTCCAAAGCTCTTACATCATCCTTTCAACAAATAAAACAAATATTTATTGGATACATTGCTATGTGAAAGGCATTGTGGTAGATTTTAGAGAGTAAAGGTGTCAAAGTCAAGTAGAAATGGGGGACACTAAACCATACACAAAGGATCCCTGTGGGCCACAGGGTGCCTGAGTTTCAAAATGTCAGGTTATCTATGTTTTATTGTACTTTTATTTATTTTGTTAAATATTTCCCAGTTACATTTTAATCTGGTTCAGATCACACTCAGGAGTTTTGCAAGCCATATTTGATACCTCTTCTAAGGAGGATACACTGGCATGTAAGGTATGATGGCCCTATCAAGGATGTTAATCTAGTTGGTCAGTCTCCTCCCTTCATACAAAGGCTCATAGCAATTTCTCTAAACTGCTAAATTCCCAAGTACCATCAAGTTTATAGGCAGCTTCCTTATATGCATCTAATCCAGAGCCAGAACAAATGCCATTTCTGCCCATGGCAAACAGCAGAAAACAAATGTTGGGGGTGGAGGAGGTCTGTGGGTAGAGATATTGGGAGACCTCAAGGCTGCTACCAGGTGGACTATTGCCTGGGAAGAATAGAGCCAAGTGGGCCAGGTGGAGAGAAATTCACTTGAAATCCTACTGCTGGGGAGGAGCAGAAGGGGATAGAAAGAGTGGAAAAAAGAGCATATTTATCTGGTAGCTTCCTATTTTAATTACTTATTTTTGCCAGTCAGATGCTAAACCCAGTTGTTTCTAGCCTGAAGAACTGCAAGTACCCTCTAAATTTTAGCACCTTGGGACAAAGCTCAAATCATCCTGCCCTAATTACTGTTCCAATCTGATCACAGAATCTCATTTCCCCTACAAAGTAGACTTTCAATTTTTTGAGGGGGAGGAGGGAGGCAAGGAAATTGGGGTTAAGTGACTTGCCCAAGGTCACACAACTAGTAAGTGTGTCGAGTGTCTGAGGTCAGATTTGAACTCATGTCATCCTGACTCCAGGACTGGTGCTTTATTCACTATGTCACCTAGCTGCCCCTTTTTATTTTTTTTAACTTCTTCCTTGCTTACTCATTTTATGATCTTTTTAATTTAGTCAGCTGACTACATTGATTGAGAGACTTCTAGGCGCTCACATTACAAAGTCCTATTCTAGGCCCTAAATGATGTCTCTAAACTTCTAAGTCCATAGATCAGTTATTTTGCCTGGCTGTAAGGATATTTTTACTCAGCGGATCTCTCTTTCATCTGAAGTCCTCTAAAACTTACCCTCTAAATTGTCTATCTAGCACTTATGGTATTGCCTTCTATTAGTTTTCCCCAATCATTTTTTCTATATATTGTCCTCTTTATTAGACTGTGAGTTCTGTTAAAGGCAGGGACCAAAGTTTATACATCTCATCTCCCTTCCCACTCCATCCCCTGCCACTGGGCATAGCTTCTTAGGATGGTAGATGCTCAATAAATATTTGATTGTTTGATTTAACATCTGGTTTTGGATCATCTATTGAATTACTTCATGAGTAAGATCATGTTCTCTGAATGGATTTTAATGATCTGCTCTTGTTTCTGTATATATGGTTACAAGCAGCACCTCCTTGGAGAGTATACAAAGAACTCTTCAGAGAGAGACTGCTTTTGTAGGCAGTATTCCCATTCTGTGTATGATTCTTTCCATGTTAATTTCCATCTCTCCTTACTTATGGTTTCTTCAATCCTTGTTTTCCTTCTGGTTTTCACCTGGGATACATAACTGTCGATCCCATTATGTTACAGTGTGTCAAGATATTGTCTTTTTTTGTCTATTCAGTTACAAGGCAACTGTGTTTTAGTTGGAAACCACCCCCTTTCTAAATCTTCCTTTCCACCATGTATTTATTGATATTTCCTTATCAATTGGATTGTTCTGCTGTACCCAATTTAGTTCCTCCAGGTTCATCCTTGGTTCTTGATTTTTTAAAAAATTGCTTTTTCGTGTCAAGAAATGAGAGACGAAGAGAGAGAAGAGAGAGAGAGAGAGAGAGAGAGAGAGAGAGAGAGAGAGAGAATGAGAACTTGAGAGGGTTAAGAAACTGAAATGGACAGGTTCTCCCAAATACAACTTTTGGGATTTAGAGGGTAAAAGTATGTACTGAATGAAAGAATACGAATTTTAAAAGTACTTACTATGTGCCAGGCACTAAGCACCAGTATACCAAATACAAAAGTGAGATGTCCCTTCTACCAAGTAGTTTGCATTCTAATGGAAGGAAGACAACACGTATAAAGAAGCAATAGCCAGAGAATGATTTTTTGATTGGGAAAGGCATAAGGATGGTGAGTGAAACTATAGGAAAACTAATTAATACCTTTTTCTAGGAATGGCAATGTTTATTTGATTTCTGTACCCAGAGTTGGAGGAGAAAAACAGGAAGACAAGAAGGATGAGTGGGGGGCAGCTAGCTGGCGCAGTGAATAGAGCACCAGCCCTGGAGTCAGGAGGACCTGAGTTCAAATTCGGCCTCAAATGCTTAACACTTACCTAACCACGTTACCTTGGGCAAGTCACTTAACCCCAACTGCCCTGCCTTCCCCCCTCCAAAAAGCAAAAGAAAAGAAGAAGGAGGAGGAGGAAGAGGAGGAGGAGGCGGAGGCAGCATGCATTAAGGTAGGAAGAGAACACTGTGTTCAGGTCTGGACCAGACTAAAGATTAAGAAACTTTCACCAATCAGAATCTCAAGACAGGGGAAGTTGGAGTCAGGATACATGGCATGAAGGTAACTGAATATCTGCATGCTGGTGTGCTATGTAAAGACAGAGTGATTTTTTAAATGCACAGGTGGTTCTATGATGAGAGTTACCAGATAGAGTTCTAAATATATATTTGCAGTGTATGTCCACATGAATATAAAACTCACTGCACAGCTATGTCATTAGTAGCTGGGCACATACATTAGAGGGCAGGAGTTGGTTCTCAGGACTTAGTTATATCTTTTGTTTATCACTCTAAAATTGGAGCTCTCATTGTAAACTCAACATAGGTTTTCTTTACTTTTCATAGAACTTTTGACCCAAATTTTATTTCTAGGCCCTTTCCAGTTCTTCTGTCATCTATTTGTAGGCCATTAGTGATTGTTGAAAACATACACCCATATACACATTCAAGTAATACATTCAGGCCAATTGGATTATAGAAGAAACATATTTTCTAAGTTATTGAATTAAAACCAACAGAAGGGAGAGAGAGATGGGTTTAATTGTTAGCAGTTGGCATGACAACTTGATTTGCTAGAGAGTAAAAAGGACTGAGTTCACATTGTCAGAGGCTCGGACAAGTTCAAGGCCGGTGCTTTGCCTGTAAATCTAGTTGCCAAGGTAATTCAACATAAGGCCAGAACCTCCTAAAATGAATACCACTGACAACCCATGCCAGCAAGAGCAATTTGATTAAAAGAAATCTTTTTAAAAAGAAACAGTACTTCAAGGAAAGCAGGAGTGAAACTAAAAGAACAGTGTTTTGAACTATGGGTGACAGAAAGTCAGAAGAGAAAGACAGAGAAAGGTGTCAGGAAATAGCAATAGGAGAAAGCTGGTTTTGTTAGCAAATATCTAAACAGTATCTAAAATTCTGTGAGCAGAGATTTCAGATCCTTTTTCCATTCTATAGGTAAAAGGACAGTGTCCTACTTATGACTGCTTTTTCAGGTTCATCAGGCTAGATTCTTCCTCTTCTTTTTTTTTTAATTAAACATTTATATCAGTGTAGATTCTTTTGATAACTTTTACTTGTCTACAACTCTGAACAGGTTATTCCTCTGCTTAAAACCCTTAAATGAATCCCTCTCACATATCAAATAAAATCCAGATTCCACAGCCTGTTATTCAAGGTCTCCCACATTCCATGCTCTCTTGCTTCTACACCTTTCCTCATGCTATTTCCTATACTAGGGATGACATCCCACCTTACTACCTCCTGCTGACATCCTGCCCACCTATTAAGGTTCAGTTTCAAATGTCTCCTCTTGCATATTTTCACCAATTCACTTCCCCCAGGCCAGTCAATAATGAACCTTCCCCACCCCACATTCTTGACACTACTTCATTTACAACCATGCTATGAATTTATCAAGAAGTATTTTTTGATTTAATCATTTGCAACGTGCATTACATCCTCCCGTAAGATTGTAAGCTCTGTGAGGGTAGAGACCATGTATTATCCATCTTCACATCTTCCCAGTACCTAGGACTCTGCCATCATGACTCAGCTTTACTTTGAACTTTCCTCAAAATCTGAGACCTCCTCACCCTATAACATCCACCTACTGCACATAGCCTTCTTACACTGGAAAATCCCTTTGCCATGTCAGCTCCTTTCTCCCATTCATCAGTTCCTCCATTTTGAGGAGGGGTCTAGGCTAACCAATCCTCACTCCCCTCCGATTCTATTTCTGGTTTACTGGACTTTGACAATATGCCCTATGAGTACCATTCATTCCCCTCCCCCTTTTCAGCTCTTTTTGTGTGTGTGCTATCTTTTCCCCTGTAGCTCCTTGAGGGCAGTACTGTCTTTGCTTGTATTTGTGTCCTTCACATGCTTGATGTAGACATTGCCCTAACTCACGGATAGGTTTGAGGCCTATTGAGGCCCTTAAGCATCCCAACTATGTGAAGGCTTCCCCTGGTGGAACAGGCATTTGAGAACAATTTGTTCCAACACAATGAAGATGGCTGATGCAGGTGCTGTGGAACACTTGGAGTTTGGGCAGACATCAAAGACACCAAGGTCGTCTACTGAATCCTGGGCCTTCAAAGGTCATCTTGACTATTTATCACCAGACTTCAATGACCCTAGAAGAGAGAGTGAGGCCTCACTTCAATCCAATTCACTAGCAACTGAAGTCAAGGCATAATTGGTCCTCTTCAAAAAGAATAAACAATTTGTGACCCCAGCACTTAACATGGAACCTGGCACATAGTAGGTGATTAATAAATGCTTGTTGCTTTGCCTTACCTAGGTCAGTACTCAGTTCTTAACAGATACTTAGTGAATTTCTTGAAGTGAAATTGCTAAAGACAATGGCTTCAGCTGATTTTTATAGTTCAGACACACTTTTTGGTAGGATAAATGAATCCCACAAAATCTGTCACAAACTGATACCATTGCATTAATACACGAAAAATATTTTTAATATATGTGAAATTGTATTGGACCACAATGATTTATTGATTTGTGATTTATAGGTTAATAATGTAAGGACAATAATAACTCGTTTATCTAATAATTTACAACTTTCTTCCAACAACCCTGTCAGGTAGGTATATCTCCATTCTATAGATAAAGAAAATGGGAGTACAGAGAAGTCAAATAACTTGTTCAAGGTCATGTTGCCACTGAGAGTTACAGTCAAGATCATTTGCATATATCATGTCTTTTGAATTAACCTATGATAAGGTGGGGATTCTTGGCAGTTCTACTATAAAAATAAGGAAGAAATCATCCTTGAGTGTCTTTACACAACCATATTCTCCAGAGGACTCATCTCTAGAGGCTGCAGTATTGGGACCTCTTGGGTAACTCATGATCCAAAAACTGATAATATATGTTTTTACCAACAGGTTTTAATATTAGGGGTTTGGTTATCATTATGGCTTGTGTCCCCCACTCTTTTATCTTTGGGGACATCAAAAGTTGGTTCATTTTGACTCCACCCATTATTTCCCCTGGGATCCTGGCTCCACTCAGAAGACATTGTATTCCAGGTCAGACTCTATAATACTAACAGCATCTTTTCTCATGACCAACAATGTACCCCTCAAATTAGGATTTCACTTAGGCAAGGTTTTTGGGACTTTTCCCAGGAGGGAGGGAGGAATATTAGCTATGACTCTAGCATCCAGGAATGCATTTGTCATTCAAATGAAATTTTTTAAGCTCCTGTTACATTCTAGGGACTATGTTTGGCTCTAGTCATACAAAGACAAAACAGTCTCTGCTTTCAAGGACCTTACATTCTAAGGGGTGAAGGGTTAGAAGCGATAAGCACAGAATTCAGCAGTGTGTGTGTGTGTGTGTGTGTGTGTGTGTGTGTGTGTGTGTGTGTGTTTTACATCTTTGTAAGTAAAGATAAAATATATGTAGCCCTCTGAATTGTTTCAGTACTCACAGGTTTGGGGGTTTATTCCAAGGTGGAGAGGGGTGACTGCTCTTACATATAGGTCTACACTTTCAAAATTATAGCTTATGAGCCCCCATTGTTAGACACGAGTAGCTCAGAGAAAGGTATTAGTAAGAACAGTAGCTACACAACCTCCTCCTAAAAAAACCACCTCACACATACCCACAAATATACAGAGCAGTGGGAGGAGTAGGTACAGAGTGCCAAGGTAATGAGACACATGTAGGAAATGCATGGTCAAGACAACTCATGCCTCCAGTGCTGCAGAGTCCCAAAAGTTCCTTTTTTTTTCATAGAATACTCACCATATCTGTCCTACACCCCACCCCCACCCCATCCCTGGGTACAGTGTCTCTGCTGGGCAGGTTGCCCAGCTGGGCTCCCTGAAGTCTGCTATTCTCTACAGCTCAGAAAGCCAGAGCTTTTTCTATATGTTACATAGTCAGCTGTCTTTTTACTGCTAAAAGTCTTGCTTCCTGAAGTTGTCTCCTACAGTGAATACAGCCTTTTTGTGTCTATGTCTGTCTGTCTGTATGCATAGACATGCATGTATGAAGAATGTGCATTTCTGTTCCTTGGCTCTCCCAGCTCAGGACTGGCTTGTGGTATTTCCTATCTGGTAGGTAACTCTATTGTGAGGAGAGAGGAGAGAAAAACCTTCTCCCCTCCCCACCCCTATTGCCCTCTAGTAGAGATGTACAGGTCACACTCCATAAAGCTGCTCCTTGCCTCTAACACTTCAAACTATCAAATTGTTCAAATGACTAGCTTCTTTTTTAAAGGACACCTTGGGTATAGCCTGTCTGCACCATCAATGGCCAGGCTCCCTCTTTTGATTCAAAGAAAGAGTCTTTTCACATTTCATAAAGGGATTGAAGGATATCTTTGCCCATTGTTAGCATATTAATACCTTGTTATCCCTGTTATCTGACACTTTGTGATTACATCAACTGAGCTCTGAGGGGAACCAAATTCTCTTCATTACATATACAAAAAGTAAATAAATACAAGGCAATTTGTGGGAAAGGGAGTTGAGGCTGTAACAGCTGGTGGTATCCAGAAAGGCTTCATAGAATCTGACCTGAGATTTGAAGGAAGTTAGGGGTTATAAGAAGCAGAGTTGAGAAGAGAATTCATAGGGGACAGCCCATGCAAAGGCGTGGAGGTGGGAAATGTAATATCCGGACTAGATCCTGGGGATACAGGAACAAAAATAAAAGAATCCCTGACCTCAAGAAGTTTATGTTTAAATGGAGGAAAACAATGTGTACACAGGGAAGTAAATACAAACTGTACAAAGTAAATACATACTAATATGGGCTTGAACACAAATTGGGGACCAGAGAGGGAGAAGAAATCAAGATGATCTTTCAGTAGGAGGTCAGCCTTAAAGTGAGCTAGGGATTCACCTTATTATTTTCATGAACCTAATTATCTTTTACAATATTGTTTCATATAAAGTTATGATTTTTATGGAGTCCATTGTTAAGAGCAGTATTATCAATTTAATGGGGCAAAGAACCAGGATTATAGGATCACAGACTCAGAAAAAGAAGAAATTTTTAAGGTCACCTTTCACATGATCATAGATCTAGAGTTTAGAGGGTTCTCAGAAGTGATTAAATCCAATCCCTTCAGTTTATAGAAGAGGAAACCAAGAGTGTAGGTATCCTTCCTAAGGTCACATAGATAGTAAGTGGCAGAGTCAGGATTGGAAACCAGATTTTCTAATTACACATAAAGAAACTTAGCAAAGCATGTTATTCATGTTTTTCCTATATTTAAAATATTTGGAGAAATTTAAGTTATAAGGGAAATTATATCTTAGCAACTTACAAGTTATACTTTTAAAAATTCTAAGCATCCCTTCATTTTCATTTATATGGACAGTACGTCATATTTTCCTGTGGATAAACTGCTTCCAAGTATAAAATATCAGACAAAAGAGGCCAGGAAAAATGGATCTCTTTCTTCATCACACAAATGGCAGAGGCATTTGCTAAGCATTAGATGAGGATCATGTGTAACAAACTGTTAACCCTAAAAGATTCCCTGGAGAATAGTATCTGAGGCCCTTCTCCAACACTGATTCTAGGTACTATTAGAAGCAAGATATTCTAAGGGATTGAGAAGATCACAAAAGGTAAAAATAGATTATCTTGATGACATGAAATTGAAAAGCTTTTGCAGAAACAAAATCAATGAATGCAGGATGATAAGGGAAGTATTTGAGAAAAACATTTTGTGTCAAATACCTCTAATAAAGGATATGATATCCAAATTATATAGATCCCCAAAGTTGTCTCTAATCATTTAGACCAAAAGCTCTTTCTCAAGAAATAAGTTTTTCAAATGCTATTAAAGCAGTTTTCAAAAGAATTGCAAACCATTGACAACCATATGAAAGAATGGCTCCAAACTATTGCTAATAAGAGAAACAAATCAGAATAATTCTGTGGGTTCACTTCACATCAAGCAATTTGGTAAAGATGATAAAAATGGGAATAGTCAATGTTGGAGGGACTGTGGAAAGACAGGAACACATACAATATTTGTGGAACTATGGTTTGATAGAACTCTTATAGAAAGCAATTTGGAAGTACAGGAATAAAGTAATTAAAATGTCCTTGCCCTTTGGACCAGTGATCTCATTGCTAGGGATATACCTCTGAGTATACCACATACACTAAAATATTTCTTGCAGCACTTTTTGTGATTAGCAACAAACTAGAAACAAATTAGATGGCCACTGATTATGGAATGGCTCATTAAATTGGGTACATTGACATAATGGTATATATTACTGTAAAAAAATATGATGAATACACAGAAGCATGAAAAGACATATAAATTAGTTCAGAGTAAATTAAACAGAACCAGGGTAGCAATATATACAATTACTACAACAATATAAATGAAAAGAATAACAACAAATAACTTAATCTGTATATTGTGAAAGGATAAAGACCAATCTTGGCTCCCAAAAAAGGATATGACAAGGTGCTTTCCTCTTCTCTCCTCCATGCCCCCCAACTTCTTTGCAGAAGTGGGAGACCGGGGGATATAGAACACTATAGATAGTGTCAGGTTTTGATGTTTTGACTAATTTGGTTGACTATTTCCCCTTATTTTTTTGTTCTTTGTTATAAGGGATGGTTTTCTGGCAAGGAGAGGGAGAAGGATACACTGAGATATAAAAGCAAAAGACATTGGCAAAAATTAAATTAATTTTTTAAAAACAAAAAAATTCAACAAAGTAGCTAATGGAAAATCTGCATAGAGCAGAGCCTGTGCTTAGGAATAAGATTTATTGTTCTCAGCACAGAGTCTGGGAATTGGTAAGACAATGAAAATGAAATTTCCTTTAAGGCCTACACACTCTCTTTCCACAAGAGAGGTTGATGGCGGAAGTAGCATTCAGTTTGAACTTTGATGGGTTTCTTTTTACATTCAAATACTGGGATAGTTCTGTGTCAGTATACAGTCTCTTGGAGGGTGGTCAAAGTATTTGTTGAGAAATAGAGTGGGTACTGACTCAGGGGATGAAGTAGATCGGGTTGTAGAGTGTCACCAGATTTCATATATGATCACTTTTGGAAGTGGTTAGAAAGGCAGGTAAAGGTTCCTGAAGGCACAGGGAAATAAAGTATTTATTGTAGCTAAGAAAACAAAAATATTAAAGCACAATTCATGATTGAATGGTGGGGAGTGGGGGTCATTGAGTCAATACCTCCCACACTTAAAGTAACTAAGAATTCTTACTCTGATACTTTATCAGGTGAGAACATTTCTATTGAATCAATCAAAGGTATTAAACTAACTATTCTACGCTTGGTTAGACCTTTTTCAAAAGTGCTCTCAGTTTGATCCCTATGACTATGTATGTACTGGGGGGAGAGGAGAAATTTTTGCAAGGGTATTTTACATCACTTGTTCTTACTATTCATCTTTGGAAAAAATGTCTCCTTTATAAAAGCAAATTAAATCTGGCTGACAAATTGACATTAAACTGATAATCAAAGAGAAAACACTCATGTCTTGTGAACTATAGTACCCAAACTGGCCCACTCCCTCCAACCTAGAACCCTGAGAAGGGGTGTAATAACCACTTTCTGGGGGCTAGAGTTGCTATTGTGAGGTGGGGTTGGGAGAGAAGTTCCAGAACATGTGCTACAATCCATATTTCTTCAGGGTTTTGTAGCTATAACATGCCATCTGCCCCTACTTAAAGATGGCCATTTCCTTAGAGAATAAGTAGGAGAGTTATCCAACTTGAACTAATTTAAACAAAGCTGGAAGGCAATATTGTCCATTGATGGAACATAAACAAGCCCATGTACATAATTTGAGTGCTAAAATCTTATAAAGACAGCTATCTTTTAATCCTTCAGTGTGCCCTTCCCTACTTTCTGACTCTTTATTGGCTTTTCAGACATCTGATCCTGTGTCTAACCCCTAATTCTGATCTGGATGTTGCCTTCTGCCTCTGACCCCTGACCTCAGCATTGCTTAGGAACTTTCTTGGCCAATACCAGACTTCTGTCGCAGGCATCTGACTCCTGTTTTGGGGAGAAAATTTAAGACACAGCCTTTCCTGGGCCAGGATGTTTCAGTCTGCATTATGGAAGGTCCTCAGGCTCATCACTGCTCAGGGATGGGAGAAACAGATTATATTCCTAGCACTCTACTGGGAGCATCTTTTGTCTTTAGTGGTAATCATAATACATATAAGGGGACCTTTGCTCTGGTGCTTTCCCCCTCATCTATATTTACACCATATTGTTGATACTTTTTTACTGTACTTATCATCTAACTTGAACTAGTTATCTTCATAACCATGACAATAATGAACTGCATGTCTCTAGTGCTCAGTTTTACAAAACTTCTCATTGCCCTGTGAGTCATTGAAAGTCCTCGAAAGACAAGGGCTTGGTCTATTTTTTTTATCTCCTTCAGTATCTACTTAATAAACATTTGTTGTATACGTGAATGATCTGCCCAGCCCATGTATAACTGTTGAAGCAAAAATGAAGAAGTTATTCTCATCACCAATTCTGCTGATGCTAAACTTAAAATAATAATAGCATGTCCTTTGAAGGGCTTAGCATGGTATTATTATAAGGAGATATAGCAAAGTATTCTAGCCAACAAGTAGTAGAGGGCAGCAGCATCCTCCCATTCCCTCTGGCTTACAACCTAAGAGTCATCCTTGACTCTTCCTCACTATCTCTCTCCATGTCCAATCAACATCTCTCTATGGCATTCCCTTCTCTTCTCTCAAACTTTCATAAACCCATAATTTCATAACCATAATCCTTCATCACCTCACACCTGGACAATTGCAATAGTCTGCCTGCCTCAAGTCTTTCCCCACTTTAATGCATCCTCCATTCAACCATTCAACTACCAAAGTGGTTTTCCTAAAGTACAGATCCAATTATGTCACACACACATACACACACACACACACACACACACACACACTCTCTCTCTCTCTCTCTCTCTCTCTCTCTCTCTTTCTCTCAAAATCCTCTAACACTTAAAGACCTTCATAAGCTAGTCTCCTTCTACCTTTCCAGAGTTCTAGCACCTTACTTCCAGATATATACTCTGATTCAGTGACAATGGCCTCCTTGCTGTTCCATGAACAAAACACTCCACTGGGCATTTCCTCTGGTTGTCTCCATGTTTGGAATGTTCTCCCTCTTCAACTCTGCCTCTTGGCTTCTCTGGATTTCTTTATGTCCCAACTAAAATCTCATCATTTACAGAAAGCCTTTCCAAACTTAATTCTAGTGCTTTCCATCTCTTGATTATTTCCTTTTTTAACCTACATATAGCTTGTTTGTATATTATATAAATTGTTTGCATGTTGTCTTCCCCATTATATTGTGAGTTCCTTGAGGGCAGAGACTCTCATTGGCCTCTTTTTGTATCCCCAGTGCTTAGCACCTGGCTCCTAACATGTTCTTAATAAATATTGACTGATTGATTGATTGATTAATAAAGAAGAGTCATTTTCATAGAAATAAAAGGCTTAATGTTTTGTTGTTGTTGTTTTACTTTAGGCTCAAAATATTTGTGTTTAATGTGGCAGTAGTAAAGTGTGCTTCCTGCCCAAGTTGGACACCCTTTCATGAGTCAAGAACTTGATAAAATGCCTGTCTCCACTCTGTCTCAGATATGGAGGTCATCACTGGCAACAATCATAGAAGCTATCTCATGCTACAAGAAAGAACACTAAACTTAGAGTCTGGAAGGTCTGCGTCTGATTCCCAATACTTACTAGTTAGATGACTTTGGCCAAGTCACTTCTCTCCATCTCAGTTTTCTTCATCTGCAAAGTGGAAATGATTGAGTGATTTCTCAGGTCCCTTTAAGCTTTAAGATTCTGTTCTATTTTAAATACCATTTAGAATTTGTAGAATTTCACCAACTGTCCTTTTGTGGGAAATTCTCTCCTTTCTCAGTCCAACTCCTGGCTTCCCTGGCTTCCTTCAAGTCTCAGCTAAAATCTCACCTTCTTCAAAGAAGCCTCTTCCCACCCTCCTTAATATTAGTGCCTGCCCACTAAGATTATCTCTAATTTATCCGTATTGATTTTGTATGTAAATTGTTATTTGCTTGTTGCCTTCCTCTTTAGATTGGGAGCTCCTTGAGGAAAGAGATGGTCTTTGCCTTTTAATATTTCTAAGAGGCAGCTGGTGGCACAGTGGATAGAGAGCTGGGCCTGGTTTCAGACACTACCATTTGACCTTGGGCAAGTCATTTAAGCTCTGTTTACCTCAGGTTCCTGAACTGCAAAATGGGTAATGGATAGCTCTTACCTTGAAGAATTGTTGTGAAGATCAAATGAGATCATATTAATAAAAAGTATTCTTAGTGCCTGGAATATAGTAGGTGTTTAATAAATGCTTATATCTATATATTCTATAAGAATACAAAATGCTATGACATTCTAAATTTGTGGTTAGAATATATGGGTTCAAATCCCACCTTTCCTATTTATTATCTTTGTGACCTTGGGCATACTTAACCTCTCTAGTTTTCAATTCCTTCATCTGGAAAATGGAAGCAATGAGCTGATTATCTTGTAGATCTCTTCTGGATGAAGATCCTATGATCCTCAAGATCCTACGATCCTTTGAGAAGATAGAGAAATGTCTACCTGGGAGCAGAATGCCTGAGGAGAAGCCTGGAAAGAATTGAAGAGGTTTCTCCCACCCCCTGCCCCAGCCAAGAATAACTTTATAGGAAGGCTCCAGTGTATTCTCCAACCTAATGTTCCAGGGAAAACTTTCAAAAACTCACTTCAAATTAGAGCAAGTAACAAATCACCAAGAGAACTGGGTTGTCAGGAAGCCCCCTCCCCCTTCCCCATTATTGTTTTCTAAGGCCTGTGGAATGTAGCAAACAAGTGTTAGATAATAACTTTGCCTGGCAACTCTTTAGCAAAGTCTTGCTAGCTAGAGGGCCCCTTCAGCCACAGAAGACTTCTCAGGGACAACAAATAACCCGGATGTCAGTGGTTCATTCTTGTCAAGAGAACTCAGATTGATAGAGATGAAAGCTCTCTTTAAAGCAAAGCAGCTGGGAAGGGATATGGTTACTGGTTTTTGGCTTCAGAGTTGCTTTTTTTTTTAACCTTCTGGATACATTTAACATTTTTAGAAAATCAATCACTCGTTTGTTAGACAATAACCAAATGCAAAATAAAAGGTACTTCATAAAAATTGCATTATAGTACCCCAATGTAATTTTAAATGGATTTAGGGTTGGCTAGAGATGCCAGATTGACAGTATGGAAAAGGAAATACTCTCTCCCTCACAAAACAGGTGGGGAGAAGCAGCACGTGCCTTCTAACAAAGGCCAGAAACTGAGTGTTCTTCTATTTAAGAGAGAGGGATTCACTCCATCTTTACCTTACAGCATTCCAGACTCTCTTCAAGGATATTCCTGGACTGAACATGAAAAATAGAGGAAACAAATTTAGAAATGACATACTTTATACAGTTATACTTACATTCCCAGACCAGCCCAATATCTACTTTGTAAAGAGGATAGCTCCTTGCCCTCAATTTGGGAAGCTAAGTAAAAATACCATTTTCCTATAATCAGAGGGAAAGACAGTAATTGCTCATAATAGCTGGCATTCATACAGAATTTCATATACATCATCTCACTTGATCCTCCCAATAACCTTGTGACTTCAGGTACTATTATAGTTATCCTCATCTTAACAGATGAAGATATTGAGGCTTAGCAAGGCTGACTGATGTCTATGGTGACATGGCAGAGTAAGAGACAGGTGTCTCTCCTTACTCCAGTCTGGCAGTCTTTATACTTCACCATGTCAAGGATATAAGTCAGCTTGTAATAACATTCTTATTCCCATTGCTTATTAGGAGCCTGGACACTGGCAGATGAATTCATATGGCTTGCCAAATAGCAATCACTTTAGGTAACCAGCAATCCAAGATGGATTTGCCTTTGCCTTAAAGGTGACATACATGCTCTTGTTACAGCTGGAACTTTTAGGACTTATGTAAAAATGTAACATTAGCAATGAGTTGCACAAAAAGAGGAGTCAATGTCAGTGGGAAGATTTTTGGTTGTTGCTGTGAGGAAAATTCTATTTTATAGCCTTCTAATTGTGCACACAGCAAACAAGAGCATGATGCAAGCTGAGATTATGATTTCAGGTTTTTCAAGAGAATACTGAGTAAAAGGAAATTAAATACAAAGTAGCAGAGATCCCTGTTTGTTTTAGGCTTTTTTTGGATAAATGTCTCCAGTGATAAAGGCCTAGGAAAGGGATTTGTGGGAAATATTATATAAAATTAAACTATGTCAGACTCAGACTTTTTTTTTTTTTGTATTTTCCTTGGGGGAGGTTGCCTAGCTTCCTGTAGACTCCTTAGTGTCCTTTGGAGCGAAGTTACATTTAAAAAGAAAACAACACAACACAATCAAAGTCATTTGGTTATATGAAACTCCAGTTCCTTTAAAGCAGGGCTTCTTAACCTGAGATCTTTGTGTATAATTCAGGGGATACATGAATTGAGATGGGAAAAAATTACTTCTTTGCAAAATGGATAATTTTGATTACATTAAATTAAAAAGGTTTTGCACAAGCAAAGTCAATGCAACCAAGATTAAAAGAGAAACAGAAAGCTGGGAAACAATGTTTACAACCAGTATCTCTGATAAAGAATGCATTTCTAAAATAAATAGAGAACTGAGTCAAATTTATAAGAATTCAATCCATTCCCCAGTTAATGGTCAAATAAATGGTCAAAGGATATGAACAGGCAGTTTTCAGATGAAGAAATTAAAGTTATCTATAGTCATATGAAAAAATGTTCTCAATCACAATTAATTAGAGAAATGTAAATCAAAACAACTCTGAGGTACCATCTCATGCCTATCAGATTGGTAAATATGACAAAAAAGGAAAATGATGAGTGTTGGAGAAGATGTGGGGAATTTGGAACACTAATGCATTGTTGGTGGATTTATAAACTGATCCAACCATTCTGTCGAGCAATTTGAAACTATGTCCAAAGGGATATAAAGCTGTGCATACCCTTTCATCCAACAATATACCAAAGAGATCATAAAAAAAAGTGGAAAGGACACACATGTACAAAAATATTTATAGCAGTTCTTTTTGTGAGGGCAAAGAATTGGAAATTGAGAGCATGCCCATCAACTGGGGAATGACTGAACAAGTTGTAGTATATGAATGTAATGAAATACGACTATTCTATAAGAAATAAGGAGCAAACAGATTTCAGAAAAACCTGGAAAGACTTACATGAACTGATGCTGAGTGAAGTGAGTAGAACCAGAAGGACATTGTACACAGTAACAGCAACATTGTGTGATGACCAATTTTGATAGACTTAGCTCTTCTCAGCAATACAATGATCTAAGACAATTCCAAAAGACTCAAGATGGAAAATGTTATCCACATCCAGAGAAAGAACTATAGAATCTGAATACAGATCAAAGCATACTATTTTTGCTTTTTTTTTTTTGCTTTCTCATGGTTTTTCCCTTTTGTTCTAATTCTTCTTTCACAACATGACTAATGAGGAAATATGTTTAATATGATTGTACATGTAGAGCCTATATCAGATTCCATGCCATCTTTGGGAGGGGGGAGCTTAGAGAGCAAGGAAATTTTGGAACTCAAAATCTTAGGAAAGTGAATGTTAAAAATGAAAAATAAATAAATGATATTTTTAAAAGTACATCTTTATTTTAGTATAATTGATTTCTTATGTAATTCTATGCATTTTATATTGGGAACTTAAAAGTATTATTCTTAGAAGGAGTACATATGGCTTCATTTGACTGCCCAAAAGGCCCATAGCACAAAAAAGTTTAGCACTCTCCTCCCTTGCTGAGTTCCCACCCCCACCCCCACCACTGGCCACCACTGCTTTAAGGGCTGAAGGTCTTTTGAAGGGTGAGGTTCAATTGATAAATTTTGCTTAGGCTTCACTCTGCTAATGGATGCTAAGTAAGAAAGGTGATAGTGGTATCAGGAATATGCGTTTTTGCCTATTATTATTATTAATAATTATTAATAATAATAATAGGCAAAAACCTATATAATAACAATCCTTTATATATAATACAGTTTTCAAACTGTTTTCATTTAAACCTTTGGTTTAAATCTATCTTTCTGTTCTCTAGAACATATTCTAAGATGACAGGGTCTTGAAAATATGTTGGGTCTTTGTGATCTCTTGTGTGTCCATATACATGAGAATCTAACAGATAGGGTTGCGGAACCTATATGTGCTATGGTACCAATACCTATAATGAATTAAGGTTATTCTCTCTTCCATTTCTAAGTCATCATTAACTACCCTTTTGACAATATATCCTGGAATTTTTCCCAAATATCAAAGCCAAACTCACCAGCCAATAGGTTTTACATTCCATTATATTTCTTTAAAAAAATATCTGAATGATATTTGCCCTCCTTCTATGAACTTTCCAGTTCTATGCTGCATTTACTACCTGTGAGGTCTTAGGAGAGTCACTTTACTTTTAGCTTTGGTAACCTCATCTGGGTGAAGATGAATGGAGCTAAAACAGGAGCAGTATTTTCAGGAAAGTATACTGGAGACAACCTAGACAGAAAGAGGAAATAAATGAGGGATTTGAGAAACAGATCATAAGCCTGGCAGAGAGGATGGAAGAAAGTTCTGGAAATAGATGATGAATACAAAAGGGTGGTATGGTCTTCTAAGAATCATGTCAGGAACACTAAAGCTCAGGATGAGTTAAAACTGATGAGGAAAGTTAAAGAAAAATAAGAAGACTTAGGTGGGGTTTTTCTTAAGCCTATATTAGAGAAAAGAGGAGTTTCATTCAATAAAAATCAGGATTCAAAAAGATCTTGACAGTCTAGAACTTTGGGCCAAATCTAAGAAGATGAAATTTAACAGGACTAAATGTAAAATCTTACAACTGGATTTTTAAAAACCCCCACAACTTCACAAATTCAAAGCATGTCTAGATGGTAGTTTGTATGAACAAGAGCTGATGGATTTAGGGAACTGCAAGTTCAATATGAATCAACAATATGATATAATAACTTTTAAAGTAATGTCTTAGGCTCTAATATGTAAGGCATTGGGGAAGTGATTGATAACCAGGGAAGTGATTGATAGTACTTCTGCATTCCATCCTGGTCTCTTTTGTACATCTGGAGTATAGTTTTTAACTCTAAAAGTCACATTTAGAAAAAAAAAAGAGTCACATTTAGTGTTACCTAAAAGCAGAGTATATTGCTTCAGGAGGTAGTGGGGACCTCTTCAAGGAAGGTCTTCAAGTAAAAGCTAGATAATACACGGGGAATATCAAAGAGAGGTTGAGGTTTCTTGTTCATGTGCTGGTTGGGCTATTTGGTCTCTGATGCACCTTCCAATTCCAAGGTCATAGATATGTATAGACTACAGGCCAGCCCATGTTCCATGCATGCCTATGTCGAAAGTTCTGGGGTCCTAAGATTATGAGCTCATTTCACATTCTGTTAGAGGCTCATCTTCAGAGAGTTTTTTTTCAACCACAACTTTGGAAGACTAGATACTGTGATTCAGATGAACTGTAATCTATGCTGGTAGAAAAAAGATTGAATCTTGGGAAATCACAGGGATTTTAAAATATGAGGTATGAAAATGAATAAGGGAATATAGAAAGCAAAGAGAAATTTTTCTCTAAGAGATAAGAAATCTGTTAAAACTCAACCTTTAAATAGGTCACTATGTGCATCACCATGGTGATTTTTCCAAAGTTTTCCTGGAAGCAATAGCTGGTTTTTAAAAGGTGGATCCACCAAAATTTTAAATTCCACTAAACAGATAAATATTTTCCAGAGAAAATACTTAACTCTTCAGGGAGTTTAGTCAGTAGTTCATCTTCATTTTCTTTTTCATAAGAAAAACAGATAAAAATATTCCATAATTATTTTGGATGTTATTCAATTCTTAATTCTCTGTCTGAATCCAACAAGGAATGTGGGTGACTCCCTGCTTTCTGTGTGAACTTTCTGTATACTGATACATTGACTACCATCATGATTACTTCCCTGCAGAAAGAAGTCATTAAATCAATTTAAATCATAAGTTTCATAGACTTCTAAGATAGATCTTGCTATGAAACCAGCTGACAACATCATCCCCACTGTCTTAATCTTTTTGCTTTACCCTCTCCTCATCCTCTCCTTGCTTCTAGTATTTCTTTGCTTTTCTCATTTTCTACCTCTTTTTCTTTCCATTCTTCCCCTTCATTGTCCTTCTCCCTACTTCTTCTTTTGTAGCCCTATTGAAAACATAACCTAGAAAAGAGATAATTAAAAAACTACCTACTCTCACCTAAAATTTTTCCAACTTTTATTTCTTCTTCCATATTCTCACTCCATCAACTAAAAAATTTCATCCCAATTTTTGATTATGTTCTCTTTTCTCATTTATCTTAATTTTACTTTCCTAAAAACTTACATTTTAAACTAAAACTTCCCCTCTACCCTCCCCCATGAAGAAAACAAGGGTGCAAATTCCATGAAGCAATTTTAGTACCCTTGTAAATATGTTTGAGAGTCAGCAGATAGTTGTATCTTTACATCCCATTTTATAACTCCTTTTTGAAGAACAAGAGGGAGAGAGGAAGAAAGAAATACTTGAAGATTTCAGGGCACACAGCAACAAGTATGGTAGGAAAAGTCACCATTTCCCAAATGTGGAATAAAGACACATGATCAATAAGAATAAAAGCAGGAGTGCTAGGGGAGGAAGAATCATGAGGGTAGAGAAAAAGACGTATAAAAATAGAGTAGCCTTGGGGGTGGCTAGGTGGCACAGTGAATAGAGCACCAGCCCTGGAGTCAGGAGGATCTGAGTTCAAATGTGACCTCAGACACTTAACACTTACTAGCCGTGTGGCCTTGGGAAAGTCACTTAACCCCAATTGCCCTACCTTCCCCCATCTAAAAAAACCTTTTTTTATTTTATTTTATTTTATTTTTTTTACTGTTTCATTTATTTATTTACTTACTTATTTTTTTTCTTTTTTTTTTAATTAAACAAGTGCTTTATTAACCTCTGGTTTACATCATTCATTTCCACCAGATTATGAGTTACATTTTCCCCCCATTTTTTTCCCTACCCACCACCCCAGAATAGCAGTCCCACTAGATATCCCCTCATCCAATCTGCTCTCTCCCATATCTTCTCCCATACCCCCTTTGACTTTGCCATTAGGGCAAGGTGAATCTCTGAGCCCCACTGCCTGGACATCTTATGAAACATTTAATTTTAAAACTTCGATTTTCAGATCCATTCCCTTTCTTCCTTGTCACCCACTCCCTCTGAGAAGATAAGCAATTCAGTATTGTAAAATACTGCTTATATTTCCCTCCCACCTGTCTCACCTCCCACCTGGTCCATTCCCTACTTTGATCCTGTCCCTTTTTGACAGTGGGTACTTCTAACCTCCCCTCCCCCCAGAATGCCCTCCCCTCCATCATCCCCCCTCTCATCCCCCTTTCCCCTACTCAGGAGAGTGAGTGAGGGTAAGATATTCCATTTAGTATGTATGTGTTTCTCTCCTTGAGCCAACTTCAATGAGAATATGCTTTTGCCTTTTTGCCTTCCTGTTCTTCCCCTCCCCTGCAACTACTTCCCCTTGCCTCTTCTACATGAGATAGTTTGCCCTACCCTGTCTCTCTCCATCTCCTCTTGCCACTTTCCTCTCTCACCTCTTGACTTCACCCCTTAAGAATCATCCCTTCCTTGGGGCGGCTAGGTGGAGCAGTGAGCAGAGAGCCAGCCCCGGAGCCAGAAGGACCCGAGCTCGGATCTGGCCCCAGACACCCAACACACAAACAAAAACCCAGCCACGTGAACCTGGGCAAGTCACCCAACCCCAATTGCCCTCCAAAACAAAAAAACGAAAAAATAATCATCCCTTCCCATCAAATTCAACCTGTGCCCTCTATCCATGTATATCTGTGAACATATGCCATGTACCCTTCTTCAATTATTTTCATAATGAGAAAGGTTTCATCAAACACAGTTATTGTTTTTCCATGTAGGACTGTAAATAGTCCAACTTTGATAAGTTCCTTTTGATTTCTTTTCCTTGATTAGCTTCTCAAGCATCTCTTGCTTCTTGTGTCTGAATGTCAAATTTTCTATTCAACTCTGGTTTTTTCCTCAAGAATGCTTGAAAGTCCTCTATTCCACTGAATGACCATATTTTCCCCTGAAACAAGATACTCAGTTTTGCTGGGTAGGTGACCCTTGGGTTCATTCCCAGCTCTTTTGCCCTCTGGAATATCATATTCCATGCCCTTCGATCCCTCAGTGTAGAAGCTGCCAGGTCCTGTGCTATTCTGATTGTGTTTCCACAATATTGAAATTGTTTCTTCCTGGCTGCTTGTAGTATTTTCTCCTTGATCTGGGGATTCTGGAACCTGGCTATAATATTCCTGGGAGTTTTCTTTTTGGGATCTTTTTCAGGAGGTGATCGGTGGATTCTTTCAACCTCTATTTTGCCCTCTGGATCTAAAACATCAGGGCAATTTTCCTTGAGAATTTCTTGAAGGGTGATTTCTAGGTTCTTTCTTTGATCATGGCTTTCAGGTAGTCCAATAATTTTTAAATTGTCTCTCCTGGATCTATTTTCCAGGTCAGTGGTTTTTCCCATGAGATATTTCACATTGCCTTCTAATCTTTCATTTGTTTGGATCTGTTTAACAGCATCTTGATTTCTCATAAAGTCATTAGCTTCCATTTGCTCCAGTCTAACTCTGAAGGAATGAATCTCCTCAGTGAGCTTTTGAGATTCTTTTTCCATCTGGCAAATTCGACTTTTTAAGGCATTCTTCTCCTCATTGCCTTTCTGAGCCTCTTTTGCCATTTGAGTTAGTCTATTTTTTAAGGTGTTATTTTCCTCAGTCAGGCTGTTGACTGTCATTTCATACTTTTCTTGCATCTTTTTCATTTCTCTTCCCAAATTTTCCCCCACTTCTCTTATCTGCTTCTTAAGGTCCTCAATGGCCTGTAGCCAGCTTGTATTTTCATTTGGGACTTTTGGTGCAGGAGTTCTGACCTCACTGTCCTCCTCCATGCTTTGAGCCTCTTTGCCCCTAAAATAGGAGTCCAATGTTGAACTTTTCTGTTTATTTTGTTTCGTTTGCCTAGGCATATTGCCACTTAATTACTTGATTTTTGGGCTTGTTGCCACAGTAGGACTCTGCCACCAGACAGGGGAGCTTCCGCCCAAACGTGGGGTCTTCACAACTTCCACCAGTTGTGTGGCCTCTGTAAAGCCTCCACCCACTCTGGCAAGTTGGATACCCACCCCAAACTTCCCCCCAGACCACAATCCAGATCCAGGCAGTTTAAAGCAAAAGCGATTAACCCCCAGACTGATTGCTGGATCTTCCTACAGTTAAACTCGCAGACCAGGAGCTAGAGCCACTACTGAAGCTGCAAAATGGCTTCTGTGCAACTGTTTCTTCAGCAGCTTTTTGCCCCCAAGGGAGGAAGCCACGTGTTCCCCAAATACTGGTCCCAAAGTCCATAGGGCACTAACCTCTCACTTTGTCCTAGGCATATCTGTGCTGATAATTCTGGAATCGCCACAATTGCTGGTGTTGTGGGGTCGCTCCAGCCAGCTGAAGGCCCGGCCGCCCTGGGGCTGAAACCGCGGACCTGGGCTCGACTCTGCAGGCTGCGCTGTCGGTTCCCAGCGTGCTGTGCTGCCTGTTCTCAGAGCGCTGCGCTGGCCGCTCCCTGCAGGGCTGCTGGGCTGTCCTGAGCAGGAGGTTAGCTTCTCTGTGCCGTTCTGTGGGTGCTGTGGCTCCAGAAGTTATTTGGAGCTCCCTTTCACATTGTTTGAAATTTGTGTGGGGCAGAGCACATTGGAAATGCTGTTTCTACTCCGCCATCTTGGCTCCGCCCCCTCCAGGCTAAAAAAACCTTTTTTTAAAAAATAGAGTAGCATCTCATTTATGGGCACCTATTAGGGATGGCAGTCAACTGGGCAAGGTCTGTCAGCTGCTGGTCAAATGACCAGAAGTACTTGAGCAAAAATGGAGATTTGCAACAGCAAAACTTGCAACAGCACACTGTGCCATACACATGAGATTCTAACAGATAGGGTTGCAGAACCTATATGTGCTATGGGACCAATACCTATAATGCATTAAGGTCATTGGAAATCTTCCTAGGTTTTCTGTATTGGGGGCATAGGTTTCCAGGCATTGAAACAAAACTATTTGGGGATAGATAGATAAATAATAGTCACCTAGAGGTAAAGTAATTGACTTTTTCTTTGCTGAAAGGGTTGGGATACTACCCTCTTACTATGTTTAAATATGAGATAACATATGTAAAGCACTTCAGAAACCCTGGAGCTCTATATAAATGTGAATTATTGTTGTTCTTACTGTCTTAAATATTCTTTTAAAAATGCTTATTAGACACTTCAGGCTGCAGAATAGAATCTAATTTTTCTGGTGAAAGATTAAATGAGATTGTGACTTTCCCAGAAAGAGAATCTGGATAATGGTATAAAACTTTATATTATTATTAAATCTTCAAGATTGAACATGGCCCACCTGTTCTCAGTTGACATCACCATTACTATCTCATGGAAAAACTTTGTATTAATCCACGTTATAAGCTTTTATTATAGTATTGTCTATGTATTTCCTAATCTTATTAGGGTTAAATTTTGAGTAGCACACAATCTTGAGTTAGGAGGCTTGGGTTTGAATCCTAACTCTGTCTCTTACTCCTTTATACTACCAACATGGAAAATGTAAGGAAAATCGATTTCCACAAACTCTGCATCTGCTTTGCCCGCTCTCTTTCTCTCCTATGCTGTCTGTATGAAAGATATTAAGTAAGTCATGTATTTTGAGATATTTGTCAAATAATGATGATAAGTATGCACTTAGCCTTCCATATTCTCTCAGTCATATTCTTTCATTCTCTCCTTTCTCTCTCTCTCTCTCTCTCTCTCTCTCTCTCTCTCTCTTTCTCTCTCTCTCTCTCTTTCTGTCTCTCTCCTCTGTGTGTGTGTGTGTGTGTGTGTGTGTGTTCTCTAAGACTAGTGGGTTCAGGAGGTAATTTGACTGTGATCAGACATATATTCCATGGCCAAGTAAGTTTCTCTCTCTTTGAAACCAACATGTCTCCTAAGGTGATCAGATTCATATTCTCATCAATACTGTTCTATAACCAATTGAATTGGCATTCAGTAAAAGTTAGATTACAAATATATACTTCATATTCAAACCATAAAGCTGATTTCTTTTCTATCTCTCTCCAAACAGTATTTTGGAATGGAAGCTCCTGAGACTAGAAAAAAATATTTGGCTTGTGTTGTGTGTAACTTCTCACACTGCCATGAGCAAACACATTTGAAGACTTAATAAAACCATTTTGATGATGAAGACATATTTAAAAATCAATTATTTGAACACTTTTAATAGTTATGTTCTTTAATATTAATGTGCTTAGAGGTACATGAGGGCAGCAACATGCTGTAGTGGGAAATGCTAAACTGAGAGTCAGATGACCATGGTCCTGGCTCTGCTGTTAATTAGTTGTACAACCTTGAGCAAGGCGTTTTACCTATCTTGGCCTCTATTTCATCCTCAATTAAACGAAGAGCTGAAATCCATCTCTAAGAATCTATGTCAATTCCTTTTTCTTACTTTTCTTCAATGGCAAAAGATTCCCAGAAATAAGAAATGATTGCCAACTCCTTATTTCAGAAATTACCTCTATTCCCAACAAAAGTCAATGGGCATTCCTCAACAGCTTAATCCCTTATTCCTTTGTGAATATTTCCCTGATTAAGTCAGAAGGTACAAACCCACCACTATCTTTATCTCAATCATAAACACTTACCTTGCCTATAATTCCCCAAGAATGGAAAAAATCAAATAGGCAAATTAATTGTATGATGTGGTGACTGGTGGAACAACTATAGGATATATGAGAGTTTAGACATAATGTAATGGGGGAAGAGTTGATGGAATCACTAGGATAATAATGCTATGAACTCTATAGGCCCTTAATAAGTATTGGTTAATCATTAAGGTATTAAGAGGAAAAAAATCACAAATTCAGAGTCAATGAGTAGAAAGGAACTTAGGTAACTAGAGGCAGTTGGTGACGTGAAAGGAATTCTTGTTTTGGAGTTAGTGGACCTGGGTTAAAATCCTGATTCTGCCATTTAATAACTATGGGATATGGAACAAGTCATTTAACATCTCTGGCCCTAAGTTTCCTCTTCTGTAAAACAAAACAAAACAAAAATGGGGGGAGGGTTGGACTTGATGTCTGAGGTCCCTTGTAGCTCTAAATTTATGATCCCATAATTTACAAGGGTTTTATCTAGATCATATAGAAGGCAGAGATAGGATAATGTGAAGACATTATTGGGATTTGATTTTTGCATTAATATAAGAAAGTAGCCAGAGTTGGCCTATAATGGCAGTGATTGCCTGGATAAAGTTGTCTGTTCTCTGTCATTGGAAGCATTCCAACAGAAGTCAAATGATCACCTGTCAACCAAGAATTAGAGGGGATACCTGTATTGAACAGCAACTGGTCAATGAGTGTACTCTAATGTCTTTTGAAACTTGAAGACTGATTCTATTCTGACCTTCAATTTTATGGATAAGGAAGAGGAGGCCCAGAGAGTTTGAGGGACTTGCTCAACATTCCACAGCAAGGAAATGACAGGACTAAGAACTTGAAACTTGGTGTCCTGAAATTTTATCTAGTACTGTTTCCATTGAGCTAAACTGACTTCTTCAATACCTTAGACATTCCCTAGTGTGCATTTTTAAATATCTGGCCCTCATTTCAAGAATAAAACCCTTCATGGTTTTACCTTGTTTTCTATGCAAAAGAGCTGTGACATGAAGTATAGACTTGTCCAATGCATTTAATATCACCCTAATTCAAATATTTTGTCACCAGTCTCCCAACTCAATAATAGAAGAATGAATAAAGATACCTTGTAGTGGAAAGGGATTAAAAGCCTCAGAAATAGCAAAACCAGCACATGATAATAGGTTCCATGATCACTATGTCCTTTCTCTGAATAATAGCCACAGATTCATCGATTTCATTGTCTTCATATACCTGTTTTAAAAAACAAACACCCAAATGCAATTGCAAACCAAAAATCCAGAATCCACCAATTCCTCTGAGGATGCACCATATCCCAACTTAAAGCTAAGTATATGTAATATTGTGGCTTAGTTTTCAATGCAGTAGCCTAGAAACTCAAAATAATATTTGGTTGTTATACAAATATTTAGGGAGAGTTTTCCTACTGAGGATGATACCCTACTCCATCTTATGAGCATGTTATTCTTTTTTTTTTTGGAAGGGCAATTGGGGTTAAGTGACTTGCCCAAGGCCACATGGCTAGTAAGTGCTAAGTGTCTGAGCCCAAATTTGAACTCAGGTCCTCCTGACTCCAGGGCTGGTGCTCCTCATTTAAAGTGGAATATTGATCAAGACTTTTTCATTCATTTTCAGAGGTGATTTGTATGTTCGAGGACCCACTTTTTAACTAGATCCTTCAAACTCTTGATGCTTAAAACTGTGGTTATTCTTTTTTTTTTCTTAAAGCAATTGGGGTTAAGTAATTTGCTCAAGGTTACATGGCCAGTCATTATTTGTGTGTGGGTGCTCATTTTCTGAGGCTGGATCCGATTTCGGGTCATCCCAACTCCGAGGCCAGCACTCTTACTCACTGCGCCACCTAGCTGCCCCTACTGTGGTTATTCTTAACCGTGTTGTTAAGTTCTGGAAGAACTGCTCACAAGTTTGTTAACAATTTACTTCCAATTTTTCAATGACTTAGCTTCTATACGATATGTTTATTTTGGGATGTCAGCCCCATGTAGTTTAAAGATAGAGTCTTAAACAAGTAAACAAGGAATCGGGGGCGGCTAGGTGGCACAGTGAGTAGAGCATCGGCCCTGCAGTCAGAAGGACCTGGGTTCAGATCTGGCCTCAGGCACTTAACACACACACAAATAAAAAACCTAGCTGTGTGACCTTGGACAAGTTACTTAACCCCAATCACCCTGCAAAAGGCAAAAAAACCAAAAACAAACAAACAAGGAATCAGGAGTACAAGATGTGGGAGACGTCAAGGACACTAGATTAATCACTCAATTTATGTCATTGAATTTCTTATCAATGAGAATTACTAACACTTTAAAAAAATCCTAAATACAACAATACAACAAACATGCTAAACACGTAGTCAGCATCTTCCAAGCCCAAATATTTGCATAAATAAAAGCTATCAGTTCCATATTCCCTACTTGAGATCAATAGGGTACATATTGTTATTTTACATTATCTGTTTCCTCCTTGGTGTTAATTCTCTCTTATCCCTAAAACAGAACTGTCTTTGATCCAGGTCTGCATTGATAAAATTTATTAAGCACTAATCTGCTTGTCCTCCACTTAAAGTGCACCATAACTCGAAGTGATTGGGCTTCATTTTTTATTGCTTTGGTTAAAATGTAACATTACTGTTATCTCCTTGTAGGTGTTGCCTATACCCTTCCTGACTCCAAGCTTTGTATATCCAGCATCATATCTACTGATATTTCTCTCCTATCATGGCTACAAATGAAGCTGTGAGAAATTTGTCTGATTTAGTAGATAGAAGCTTATTTTAAAAGGGGGGGGGAGGCAATGAAGTGAAGTTAGGAGATTTACTTCCAAGAAAGACATGAATAAGAATTATGGGCTATTTGGGTATTTTGGGGAGGGGAGAAGGAAAGGATAACTAGTATTTTGCTCCAGTTATTGAAGGAACAGGATGTTCTTTCTTTCCCTGGGGACAACTAAAGGAAATGAGAACTAAATTTAATGTTCTCATGTTTTAAGTTAGTGCCTTAAGTTTACATGCTCTTGTCACTGTGCCATCCACTAGGAAGACCTAGACTTTGTATTCAGGTCTGTTAGCTTGATAATCACTGACATTTTATAGCACTTAATTCTTTATAAAGCAGTTTCTTTAAAACAATTTGAGGTAAGTAGTGAAAGCATTTTTGTCTTTCTATAGATGAGAAAACTGAGTCAGAGATATGAAATAGCACTCCCAAATCACATGATTAGTGCATGACAAATCCAGGATTGTGACCCAGGTCTTCTGATTTGGAATCTGATGTTCTTTACATTCATTCATTCAGCTATCACATATTAAGCATGCAATATGTATAAGATACTGTGCTGGGAACTGGAAATACAAAAACAAAATTTAAAACAGTCCCTGTCCTTATGGGAAAGAAAAAGAAAGAAAGAAAAAAATGTGTATGTCAATGATAGCAAGTTGGTCAGTAGGAGAGCTTAGTGTGGATGAATGAATGAATGAAAGTAGTTATTAAGCACTGTAATGGTAATGGTAATTTGAAGATCTTACCTACCCCTTAATAGACCTAAGAGAACTTGAAGACTTACCCTGATTTGAAGATCTTCCCTGTCCACTAATAGGCCAAATGTAATTACATTGAATCTGTGGTTAGGAGGAATTTGCTGAAGGATGGAACAGAGACCACAGGAAACTGGGAGTCAGAGCAGCTACAAGGTTGGGAGAGAGAGGACGGCAGGCAAACACACAGATAAGCCTGTGAGTGTTGGTTTGTGGGAAGGCTAAATGATGGTATAGCTCTCTGCTGCATTGTGGTGTATTAACTTCTATGTTGCTATGACAAATCCAGTTTCCTAGTGTTGGGATTTGGTTTTCTGCTGTCTGAAAAATGTTTTGCCTCTGTCTTCTATATGGAGAGTCTGTTATATTTTGTGATTGAGAATTATGCCGGTATATTTATGGTCATAATTGTCACTGTGAATATTTCATTAATGCTACAAGCATTTACTTTGTGCTACGTGCTGAAAATACAAATAAAAAAGTAAGACAGCCTCTGTTCTCAGGGAACTCACTTTCTAATATGAAAGACGACACATATGGAAAGTTTCAGCTGCATGTCAGATGGAATAGTCCCAAAGTCCCTAAGGTAGATACTTTGAAAATGCAAGATTTTTTAAAACATTTCTTTTCAGATCAATAAGACCAGGACTTTTCCTAAGCAAAACAATGAATTAGGTAACTTTTGACTTTAAAGAATGAATGAGTAGCAATGATAGAAAAGACTATCTCTCTACTTTATGTCTAGTGCTAGAAATGCCTCTAACAAGAGATAAAGTCTTTCATTCCACAATTAGAGGTAAAGTTCTATGATCTATATAGCATTTGGGGTCAAACATCACAATGAATAAAGTTTATGTTAAGATGCAAATATCTGATAAGTTCTTATAATAGGTTTTGAAGGAGGGAGAGAATAGAGGAAATAGCCCTGCTGGACAGGCGTATAGATGAACGCATGCACATACATGAGTATGCATTTACTAAATGCTTACTATACCATAAGCACTATAATAAATTCTAGGGACACAAACAGCAAAAGTGAGGTAGTTCTTCCTTTCAAGGAGCTCTAATGGAGGTTATGAGTTAAGCTGCAAGGCTTAATGGGGTAAATATGAGTTAAGCTACAAACTAATACAGATGGAAAGGCCCAGGGTTCCTTAAGGTACAGAGGCATTTCAAATGATATTGCACCAGGTTCTGGAGGGTATGGTGATGGGGCTGATGGTAAGGCTTAGAGAATCTTGGGATGCAGTAAGGTAGCTGGAAAGGCCAGCTAAGTAAAAAAATAAATAAATAAAAATGAGTAAGCAAAGGAGAAAGAACCCAACCAAAGATAGTCACTATGGGGATAAGAGAAGATCTGGGTTCATATTCAGAGAAAGATAATGGAGCTAAAAAAAGCCACTCCTTTTTAAATGAGAAATGTCAAATGGTCCCAAGCAAAAAAGAGCTCTTGGAAGAACTTAAAAAGGACTTTGAAAATAAAATAAGAGAGAGATCAAGATAAAATTAGAAGAAAAATAAGAGTAATCCAAGGAATCAAGAAAGTACTGAAAAGAAAGTCAACCAACTGGAAATAGAGAATGAAAACTTTAAGAAAGAAAATATTTCCTTGAAAACTAGAATTGGGCAAGGGAGGCTAATGATATTCTGAGATAATTTTTTTAAAAAAGGATCTTGATATAGTAATACAAGAAATTACCAAGAAAATTGCCCTGAAGTTCTAGAACAAGAAGGCAAAACAGAAATAGAAAAAAAAATCCACTGATCACCACCTGAAAGAGACCACAGGAGGAAAACTTACAGGAATATCATAGCCAAGTTTCAAAACTCCCAGATTAAGGAGAAAATATTGGAAGCCACAAGAAAAAAATTTTTTTAAAAAACATCATGGAGTTACAATAAGGATTACACAAGACCTAGAAGCTACTATGTTGATAGATTGTAGGTCTTGGAATATTATATTTCAGAGAGCACAAGAACTGAGGTTATGAGCAATGGTAACTTACCCAGCAAAGCTAAGTATAATCCTGAATGGGGGAAAAATGGACATTTAAGAAACTCAAAGACTTTCAAGTTTTTGTGACAAAACCCCCAGAACTTAAAGGGGAATTTGACATATAACATCCAGGAGATATATAAGGTAAATAATAAAGACCAATTATAACAGATTCAATAAGGTCAAATTGTTTACTTTGTATACATGAAAATATGAGCAGTACTCTTGTGATTGTCATCATTATTTGGGTAATTTGAAAGAAGAAAAATAAAACTGTAAGGAGAGATAAAAAGGAGTAATTATCTCATACAAATGAGGCATAATAGGAAAGACTGATACAGAAGAAGCTAGTAGGGGGGAGGGCAGGTAATGCTGGAACTTTACTCTTATTACAAATGGGTTAAAAATGGAACTACATACATACATACATACATAAACACACACACACATATGTATATATATAGAGAGAGAGAGAGAGAGAGAGAAACAGAGAGAGACAGAGAGAGAGAGAGACAGAGAGAGACAGAGAGACAGAGAGAGACAGAGAGAAAGAGAGAAAAAGAGAGAGAGAGAGAGAGGGAGGGAGGGAGAGAGAGAAGGGCATTAAAAACCTCCACATTCAGTGGGGCGGCTAGATGGTGCAGTGAGTAGAGCTGGCCCTGGAGTCAGGAGGACCTGAACTCAAATGTGGCCTCAGACACTTAACACACACACACACAAGCTAGCCGTGTGACCTTGGGCAGTTTACTTAACCCCAACTGCCCTCCAAAAAAACCCAAAAAACAAAAAACAAAATCCTCCACATTCAGAAAGAAATAAGAGGACAAGGGGATACGATGGGGGAGAGGATAAAGGAGGGACTCAGAGGACGGGTAGGTTAAGGAATAGGAGGGCAAGGGAGCAGGTATAAATAAAGCAGAGGAGTAAGGGGGGATAGGGTAAATAGTGTGAAAAGGACAATGAGGAAATATAGGAAGGAGGAAAATAATAAGTAATTTTAGCTTAGAATGTGATTTTGGGATGAATTTGCCTATAAAATGAAAATAGGAGATTAAAATTTTGAATTCAACAATATGTTGGTTTCAGGAAACATTATAAAAATGAGAGACGCACACAAAGATAAAATAAAGGGCAGGAGTAGAATTTAGCATGTAAAAAAAGCAGGGATAATAATAACGATCTCAAAGTTAATGTTAAAATAGATTTATTTAAAAGTGAAAAATATAGAAACTACACTGTCAGCAATATTATTCCATATTGTTTTAGACCATTTAAAATGCCTAGACAATATAAAATACCTAAGCATATACCTGCCAAAACAGACACAGGAACTATATGAAAATAAACATAAAACACTTTTTATGCAAATGAATTCAGATCTAAATAATTGAAGTAATATTTAGTGTTCATGGGTAGTTAAAGCCAATATAATTTTCAAAATGACAGTTTTACTTAACTAATCTATTTATTTAGTGTTATTCCAATTAAATTACTAAAAAATATTTTAATGAGTTAGAAAAAGAACAAGTCTATTTGGAAGAACAAAAGGTCAGTAACTTCAAAGAAATCGGGGGAAAAGATGTAAAGAAAGTAGATTCGAAAGTATCAGACTTTAAACTATATTACAAGATGAGAGCATTATTGAAATCCAAAAAGGATAATTTTGATTGTTTTAAATTAAAATTTTCTTTCATTAATAAAACATATGTAGCCAAGAACAAATGGAATGTAGAAAATTGGCGGGGGTGGGGAACTTTCATAGACAATCTCTCAGATAGGATATGATTGGGTTGGAATATTGTTGTGGTGCAGGAATGATGAGCTGATTACTTTAGAAAAACTTGGGAAGACTTGGACATATGAAGGAACAGGTAATCCACCTTCAAAGAAACAGATGGTAGGAGGAAATAAGTATAGTATGGTCTTACATATATGTGTTTGAGTGTATATGTGTATATATATTTATGTTTATAGACATCTATGTATATCTATATCTATCTATCTATCTATCTATGCTTAATTGTAGCCTTCTTTAGATTTTGGGGTGGGGGAGAAGGGAAAAAATAAAGTAAAAAGTGCACAGCAGAGAACAAAAGAAAACCAACAAGGAAGTAAAGATGGGCAGTTTTGTAAACAATGTGTAGTATTTATTATACAGGTTTTCTTGAAATGGGAATTTATTGTTTTATATTGAACCTTCTTTTATGGTCTGCTGTATACATAGCAAAATTTTTTCTTTTCTCATTTTGTATTTAAATTTAAAATAAAAAAAATTTTATTAAAAAAAAATCCAAAACCTATTGTAAGGACTTTGTTATTTTTAGTCATTTTCAGTTGTATCTTACTCTTCGTGACCCCATTTGGGATTTTCTTGACAGATACTGAGATGGCTTGCAATTTCCTTCTCTAGCTCATTTTATCAGTTATTTACATCTTAAGATAAACTTCATTTATAGTGATACTGCCCCCAAAGTTATACAAATTGTAAAACTTACCTGTAATTGTGAAATGGCAGCCCCACCCCACCTTGTTGGTAGCATTTCTGACACCAGACATCAGGTAGGGGAGATATTCTTTTTCTAGGGTTTACTTCACAATATTCCTAAAAGGTGGTCACCTATTCCTAGGTCAGCCTTGTGGAATAACAGCATTGGTGGACTTCTAAAAGAGCTTATTCTTGTACTCTCAAGACAGTTTGAATAGTATTCAACAGGGAAAACCTCAGGATTCTTTATTAATCTAGTTTTTGAAATTAAAGATAAAGTACCCTACTTAATTGTGACCATTTCAAAGTGTGATAGAATATAATTTCATAAGGAAATAAATTCCAGTATTTTAGGAATATTAGTATGGCTTCTATTAGCTAATGTTTCCTTACATGAATCACTCTAGCTAAACCAGAATCCTGGAATCATAGATGGTATTATCTTATAAAAATCTGAAACATGAAATTCCCCAATAAGAGCATCATAAAATCTAGATCCAGAAGGGACCTCAGAGATTATCTAATCCAACCTCCTCATTTTATAGATGAGGTACCTGAGGCAAAGAGAGGCTGATTTGCCCAAGACAGACACTGCCCTTCAAGGTAACCAGTGACTTTTTTTTTTGTAGGCTAGTTCTTTACTAATATTTAATTTTTTCTCTGTCCCCTGAACATATTTTATGTTTTCCAAGTTCCAAGTCTTTGCTGCTACCATTTCGCTGACCTAACCTAGCCTATTCTCCTTCTATTCAAATCTTACCCATTCTTTTTTTTTTTATAACAATCTGTAGTATTTATTATATATAGGTGTTCTTGAAATGGAAATTTTATTTTTTTTTTAATTTTTTTCTTTTTTTTATTTTAAACAAATGCTTTATTAACTTCTGTTTTACATCATTCATTTCCGCCAGATTTTGGGTTACATTCATTTTCCCCCCGTTATTCCCCTACCCAGCCTCCCAGAATAGCAGTCCCACAAGATATCACTTCCTCCAATCTGCTCTCTCCCATACTTTCTCCCATACCCCCCTCAACTTTTCCATTAGAGGAAGGTGAATCTTTGTGTCCCAAAGCCTGCATATCTTATCTCCCAATTATAAGCAAAAGAGTATTAATAATAGTATTTGTATATATTTGAAACATTTAATGTTAAGACCTCGAATTTCAGATCCAGTTCCTTCCTCCCTTGTCACCCATTCCTTCTGGGGAGATAAGTAATTCAGTATATGTTGTACATGTCTAGCTATGCAAAACATTATCATAGTAGATATATTGTACAAGGCTGCTTATAATTCCCTCCCACTCATCCCACCCCCCACCTGGTCCATTCCCTACATGATCCTGTCCCTCTTCTATAGTGGGTACTTCCAACCTCCCCTCCCCCCAAGGATGCCCTCCCATCCATCATCCCTCCTCTCATCCCCCTTCCCCCTATTCTGCTGCAGGTTGAGATATCCCATTTAGTATGTATGTCATTCTCTCCCTGAACCAAATTCAATGAGAATGTGGTTTTGCCTTTTTGCCTTCCTATTCTCCCCCTCCCTTGCAACCACTTCCCCTTGCTTCTTCTACATGAGATAGTTTACCCTACCCTGTCTCTCCCCATCTCCTCTTGCCACTTTCCTCTCTCACCTCATAATTTCATCCCTTGAGTATTCTCCCTTCCCAACAAATTCAACCTATGCCCTCTATCCATATATACACACATTCACATATGTATTCATATGACCACACACCCTTCTTCCATTATTTTCATAGTGAGAAAGATATCATCAGTCACAGTTATTGCTTTTCCATATAGGAATGTAAATAGTTCAACTTTGATAAGTTCCTTTTGATTTCTTTTCCCTGATTACCTTCTCAGGCATCTCTTGCTTCTTGTGTCTGGATGTCAAATTTTCTATTCAACTCTGGTTTTTTCCTCAAGAATGCTTGAAAGTCCTCTATTCCACTGAATGACCATATTTTCCCCTGAAACAAAATACTCAGTTTTGCTGGGTAGGTGACCCTTGGGTTCATTCCCAGTTCTTTTGCCCTCTGGAATATCATATTCCATGCCCTTCGATCCCTCAGTGTAGAAGCTGCCAGGTCCTGGGCTATTCTGATTGTGTTTCCACAATATTGAAATTGTTTCTTCCTGGCTGCTTGTAGTATTTTCTGCTTGATCTGGGGATTCTGGAACCTGGCTATAATGTTCCTGGGAGTTTTCTTTTTGGGATCTTTTTCAGGAGGTGATCTCTGGATTCTTTCAACCTCTATTTTGCCCTCTGGATCTACAACATCAGGGCAATTTTCCTTGAGAATTTCTTGAAGGGTGGTTTCTAGGTTCTTTGATCATGGCTTTCAGGTAGTCCAATAATTTTTAAATTGTCTCTCCTGGATCTATTTTCCAGGTCAGTGGTTTTTCCCATGAGATATTTCACATTGCCTTCTAATCTTTCATTTGTTTGGATCTGCTTAACAGCATCTTGATTTCTCATAAAGTCATTAGCTTCCATTTGCTCCAGTCTAACTCTGAAGGAATGAATCTCCTCAGTGAACTTTTGAGATTCTTTTTCCATCTGGCAAATTCGACTTTTTAAGGCATTCTTCTCCTCATTGCCCTTTTGGGCCTCCTTTGCCATTTGAGTTAGTCTATTTTTTAAGGTGTTGTTTTCCTCAGTCAGGCTGTTGACCCTCATTTCATACTTTTCTTGCATCCTTCTCATTTCTCTTTCCAATTTTTCCTCCACTTCTCTTATTTGATTTTTAAAGTCCTTCTTAAGGTCCTCTGTGGCCTGCAACCCGCTCATGTTTTCCCCTGGGGCTTTTGGAGCAGGACTTCTGAACTTACAGTCCTTTTCCCGCTCTATGCCCCCAAAATAGAAGTCTAGGGTTGCATTTTTCTGTTTCCTTTGTCTTGACATGTTGCCACTTGATTACTTGACTTTTGGGTTTGTTGCCACACTATGGCTTTAAGGCCAGATAGAGGAATTTTTGTCCTGAACGTGTGGGGGGCAACTTCCATTTCTGGCAAGCTGTAAACCCACCCACAACTTCCACCCTAGATCACAATCCAGATCCAGGGAGGTTAAAGCAAGAGTGATTACCCCCCAAGACTGATCGCTGGATCTCCCTACAGTTCGAAGGCCAGGAGCTGGAGCTGCCTCTGAAAACTACAAAATGGCATGTCTCCTCAGTGGCTTCTAGCCCCCGGGGAGGAAGCCGACGCATTCCCCAAATGCTGGTCCCAAAGTCCATAGGACACTAACCTCTTACTTTGTCCTAGGCATGTCTATGTTGATAATTCTGAAGTCACCACAGCTGCTGGTGTTCTGGGGTGTCTCCAGCCAGCTGCTGGCCCTGCCGCCCTGGGGCTAAAACCTCAGCTCACGGGGAGCTGGGCTGCGCGCTTCGTGTTGCCAGCTCTCAGGTCCTTCCTGCAGGGCTGCTGGGCTGTCCTCAGCGAGAGGTTAGCTTCTCTGTGTCGTTCTGTGGGTGCTGGGGGTCCAGAAGTTGTTCAGAGTCCCCTTTTACATAGTTTGGGGGGAATCTGGGGGCAGAGTGACTTGGATGAGCTGCTTCTACTCCCGGAAATTTATCTTTTCATATTGAATCCTCTCCTATGGTCCCAAGTGAGGTTACAAGGAGGATTGGTGGTGTCCGCTTCACTGTTTACTCTAGAAAAAACCGGAACTCAAATTCTTATAGAAGTGAATGTTGGGTCAGCTAAGTGGCGAACCAGCCCTGGAGTCAGGAGGACCTGAGTTCCAATCTTACCCATTCTTTAAGACCCAGTTCAATTTCCACCTCCTCCACAAAGCCTTCCAAGGCTATGCCAACCCAAAGAAATAGTTCCCTCCTTGAGAGTCCTCCCCACCTTCTGCCCCACAGTATTAATTGTTTTTTACCTGTCATTTGATACTAACATACCTACTTGAACTGTAGTTCTTTTCCCACATGTACAATGTGTCTTATCTCTCTAATTAATCTATAAGCACCTCGTCGGAAGGTATTTTGTCTTGTACTTTGCATCCCTCACAAGTTTGGCATGAGATTTTGCACATCGTAGATATCAAATAAATATTTATGGATGCTGATAATGATAATTTTGTATTGTTTTGAGATACATTGATTTACCTTGTGCTGTAGCACAGGGTATATAAATTATCCTGGAATTAAGTTGCCTGAATCTGAATCTATAAAAATTCCAGTTTTTTATTTTTAAGTCTACCCTTACTAAAATGATGTTAGAAGCTTTGGGAAGGGCCCCAGACTGTTGACTTTTTTTTGTGTGGATCTGTGATTTCATTTCTCTAGGGAACTCCCTCCACTAGTGCAGATGGGCAATTTTTCTTCAACTTATGATCTTAGAGAGTTATTTGGGGGAGGGAGTGTTGCATACTGAGAGGTTAAAGGACTTGCTCTCAATCAATATGTGTCAAAGAAGTGATTTGAACCCAGGTAGTACTTCTTTAGACACTACTAGACCATGCTGACTCTCATTAACTTATTAACAGCTGCTTAAACAGCAAGCTAGGGAAATCTCTACAAGCTACTGGCAACAGCTGCTGAAAACTAGTAAGGTACCCTATCTTTTTTTTTAATTAAATTTCATGTTTATTTTTAAAACTTCCTCATTTCCACAAGATTTTGAGTTACAAATTTTCTCCCCATTTTCCCCTACCCACCACCCCAAAACAGCGATCTCACTGAATATCCCCTCCCTCAATCTGCTCTCTCCCATATCTTTCCCCATCCCCTGTCTGACTTTCCAGTAGGGCATGGTGGATCTCTGTGCCCCAGTGCCTGTATATCTTATTTCCCAGTTACATGTAAAGCAATAATAATACTATATATTTGATTTTAAAACTTTGAATTCCAGATTCTTTTCCTTCTTCCCTCCTCACTCACCCTTACTGGGAAGATAAACAATTCAATATAGGTTGTACATGTATAGCTACGCAAAACATTTCCATAGTGGATATATTGTGAAAGACTGACTATATTTCCCTCCATCCTATCCCACCCACACTTGTTCTATTCTGTACTTTGATCCTGTCCTTTTTCAAAAGTGGGTGCTTCCAACCTCCTTCCCCCTAGCCTGTCCTCACTTCCATCATCCCGAGTCTCATCCCCACCCCCCTACTCTCCTGTAGGGTGAGATACCCTATTTAGTATGTATGTCATTCCCTCCCTAAGCCAAATTCAATGAGAATAAGGTTTACCCATTCCCTTTTGCCTTCCTGTTCTTCCCCTCTACTGCAACCATTTTCCCTTGCTTCTCCTATATGAGATAATTTACCTCATTCTGTCTCTTCCCATTTCCTCTCCTTATATTCCTCTCTCACCTCTTAATTTCTTAAGTTACCCTATCTTAGCAGCCAGTTGAACCAGCTTGTGTAAAGACTCCCATTTGGGGAATGATTTTATTTATAATAAAAGGTTGATTTTTATGCCACAATATATACAATCAGTGATGTATAGGATAGACACTCTAGGGACAAGCCCTTAGTTTATCTTTCTCTATTAATAAGACCTTAAAGAATTAAATAAGAGGAATGCATTCTTACTTTTTTTTTATGAACAGGAAAAAAATCATGTTTCAACTTCCTCTCACAAAATTAAAACTAAGCCACACACCTCACATCCCATGATTCTTTGGAGTCCCTGGAGTTCAACACCCATAAAATTGTTGCTCTGGAGGCTAGAATTCTTTTGAAGTTGCTGTGCACAGAACCATCTGACAAGGGCACTTAATAAGCATTGCTGAGTGATGCTACCACTGTATTATTAACACAAGCAGGAGAAATTCCTGTGGATTTCCATTCATATCACTGCATATACCAAAGATGATGATGCAATTGCCTTATAAAGTCCACATCTTAGGATCATCCCTTAAAGAAACTTTATCCCTGAAACACTTGCAAATTGCACATTTGATATATAGTATACAGGAGCTTCTAATATCATATCTTTGAGAGAAATTTACTATTTCTTCTTGGGAAAAAAGTTATTTGCAAGTTTCTTTTAGAGAGACTTAAAAGGGAACACAGAGTGATAATGGATAAAGCTAAATGCGTTTGGTCAAAAAAAGAACCCAGTGGTGATGATTTATAAAGGTAACAGAAATTTAACAAACCTGATTGCTAAAACAGTTGTGTAAGGCACTCTCAAACATTTGGCTGAGGTAATTCTTTTAAAAATAAACCATATAGGTCACATAGTGCTAATAAAATATGTTGATGAATCTTGGAGTAGTGCCCTGATTATCTCTCCATGGGGAATGAAGAACTCATTAACATGAGCTCCATGTCACTCTCCCCTGCCCTGTTCCTGGAGCATTCTCTAGACTGGCTTGGTATAAAAGGGGGGAAAGAAAATTTATGTAGTTGGCCAAGTTTCTAATGAATAGCTCATCTAAACATGAAGATTAGACTTACATGATATGAAAAGACTTCTATCCTTTGGAATCTGAGGCTCAGAGAAATGAAATGAGTTGCTCAAGGACATACAACTAGAAAGTGGCAGATTTAGGAATTAACCTCAGGTTCTCTGATTGCAAATCCAAGGCAATTTTCACCATGTCACACTCCTCCCCCATCAAATTCCATCCCTCCCCCTCCATCCCACCTCCAGGAAATTGATACTGGTTAGGGGTGGGAGGACAGAGGTAAAGAAACTTAGTGAAAAAACCTTTTGTTTTCCTAAAAAACCTTTTTGTTTGTATGCTATCTAAATGTATACAAAGGTCTTGTGGGTGGCAAGGACAGATTTATCTCACTTTTTTAAAGAGTAGAAATAGCTAAATAGGCAGCTAGGTTGTGCAATGGATAGAGTTCTGGGCCTGGAGTCTAGAAGACTCTTCTTCCGAAGTTCAGATCAGGCCTCAGACACCTAATAACTGTGAGATCCTGGGCAAGTCACCTCACTCTTTGCCTCAGTTTCCTCATCTATAAAATGAGCTGGAGAAGGAAATGACAAACCATTCTAGTATCTCTGCCAAAGAAACACCAAATGGGGTCATGAAGTGTTGAACACAACTGAAAAAAACTGAAAAAAATATTGAACAATGGCTGAATAAGTTGTAGTATATGAATGTGATGGAGTCTTATTGTGCTGTAAGATTTCAAAAAGACATGGAAAGATTTATATGAACTAATACAGTGTAGAGTTAGCAGTGATATTTTTTCTGATTTCCTTTTTAAATTTTTATTAATTTATTAGTTTAGTTTTAGTTGACAAGATTCAATTCCATAGTTCCTTGATTTTCAAATTTCCTTTCCCTCCCTCCCCCCACCTCCCACAAAAGCATATAGTTCAGTATAGGATCTGCAAATACATTCATATTAGACATTAGTCCAATTACAAAGGCATATTGTACTAGGTGAGATGAAAAATGGTAAAGAAGAAATAAAACCAAACAATGAAAAGAAAAAGATCGATTAGTTTGCTTCCATCAGGATTTAAGCTCAGTTCTTTCTAGTTATATCTCTGGATGTTGCATTTCTCTCCTTCATGAGTCTTTCGGGATTGACTTATATCACTGCATTGCTGAGAAGAGTCCAGTCTGTCATAGTTGGTCATCACACATATGTTGTGTCTGTGATTGTATACAAATTTCTCCTGATTCTGCTCTTCTCACTCAGCATCAGTTTGTATAAGCCTCTCCAGGTAAATATGAAAACCGTCTCCTCTTCGTTTCTTATAGCACAATAATATTCCATTACGTTCATATAACACAACTTGTTTAGCCATTCCCCAATTGATGGGCACCCCTATAATTTTCAATTCTTTGCAACCACGAAAAGAGCTACTATAAATATTTTTGTACATATGGGTCTTCCTCCCTCTTCTCTGATCTCTTTGGGATATAACCCTAGAAGTGGTATTGATGGGTCAAAGGGTATGAAATTATTTATAGCCCTTTGGGCATAATTCCAAATTGCTCTCCAGAATGGCTGGATCAGTTCACAACTCCACCAGCAATGCATTAGTGTTCCAATTTGCCCACGTCCTCTCCAGCATTTGTCATTTTCTTGTTTTGTCATCTTAGCCAATCTGACTGGAGAGATGTGGTACCTCAGAGTTGTTTTGATTTGCATTTCTCTAATCAATAGTGATTTAGAGCATTTCTTCATATGCTTATAGATATCTTTAATTTCTTCCTCTGAAAATTGCCTGTTCATATCCTTTGACCATTTATCAATTGGGGAATGACTTGTATTCTTATAGATTTGACTCAATTCTCTGTATAGTTTAGAAATGAGTCCTTTATCAGAGACATGGGTCGTAAAAATTCTTTCCCAATTTCCCACTTCCCTCTTGATCTTGGTTACATTGGCTTTGTTTGTACAGAAGCTTTTCAATTTAATGTAATCAAAATTATCCATTTTGCATTTTATAATGCTCTCTAATTCTTGTTTGGTCCTAAAGTCTTCCCCCCTCCACAGATCTGACAGGTAAACTATTCCTTGCTTTCCTAGATTGCTCACAGTATCATCCTTTATACCTAGATCATACACCCATTTAGACTTGTGCAGTGATATTAAAAATGAACAATTTTGAGGACATTTAAAAACTGATGAAGAATGAAATAAGCAAAAGCACAACATAAATATCTGTGAATACAACTACTGAGAGAATTTGTTTTGCCTGACTATATTTGTTGTAAGAAAATTGCTTTTCTTTTCCTTTTCCCTTTTTTCTAATCAGTCAGGAATTCGAGGAAGAGAAAATAGATCTCTTATTTTTTTTTAAATAGAGAGGTATAGGGACCGCTACAAATATGAAATGTCATACATTTTCTGATGAGTTCACTGCATTATTAGTTTTTCTTAACTATTTTACTTTGTTATAAGAGATGTCTCACAAAGTGAGAGAAATAAATAACATAAATTAATAAAATGTAAAAATAAAACACATGAGTAAAGCTTCTTTTAAAAAATAGAAAGAGGGCCATGCTACCATGGCCACCATGCTATTGGCAGGCTAGATGTAGACGAGGTCTTTACTTATTTTTAGTTAATTTACTACTCCCTGAACATGTTTTATGCTTTCCTAGTTCCAAGTCCTAGGATGAGCAATCTATTTTCCCCTTCACCTACCTCAAAGAGGGATATTAGATTAGATTACATCTATCCACTACCCCTCAAATCTTTAGTCTAAGGATATGAATACTGTTTTCCTGATAGCACTCAAGGGGGAGGGTAGTTCTTAAACTTGCCAGCTTGGCCCCTTCCTGACAAACACAGATTACACAAAAGAATATTATCAATAGCTAGCAACCCCTTTAATCAAGGAAAGCATAGAATTGGAAAAGTTATCCAGATCAGAATATACCAAAATATAGGAGTGAATAAGTTTTTTAGCTGGGAATGAGCTAAGGTCTCAGTTCAACTAAGGAAAGACGGAACAATCTCATTGAAGAGGAGTCTGTTCTCAGAAGTCTCTAGTGGCAAAAACTAAAAGTCAAAGGACATGATTGGAGCTTAGTCCCATATATATGTGTAGTTCTGGTCTGCCATTCATAAGTCTAAGGTTCTACTCCCTATCACTGTATCTCTCTTGAAGTTCTCTCTCAAACTGTGATCTAAAAATTGAAGTCCCTTCTGCACTCATACAGTGGCTAGGCTCAGCATTCTCTCAGGCAATCAGGAGTTATATCTTCTTCTTCATACACAGTCCAGGTCCCAGAGCCATCCCCAAGGAAAATTGCTACACTTGGGCAGGGTTACACAAATGACAAATAGCAGTGAGGTAATTAAGAGTACTTGCTATTGGATATCTTGTATGTTATTTTATATCTAATTAACTTTTCATAAAAGATAAACACAAGTACATTGGCAATAACAAATGTATTGCTTTATAACCTCTTAATAATAACAGTTTCTTTACTGCTTTTTGTTATTAGTGTAAGCTTGTGGTCATTAAAAGCACAATACAATTTACCAAAAACCATCCAGTCTATTCTCTTCCTCTTTAATTCTGGGCCCACTTTATTATCCATCTACAGTGTCTATCCAAAATATAGATACTAAAGAAATCTCTCTGGGCTCTCTGCCTAATTGCATATCAAAGACTGCAACATGGGTAATACACCTACAAACAATAATAATGAATAACTCATATTCCTTTAGTACTTTTAACCCTTCACAGCCCTTATTTTCACATATTTATTTGACTCACAACTGTTTATAGTAGACTAAGACAGGTGTCCTAGTCACAATTACATGTCTCATAAAGAGCCTAATGATTCAAACAATCCATTTGATAAAATGATGTTGAAGATCTGGGGGCAGCTAGGTGGTGAAGTGAATAGAGCACTGGTCCTGGAGTCAGGAGGACCTGAGTTCAAATCCAGTCCCAGACACTTGAAATTTTCTAGCCATATGACCTTGGGCAAGTCACTTAACTCCAATTGCCTTACCTTCCCTCCTCCAAAAAGACAAAAAAAAAAGATATTAAAATATCTTCAGTTAAAAGCAATCCCTAGGGAGGTTATAAAGCAGACCAGGAAGATAAAAGCTGATTAAGAAGTCACTAGCAAGGCAGGAATGAATGAAAGGGAGACTGAGAATCATTGTTAATTCAATAATTCAAGCAAAAAACAACCACCAAAAGCTCTGCTTCCATTTTGTGACATTTAAAAAGTTTGAGATAGTTTCTGGGTAATTAATCATTTTGTTAATAATGCTAGCATGTTACCAATAAAATGGGTCAGTGACACTCTCGATGCCAAAGACAAATCATGGCAGTGGATTCATAGTTCATATTGCCCTTAGAAAAGTGGGTTTTCCTGAGGATGGCAATCAACTCTGATTGGTTAACAATTAATGAGAGAGAAAGGATATTACAATGAGAAGTGGGCCTATTCTAATGAGGGGCTGGGGGAAAATGTAAGTTTGATTATATGATGTATTTCTAAAAAGTCTCCCTTTAATAGTGTAGTCCTGTGCTAAGAAAGGTAATCTGAGTCTTGATATTTGACTTGCCTTCATAAATCTCCATGCTATTTCAGAAGCCAAACCATAGGGAATAACTAGAACCCAGGACTTTTGACTACCATATTTGTATTCACTCTCAAGATCCCAGAAAGCCCTTCCTTCCTTCCTTCCTTCCTTCCTTCCTTCCTTCCTTCCTTCCTTCCTTCCTTCCTTCCTTTCATTCATTCCTGCCTTGCTAGTGACTTCTTTTTTTTTTTTTTGGAGGGCAATTGGGGTTAAGTAACTTGCCCAAGGTCACACGGCTAGGTTTGTGTGTGTGTGTGTTAAGTGTCTGAGGTCAGATCCGAACTCAGGTCCTTCTGACTCCAGGACCGGCACTCTATTCACTGTGCCACCTAGCCACCCTGCTAGTGACTTCTTAATCAGCTTTTATCTTCCTGGTCTGCTTTATAACCTACCTAGGGATTACTTTTAACTGAAGGTATTTTAATGTCTTTTTTTTTCTTAAAAGTATGCAGCTGTCATATTTCATTTTTTAAAAAGAATTTCTCCTCCATATAAAACCTTCCCTCCTATTCCCCAACTTGGATAAATCATGATAGCAAATTAATTTAGTTTATGCATTTTTCCCAATGTTTGCCTTTTTTTCTCCAAGTGTGCAGTGAATGGTTGAATGTAACTTTAACTTTTTGCTACATCTCTAAAGACACTTCAATTATTAATTATTCAATATTATAGATATCTATGCTAGATTAGTATTCTTATTAATAGAGGTGGACTCTGATTTAAGAAAGTTTTATATAACAAAATGTCAAATTCTAAAGTAGTTAAATTAAGTTGATGATTATGTGCTTAAAAATGTTTCCATATTTAATGAAAGGATTAATCTGTAAATGATGAGTTCCCCTGGTACCCATAAAATAAGATTGAAACTTCATGCATGTATGTGTACATATGTATGTGTTTGGACAAATGGAGTAGAGGAGATAAAGGGACTGAGCAGCAGAGACCACAAACAGCTTTGAGCTGGATGCACCTGCATAAAACAACTAAGATAAAGCATTTAGAATCATAATATAAGAGAGTTCCCTATCAATCTGATAAGCTTACCAGATTTTTTTGATTCTCCACATCTTCTCTCCTGTTAAGAGAGTACAAAACCTTTGATTCTCCATGCCTCCTCTCTGTACAGGAAATTTGTTGTTTTTCAGCTGTGTCAGACACTTTGTAACCCCATAGAACATAGCACACCAGATGCTTTTATCCTTCGCTATCTCCCAAAGTCTGTCTAAGCTCATGTGCACTATTTCCATGACACTCTATCCATCCTATCCTCTGCTGTCCCCTTTTTCTTTCACCTTCAATCTTTCCCAGCATCAGGGTCTTTTACAATGAGTCTTGTTTTCTTATTATGTGGTCAAAGCTTAAGCTTTAACATTTGGCCTTTCAGTGAAAAGCCTGAATTAATTTCTTTAAGTGTTGACTGATTTTATCTTCTTGCTGTCGAAGGGACTTTCAAAAGTCTTCTCTAGTACCACAGTTTGAAAGTGTTGATTCTGTGCACTCAGTTTCCTTATAGTTCAACTCTAACAGCCATATATTGATACTGAAAAAATCATAGATTTGACTATTTGGACCTTTGTTGGCAAGATGATATCTCTGCTTTTTGGTATGCTGTCCAACATAGTTTTCCTTCCAAAGGAGCAAGTGTCTTAATTTCATGGCTGCAATCATTGTCTGAAGTGATCTTGGGCCTGAGAACAGAAAATCTGGCACTACTTCCATTTCTTCTCCCTCTATTTGCCAGGAACTATCAAGAGGCTTCTATAATTTTTCTTCACTTTCTGTCATCAGAGTGGAATCATTTACATATCTGAGATTGTTGATATTTCTCCTAGCAACCTTAATTCTAGCTTTTGATTCATCCAGCCTGGCATTATGTATGATATACTCTGCATATAAGTTAAATAAGGTAACAATATGCAGCCTTGTCATATTCTTTTCTAATCTTAAACCAATCAGTTGTTTTATGTTCAGTTCTAACTATTGTTTCTTGGACTGCATACAGCTTCCTCAGGAGACAAGTAAGTGTAGTACTCCCATCTCTTTGAGAACTTTTGTTGTGATCCCCACAGTCAAAGGCTTTAGTGTAGTCAATGAAGCAGAAGTAGATGTTTTTCTAAAACTCCCTTGCTTTCTTCATAATCCAGTAAATGTTGGCAATTTGGTCTCTGGTTCATCTGCCTCTTCAAAAACCAGACTACTTTTTTGGTAATTCTTGATTCACATTTTACTGAAGCCTAGCTTGCAAAATCTTAAGCATAATGTGAAATTAGTGCCATTGTTCAGTAATTTGAATATTCTTTGACATTGCCCTTTAGTTTTGGGATGTAAAATGATCTTTTCCAATCCAGTGGCCACTTTTAATTTTCCAAATTTGCTGTCATATTGAGAGCAGCACTTTAACAGCATCATCTTTTAGGTTTTTAAATAGCTCAAGTTGAGATTCTGTCACCTGAGGTTCTGTGCCTTATTGTTAGCAATGCTTCCTAAGGCCCACTAGACTTCATTCTTCAGGATGTTTGACACTAGATCAGTTACCACACCATGGTGGTTTTCATTGATATTAAGATCTTTCTTGTATAGCTTTTCTGTATATTCTTACCACCTTTCTTAATGTCTTCTATTTCTGTTAAATCCCTATCATTTTTTTGTCTTTTTGTACAGGGTACAGACATGTCTTGTTATTACCTTGTAGGAGGCTATCCCTACAGAGAAGAATTTTTTGGTTTGGAGTTATCCCTTGGAGTTTCCTACAGAAAAGGGATTTAGTGACTGAGGCTGACTCCAAAAAGATTTTGGGACAACAGATTCTGTTGGAAGGAGTCATCTTTTGTGCTGACCTATAAAAGTGAGCTGAAGAATGTGTTCAGTTCCTTTTTGCCTTCTTTCCCAATTTTGCTTTTGTAAGTAAAAGATCAGAGAACAGCAAGCTAAGAGCAAACCTAGTTCCTAGGACATCCTTCTCCAATTAGGAGCCATCAATGACTGCCTCAGAGCAGAAGCACATGGAAACAGAATTCCTGAGAGTGATCTTTCCTCACTCAAGAAATGGCATCAGCTTGGGGCATGTTGGAATATCATGGACCTACATGTGCTTGCCCATATGGACCTAAAGAGGAGTTCATGGACAATGTCATTTTTGAAATTGTGTCTCCTTATTAGAGAACTTCCTCAGTAGCATAATCCTGTAATTTAGCCTTCTAGCTAAAGAAGGGAGATTCCTTGGATAATAACAGCCTTGAGGGTCAAGAAAAAATGACAAGTAAAAGAGTTCAAAGTACTGCCTTCTAGAGAGGGATAGGGAGTTTTTTTTTTTTTTTTTTAACAATAAACTTCTTAAAAAAGACATGAGGATCATCCTCTTGAGTGGGCCTTGCAGGCTAAGCTAGTAAGGGACAAAAGCCATGATGTAGGAGAGCAGAAGACCTGGACTTTCCCTCCCCTCACTGCCTGGAGTTACTTGGGCAGAACAGGTCTAATGAGAAGGGCCCAACAGCTCCAAAGTATATTTGTCTTTGGGAGTGGGAGTCCAAACTGAGGGGTGTCACAGCAAACTTAAAAGTGACTGATTAGCACCATAGGGAAAAAGGGATTTCCTCAGAATGTCAGGATCCTGCTTTATCATCAATCTCAAGTTGTCATCTTTCTCAGAGGAGTACAAATCAAGGGGTAGTATTGAGTCAGAAGGATTTTACAGTACTGGTTAAAAAAAAAAAGGAAGACCTATTGAAGAAGGTGGAGAATTGTATTATTTGTTTGTAGGCTATTATGTGTCTCCTATGTTTCCTACATTAATTTATAGACTCCAGTGAGTGCTATGTATCTTCTGCATTTTATGTGGAATGAAATAAGGGTTTTCTTGTATTTAATATACATTTTTTCCATTGGATGCTTCTGTGGGAATTTAGGATGCTACTAACCACATTTATGTAAATTAATATGTAAACTATATTTGGAAATTTTCCCAGGAAAAAAAGTCACGATCAGATAAAATGAACCAAAGGGATGTTTAATATTTTTAGTGTAGCACATAAGATCAAATTCAGTCAATTTTAGTCCAGATCTTGGAGAGCCATAGATTATTATAAAATTATAGATTTTTGGATCTGTAATAGAAGGTAATCTATTACAACCTCCTCTTTTTATAAATGAGGAAGCTGAAGACTCATAAAGATAAAAATTATTTACCCAAGGTCACATAGCTCATAAACGGTAGGTTGCACAATATATCACGAGTAGAAGCAGATTCAGAATCTGAAGTTCTATATTTTAATTTTAATCCCTCTATTCTTATCTTATACCCATTCTTCTTCACTTACCACCTGAAAATTAGAAGTTAAGTAATAAAGCTGTCTTAGTGGAATGTTAAGGACAAAATTTAAAATACAAAATATTGACTTTAAAGGTCATTTTGAAAAAAAATGTACACAACACAGTTGCATATATCATCAAGCATACATTAACTGCCTAAATATAGCATCACCTTCACTTAAAACAAGTTAATACAGCTATGAGATCTTGTTTTACTTTATTTAATTTTGAATATATTTAGAATAGCTACAAAATATAATCCATCAGTAGTTTTTATCTAATTTCATTCTATACTGATATTACATATAGCTTTCCATTGTTAATTCTATAAATCATTTTATACTGTATGGTTGTAAAAACACCGAGTAGAAATTGAAATCTGTCAATAATATTTCCTACTATTGTCATTCATTCAATGTCTCAAATAAGCTTACAAATGTGTGTTGATAGGACTTATATCCATCACTGCCAAATTCATGAATGGGAGTTTTATGACTCCATTCATGCACTTAATCTTACATAGGTTCACTTTATGCATACATCATTATTGAGTAATGAGAAGAAATTAAATATTGGCCTCAAATACACAGCAGTTGCAGGTCATGTGTCCTTATTATCTCACTCTGCCCTGTCAGTGTTTGAAATTAGCAAGGCTCTTAAAAACTAATGTTTCCAGTGTTTCATTGAGTCATGCTAAATCTTAGCCTCAACCACTTTGTTAATTTTAACCTTGACCTCCTACAGCTGTATTGCTTTTCTCAGTCCAAAAAAATCTCCACATCCACCCTTTCCACATCTTATGAAGCAACATTAGAAGGAAAAAAAATAGTCATAGCTTTAAGACAGAACTCTCCTTTTCTCCAGTGAGCTCCAATGGTAACTGTAGAGCCTCTCTGCTAAGTAACACACTTTACTACAGGCAGTATTGGAGGAGTTGCTGCTGATGGTGCTGCTGCGACTAGCGCTGGAGCTGCAGTGTGTTTCTGTGCAGCACTGCAGAATCCACACCTAAAGAAGGAAAGACATACACACACACGAACATACACAGTGGACATTACAGCCTTGAACGGAGGTTAGGTAAGCAGATCTTTAATTCCTTTCTCTAGTAAATTGTGTGAAGGGGGATGTTAATGCGAAAGACTGCTCAACAGACATGTTTAAAATGGATTATGCTAATCAGTCTCCCTTTTGGGGCTTATAGATTTGTCTAATAAAAAATACCCTGTATTTTGAAGATTATTACATTGTAGCTGCAATAGGGGTACTTTTATGATATTCTTTTTTTGAAAGGCTGACCCTGTGGCATGCAAAGCTTTTCGGTTTTGCTTTTTAAATCCAAGAAAATTTCAAGCCCCTCCCAGTATTTCTCCCTTCTAACCACTGCAGATCTAAAATGAAATGTGCATGTTCCAAATCTTGGTATTTTAGAACAGACAGCACTAATCATTTTAAGGGTATTTAAAATAATAATGGTGGTATGGTACATATATACAGTATGTTTTAAGATGGAAAATTATGGCAGAGTTAAACTCCTAAAGCCAGGGGAGTCAGAAAATGAGAAGGGTAAATTAATCGTTTCTTGTGCCAAGACAAGCTTCATTTTCTACACTTCAAATGTTGGAAAGAAGAGGGTACTACATCTTAATTAGCACATTTTTAGAGGGAGGAGGTGAAGTTGACGAGGGGTATGGCGCGAGATATTCGGGGAGAGAGGAACCAGGGAGAGAATTGAAGTGAGGAGGCTGTGCTGGAGTGGAGGGAAAGTGAATTGTCACCTTTCCTATGGGATCGAAGGAAGACAGTGGGAATGAAGTTTGCAGAGTATAGGTTAGGTGGATATGACCCAGGAGGAATAAGAACCACCAGAAAAGAGCTAGGGAGGGGCGTGCCTCTTAGTGGGGGCGTGGGAGACATCTATTTCTGCCTGTGGAAGACATGTGCTTGTGAGGGACGTGCAAGTCTGGGGGTGTGCTAGACATGGTGTGCATCTATGGGAATTCTGTTACAAGGTTAGGATTATGAAGAAAACGTGCGCAGCTTGAGGTGGATGATCGAGTGTCACGTGTAGAGCCACACCCCTGAAATTACTTTATGGGACCACTACGAGGTTACAAAGTTTGGCTAACCCAAGGTGTGCTTTGAAAGGTGGCACTGCTGTCTCAGTTCATTTCCTTCTATGGGGGTGCAGGGAGCTTTTGTAACTTGCCCTGAAGAGGAAAAGAGGGACATCTCCGTAGCAGACAAATAAGCCCAGATGCTCCGCATCAGGCAGAGAAATGCACAGATTTGAGAATGGGGAGGCTGTCTCTGTCTCTGCTGTCTGTCTCTCCTGTGTGGGACTGAAGCCCCTAGCCTCAGATCCCGGGGGGAGGACCGCAGAGACTGCCTCCACTGCGTGAGTCCACGCGCGTGGCCAGAACCTGGGAACGATGCCCGCTCACGCTCGCCGGGCAGCAGCGCCAGAGGGAGGGGGCGCAGTCAGGCTGGTGGGGCGAGGGCCCGGATGGGAGGGCTTTCGGTGCCCCCGTCCCCCCCCGCATTCAGATTGCCCCTGCGGTGGCCCTCCCAGAGGGGACGTGATGGCAGAGGATGCATCCCAGCCCTAAGGACAGGAGGGGGCGCCCAGGGATGCCGCAACCTCTTCGGCCGGGCTAGTCCCCGTCTCCGCCCCCATCCCAGAGGCCGCCTCGGCCCCAAGGACTAGCAGGCGGACGCGCTCCCGACCAAAGGGGAGGGGATAGGAAGGAGGGGAGGGGAGGAAAGAGGAGGGAAGGGGAGGGGGCTCAGCCGCGGCACACTCCCCCTCCCGGTCCTGAGCCCAGACGCAGGGAGGGGGCGGGGCCTGGGCAGCCGGAGGGGGGCGGGGACAGGCCGAGGGGGCGGGCGAGCCGAGCCTCGGAGGCCGGTCCCGCCAGAGTGAGCTGCTCGTAACGGTCGCCTAGGAAAGGGGGTGAGAGGAGAGGAAGGGAGGGCTTTAAAAAAACAAACCCGCATAAGGAGGAGGAGGAGGAGGAGGAGAGGAGGAGGAGGTGGCGGCTGCGACCCAGGTGTCTCCGCTTCCTGCTGGAGAGGGATCAGCGCCCAGCGAGCGCTTGCTCGCTCCCCCGGCCCCTCCCCTCCCTCCTCTCCCCTCCCCGGGGGAGGGGCGGCGGCGGCGGCAGATCAGGCGGCTGCAGCCTCAGCAGCCCGGAGCCGAGGCGCGGGGAGGGAAGCACAAAGCCGGCTGCGCGCCCCGAGGTAATGCGGAGGGGAGCTCTGGAGGAGGAGGCGCCCTAGCCCCACTTCCCGCGCCGCGGTTGGCTGGGGTGGGAGAGTGGCGGGGAAAGTGGGGGGGGGGGGAATCCCTGCCAGGGGGTCGGGCCGCGAGCGAGGGGAGGGGGCGACGTGGACGGGGGCGAACGCCGCGGAGCTGGCTTCCTATTGGTTGCCCCCTTGCAGCCTCAGGTAAGTCACCCCTCCCCACAGGGGGAGAGGGGGCTGCTAATCAGGGGGAGAGAGAGAGTCGGCTGGGTCTGGCGCGAGCCCCGGAGCACCTGAACGGGGAAGGTGGAGGCCCCAGCTGGTGGGGGGCTGTGTGTGCCTGCTGGGGAGGGGGTGGGAAGGGGATACCCTGCTGGCTTGTGCGTACTTCTGGTGCCCCCCACGGTGGGGTGATCTTCCAAAGCCGGTCAGCAGCTTTGGTCACAAATACTTGTTCCTCCTGGGGGGGGGGTGTGCTTGAAGCTTTCTGGTTCCCCGGGCCTGGAGAAGACTTGAACCCCTCTAGTTAGTGTGGGAGGGGGCCGAGGCTTTAGGTGAGTGGATCACTTCCAGGCAAAAGGCGCTTTTCGAAAAGAAAGTGAAGCAGAGTAGGTGTGCGGAGAGAACGTTGAAGCCTTTCCCCCTTTTAACTTTCAACAGAGGTATTTAAGAGGAGAAAAAGTCCTCTCCCCCAGTCGCCCAAAATTAGGCTGTGCTTTCTGCCCAGGGTGACAAGGAAGAGGTCGCAGCAAATTTGGTTTGCTTGTGTTCCTACGTATGGGCCATCTATTTGAAGTTAAGGTTTATAATCCAAAGCAAGGCCTAGGGCAGGTTGGGCTCCTCTAATTAAAATGTCTGGAATGACCTCAGGTGAGACTATGTTGGTGCAGAGATTTGGTTGCAAATAGGTCACCTTTGAGAAGTAAGTACAATTACTAATTTCCAGTGGAATTGCTGAAGATCAACTAGGGTTAAGGGCTCTTCTCAGCACTGATGAAATAGAAAGTTTGAGGGAATGCTGCCCACCTGTGTACCTGCAAGGTTCATTATGGTGGGTGCAGTTGTTAACACTCTGTAATCATTTAAAATTAGCATTATAAAATAACTGCATTTATTGATAGGTTCTTCAATGTTAGTTAAGATTTCCCCCATTCAATTTCGGGGGGAAACTGAGCCAACTTCTTGGGTAGCATTCTGATTTATGGGAAGAATAAATCTTTTTTAAGTGATTTGCCTGGGAATCATTGTCAGTTTATTCTTATTTGGAATTCAGTTTACTTTTATAGTTTTAGTAGAAACGTTTGGAACAAGTCTTGAGCTGATAGTGAATGTTTAATCGTGTGTAGTAGAGAAGGATAACCAGAGAGATAGGTTAATTTCATTTAAAAAAGTTAAATTTTCAGCTTTCCAAAGATTTCATTTTGTTAACTAATAAATCATTGTATAGAATTGAACCCACTGGACTGTGGAGCTGGGCACACCTGAGTTCGGGTCTTCTGTCACACTTCATAGTCTTGTGACTAAGAGCAATTCCATCAGTTTTTTTCATTTGTAAAAATGACAGTAGTTATACCTATATTACTTACCTCACCACTCTTGTAAAGATAAAATGAGACAATGCATTTAAATGATTTTCCAGATATTAAAATGTGTCAATTACTAAGGACAGCACCTCACATGATGGCTTACCTTTACTTTTTTTTTTAAAGTGTGTTTTGAATGGAGGGGGGCAAGGAGGATCTTTTATTTCATCTGTGTGCAAACTCCCTCCTGAAGGTCAATTTGAGTGCTAAACTAACTCTTAATCTTAGAGAGTTGCCTGAGGCATTGATAGGTTAAGTAATTTTCCTGGGGCATTAGAACTTGAACCCAGACCTTCCTTACTCTAAGTTTGGCCTGTTATATTTTATGGTACTTTGTTGTCTAATGCACTCAGGTATCTAATACTATTAGATAATTTGTTGTTCAGGGTTTGTTTGTTTTTTTTTTGTTGTTGTTGTTAGATAATTTAAAAAGAAACCAAATCAACCAGCTTTAAACGGTGCTTTTTATTGTGTTCTTGCATACATATTAGGAATATATTACTTAGGAAAATGTAATATATGTAAAATAAGTGCTTCCTGTCCTAAGAGTATATTTATAGTACGTATGTCTTAAACAGAAATGATTGACTTGCTAAAGAAAATGGGAAAAGTGTAGGTTTTCTACCTCATTGCTAAATTTAATCACTTGTTCCTACAAAATTTAGCTCTAAAGAGTATGAGGTGTGGGTGAGTGCCAGTAGACACTGGATTAAATTATCAAATATTTAATCAAAACCATAGTGCCTTTTGACACACTAATAGACTACAACATGCATCCAACAATGTCCCTGACTAAAATAAAGCTCTGTAACAAGTGGTGACCACCCAGCTTTTGTGTTTTGCTGACTGTGGTAAGTCTCATATCTGGCATAAATGGTTTCATGAGTCAAAAAGGCAAACAGGACTGGATAGAAAAGTAGAACATAGATTCAGAATGTAGCCAGGCTACTGTTCTCAAAGCTATTTGTTAGCTCCCATTTTTTTCTTACCTTTAGAGGACTGCTATACCTTGAAGGGCAATGAAAAATAGTGTAAGTAAAAGAAAAGTCCTTAGATTACACTGAAATGACTTGAAGCAATATAGTATGGGTGTAGAATTCTGGGAAACAATACTATCAGCCTATCAGTTTGGTGTGTAGTAATCAGTTGATAGCATGTCTTTTTAAGGAAAGGTGTCATGCTACCTGTGAGATAAAGAGGCTATATCACCACGATTGATAGGCACCAAAGAGAATACTAAAAATCAAAGGAAAGCCTTTCTGTGGTAGGCAAAAGACTGTTGATCACCTACTCAGAGGACCTGTTGGATTCTTACAGGTTGTCTAATCCAACCCTTACTCAAAGTAGGAATTTCCTGTACAACACATAAATGCTTTCTATGGTCAGGCATTATTAGCCTTTTAAACACATTACTCAGGTGGAAGATTAAAGCTAAATCTCTAACAGTGATTTATGTATCTGCATTAAGTGGCTTCACTTTTAATTCTGGAAAATGATGTTTTGATAGAGACAACCTGTGTGTAGATAAAATGATGGAAGGAAGAGTTTAGTCTTAAGCATATTAAACATGTTAATGATGAAAGTGGTAAAGGCCACTGCTATTAGCTAGTCTAGTAATAATGCCATACCCACACCCATTGCACACAGTGCCCTCTAGAATCAAGCATATTTTTAGGCAATTAGGGTTAAATGTCTTGCCCAGGGTCACATAGCTAGTGTACAGATTTCTCCTCGTTCTGCTCTCCTTGATCAGCATCAGTTTATATAAGACTCTCCAGATTATTATGAAGTCCATCTGCTCCTCATTTCTTTTTCTTTTTTTCCTTTTTCCTTTTTGGAGGGCATTGGGGTTAAGTGACTTGCCCAAGATCACACAGCTAGTTTTTGTGTTAAGTGTCTGAGGCCAGATTTGAACTCTGGTCCTCCTGACTCCAGGGCCAGTACTCTATTCACTGTACCACCTAGCCATACCTCTCTTCATTTCTTATGGCACAGTAGTATTCCATTACATTCATATACCACAACTTATTCAGTCATTCCCCAATTGATGGGCATCCCCTTGATTTCCAAATCTTTGCCACTACAAGAAGAGCTGCTATAAATAGTTTTGTACATACGGGTCCTCCTCCTACTTCTCTGATTTCTTTGGGGTATAACACTAGAAGTGGTATTGCTAGGTCAAAGGGTATGCACTTATTTATACCCCTTAGGGCATAGTTCCAGATTGCTCTCCAGAATGGCTGGATCAGTTCACAACTCCACCAACAATGCATTAGTGTTCCAATTTTTCCACATCCTCTCTAGCATTTATCATTTTCCTGTTTTGTCATCTTAGCCAATCTGGCCAGTGACATGTGGTACCTCAGAGTTGTTTTGATTTGCATTTCTCTAATCACTAGTGAGTTAGAACATTTTTTCATATGCTTATAGGTATCTTTAATTTCATCCTCTGAAAACTGCCTGTTCATATCCTTTGACCATTTATCAATTGGGGAGTAGCTTGTATTCTTATAAATTTGACTCAATTCTTTGTATATTTTAGAAATGAGGCCTTTGGGGGCAGCTAGGCAGCACAGTGAGTAGAGCGTCGGCCCTGGAGTCAAAAGGTCCTGAGTTCAGATCCAGCCTCAGACACTTAACACACACAAACAAAAAAACCTAGCTGTGTGACCTTGGGCAAGTTACTTAACCCCAATTGCCCTCCAAAAAGGCAAAAAAAAAAAAAAAAAAAGAAATGAGGCCTTTATCAGAGACACTGGTTGTAAAAATTCTTTCCCAATTTACCACTTCCCTCTTAATCTTGGTAACTTTGGCTTTATTTGTACAGAAGCTTTTCAATTTAGTGTAATCAAAATTATCCATTTCGAATTTTATAATGCTCTCTAACTCTTGTTTTGTCATGAAGTCTTCCCCTCTCCATAGATCTGACAGGTAAACCATCCCTTGCTCTCCCAGATCTATGCCCAATTTCTGTCATACTGTGTTTCAGTTTTCCCAGCAATTTTTGTCAAATAGTTTGGCTTTCATTTTTTGTTTAAATTTTGTTGTTAGCATCTCTTCATACAGATATTATATGCTTAAATAATTTTATCATACCAGTATTAGTCACTGTTGAATATATAGGATGTTTCAATTTTTTTTCCTATTACAAATAGAGTAGCTATGCTATGAATATTTTTATGGAGATAGGTACCTTTCCTCCTTTTGTAGTATTTATCGTTCTTAAATCATATCCAAATGAACAGGGAATAAAGTAACCGACTCGAGTCAAAAAGATCTGGATTTAAATCCTGCCCCTCCCACTAGCACTGTGACACTGAGCAAGTCATTCAGTCTCTTATTGGTGTAGTTAAATAACTCATTATCTTATATAAAGTCATGGACTGGTTTTGCTATGCAACCATTTAATAGAGTTCCCATATCATGAGTTGCTAGGGATTCCCCAGTTTGATCAAAAGGTTTGATCAAGTTTGTGATCCTTATTTTTCTAATGGTTACATTGTTTTCATAATAGTTGAACCAGTCTGCAGTTCTGCCTGTAATGTGTTCAAGTGCCTGTTGCCTTGGACAATTGTTGACATTGAATTACATAATTTTTGTTTCTTGTGCCATTCTTTTTGGTAGTAAGTGTATATGACATTAAGTATAGTTTTCAGGTTAATACACCACAGATACATGACACACATTTGAGTGGACAATTAAATATCTCCATTGTTATTCAGGGAAAGAACTCTAAATTTGGAATCCAGAGAAGACATAATATCCACAGCTTGTACTCATCATGCCAGATACATACAAAATTAGTAACTTCATAATAATATATGAAAATGATACTTTTTTGTTGTATTTCTATCAATCTATAATATCTGCAACAATTATAAGTGTTAAAAATTAAAACTGAATGTCATAATGTATTAAATCTTCATGGACTTATAGAGTACTAGAGATGGAAAGGACCTCAGGGGTCAGCTCTTCCAGCCCTTTTATTTTAGGAAGGAGGAAATTTAGGTCTAGGGGATAAGTGACTTACCCAAGGACAAAAAACTAGTATGGTAATTACTCAAGATTTTAATTCAGATCCTCTGATACACAATTCAGCACACCTTCCACTACGCTATTTTACCTATTGATACACTATATCCCTGTTTGGGGGTTCATGCTATGATATTTATAGGTGAAACTCATAAGGTCCTTTTGATACTTCCAATTAAATTATTTTGGTCAGAATCCAAGATAGCCCCAATTCTGTATTATAGCAGTAATCCCTGTATGTTACAGTGGATTTTGGATGATGGATTATAGATGGGTAGAAGTTTTAGTATCTTGGTTACTTCAGTTTTGTCTCATAGTATTAGCAAATTATCAATGATTCTACTTAGAAATTGTTCCCTTGAAATTCATTGCCTTTATAAAGAGTGAACACTTGTGTGCCAAGAACTACATGAGGTACAAAACTGTAAAACAATCCTTGTCCTTGAGCTTACTTACATTCTAGTTAAGAAATTTACAACCTTGTAAAGTTTATACTCTAAGTGGCAAAATTGGAAGAACAGAAAATTATTTAATGTAAAATGGGGAAGAGATTTTAGGATAAAAAAAAAGATTTTTAAAAATCTTAAAGACTGGACCTCTCTGGTCCATATAACCGGTCTTCAGCCAATAGCAGTGACCTGAAGCCTTTTGTTAGGACCTGCCAGATTTAATACTCTTCTGATGTAGTCTGGGTTCATCACCACAAAGTTGACCACCAGGTGGTGAATTTTTTTTCAGGTATAAAAACTCATGAAGAGCCCATTTATTTACTAAGACATATGAGTAGGATCATAAGCTTCATTACTTAAAAGAGTAAATCCACTCTAATGAAATAGTGAATCCTTAAAGTATGACAGAAGAGGACGACTGGTATTTAAGTGTAAAAAGATCTCTAGGAATAAGTTCACTTAATACTTTCAAGAAACGAGGTTCTGAAGAAAATGAGATGAATGCCAAAGGTGAAGATTTCATTTGAAAATTTGATGGAACTTAAAGCTTTTATTTGAGTGGTTAATAAAGTACTTTTCAGTTACACCAAATCTTGTAAGCTGTCCCTAAGAGATTCTCCCAATGACTAAGGTATTCTTCCTTTGTAAGGCAACAAACATTTAAGTGGGTATTATGTACCAGACATTATGTAAATTAGGAAATTTTAAAAATCTACATTAGTTTTTTTGGACTCTAGGTAGGGTCAGAAATAGAGGTAGTTCCTAATTATTGGAATGATGAAGTGTGGGGCAAGGAAGAAGAAATACTAAGTTTTAGTTTTATAAATGTACATACTTTTAAATGTCAGATTTATTTTCTCTGGCATGTGTTTATTTTGTGATAAGTAAAATCATATGTGGTATAGTGAAGGCTTATAGCCCATAGTAAACAGTAGTAACACAGGGAACAATTTTCAGGCCTTGCTAAATGCTCAAGTACTCAAATGCTACTATGATATCATTTACTTTACTGTATTGTCATTAAAAAAAAGTACACTAGATTTGGAATCAGAAGACATGGGACTGGAATGGGATGTCTGCCTCATGATCATGGACATGGAGAGTGACATTACTTCTGAATTTCAGTTTTCTCATTTTTAAAATGGGGATGGGTAATTGTGAGAAGTTTTATAAACCTTCAAGCATTATAGAAATGAGAGTTTCATATAAATATGAGATGATTATTGCAGTCAAGCAGTAACTTTTACTGAAAAGTATCACAGGGGCCTAAAACAGATGAATTTAACTTCCAAAATTGTCTAACAAGTAGGAAGTAGTAAGAAATACTCAACTAAACACTTGCAGTTTTTTTTTTTAAGTTTGTTTAATGGGAAGATGACTTTGTCTACTCTTCTGATTACGCTAGAACAACTTTTGTATGATGTTTATACACATTTATCCTAAGCAGGAGTATCTGAATTGAGCCCTAATATGAGTTAAATTGAACTACATTAAATTTAGGGTTATTCATTAAACTCATTTTCTTATAGTGGGAATTGTATGCAAGTAAGGGATATTGTTCAAGGATATTATTCCTGATGTTGGTTGCCCTGCTAAGGGAGCTGGAATTTCAGCAGTGTTGAAAGAGTAAGTTTGTAAAACTGCTGATGTTTTCAGTAGTATGGGGACATAGTATGTACCCTTAAATTTCTGACTGCCTGCAGTGTTTCTATGAAGTTCTTGATAAGGGCCATACCTACAAGGGCATAATGAAAGCATTTATTTTTCCTTTTTAATATGCTGTTATTGATATACTCTTTTGTTTTGATTTTCCAAAATGTCTAAAACCTACAGAAAGAGATGGGCTTTATGGAATACCCTGATAAATAATATTCTCAAGGTTATTTGGCTCAACTAAGCAAGTGTATGTTAGGATCAAGTTCTTCCAAGACTCCCTTTAAGAGCATATTACTTTTTTTTTTTTTTAAAGCAACTGGGGTTAAATAACTTGCTTAAGGTTACAAGGCTAGTTAGTTATTTATGTGTGGGTGCTAATTTTCTGAGGCCAGAACCGATCCCGGCTCCTCCCAACTCTGGTACAGGGGCTCTTGCTCACTGCACCACCTAGCCGCCCCAAGCATATTACTTTTAATCCTACATAAGTCAGACCTAGCAACTGTCGAGTTGAATTGTTTCTTTTGACCTCAGTTTGAATGTTAATGTATATATAGAAAGAACATTCAATAAGATTAGCATTTTTAATATCAGAAGAAGTATGTGTGCACTGTGGGTGATAGGGAGAGATGGAAAAGGAACTTATATTGGGTTCTGAATGGATACTTTTGTTACTACTCTGGAAGAACTCATGGATTATGAGGAAAGAGTCATTTAGAAAGTGCTTATGTTCTGTTAAAATGTCATTCAGTTTATCCTTTCTGTTGTGGTTTGTGTTCTTTAGCAGTCCATCTTCTTGGGGCCAGGTTGTCTTTAAAAAGCCTTAAAGAAATAAAGGAGTGATATTTAAATAGTCTACACTTGATTGCTTAAGATTATATTAGATGACAGGGCACGGGGTAGCTGTGAAAATCAAGCAGGGATGATGGACAACTCCCTCTAAGGTGATATAAAATGTAGTTTTGAGGAACAGTGGGAAATACTGTAATAGGAATATACTAAAAATTGATTTCTGAAACAGAAGTGTAATAATTCACTGTGTGGTCTTCATGTCGTTGACTTTGGATCTGGGTTTCCTCCTCTATAAAATGAGGTTGGACTAGATGATCTTTAATAGTCTGATTACTTTAGTTTTCCCTCCCCCATTAGTAACTAATCATATGTAATTATTTTGTTTTGCTAATGTGAATATTCTTTTTTGAAGATGATCTTCTAACATTAAAATTATCCATGGGAAACTTCTTTTACCCACAAAATATTTAGTAAGCCATCACTCTGTCCCCAGCCCTGTGTTAAGTACTACAGACAATATAAAAATGTACAAGAACTTTATCTTTATTTTATAAAAGGGGCCCTTAGAGATCATTTTGACCAATCAGTAACAACATAGGAATTCACTCTACAAAATCCTCTAAAATAATCATAGAGCCTTTAAAAAAATATAGTTCTAGGGGTGGCTAGGTGGCACAGTGAATAGAGCACTGGCTCTGGAGTCAGGAGGACCCGAGGTCAAATCCGGCCTCAGACACTTAATACAAAACTAGCTGTGTGACCTTGGGCAAGTCACTCAACCCCAATTGCCCTACTCTCCCCCCTGCAAAAAGCAAAAAAATAAAGTTCTAATGAAGTAGAAACTGCTACCACTTTATTTCAAGAATGTCTATCTAACTGTCATAAGTGGAAATCAAAATCTTAGGGAAAGGGGTAGATAGAAAATTTGAGGGAAAAGAGAAATAAGGATGAGCAAAAGTCTCTTCTACCTCTAAAATTCTATGATTCTTGTCCTTGCAAACTCTATTAAGAAAGCAAAATCCAATATTTGAAAGAGATTGGATAAGTTTTTAAAACCCTGGGAATCTGGATTTTTTTAAATTGTCATTTGTTACAAAACGAGACCCTCTGTGTCAAAGTAGAAAATGTTTGCTCCCTTTTTTGGGTCATAAGTATCATATAAAATGAGTTCATTAGTACATTTCTTAAATCTTGGTTAAAGTATACAAGTTTTAAGGGAGGCTAAGTGGCTCAGCGAATAGAGCCCCAGCCCTGGAGTCAGGAGGACCTGAGTTCAAATTTGGCCTCAGACACTTAACACTTACTGGCCATGTGACTTTGGGCAAGTCACTTAACCCAAATTGCCCTGCTTTCCCTCCTCCAAAAAAGTAAAAAAAAAAGTATACAAGTTTTTAGGCATTAGTGAATGTTAAAGATAATAGTCATAGCTTTCTGTAAATGAAGCTTGCCAACCCCCATGCAATAAATAAATTAGGATCCTTTTGCCAACCACTAGAGAACAGAGGTGCAGTAATACAATATTTTCGTACTGAATAAGACCATAATACTTTTTTGACAGTAGAAGTGAGGATTTATTTTTGCTTTTTTTTCCAAGTTATAGTGTGTCTGACTGTGTCTGATCAGACCAGTATGAGCTGGGAATGATCTACCACAGGTCAGGTACAAATAATCCACGTGAATATTTGGGGTGGAGGCTCTAACTTTGCATGTCTTGCATTTCTTTTGAGCTATTTCAGTTCTCTTTTGCTCATAGAGCACCTTCTCTGATGATGGCACACCATGCTTTGTGGTCCTGTGCCATTGTCTCCCATGTCACACAATCAGTTTCAAAGTTCTTAAGAGAGACTTTGACAGTCTTTGTATCACTTTTTCTGACCAGTATGTGAGCATGTGAATCTCCATAAAATAGACATTTTTGCAAATATACATTGTTTGGCATTTAAACAATGTGGCCAGCCCATCAGAGTTGTACTCTCTGCAGTAGAGTTGTATTTATATTATATATATATATATATATATATATGTATATATGTATATATGTACATATATATGAAAAACAGCCAAATACTGGATAGACCAGACCCTACTTCTTTTGTAGGATTTAGTGCACATGATCATAGTGCCAAATGGAATTGCTTCCTGCTTAACTTTAATTGTACTTGCCAGCATGAGTTCTAGACACATGATGACTAGGACTGAGAATCCAGTACTTGTTGGAATGTTTGGGAAACTGGAGAATTCCACAAAAAGTACAACTTAGCAAATATAAAATTATCATTAGAAGCGGGGAAAAATATTTTGGTGCTTTTTCATATCCAGTCAAAAATAATACTGGAAAATAGTACTGGAACACCGATTAATTCCTTATTTTTAAACTTAGGCACAAAATAGCAAGTGATAACTTCTATAAACTAGTGGTTAAAGTTTTTAAAATGATACACATTTTTTTTCCTTTCTAAATACTCTTCTGTGAGGGAGTAATTGGATACTACTTTTTTTTGATTGAGCAGTACATTTTTTTTGGAGAGGAGTTTCAGTAGTGATTGTAGAGTCTGTCCTCAGTGGTAATAATCATAAGGTTTTTTTTTATGAGTCATTAAAAGTATAGGTGTTTATGGGGCAGCTAGGTGGCTCAGTGAGTAGAGTGCTGGCCCTGGAGTCAGAAGGACCTGAGTTCGGATGCGACCTCAGACACTTAACACACAAACAAAAACCTAGCCGTGTGACCTTGGGCAAGTTACTTAACCCCAATTGCCCTCTAAAAAAAAAAAAAGCAAAACAAAAAAAAGTATAGGTGTTTGACCTAACACTTGGGTTGTCTCCCTAGGCCTGAAGAAGAATATTTTGTAATATAAATTATATAAATTGATAAGATACTTTAAAACAGTCACAATGGTAGTAGTATTCTTTATTTTTCTGATCAATTTAAGAAACTTTACCATGTTTGTGGACTGAATAAAGAACTTTAATCAGGCCTAGTGTATTATACATTTGTTGGTAATTATTGGGGCTTTTTAGTTTGGAAGCTGGTGTATATACAGTTCCCAGAGAAAAGGGTGTAAGATGAAAACTGTTTTCTGTTTGATTTTTTTAAAAATATATTTAACTGTTCCCTTATTGTTTCTGTGGCCCCATTGCCAGGTTGTTTCCTCTTTACAAATTCAAGGAAAGGTATTAATTGAAACATTACAATGAATTATATCTAATTGGAGCATTGTGATAGAATGCTGTTTCATTGTCTTTGGTTTGTGCCATTTCCCTCATTGACTTTGTTGATTGGTCAGTGTTTTGCCTTCCCATTTCTCTGTTACTGTATAGATGATTTTGAAAGTCTGTTCACAGTATGTTCCAGTTCATAAATTTAAAGTGATCGCTTTATGAGGTACAAATTAATCCTTTGGCATATCTTTTTTTTTTTTCTTTTTGGAGGGCAATTGGGGTTAAGTAACTTGCCCAAGGTCACACGGCTAGGTTTTTTGTTTGTATGTGCGTTAAGTGTATGAGGCCAGATTCGAACTCAGGTCCTTCTGACTCCAGGGCTGACGCTCTACTCACTGCACCACCTAGCCACCCCTCCAGTTCATAAATTTAGGTGATATAATGATTTAAGGAGTTAGTGAATACCTTGAATTCTCCATCTGCTTATTCTCTCCTGACATAAATTGGTACAATATCAGTTATAATGTACAGAGTAAGTTTTTGGAATTGATGATGGACCACCTATTGTATTTTGGTAAGCCTAGTTGGTACAGATTTCTAACAAACTGACCTGATAACCTAGATAGACCCATAAACATTTACTATCATTCACCCATATAGTACATGGATTTTGATGTGTATAAAAACATACTGTAAATTTGCTTGCTTTTATTTGACATTATTATGAGAGGTAAACATTTCTGTTTAAATGGTGCTGTGAAATACTATTATTTATTTGGAGATGCCAGCAGCAGATTTTATTTGTTTGTTTATTTTAGTCAATTGAGTATGCTTCTTTTCTGGGCTACAGAGTACTTGGGAAATTCTGACACAAGAATCATGGTGTTTAATTAGGAAATGCTAGTTTTATTCTTGGTCCTTACCTCTTGTGAATTTCTACTAGCTGGACCCCAATTCATAAAGGTTAACTTATTAATGTGGATTCTCCTCACAATGTAGGGACTGGGGTAAAAGAATACAAATTCCCATTTTGAAAAAATAATTCAAAGTTCTGGCCCACTCAATTATAGATCAATAACATTATTGTTACATATGAAGACTAGTGTATTATTCTGGTTTTCAATTATTGTGAAGTTTAGTTGTTTGACATGGGTAGTCAGTCCTTAGTAAATGGAGCATGTGTCTTCTGTGGAGTAGTACAAGGGAGTAATAGTGATTGAAAAGGTATCAGAATAATTTTTCGACCTGAAGTTGTCTACTTTTGTTTTAGGGACTAACCTGCTTTTTAAATCTCCTCTACCTTTGTTTATAAAGATGGTGTTTGGCCAATGTCATTTGCTCCTCAGTAAGATTCAAGTGATTAGCAAGTGAGCTTACATCCCCAGATATACTTTCTACTTGGCTCTATATGGTTTGATGATTGAATTGACACAGAGCTATTTTTCCTATAACATATTCTGAGATGTTTCCAGAGAACATTATGTTTTTCTTACAGTAGCAACATTCTCTTGTAGCAAGTTGTAAATAGTTTGTAAATATTTTTACACTGAACCTTTTAGTATAGCTACTTTTCTTCCAGCTACTTTTTTCTTCTTTAGTAGTTTGTAATAAGTTAGTGTACTTAAGAAAGGCTATTGTATTCTCTCGGCGTTCCATCTCTGGGATAATTCTTTGTAAACAAAACAACTTCAAAACTCCTCTGTTTTTAAGAGAATTACAACCGTGCTAGATGGTAGTTATGCCTCATGACACAGATTTTGGGGTATCTTTTTCATCTGTAGCTGTAGAGGACTTAACCAATGTAGCAGAATTTGCTCAAGATAAAAGCACAGTAAACTTGGTTGTGTTTTGTAAGTTCTGATTTTTTTTCCTTTGCTATCTAGCCACTCTCTCCTCTTACTCCCTTCTCCCCTTCCTTAGTGAACCAGTCCAACTCTACATTATCTCCATTTCTTGAATCCCCTAACTCCCTCATTATATGATTTACACCCAACCTTGGATCACCCCCATGTTTGTTCCCACACACATGCTGGAGTAAGATAGAGAAAATCACTCAACTGTTTTGAGTGGGTTCACTACAAATTTATGTTACATAACCTCAACTGGGCCCTCACTGCCAGGCAATCCTACTATACCTCCTTTTCAAGTCACTCTCCCACTCTTTGCAGTGGGATTTCAACTTTATAAAAATTTTATCCTTCCTCAACTTCCTACCCTACTCCTACTTTCTCATTTGAGAACCCTGCCTGATATTTTATGGGGGGGGGGAATTGAGGCCATCTGCTGTGAATCTCTCTCTTTTCTATTTTCCCCTTTTCCTCATCTTCTATCACTCAGGTGCCTTGTGCCACTTTCTCTTCCTTTGCCCCTGTCTCTCATGATGAGACAGAATACTTATGCATGGCTCATTTGTTCTCCTCTTAAAACAATCCTACTCTTTTCTCCCTAAAACGAAGAAAGAGGTCACTACACTGGAACTGGGGTTAGGAGGATTATGACAACCTAGAATAATGATAGAATGCAGCATTGGAAGAAATATTACAGATCACTTAGTCCAAATTTCTCGTTTTATAGGTATAGAAAGTAGGGCCTTAGTGACACAAGGTGACTTGTCCATGGTAGTAGGATGTTAAATTATAGGATCACCAACTTAGTGCCTAGAATGGACTTCAGAAGTCATCTGATCCAATTCCTTACCCTAATACATGAGAAAAATAAGACCCAGAAAGGTTATATGCCGATGGTCATGTATAGTGAGTTAGTGGCAGAAACAGGATTAGAGCCCATATTTTTGTTTTGTTTTTTGTTTTTTTGTTTACCCCAAAAAACTATAGGTGCTTTCTGCACCTATAGTTATTTCTCTCTTCCTTCAGATAGATTGTGACTTTTTCTCTGCTTTTCTTATAATTTATTCTATATTACTCTTAGTTATTCATTAATTTTTTGCTGAATATATAGTTTTAAGCAGCAAAGATATTTAACAAATATCATGAAATCAAATTGTGTAATAATGATGAAATGATCATATATAGCATTTATATGATGCTTTAAGGTTTGCAGAGTATTTTACATATATTAACTCATTTGACCCTTATAAGAACTCTGCAAGGTAAGCACTATTTATTGTACCCATTTTACAGATTTGGACATTGAGACAATTAGAGATTAAGTGATTTGCCCCCAGTTATATAGTTAGTAAACATCTGAGGCAGAATTCAAATTCTGGTTTTCCCTGCCTCCAAGTTCTTCTTTCTGTCCGCAGTATCACCTGCCTTGGATTATCTCACCCCTCTGGACATCATTTTCCTCGTTTCTAAATTAAGAGAAGTGAGCTAGAGAATCTCTAAGGTCCTTTTCAGCTCCAAGATACCACGATTCTATTGCAGAACAAGGCTAGTACACATTATAGTGATTTACAACTGGAACCCTGCCAATGTGCCCTATGAAAATGAGGTTTTATTGTCTAAAATCCTGTGAATGGACTAATAAAAGGCAAGATTGGGGAAATTCTTCCTCTCTCTGTATATACGGTAATTGAGAAGAGGGCCTCATCACTCCAGGAAGTTGTCAACTCTTGGAGTACAATGTTTTAATTCTGTTTGAAGCAGTGGGCTCTTGGCAATGGACAGAGCCTTTCCAAAAACAATGGGATGATCAAGAATAGCAAAAATCTCCTTAGAGTAGTTTAAAGAAATGTTTTGGCAGTTTTTCCTTTTTTTCTTTGCTTCGTTATACGTTGTATCAGTTCATTGTGAATGTTTCTCTGAACTCTTTCTATTCGCCTTCCTTTATGGAACAGCAGGAGCCTGTCTTTTTGCTACTTCCAGATGTAAATTTGTTTCTAAGATAATTAGGATAAATATTACTTCAGTGAGATTTAGATCTGTTCCTGTATATTTGTATGCTTTTGAGAAGTGCTAAAAATTCGTCTTGTAAAATCTTAATATTTATTTGCATTCCTAAATGCAGTCTTTTGGTTCTAAGACATTTGTCTATTCAGTGAGAGAGTGGTTTGCTTTTATGTCTAAAGCATAAGTATGTTATTTGTTGCCACCCTTTTCAAAGCACATGTTGAAACAAACAAAAACAAAAAACCTGTTAAGACAGCTCAGGTAGAACTTATTTTTAGAGTACTGCTCTTCTCCCATTTGAAAGGTGATGAAAGAATGGCCCTTTCATACTTGGTTTAATTTGGTTTTCTTGAGGAGACAGTTAAATAATTTACCTCTATCTAGACAGAAATGATGAGGTTTGTCTTTGTATTGATGAGTAGTCATAGATATCCCTGTATGTTTATTCTGTGTACAGATGGTTTGCACATAGTTGTTGACATGTTGTCTTCCCCATTAGACTATGAGCAACTTGAGAGCAGGGGCTGTGGTCGTAGTTTACCTTTTTCTGTATCTCTAGTGCTTATTATAGTACTGACACATAGTAAGTGCTTAATAAATGCTATTTGACTGATTTACTAAACAAGTAAAGATTTTTCCCCCCTCCTTGTTCTGGTTGCCTTTTACTAAAAATATGGAAGATTTATTTCTGCTTTTTTTCTAGTTTTTCACTACATTTACACACACACACACCCCCCACTCCTGATATTTTGTCACCATTATAATCAAAGTATATCTGTCCAAAGACATTTTTTAAGAGTATGATATTGAACTTTTTAGAACTTACTTTGCCTTTACAATTCACCTGATTGATGTAGCACATATTTATGTTGATTGTGTGTTTCTTTGCCTTGTGTCCTTGATTAGAATCTATTTTTTTTTTTAAAGAAGGGACTAATGTCTGGATGACTAAGGGCATAATACTGTGAATATCATTAGAGAGCTTTGATCTCTGGTTGAGTGAATTGGCTAACATCCTGATGGCTTCCTGGAGAATGAAGGAATCTTTAGCTGCCAAGCTAAATTATACAACTAGTAGTGTTGTATCAGTGTTTGGGGTTAAGTGAAAGCATAGGAAAAACCTTATTACAGAACTTTCATTGCGGAAGACTTCTACAAGGAACCTTGGTGGTATTGATAAGGAATAACTCTTTTTAGAAGAATGAAAGTACCAACCCGGAAGGGATTAGGGGTATTATATAAGTGAATCCAATATAGATTAGGGCCAGGAAATTACAATTACTCCTCTAGAGCTTTGATTTAGTCATTTCTTTCCTAATATGATTGCCAGTTCTAGCTGCCATAGAAAATCAGTTTAAATTTTATCTATATTTTTTTTTTAAACAAATACTTTATTAACTTCTGTTTTACATCATTCATTTCTGCCAGATTTTGAGTTACAATCATTTTCCCCCCATTATTCCCCTACCCAACCTCCCAGAATAGCAGTCCCACAAGATATCGCTTCCTCCAATCTGCTCTCTCCCATACCTTCTCCCATACCCCCATCGACTTTTCCATTAGCGGAAGATGAATCTTTGTGTCCCAATGCCTGCACATCTTATCTCCCAATTATAGGCAAAAGAGTATTAATAATAGTATTTATATATATATTTGAAACATTTAATGTTACGACCTCGAATTTCAGATCCATTTCCTTCCTCCCTTGTCACCCATTCCTTCTTGGGATATAAGTAATTCAGTATATGTTGTACATGTCTAGCTATGCAAAACATTATCATAGTAGATATATTGTTCAAGGCTGCTTATAATTCCCTCCCACTCATCCCACCCCCCACCTGGTCCATTCCCTACATGATCCTGTCCCTCTTCTATAGTGGGTACTTCCAACCTCCCCTCACCCCAAGGATGCCCTCCCATCCATCATCCCTCCTCTCATCCCCCTTCTCCCTATCCTGCTGCAGGTTGAGATATCCCATTTAGTATGTATGTCATTTTCTCCCTGAACCAAATTCAATGTGAATGTGGTTTTGCCTTTTTAGCCTTCCTTATTCTCCCCCTCCTTTGCACCCACTTCCCTACATGAGATAGTTTACCCTACCATGTCTCTCCCCATCTCCTCTTGCCACTTTCCTCTCTCACCTCATAATTTCATCCCTTGAGTACTCTCCCTTCCCAACAAAATCAACCTATGCCCTCTATCCATATATAACTGTAACCATATACACACACATTCACATATGTATTCGTATGACCACACCCCCTTCTTCCATTATTTTCATAGTGGGAAAGATATCATCAGTCACAGATATTGCTTTTCCATATAGGAATGTAAGTAGTTCAACTTTGACAAGTTCCTTTTGATTTCTTTTCCCTGATTACCTTCTCAGGCATCTCTTACTTCTTGCGTCTGGATGTCAAATTTTCTATTCAACTCTGGTTTTTCCTCAAGAATGCTTGAAAGTCCTCTATTCCACTGAATGACCATATTTTCCCCTGAAACAAAATACTCAGTTTTGCTGGGTAGGTGACCCTTGGGTTCATTCCCAGTTCTTTTGCCCTCTGGAATATCATATTCCATGCCCTTCGATCCCTCAGTGTAGAAGCTGCCAGGTCCTGGGCTATTCTGATTGTGTTTCCACAATATTGAAATTGTTTCTTCCTGGCCGCTTGTAGTATTTTCTCCTTGATCTGGGGATTCTGGAACCTGGCTATAATATTCCTGGGAGTTTTCTTTTTGGGATCTTTTTCAGGAGGTGATCTGTGGATTCTTTCAACCTCTATTTTGCCCTCTGGATCTAAAACATCAGGGCAATTTTCCTTGAGAATTTCTTGAAGGGTGATTTCTAGGTTCTTTCTTTGATCATGGCTTTCAGGTAGTCCAATAATTTTTAAATTGTCTCTCCTGGATCTATTTTCCAGGTCAGTGGTTTTTCCATGAGATATTTCACATTGCCTTCTAATCTTTCATTTGTTTGGATCTGCTTAACAGCATCTTGATTTCTCATAAAGTCATTAGCTTCCATTTGCTCCAGTCTAACTCTGAAGGAATGAATCTCCTCAGTGAACTTTTGAGATTCTTTTTCCATCTGGCAAATTCGACTTTTTAAGGCATTCTTCTCCTCATTGCCCTTTTGGGCCTCCTTAGCCATTTGAGTTAGTCTATTTTTTAAGGTGTTATTTTCCTCAGTCAGGCTGTTGACCCTCATTTCATACTTTTCCTGCATCCTTCTCATTTCTCTTTCTAATTTTTCCTCCACTTCTCTTATTTGATTTTTAAAGTCCTTCTTAAGGTCCTCTATGGCCTGCAACCCGCTCATGTTTTCCCCTGGGGCTTTTGGAGCAGGACTTCTGACCTCACAGTCCTTTTCCCGCTCTATGCCCCCAAAATAGGAGTCTAGGGTTGCATTTTTCTGTTTCCTTTGCCTTGGCATGTTGCCACTTAATTACTTGACTTTTGGGCTTGTTGCCACACTATGGCTTTAAGGCCAGATAGAGGAATTTTCGTCCCGAACGTGTGGGGGGCAACTTCCGTTTCTGGCAAGCTGTAAACCCACCCACAACTTCCACCCTAGATCACAATCCAGATCCAGGGAGGTTAAAGCAAGAGCGATTACCCCCCAAGACTGATCGCTGGATCTCCCCACGATTTGTAGGCTGGGAGCCGGAAATGCCTCTGAAAACTACACAGTGGCGTGTCTCCTCAGCAGCTTCTAGCCCCAGGGGAGGGAGCTGACGCATTCCCCAAATACAGGTCCCAAAGTCCATAGGACACTAACCTCTTACTTTGTCCTAGGCAAGTCTATGTTGATAATTCTGGCATCTCCACAGTTCCTGGTGTTCTGGGGTTCCTCCAGCCGGCTGCTGGCCCTGCCGCCCTGGGGCTAAAACCTCGGCTCACGTGGGCCTGGGCTCGGCTCGGCTCCTGTGCTCGGCTCGGCTCGGCTCCTGTGCTCTGCGCGCTGCCGGCTCCCAGACCACTGCGCTGTTCCTTCCTGCAGGGTGCTGGGCTGACCTCAGCAGGAGGTTAGCTTCTCTGTGTCGTTCTGTGGGTGCTGGGGCTCCAGAAGATTTTTAGAGTCCTTTTTTACATAGTTTGTGGAGAATCTGGGGGCAGAGAGGCTTGGACGAGCTGTTTCTACTCCGCCATCTTGGCTCCGCCCCCCTCATTCTAAATTTTATCTATAAATGAAGAATGTCTAAATGGGTGGGGATTTTTCTGTATGGAAGAGCAATATATCCTGATAAGTTCTCTCTTGTTAAATTTTGTTTTTCAATAGGGAATGAAAAAGCCAAAATTCTCATTTTGATACTTAGGGGCATTATCTCAACTATCAGAGATTATAGAATAACAAACAGAACTCTAAACTGAGAATTAGAAGATTTTGAGTTCAAATTCTAGTTCCACCATTTGATAGGTATCTGTATGACCCTGGGCAAGTCACACTGATCTCTGCATTTCAATGTCCTCTTCTGTAAAATATCGTAATAATACTTAAAGGGCTGTATAACTCAGTGATAATACTTGTGCTAATAATAAATACTGTATTCTTATAGGAGTTCACGCATATTAGGAGATTTTAACACATATGTTGATGTTCCCTCAAATGCCTTAGCCTCCCAGTTCATCAATCATATTATATTCCTATGACCTATGACCTCAGCTACACATAGGGTGGCTCTGACCTTTGATTTTGCACCATTGAAGCTCAAGAATTTCAAAATTAATTTATCTGATCATAATTTTAATAATTCCATCTCTCCTAATGCCTGTTCTTTTTTTACAAGATACTTCTGTACTTGTCAACTGTGAGTCTCCATCACCCACCATAAAATTCTTTGAATTTGTGTACATTTAGCATTGGTTGAGAATGCATCATTTTGGCTGAATAATAGGCTTTCTGTTTCCAAAAGTAAGTTTCCTTTCTTATTTTGTTATTTTTTTTCCCTTCAGTAGAATAAAAGGATATTGACATCAGGACCTGCTAAATCCAATGTTATTTGCACCCCTTACATAAAATCATTGTGACGTATTACAGTTAACTTTTTTGATGAATTTACCCATTTGCCCTTGGAATTATTAAAATTAAATGGCACAAATACATATATGGAAGAATCAACAGAGCCAAAACTTTTATTAGGTGCGTTGACAGTGTAAATTTACCAGAAAATCCAGTACAGTAATAATTTATATACATTTAGGTAAGGGAAGAGTATTGTATTGGATTTGGCTTCAGTAGAATTTCTAGACAGGATGGGAACAAGGGACCTGTGGCCTTGGGAGAGCCTAAGGCCTATGGCTTTCTAGGTCTGCAAGTGTGTCCCTTTGACTGAATCCAAACTTCACAGAACAAATCCTTTTATTAAGGGGAAACTAGAGAATCCTCGAATCTAGGAGATTATATGTAGGCACTGGTACCATGCTTGTTTATTCCTGGCTTCAAACCTGCATTATCATGAACAAGTATGACATAAAAGTTGGGTCACAATGTTTTGTAACTGGTGGAAGTAATATGTACTATTCTAAAAATTAACTGTTACCCAAACAAGTTTTTAAAAGGACGAGATAAGCATGAAATAATATTTGATCAAAAGGGAGCAATTGTAGCTTACAGAATATTCAGACCTATGCTTAAAGCACTTAAGCAATTCTATAGGAATTGTATTGGAGGCAAGAAGAAAAATTAGGAGGAGGCTACTGCAAAAGTCAAGATGAGAGGTGATGAAATAAGTTAGAGTGGTGATTATTTTGTGAATAGAGACAGATGAGAAAGTGGTTGTGAAGGATAGAAATAACCAGGTTTGGCAACTGAATGGATATAAAAGGTAATAGAATAGAAAGATGATGTTGCTCTTATTAGAGATAAATTCGTAAGGTGGGTTTGATGAGAAAGCTTATGTAATAAAGTCTGCAGTGCACATTTGCCATCCATTCATGACTGCTCATTCTATGCAACTTACTTTGTCCTACCCAAAATTAAAAGGGGAGAATCATGACTCTTACTCATTGATCATTACCCTTTTTAAAATTTTAACAAGGAACACTTACTGTAGCCATAAGTAATATGGGTGAAGGAAATGGTTGGAATTTTTTTGGTGGGGGGAAGGAGGTGGGACATTTCCCCAACAGCATTTGTATAACTTCTGTGAGTATTCAGATGGGAGTTAATAAAACTTGCCCTTTAGGAGTTTATATCCTAATGGGAGAAGACAACACAATAAAAGGAAGTTCAAATGGGGTAGGTGGTAGAGGGAAAAGGTACCTGAAGTGCAGCTTGGAGAGGAATGAGACATGACTGGACTGGTTCCTGATACCTTTCCAGTCTTTTTACACCTTACCCACCACTCTCCTATTCTGTAATCCAGTAACATTGGCCTCCTTGCTTTGTTATTGGTTTCACAAGACATTCTATCTCTAGATTCTGACCATTTTCACTGGATATCTCCTGTACCTGGAATTCTCTTCCTTCCTATCTTCACGTCCTAACTTCCCTTGCCTTCTTCAGTCCCAGTTAAAATTCCACTTTCTACAGGAATCCTTTCCTGTTTTAATTCTAGCACTTTCTTGGAGGTGGCTAGGTGGCACAGTGATTAAGAGCACTAGCCCCTGAGTCGGGAGAACCCATTCAGGCCTCAGAAAATGAGCACCCACACATAAATAATGACTGGCTGTGTAACCTTGAGCAAGTTACTTAACCCCAATTGCTTTAAAAAAAAAGTTCTAGCACTTTCTCTCTGTTGATTATCACCAATTTATCCTGTATGCAGATTGTTTGTACATAGTCTTTTGCATATTGTCTCCCATTAGACTGTGAGCTCCTTGAGAGTGGGCTCTGTTTGTCTTTATATACTCACGCTTAATATAGTGTCTGGCACATAGTAGGCAATCAATAAATGTTTATTAAGTAATTGACTAAAATGGAGGGAGATTCTGGGAGGAGATATCTAGAGGGAGAGGCCACCAGTGTGTACAATTTAGACAAGAGTGAGCATCAGGATAAAGAGTTAGGGCATGGTAGAGAAAGTCCAGAGTGCACCTCCTGGAAAGAAATGAGACATGGCTAGTCTGGGAGCCCTCCTTAAATGGAAGTTTTGGAGGAAAATATCCAGTCAGAGGAAGAATCTATAGGGGTGGAAAACTCTTCCAGAGTTTGAATTCTAGGGCTATTGTGAGCCTCAGGATAAAGAGCTAGGGCATGGTAGATGAAGTTTGGTGTACAATCTGGAAAAAATGAGGGTCAGTTTTTAAAGGAGTTTAAAAACCAAATAGATGATATTATACTTGATCCTAGAAGTAATAGGGAGCCATTGGAGTTGTTTGAATATGGTCAGATCAGCATCTTAGGAAGATCAGTTTGATAACAGGAGAGACTAGACTGGGGAGAGATTTAAGGCAAGAAGACCAACCTAGGCTATTGCATTAGTCCAGATGTGAGGTGATGAGAGCCTAAATCAGGGTGGCCAACAGTGTTATAGAAGAGAAGGGTGCATGTAGTTGAGATGTTGTGAAGGGAGAATTGACAGGATTTAGCAACAGATTGGATATGATTGGATATGGATGGTGAGGGGAAGGAGGAGATAAGAGAGAGGAGTCAAGGATGACACCTGGATTGTGAGTCTGGGTTACGGAGAGGATGGTGGTATCCAAAACAGTTTTAGGTAAATGTAGAAGAGGGGAGGATTTGGTGGGAGGGATGATGAATTCAACTTGAGGTATGTTGAGTTTAAGATGTTTGTAGGACATCAGATCAAGTTGTTCAATTAGCAGTTGGAGGTGAGACTGGAGGTTACCAGCATAGGGAATCCACAGGAGGTGATGGGATCACCAAGCAAAATAGTATAGAGGGAGAACAATGGAGTACAAAGGGCAGAGAAGAGTGTGTGTGATCTAGATGAAGATACAGCAAAGGAAACTTAGAAGCAATTGTAAGACAAGTAGGAGGGGGAGTCAGGAGAGTAGTGTAGCAAAAACCTAGAGAGAAGAGAATATCAAGGAGAAGAGGGTAGGGTAGTGTTAATACTGAATAATTCTAACATACTAAGCTCTCTGTAGCTCTAAGATCTGACAACTCTGGGGGAAGGGGATCAGGCTAAACTTCTTCTGCCACCTTCTCCACTCATACTTTGGAATGTATAAGATTGAGGCACAAGAATCGTAGGCCTTAGATCTGGAAAGGATCTTTGAGATGCTCTACTCCAACCTCTGCATTTTATGAAGAAGGAAAATGAGTCCTGGACAGGCAAAATGACTGGTCTCAGCTCACAAAATAGCAAACAGTAGAGCTGAGGGTTTAGATGCACATCCTCATTGGAATTGCATGCTGTTTCCACTATCCTACATTGTCTCTTATAGAACTTAATGTATGTCTCAGGGTGTATTGAGCCCTATTACTTAAACTCTTTCTTTTACTTGTCTCTTATATTTAATTAGGAAAGATTTTTGTGAAGTCACAAAAATGCATCATGAACTTGTTATTCTTATGTAGGGCCAGACTGATCTATATGTTGTTCCAGTTTTAGCATGGCTGCCTCTGAAGCAAGTCTTGTACAAGGTAAATATTTTTGACGTGGTTAGCAATACAGTTTTGAAATTTTAAGCTGGACATGTTTGGCTGCTGGATTTTTTTTTTTAAGCAAGGAACATATTTAAACAGGAAAGAATTCCTATTGCCAATAACCAGAAGAAGCAGGAAGGTTATATGATGCCACTTGAAAAGCTTATAGAACTCAAGGATCTAATTTTCCATTATTCTCATGTTGCATTTAACTCATGCAAATATTGCATTCATTGTAGTGGGAAAGAAAAGGAAGAAATCATTATATATCTTAGGAATAATAATGTCTTGCTCTGATTTGTGTGTGTGTGTGATTAAATTTTACTTATCAGCATAGACAATGCAATGTATTCCATCAATTCCTTTTATTCATTTTAATTTTCAATTAAAAAGCTTTGTACTGATTTGGTGTGATGCTTTAGAAGAAAATGTTCTGCTGTGACATTTTGTCTTAACAGCAATTTTAGAAGGCAATTTTCAAGATAATTTCTGTAATATGACCTTTCTGAAAAGCAGAAAAAGTTCATTGTTATGGTTAGAGTCCAAATAAAATGTAATTGCTTTGCATTTAACTGTTAAATTAAGTAATGTCTTTAGAGCTATTTATTATTTTAATAATTTTAAATAGAAATAGATACAAGACCAAGATACTTCCTTTAGAACTAAGAAGACTTTGAATCGAATTTCTTATTAAAATGACTTACCATATTTGGGAATTGGCTGAATTTCACCTATTGTAAAAGTTTTGATATTAAATTCCTTGTAAGTTAACTTAGATGAAAGTCATATAATCACTTTTAAGCTAATTGATTTTATTCTGCTCATTATTCTAGGGTTTTGTTCTATAGAGAATATGTAAAATCAAATTTAAGGGAAGTCCTTAATGGAAATTTTTCTAATTTTACAATTTAATGCAAGTGGAATAAATGACTTTTAAAATTTCTATCAAATATTCTAACAAGCAACTTATAAACAAGTCCCCAAATTACTATTCACTCAGTCCATAAATTCATAAAATTATACATAAATTCAGAGAATTTTAGGTCTTGAATGAAAAATTTAGAGGTCATTCATTCTGATCCAGTCATTTTATAGAGAAGGAAACTGAGGACCAGAGAAGGGAAATGGCTTATCTGAAGTTAGTTTGTGACCTTTTTTCAATGACTCTTTTTATGATGAGAATTGTTCAGAATAAGAATCACCTACCTCTGCAGCATTCATAACCATCAGGGAAAGATAATAGTTATTGTACTAAAAGAGAAAATTTTTCTGCTATAGCTGTTTAGGGCAAAAAGTTTTCGCTTTTTTTTTCTGTTCTTATATAAATAGCAACTTCCTATAGAGCAGTGGTGTCAAACTAAAATAGAAAAGGGAACCACTAATCTGTATATTAGGGCTGCTAGGTGGTGCAGTGAATAGAGTGCAGGGCCTGGAGTCAAGAAGACCTACGCTCAAATCCAGCCTCAAATACTTACTAGCTTTGTGACCCTGGGCAAGTCATTTAACTCTGTTTGCCTCAGTTTCCTCATCTGTAAAATGATCTGGAGAAGGAAATGAAAAACCATTGCCAAGAAAACCCAAAAAGGGGTCACAGTCAGACATGACTGAAAGGACTGAACATCCACCTGTACATAAGGATCCCTGTGGGTTGCATATTGACTTACTTTTAAAATGTAATGTTTTCTGTTTTATTGCATTTTTGTTAAATATTTCCCAAGTATAGTTTAATCTGGTTCTAACTGTATTGAGAATGTTGCTGGTATAAGATATGTAGCCTATGGGCTGTGTGCTTGATACCTCTGCTATAGAGTATAATTTGAAAGTTGTCAGATTCTCCTCATTTCCCTCTAGGAAGGAGGGAGGGAAGAAGAAAAAGAAGGAAAGGGAGGGAGTGGAAGAGTGAGAATGGGAGAGAAGAGGGAAGAAGAAAGAATACAAAGGGAGACATGAAGGAAGAAGAGAAAGGAGGGAGGACCAGAGGAAGGGAAACAGGAAGGAAAGAAAGAAATGAAGAAGAAATGAATGATCAAATAAATGAACTTGCCTACCTCTTCCTCACTGGTCTGCCACTTACATGAAACTCTACCAATAGTTTCTTTCCTTTGGAATCAGCCTTTTTTTTTTTTTTTTACTCTTAAAATAAAAATGCCTCTGGAGGGGCAATAATCTAAGCATTTGTCCTAATCCATTAACATTTGAGTGTGATTTATACTTCAGATTCTTTTCTTCCTCTTTGTCACAGATAGTGGAAAAGCACATCTTAGATGGAATGGGAGCTTTGGAAGTGTGACAAGGAGAGTAATTATTTTAGAAGGATGGCTAAGGTGGGAAGGTACTAAAGGTAAATTTTCCTTCTTTGTGATTTTACCTAGAACCAATATTGTTTTCTATTTAACTAGAAAATTCAGGTAAGCTTAATACTCCCATTCCTTGGGCATTCTAATTTAGGTTTATTGTAATACATCTATTGTGTAAATGGTTGAAGAACTTTGGGAAACAGTTCAAGGAGTTCATTGCTCAGCTATTTAATGGGATATTGTTTTTGTTACATTAATTGTGTTTCAGCATAGATATTTTATTTAACTTAATTTATCCAGTAAAATAGCATTTGTAAATACTTCTAAATGTTGTAATTGTTTCATAAGTAACAGATTTCAAGACCCAATTCAAATGCCACTTCCTTCATTAAACCTTCCCTGATTTCTCACCTTCTCCAATGGAAGTTATTTTTTCTCCTTAGTCTGAATGTTTCTTACATTTCGAATGGCACTTGGTATTTCTCAAGTAACTATTATGTTTTTTTGTACAAAAAGTAAGTTATGTCTTTATATGACATTCTCCCTACTAGATTGCAAACTCCAAGAGAGAAAAGACTGTGCATTATTTATCTTTGTGTTCTAGTGTATAGAACAGCGCTCTGCAAAAACAAGTACGTAACACAATGTTTGTTGAACTGGAAACCACTTTTGTCTTTTCATCTTCCCTTCCTGAATTTACTTCACTATTTAAACATCCAAGAAGATAGAAACCTCTCTTCCCCTTAGAAGTAGGTTTTCTGAGTTATTGTGGTAGAAGATAATTTACCACCTAATGGCTATCCTTCTGGTTCTGAGCCTTCTTACCCTAATCCTTCTTTTATCTCTCTCCGGCATTTGGCATTGTTGACTGCATTCTCTCCCCTAGATTTTCATGATACTCTCTTCTCATGGTTCTTCTTTTCTCTATACTCTTTTACTTGGTGACCTCACAGCTACCAGGCATTAAATTATCTGCATGCAGATGGCTCCCAGATCTATACATCTAAGCCCTAGTCTCTAGGGCTTAGTAGTCCCACGTCAACTGCCTACTGGTCATTTAAAACTGGATGTCCTGTAGTACATCTCAAATTTACCATGTCCAAAACAGGAAATCTTCCCCTTTTCTGAAAGTCATTGTTGTTATCCATGGTACCATCATTCTTCCAATCTCTTAGGTTCTCAGTTTCAGTGTCAGCATCATACTGGACTCCTTAGTCTCACCCATCTAACTCATGTCAATATTTGCCAAGTCTTGTCATTCCTATTTCTACAACATCCCTCAAATATCTTCCCTTCTTTTTACTCTCATAGTTACCACATGGATTAGGTCCTTATTACTTCTTACTTGGACTATTACAGTAGCCTCCTGTTTGTTTTCCTTCCTCAAGTATCATTTCTAATCCAACCATACAACCACCAAAATGATTTTCCTGAAGTATAGGCCTGACCATGTCAACTACACCCCCCCATTCAGTAAACTCCAATGGCTCCTTATTATCTCTAGCACCATATATAAACTGCTGTGATTGGCTATTAAAGCTTTTCACAAACCGCCCTTTCCTGTCTTTCCAGCCTTCATATGCAGTCCTCCCCTCCAGGTACTCTGTGGTTCAGCTTTATCGACTTATTTGCTATTTCTCATACACAACACCATGTCCTGATTCTGGATGTTCTGGAGACATCTTAAACTTAACATGTCTGAGGCTGAATGTATCTGTAGCCCTAAACCCTCCACTTTTCCAAACCTGTTTCTGTCAAAGAAACCACCATTCTTTGAGGTTTATAATTTCAAAATCATCTTTAGTTCCTCATACTCCTTTATTTCAATATATCTAATCAGTTGCCAAATTTTGCTGATTTTGCCTTCATAACATCTCTCATCTCTGACTCCTTTTCTCTACTTCCAACAGCTACTACCTTAGTTCAGGGATTTCATAACCTTTCACATAGGTTATTACTACAGCCTGCCTTAAGTCTCTCCCCAAACTAGTTTCTATAATCCACTGCTGTTGACCTCATTTTCCTTAAACATAGATCTGACCCTGTGACTCCTCTAGTCTTTCAACTCCAGTGCCTTCTTATTGCCTCTATAATAAAATATAAACTCTTTTGTCCAGCTCTCTGCACAGCCTGGCTTCTACCCATCTTTCTGGTCTTGGACATTGCTCCCTTTTCTTCATTTCTCTCTCCAGCCCAACTGGCCTTCTCTCAGTTTCTCACACACAACACTCATAATTGTGCTCTCTACGCCTTTGCCCTGGCCATCCCACATGACTGAAATTTAGTCTTTTTTTACCTCCACCTCAGAGAGGCCCTCTCCTTGTTTAAAGATGCAGTTCAAGCACCATCTTCTGCATGAAACCTTTCCTGCTTCTCCCAAATAACTACCATATAGTTAGCTGCGTTGTTTATAAAGCTATTTATTAACTTTATATTTTTGCTTAATATATTTTACATGTTTCACTCTCTTCCAACCATTAGAATGTAAACTCTTTTCAGGTAAGCATTGTTTCTTTGTACTTGAATCCCAGCACCTAACAGTGCCTACTATTTAATAGACACTCTTTAAATGTGTTGATCTGTGCTTTAGCAGTGCCTGTCTCCTAGGCTCACCTCCTTCCTCATTTTAACCTCCTAGGATCTTACTTCCTACAGGACCCAGCTCAAGCACCACCTTCTACATGAAGCTTTCACCATTCCTTCTAGCTGCTAGGGTCCGTTCTGAAACAAACCTTATATTCATTCAGTATATAGGCTGTATTTGCTTCTCTAGGCACATGGCTCCCCAGTATTATAATGTAAACTTTTTGAGGGAAAGGTCTCTTTTATTTTCATGTTTATATCCCCATTATTTGGCAGGGTGCTTGGCTCAGAATAAGCACTTAATGTTTGTTAGTTCAATTGGTTAGCTTGTCTGATCCTCAAAGAACAAAAATGTAGTTCATTGCTAAGTCTTTACTTGAAACTTGGGGGCCATCTCCAATCGTTCTGATCTATATCTTGCCACTGGATCTTGATGGCTAAGGAGGAGAGAGTGAGGCTGGTGACTATGCACAGCCCTGCCTCACTTAAATCCAGTTCACTTGCAAATCATGACATCTCCTTCCTGATGTCATGGTCTTCTCTGAGCACAAAAGACAAACATCAACAAAGACAAATAACAAAATGACTCTGGGCAAGTCACTGAAATCTGTCTGCCTCAGCCTCCTTAGTGCAAAATGAGGATAATAATAGCAACTCCCAGAGTTGCTGTGAAGCACAGATGACTTCATATTTGTAAAGCTTTTAGCACAGTGCCTGACACATAATAAGTACTAAATTTTTGTTCCCCTCTTTTCCCCACTCTTTTTTTTTTCTTACCGGAGGGGCGAAGACAGGGCAATTGGGTTAAATGATTTGCCCAAGGTCACACGACTAGTTTTGTATTGTGTCCGAGGTCAAATTTGAACTCAGGTCCTCCTGACTCTAGGGCCAGTGTTCTATTCACTGTGCCACCTAGCTGCTCCCTTTCCCCACTCTTTAATCAAATAATCTTTGTAAAAAAAAAAACACAGTCCTCTCCTAAACAACTATAAATAGACAATTCGTTAACAGGCAAAGTTCTGAAGTTTTTATGGAATTCAGAACATTTTCAAAGTCTAATTTAGGAGCTTTCTAAAAAAAAAAAAAAAGACAAAGCTTTAGAAGAAAATTCTCAATTGAAAGATTAATCATGATTTTTCTGTAAGCAAAAAATAATTAAATGGTATCATAAACTTTTGGATTTTGATTAAACATGTCAATTGCTACAAAAACTAAAGGTCTAATAATTAAATTCAACTGTACATAGTGTTCTAAAGCCCCATATGCACTATCTGTTTTATATTTCAACTGAGGATTGACTACTTGGCAAATAACAATTATTGATGATAGGTGACTACTAAAAATTAGAATTGCAAGAGTTATTTAGAAATACAAATACAATATGAGAAATTACAATCCCTTTGTTAACTGAGGGAAGGGAACAAAGGGAATAAAAACATTTATATAGCACTTACTATGTCCCAGGCACTATGCTAAGTGCTTTAACAAATATCTCATTTGAGCAACCCTGTGAATCAGGTGCTTATTATCCCTATTTTTTTTTTCAGTTGAGGAAAATGAGGCAAACAAAGGCTAAGTGACTTGCCTAGGGTCACATAACTACTAAGCATCTAAGGTCAGATTTGAACTTGTTTCCCTGACTGCCCAGCATTTTACCCACTGTACCACCAGCTTCCTCTTTCAGATAAGCAAGCACACTGACCACCTTTCAGTACTGGCAGAGATTTTACATACTCCACTTCCATTTCCCACTGAGTATTTTCTCACCCAAGTCTGGAATCAAATAATTGGTTTTTAGTAGTGTGACAACTCTTTATAAAATACAAGCTGGGAAATATTCGTGGAATCATCCCTAATGTCTCACCTCCCAAAAACTTTATTAAGATCTAATCTGTGAGCTAGGAATGCTTTGATATTGAACATGTATCTTTCTGACTTTTCTTCATATTCCTGTTTTCTTTATGGCAATGCATGTATTCCATACACAGAAAAATTCCCTACAGGAAGTCAACTCTTAGCACTCCCTAAGTTTTGAAAATTCTGCTGCATTTGCAGTCTTTTACAAATAGAAGAGAACTTCTCCAATTGGCTGTATTTAGAACAGGAAGAAAATGAAATCAGCAGAAAAACATCTAAAGACACCATAGAATCTAAAGAATCCATAGAAAACTGCAAAGTATTGACAAAATACATTGACAAGATACTGGTACTACTTTGCAAAATGAATCACTCCTTCCATGTGCTGATGGTAGTTTAAGAAAGTGATGAGTGTTATACTGAGAATGTCAGGCCCTATCAAAATAACTTGTTCAGAAAAAGAATTTGATAATTGCAAAACACAAAATAATAGAATGTTAAAGCAGAATCTATTCTAATATGCTTATTTCACAGATATGAGACATAAAGCCAAAAGATTAAGTGACTTGTCCGAAGTCACATAGCTAAGTGACAGAGGCAGAATCAACATTCACCTCCTTTTTATAGTATTGAACAAAGTATGACTAAATATATAAACCCGCTTTTGTAATAAATAAAACATACAAAATTAATCTGACACATAGTTAATGATACACAGTCATTACATTGCATGGTAATGAGACATGACTGTAATCAATCTTACATAGCTAAAGCAATTTTATAGTTTCTCTGTACCATCTGTAATAAAAATCAATATTGGCAACTTTCTTGGATACCTGTAATGTCTTGTATACCTTTCATATCTTAAATAACAGCACACTCACACTAATTAAAAAATAAAAGGTTTTCCGTCTTATTCCTCAACATCTGGAGTTCTCTTGATTTAATCACCCAGTGTTTTGTTGTTGTTCTATTGTTTTAGTCACATCCAATTCTTTGTGACCCCATTTAGAGTTTTCTTGGCAAAGACACTAGAGAGGTTTGGTATTTCCTACTCCATCTCTTTACAGATGAGGAAACTAATGTGGACAGGGGTGACTTATCCAGGATCATATAGCTAGTAAGTTTCTGAGGCAGATTTGAATTCAGGCCTTCCTGACTCCAGGCCTTCCCAACTCCACTGCGCCACTAGCTGCCCCAGAGGTTTATAATAGGACATTTTTAGTATTAGACAGTATTTTTAAAAGATCATTTAGTCCAGCCCTCCAGTACAGTCAACTTGCTTTACAGATCAGGAAAGTGAAACCTAAATTGGGGAAATGATCTCCTCAAAGCCACATAGGCAATAAATGGCAGTCAGAAGTGGAGCCCCAAGTCATTTGAATCCAAATGCTTTAAGTCCAAAGATCAAGGCCTAATAGAAGGACCTGGTAGACTAATGGGGAATGATAAAAGCCATACCCCAAAGGGTATGGGTTAATCCTTTTTGAAATCTATGTTACTCTTAGTAGCAGTGGTAGAATTGAGCACTTTAAATACAAGCTCCATTGAGTATAATTGCAAACTCAACTATGTGTAGTTTGTACTCCATAATTTTCTCACATCATAGCACTGTTTGGTTACTGTACTTAAGTTTTTGTGTGACCTAGACTTTAGCGAACAAGGTAGAAGAAAGCAAAGAAGGGTACTGCCAAAGCCAGAGGGACTCAAGGGTATGGTCTTTGGTAAGAAAAAACTCTCCCTTTCTGATTTGCTTTCTCCATGTCCCTTGGTGGCCCAAAGAAGGAAATTTAAATCAAGTGGAAGGGCTTGGGTATAGGGCCCCATTTCATCACATTACTTATACTGTAAGGTTCACAATCCTTAGTTTGTAGAAACTACACAACTACCTCAGGCTACCTATGTGTCAGTGACATTATGAACCTATATTTTAAACATATGCAAGTGTGAAAAGATTTGGTTTCATTATGAATTGCTCTACAAAAAAGAAGAAACCCAAAACATTCTATTTGAGGTTTAAAGGTCTTATTAAAATGCTATTTAGCGTTAGATGTGTTATTTTCATTAATATGGTAGATGGTTAATCAATGCCCATATTTACATGTCCTTCAAAACCAAGATTTTTAAAAAATACCTCATAATTTGGTTTGCTAGTTTAATATTGAATATGTATGGGAAGAGAAATATTCCTTGTTTAAAGGTTAGATTTATGAGTCAAATGTCCCAAACCTAAATCACAATAGTTGGTTAGAAAAACAGCTCAATTTATCCATTAGCTCATATTTAGCAGTATATCTATATTTAGTAATCTATCTATATTTGGTAGTCTTTCTGGTGATTCAGCAGCAGCATTTGGCTCTGACACATATGTGCGCAGACATGCACACACAGACATGCCATACACATACATAATGTGTATGTGTATTTACTTTCTCCTTGAATTCAATCATGGAAAGCTGAAGCAAAAAAAAATCATTGGTGTTTATATTAGGGAACACAAAAGTTAGGTGATTGGAAAGGGAATAGGCATTTATATAGTGCTCATTCTCTGACAGGCACTGTGCTAAGCGTCTTTTACAAACATTTTCTTATTTGAGGATTGTCGGATACTCTTCTGCCCCTGGTTTGGACCTTGAGTTAGAAGGCTTTGGTTTGAGTCCCTTCTCTACTACTTACTAACCAAATGACATTGGGCGAGTCACTAAAATTATTTGAACCTTAGTTTCCTAATCCATAAAACATAGGTGAGCAAAATCAACAAGTGTTTATAAAGCATGCACCATGGGGTAGTCATTGTGCTCAGTTTAGGGATATAAACAAAGGTAAACAAAACACAGTCCCTATTCTTAAAGAGTTCGAAGTCTAATGGGAAAGATAGCATTCCAATAACTATGTATAGACAAGATTGTGTGTGTGTGTGTGTGTGTGTGTGTGTGTGTGCGCGTGTGTGTGTGTGTACAATGGAGATAATTAAAGGGAAGGTACCAGTATTAAGGCAGATTAGGAACGGCTTCTTGTGGAAGGAAGAATTTTAGCTGGGATTTGATACCCAGAGTTAGTGATGGGGATAACAATTCTTGCTTTGCCAGTAGAGTCAGTCTAAGGATCAAAGATAATGTTTATAAAAAGAGAACATAAGTCATTATCACTCTCTATTGTCTACTTAGTTTCCCCTCCCCCCAAACTCATTTAAATAATTATAGCCTAATTGAAATGCTCTTATTTTCCTAGTGGCTATTTATTTACACATTCTTAAGAAAAAAAAGATAATTTTAATTAGAAAAGGTTCAATGAAGAAATTCTCTCATCCTATAATCAGGAGGAGTTCTCAATCTGGGATCCATGAACTTGCTTTTTTCATATTTTTGATAATTGTGTTTTAATACAATTGGTTTCTCTTACAATTTTGTGTGTTTTATATTATGCACTTAAAAACATTTTTTTAGAGAAAGAGTCCATATGTTTTGGGGTGGCTAGGTGGCACAGCAAATAGAGCACTGGCTCTAGAGACAGGAGGACCTGAGTTCAAATATGGACTCAAGACACTTAGCATGTTCTAGCCACATGACCTTGGGCAAATCACTTAACCCCAAGTGCCCTGCCTTCCCCCCTCCAAAAAGATAAAAAAAGTCCATAGGTTTCACCAGACTTCCAAAGGGTATATGACACAAAAAGAGTTAAGAATTCCTCCTACAAATGATTATTTTAAAGTAAAAGGAGCAGAACAAATTAGATTTCTTTAACAAAAAAAAAAAAAACAGCATGAAGATGGCATAAGAAAAATGTGAAACATTTAAGGCATATATATAGTTACTCAAAAAATGAAGCCCTATGAAAATTAAGAGCATCTCTTCTTCATGTAAATTTACCTTATAATTCTGTTCTTAAAATAAAAAACTTTAGAAAGAAAAAAAATGTGAAAGTTTGATACAAAAAGAGTAATGTCACATATGCAAAATACCAAACCATAGATAACTGTATAGGAATAGTTTTCAAAAGAAAAATGGCAGACTATAAAATATCCTCATGAAAATATGATCCATATAAGTATTAGAAGGCTCATGGGATCCTAGATCTAGAACTGGAAGAAATATTTAGAGGCCATGTAGTTTAACCTTATCATGTAAAAGAAATCCAAGCAAAATAATTGACTCTGAATTTTGACCCTACAACATTCAAATTGACAAAGATAAAAATGAGAATAGTTAATATTGAAAGGACTCTGGCAATACAGGCACATTTTTAATAAAATGGCCAATGGAGTTGTGAGTTAATCCAACTATTCTAGGTTTTAATTTGAAATTGCTTTGACCTAGTAATCTCAGTCTTGGGTCTGTGCCTCTCTGGAATATCATTGTTGTGTACAGTTGTAAGAAATTATGAATACAAGAATGTCATTATGGAATAGAAGCTGTGTATGAACTCATGAGAGTCAGCTAGGTAGCACAGTGAATAGAGTGCCAGGCCTCGAGTCAAGGAAGCTTACCTTCCTGAGTTCAGATCTGGCCTTGGACTGAAAATTGACAACAGCAACTTGAGTTAATGGAGAATGAAATAAACAGAATCAAGAGAAGAGCATATACAAAAAGTATAACAATGTGGATGAAAAAATTATTAAAAGAAATTTGGAGTAATTGAAAAAACAGCAAAATTTTAGGGGAATAAATAATAAAACATAACTACTTCCCAGCTCTTCACAGCAAAGGAACAGGGAACCACTAGAACAGAATAGGGTTTATGTTGTTAGATATAGTCACTATGTTGAATGTTTTTCTTATTTTTATTTGTCACAAGGGAATGTTCATGGAGGAGGGTATTGAAATGACTGTGATGTGAAGACAAAAGGCACCAATAAAATTTTTTTAATTTAAAAGAGGAAGAAAAATAGTCTAGTCTCTTCCCAATATTCATTTTCCTGTCACCAAAAAAGCTCATTTTAGTAATGACACTTCAGTGTGGTATAATAGAAAGAGTATTGCAATGGGCAGTCAGGATGCTAGAATTCTAGGTATTTTTCACCTAACTGTATGACCTTGGGAAATCAACTTCTTTGAACATCACTCTCTTCATTTATCAAACAGGGAGTTTTAATTAGATCATCTTTAAGGCTCTTTGCAGCTCTAATATTCTATATGCTTCTATGATAATGAAATTTAAAACATTAAAATTACAATTCCTTAGTTCTAATGACTCATAATACTCTAATACAAAAGGTATCAACCTTGTAGGCTGCTGCCACAGAACTCCAAACAGATCTGAACCCAGCTTGAAGTATAATTGAGAAATATAGCAAAATAAATTTTAAAATACAATATAAAAAAAATGTAAACTTGTTTTCTAAGTCAATAGCCCATAGGGATCCCTTCCTACCTGTGCTTGAAACCACTGATCTGGAGCATTAGATTTCTTGTTGTCACATACACAAAAGCCATAGTATGTCTGTCGTCTTTCATATTCATCCAGTCTAGTCACTACTTTGTAAATAGATAGAATGTTGATTACTTTGTAACTCACAGAAACTCCTACTGTGTCTGCAGTTTGTAATCTTAAACATTTCAATATCTTCTCTGTTCATAAAGATCAACATGGGAAGGTATCTCAGTGCCCATAATAACTTGAGAAATAAAGAAATAGAGACCTAGAGAGGTTGAGACTCTCTTGGATATCTCATTAACTCCTGTGCATTCCAGTGTTCTGTGTACATGACTCCGATATCTATAAATTCAACTATAATCTCTATAATTCTTTGTCAGTGACCGCCTGCTGTAAATCACTTCGTCATTCCAGTTTCAAATCTTTTCTCAAGAACTAGTTTGTGTATTGGAAAATTCTGTCCACATCCAGAGAGAGAACTGATATCTGAAATCAGATCAAAGTATACCATTTTCACTTTTTTGTTTTTTTTCCTTTTGTTCTGTTTCTTCTTTCACAGCATGACTAATATGGAAATATGTTTTACATGGTTGTACATATATAACCTATATCAAATTGTTTACAGTGTAAGGGAGGTAGGAGGAGAAAGAGGGAGGGAGAAAATTAGAACTCAACATTTTATAAAAAATGAAAATGAAAAATTCTTTCCATATAATTGAAAAAACTACTTTTTAAAAAAACTAGTTTGTGAACTGAAGCAAATCATTTAACTTCTCTGGGCCTCAGTTTCCTCATCAATGAAGCAAAGGAGTTAGATTCAGTGACTTCTGAGGTTCCTTCTAGAGCAATGTTTCTACAGATCTTGTTCTAGACAAAGCACAAATAAAATGAATTGGAATGTGGTCAGCAGTAGGGGACAACTGGTACAGTAGACTGAGCACTGGCTCTAGATTCAGAGGACCTGGTTACTTACTAGCTTAGTCACCTTGGGCAGATCACTAAAGCTCTTGGGCCTCAAGTGTGCTCTGCTATAATGAGGATTGGATTGGTTGGCCTCTGAAGTTCCTTCTAGTTTTATGATTTTATGTTCAAAACGGAAAAAAGTAATCATTATCTTTACTGCTTATTACCCATCCACATTCCCCTATTTCTCTTAAGAGTACTACTACTCTCTAGCCACCCAGCTTCACATCCTTGCAGTCAGTCCTGACACTTCCCTTTCCTTCACCCCCCACCTCCTGTAACTTGCCAAGTTTTGTCAGTTTTACCTCCACAACATTTCTCACCCAACCTTTCACTTCATTTACATAGCTAACATCCTACTTCAGGTCCTCATCATCTCTCATTTGGACTACAGTATGAGCCTCCTGATTAATCTCCCTGCTCCTCTTCTCTCCCCTGTCCATTCTATTTTCCATATAAATTGCCAAAATAATCTTCCTAAGGCACAGGTCTGATCATTTCCTATTCCTGTTCTAAAACTTCCAGGACTCTCCCTACCTGCAGGATAAAACATTCATTCCTTAGAAAGATATTTAAATCCCTCTATAATCTGAGTCCTATCTTTTCCAGCCTTATTTCATACTCCTCTCCTTCATGAAAAGTAGTATGTTCCAACCAGAATGCTCCACACTTGATAATCCATCTACCTTTACCTTGGTGTATTCACATAAACTGTTGCGGCTTGAATGGTTTCCCTGATTTCCAACCATCTAAATATTGTGTCTTCCCCTTAAAGTAACTCTACTCAGGTACCACTATGTCTATAAAAACTTTATCTGATCTTTTCATTTGTCAGTATTCTTTCCCTTCTCAATTTTCCTTATACTATATTTATTTGTGTGCATACTGTGTTCCTCCTTCCTCCAGTAAAAAACAAAGGCCATTTCATTTTTGAAATAGATCCTTAATAAACAACAATAAGTTTATTAAATTGACTTGCCCAAAACTTCCCAGCTAACAGTTGGCAGGACCAGAATTAGATAGGATGCTGTTTTTTAGACTCTTGGTCCAGGTCTATCATACAATCTTATAACATACAAAAGGCAGTTATTACAAGGGTCACAAAGCAACTAACTGTCTGAGACTGGATTTGAACTCAGGTCTTCCTCACTGCAGGCCCAGTGCTCTATCCACTGAGCAATTTAATTCCTAAAAGCTAAGCTTCCTGTTTTTATAGGAATATAGCTAGACATATGTGAATGGCAATGGACTTTATAATTAGGCAAGATTTGTGTGAGTTTTGTTGAAAGACATTTGTTTTAAGTATCTTATTGTGTAGGGAAAGCCAATATATACCAGGAGTGAAGAGGCTTCATTCAGTTCTAGTTCTGTCTTACTAAATAAGACCCAGATTGATTCTGTCTCTGTCTGGACTTCAGTTTCCTCATCCATAAAATAAGGCTGTTGGACTAAATGATCTCTAATGTCTCTTCCAGTGCTAAGATTATGTAGCACCTAAAATATTCATTGTAATTTTATGTCTCCTTAGAGACATTTCATAGTATAGAATATAATATATAAAGCACAAAGATCTAATGAATGTCTTCAAACTGTAAAACGGGATTTTCCCCCCATCAACTATTACTACAAATTAGAAACAAGATCTGTAGATACTGTTTTCATCCACCCAGGCTCAGTGAATTGAACAGTCACATATTTAATTCATTAATTTTTCCAAGTATAGATAATCATCTGGATTATTGACCAAAAAAGCCCTCTTCAATAAGAGACTATTTTTACTCAGTCTGATACCTTAAAATTTCCATTTTACATGGTTTGAGGAAAAACAGTTAAATGAAAAATGGATGAACATAATATTCAAAGATTGGTTACAATATGTATTTCTAGGAGAAAACATTTTAAAGAGTTCAAAGGAAAGGTGGGTGGTAGGATCCCTTTACTAAAATTCTGCAGAAGTCAGCTTGTGGGGAATGTTCTGAAGCTTTCAAGCAAGAAACTGCAAAACATCAAAAGTAGTAAATTACAATGAGGATGAAGATGGAGTTGTCCAAAGAGGCTGGGATATATACTTCAGGAACTCACCAGTGAATTTAGATTTTAAAATGGCATGTACAGAAAATGGTAGTAATAGGGAAGATAGCAGGATGAATACAGGCATGAGCTGGTGAGGCAAAATCGGGGCACTGCTGAATTGAGTTGAAGGAAGTCAGAAAATTTTTTTGACTGAGTCTGCTATAATTTTATATTATGCAGTCTGAACTGTGCCCTCACTGCAGCAAAAGAATCCTTTTTTTACTCCCTAAATTGATTCCTTAGCCTACTGTCCACAGCAGCTGTTCAAATATTCTTATTTCTCTTCAAGCATCCCATGATACTTTGTTGCCTCACCCTCTCACCTGAGGACTTCACCTCCTATTTCACTGAAAAAAAAAACCAAAACAAAAAACAAAACCCAAACAAACCAAAAAACAGAACATTCACCAAGTTTTCTCTAGGCTCCTCTATTCCTCTCATATCATTCCTATATCTTACCCCATTATCTCCTTCATTCTGATCTCAGATAAAGATGTCCTTTATGCTTACTAAGGCCAGCTACTTTATAGATGCCTTGATATCATCCCCTCAATACTTTTCCTCAAATTGCCTCCACTGTCATCATCACTCTCTCATCTTCAGTCTCTCCCTATCTACTGGCTCCTTCCCTGCTGTCTTCTTACATCCTTAAAAAAACTGTCCTTTGATCTGAGACTATCCACTAACTCCTGCTCTCCTTCCCTTCATAGCTAATCTCCTTGAGGAAACCATCTCTCCATGCCTCTGCTTCCTCTCCTCTTACTTTCTTCTAAATCCTTACTTACTTCTGACCTAAGCATTCAAATGAAATTGCCTTCTCCGAAGTTACCAGTGCTCTATTGACTGAAAAATCTAATGAATTTTTCTCAGATTTTACTCTTCTTGAGATCTCTGCATCATTTGATGCTACTGTTCACTCTCTTGCATACTCTCTCTTCTGTGAGTTTTCCTGACACTATTTTCTCTGGATTCTGCTCCTACCTGTTTGGCTGCTCTTTTTCTGTCTCCTTTGCTGGTTCTTCATTCATACCATTCTGTTCATTTGTGCCATTCATGTCATATGTACTTACTGTTGATGTCTTCAAGGCTCTGTCTGGAGCCCACTTCTGTTTTTGCTCTTAACCTTTTTTTGTGTCATCAAGAGTTTTGGCGGTCTGATGAGGCCCATGAACCCCTTCTTAGAATAATCTTTTAAATTCATGAAATAAAATACATAAGATTACTAAGGAAACTATAGGGAAATATATTTGTCAGATTTTTTTTTAAAGTTCATTGACCTCAGATTGAGAACCCCAGCACTGTACTATCTCACTAGGTTATATTATATTTCATATGACTTCAAATAACATCTCTGTGCAGAATGATTCCTTGATCTGTATATTCTCTAGTTGTCTCTTGAGCTACCATCAGGCATCTCCATATGCCTCCCAGATATCTTGACCTGAATGTTTTATACACATCTCAAATCCATCATGTCCAAAACAACTATTTCTTTCCCCCAAAACCTTCCCTTCTCCTGAACTTCCCTCTTACTTCTTTGTTGTAGTTAAAAGTACTGAAATCCTTCCAGTGTCTTCTCTGCAACTTACAGTCTTAGAATTTACTAAAATTAATGACTTGCCCAAGGTCCCACAACCATTGTGTGTCAGGGGCATGGCTTTAACCCAGTTCTTCTTGAGCAGCTAGGTAGCATAGTGGATAGAGCTCTAGACCTGCAGTCAGGGAGATTTGAATTCAAATATGGCCTCATAACACTAGTTATGTGACCCTGGACAAGTCTTTTAATCTCTTAATCTTCTTTGGTTTCTACAACAATAAAATGGAAATAATAATACTACCTATCTCCCGGGGTTGTTGTGAGGATCAAATTAGATAATATTTGTAAAGCTCTTACCACAGAGCCTGGCACATAGCAAATATGTAATAAATGCTTGTTTGTTTCCCTCCCTCCACCCCCTTATTCCCTTCCTTTCTTCTATCTTTTCTTCCTTCTTATCTGACAGTGGAATAGTCTGCCTCAAGAGGTACTTGCTTTTTCCTGTTGGAGACTTCAAAAGAAATCTGGATGAGCACTTTTCAGATTTTATTCAGTATAATTTGGACTAGATGACCACTAGCAGTTATATTCAACTCTGAAATTCCATTTTTCTGTGATGCTGCCTTTTTTATTGTTTCTAAAAGCAACCATTCTATAACCATATATTACTACTGATAAATGAGAGTATCAGAGGAAGGCTCTAATAAGTCATCATCTCATTTTTTGGTTCTAATGTGGATTTAGTAGAATGCAGCAGAAAAGTACCCTAGCCTTTATGTGCATTAGTTTCAGCAATGTGGCACAGTGACCATGACCATTAGAGATCTGGATAGGAGTCCTCACTCTAAGATTATGCAGCTAGTTAGTAGAAAAATCTAGAGCATGTCCTGAATCAGTCTAAACCAGGCTTTCTTTTGTGAGCTTAGATAAATCATTGAACCTTTCTAGGTTTAAATTTCTCTGTTAGGAAATTAGGGGGTGCTAGACAAAGTGATCTCTAATTCCTTTCCATCTCCATATCATCTGCATCTCTATAATCTTTTCAATTTTTAAATTCATTAATATCATTCAGTGGAAAAGGAGGACTTCTTTGCTACATTTTTTTTGTGATAACCTTAAATAAGATTTGTAGGTTGTAATTTGATTTTTAAATAATTGTTCTTTTTAAAGGCAGTAGTAATGGTTTCACAGAATCAAACAACATACTAGTATGCACACTTTAAAAAGTCAACCAGATAGAACCCACAAAGTGACAGAGAGAAAAAAAATCTCCAGCTGAAGGCAGCCTGGCAGGCTGACAGGAAGGGTTCATTGCAGTGGGATGGGAGCCAAGCACAGTCCCACATGAGCCACATGGTTTTGGCTCCTGGGCAGCTCCAACCAGCAGCAGCTGGAGCAGACTTCAAGAGGGTGAATCACCAGCAGCTGTGGTGGTTTCCAGACTTTTCAATCCATAAATGACAAAAATAAAGTAAAAGGCCATTCTGGAGCTCTGTTGGAAAGGAAGGGCACAGTCTGGCCCCTGCTGCCCAAATAAGAGGTGGAGGAGGCATGGAGGCTGTAGCTGCATCATCTGCCATGTGGCTGCCTCAGGAGCTCTTGACCTACAGATTGTGTGCCCTGCAGATTCTAGGGGGACTAAGGAACCATTCAGAGGGTAATAGCTCTTGCTTTGTCCTGCGTGGATCTAGGTTGCTTTCTTGGGTGGAGTTCCTGGGGTGAGAAATACCAGTTTGCCAGTGTCGTGTCTGTAGAGAAGGTGCCCTCCTCTGACCTCTGAATACATTTGCAAAAACCCAGCGATTTGGGACAAAGATCTCCTCTCTGGAAGCAGAGTTCTACCTTGGCAAAGGGCTCAAATGTCAAATAATTGACTGGCAATATGAACAGGCAGAGGAAGCACAAACAGGCCATTGAATCCTTTTTGGGGGACAAAAAAGATCAAAGCGTGGTACAGGAGAAAGACAGTGAAGTCAGAACTCCTGTACCAAAAGCTTCCAAGAAAAATATGAATTGGTTACAGGCCATGGAGGAGTTCAAGAAGGATTTTGAAAATCAGGTAAGAGAAGTAGAGGAAAAACTGGGAAGAGAAATGAGAATGATGCAAGAAAATCATGAAAAAGAGTCAACACCTGACTGAAGAAATTAACACCTTAAAAAATAGACTAACTCAAATGGCAAAAGAGGCCCAAAAAGCCAATGAGGAGAAGAATGCCTTAAAAAGCCAAATTTGCCAGATGGAAAAGGAATTTCAAATCAATTTCAATCTAATTCTAATTAGATTGGAGCAAATGGAAGCTAATGACTTTATGAGAAATCGAGATACTATAAAACAGATCCAAAAAATTAAAAAAAAAATAGAAGGCAATGTGAAATATCTCATTGGAAAAACCACTGACCTGGAAAATAGACCCAGGAGAGATAATTTAAAAATTATTGGGCTTCCTAAAAGCCATGATCAAAAAAAGAACCTAGAAATCATCCTTCAAGAAATTCTCAAGGAAAATTGCCCTGATATTTTAGAACCAGAGGGCAAAATAGAAATTGAGAGAATTCACTGATTACCTCTTGAAAAAGATCCCCAAAAGAAAACTCCTAGGAACATTATAACCAAATTCTAGAGTTCCCAGGTCAAGGAGAAAATATTGCAAGCAGCCACGAAGAAACACTTTGAGTATTGTGGAAACACAATCAGGATAACACAAGATCTAGCAGCTTCTACATTAAGGGATTGAAGGGCTTGGAATATGATATTCTAGAGGTCAGAGGAGCTAGGATTAAAACCAAGAATCACCTACCCAGCAAAACTGAGTATAATGTTTCAGGGAAAAATATGGCCATTAAATGAAATGAAGGACTTTCAAGCATTCTTGATGAAAAAAACAGAGTTGAATAGAAAATTTAACTTTCATATACAAGAAGCAAGAGAAGTATGAAAAGAGATCATAAGGAACTTATTAAAATTGAACTATTTACATTCTTTTTTTTTTTTTTTGCTTTTTGGAGGGCAGTTGGGGTTAAGTAACTTGCCCAAGGTCACACGGCTAGGTTTTTGTTTGTGTGTGTTAAGTGTCTGAGGCCGGATCTGAACTCAGGTCCTTCTGACTCCAGGGCCGGCGCTCTACTCACTGCACCACGTAGCCGCCCCCTACTATTTACATTCTTACGTAGTAAAACAACAATTGGAACTCATGAGACTTTTTTCAGTATGAGGATAGTCAAAGGAAATATATATGTATACATACATATATGTGCCTATATAGGAGGGTATATGTGTGTTTAAATACATATGTGTGTATATATATGTACATGTATACATAGACAGAAAGCATAGGATCAGTTGAATAGGAAGGGATGATATCTAAAAAATAAAATTAAGAAGTGAGAGAGGAATATAATGAGAGGAGATAGGGAGAGATAGAATAGGGTAAATTGCCTCATATAAAAGAGGCAAGAGAAAACTGTTACAATGGAGGGGAAGAACAGGAAGGCAAAAGGGAATGGGTCAACCTTACTCTCATTGAATTTGGCTTAAGGAGGGAATAACATACACACCAAATTGGGTATGTTACCCTATAGGAAAGTGAGGGGGAAGAAAATAAGGGGGGATGATAGAAGGGAGGGCAGATTGGAGGGGGAGGGTAGTTAGAAGCACACACTTTTGAAAAGGGCCAGGGTCATAGTAGAAAATAGGGAGGTGGGATAGAATGGAGGGAAACAGTCATTCTTTCACAATATATCTACTATGGAAATGTTTTGTGTAACTACACATGTATAACCTATATTGAATCACTTTTCCTCTTAGTAGGGAAGAAAGGAAAGAATCTGGAAATCAAAGTTTTAAAATCAAGTGTTTTAAAAATATGTATATATATGTGTGTGTGTGTGTGTGTGTGTATGTATATATATACATATACATATATGTATATATGTATGTGTGTATGTATATATACGTGTGTGTGTGTGTGTGTGTGTGTGTGTGTGTGTGTGTGTGTGTGTGTGTAGGGGCTGCTAGGTAGCATGGTGAATAGAGCACCAGTCCTGGAGTCAGGAGGACCTGAATTCAAATTCGGCCACAATCATTTGACACTTACTAGCCATGTGACTTTGGGCAAGTCACTTAACCCCAATTGCCTTCCAAAAAGCCAATATATATATTCATGCAACTGGGAAATAAGGTATAAAGGCACTGGGGTATAGAAATCCATCTTGTCCTACTAGAAAGTCAGAGGGGGGATGGGGGAGGATATAAGAGAGCAGATTAGGGGAAGGGATGTTCAGTAGGATCGATATTTTGGGGTGGGGGGAGAGGAAAGATGGGGAGAAAATTTGTAACTCAAAATCTTATGGAAATGAATGCTGAAAACTAAAAATAAACAAAAAAGTCAACCAAATATTTTATGTACAGACATCCTTATTTTAAATTAATTTTCTGAATTATAAGTTCTACAGGCAGTCAGGGCATTAAGAGGAACCTCAGAGCTTCAGCTTGTACAAAGGAGGACTGTTTCATAAGCATGGTAACATGAGGAATTTCATCAGAGGCTATATTTTGGCCAAATGAAATGGAGACATTTATGGTATATGAGCAACATGGCTAAAAATAACCCCTATAACACAGGATCTCATGATTTTATGATAAAAATGAGTTAACTTTTCATGAATAAAAGAAAAGGTATTTTATTCTACAGAATGACTGTGGAATAAGAATATGGAATGTTCTTATTGTATTAATGTATTCATATTTGACTTATCTATTTGTTGACACATAAAGCATTCCAGTCCTTCCTCCTGTCACCTAAGTTTGCATTTTAGGACTTATTCTCATTTTCCCTCATCCCATTTAATTAATCAGTTGTTAAGTCTTATACATTTTACCACCACAACATCTTTCACATTTGTCCTGTCATCTCCACTCATGTGGTCATCGCCCTGATCCAGGCCCTTATTATCTCTCCTGGATTATTGAAATAGTTTCTTAATTAGCATCCTTTCCTCAATTCTTCTTTCCTCTCTAATTTGTCCTCCACCCAAGTGCCAAAATGATACCAAAGTGTAGGTCTGGGGGCAGCTAGGTGTCGAAGTGAATAGGGCACTAGTCCTGGAATCAGGAGGACCTGAGTTCAAATCCAGCCTCAGACACTCAGAAAAAAGGGGAAGGTTCTCAAAAACAACAACAACAACAACAAAAGCAAAGCATAGGTCTGATTGATATTGTTACTACCTTATTCATTAACTTCCAGTGGCTACCCGTTATCTCTAGAAGCAAGTAAAATGCTTCCATTTGGTAGTTAAAAGTCACTTACAATCCAGTTCCTCCATGCCTTTCCAAACTTAGTGTATATTACTCACCTTTACATAGACTAAGGTTCAGTCAAACTGACTTTCTTGCTGTTCTTCACATCTTTCATTCCATCTTCCATCTCTGCCTTTACACTGACTGCTCTCCTTCCCTGCTGTTAATGCTCTCTTTCCTCAACTTCTGCCTTTTAGAATGACTAGTTCCTTTCCAAGATGAGCTTCAGTGCCCCCTTCTATAAGAGGTATTTTCTGATCCCTCAAGCTGCTAGTGCTTCCCCTAACATTATAACTTGTATTTATTTTTACATATTTATATGTGTATGTGTAACAGGTATAAATCAAGGGAATCCCTCCCCGCCTCCACCTCCATTTCATATGTGTACATGGTTTGGTTTGGTTTTCTCTGATAGCGTTCTTCAGAACAGGTATTGTTGAATTTTTGTCTTATGTCTAGCACAATGTATGGCAGATAGTAGGTTCTTAATAAGTACTAAACAATTATAATAACAACTTATTTATTCACTATCATTAATAAAAAATTAACAATTTCCTTTTGTACTTGATTCACCAAATCTTGGCTAAAACTTTGGAATGAATTCTAATCTCTTGGGTGATATACAAATAGGTACTACGTGAATAGGTTCCATAATCTAGTTATCAAAAGTAATGGGGAAGCAATTTGATTTTGCCTTTATCTAAAATTGTTCCATAAGATTTTTGGAAAATTGCTTATCTGGGACCTATAATGATTTACCCTGGTTCAATGATAAAGAAGATTGATTTAATTAATTCCTTACCTGTGAAGGGAGGAAAGAAGTAGTTTATTTTTTGTTTGATTTTGATGTGGTCTGGGAAACGTTTGTGTTTTTTTGGAAGGCCTGTCTAATTGCATATTATTTCTGAAATTTGGAATAGTTTGCTCCTTTTACAAGTGCTTTTCTCCCCCCTTTTGTCCTCTTGTGTTTTGTCTTCTTGTAGATGTAGCCTCAGAACAAAAAGGTCTAAATCCCATTTCATTGTTTGTCTTGAACAGTTTCTATAATTGAAATTTTTTTTAAACTCAACTTTTAAGGCCAAACATCTTTTTTTCCCTAAGTTTTTTTCCCCTAAGTCTATTAAGGAAACAAAACATTAGATGTCTCTTTAAAAGTGCCATTTCATTTTTTTTTAAGCCACACAGCAAATCTGTTTAAAGGCGTGTGTGTGTGTGTGTGTGTGTGTGTGTGTGTGTGTGTGTGTGTATTGCCATTGCCAAAATATTTTTACAGAGGAAAAAGTTTGGCTTTTGATTGAAAGAGAATGACTTGCCTAAATACCACAAATCTAGCCTATCATTATTATTATCATTTTAAAAACATTCTTCTCTTTAATGGAGCTCAGATTGAATTGGGGTTCATGACGAGCTGCTGTCTCGCTGTTATTCTTTTATATTTCATATTCTGTGGATTGCTGCATAGGTGGATAAAATACTGCTTTTTATAGTTGAATAAAAGTCTCTTCTGTAGTCTCACTAAAAACATTTCCCACACTTCAGGTAGCAGACAGGATGACAAATGATATGTACCTTATCCCATTTCCATATGATTTTTATTTCTTCTGCTAGGTTTCTTTATTTTGAAATTTTTTCATTCCATTTAGCTTTTTGGAAGGCAATTGGGGTTAAGTAAGTTGCCCAAGGTCACACGGCTAGGTTTTTTTGTTTGTGTGTGTGTTAAGTGTCTGAGGTCGGATCCGAACTCAGGTCCTTCTGACTTCAGGGCTGGCGCTCTACTCACCATGCCACCTGGCCACCCCTTTTCTTAAATTTTTATATATGAATCAATATTAAGTCTGGGTAATTATGAGCAGTTCTAAAAACAATTTTTTGGTTGAGTTCTAAAGGATATTTGTAGAATAGAAATTTGTCACTTGCCAATTCATAAAATATAACATACTTCTTTATAATTTTTGATACGAGGTCATGGCTTGCTAAATATTTTGTAGGTTACTTGTATTTTTCTCAGCCTTCAATGATGTATTAGACACATTTAGCATTCCCTTGCATCATGTGAATTGATTTAGGCTTTTTAGGGGACAACCCTTCTGAAGTGTCTGGTGGTAATGACCTAGTCCTGAATTGCTGTCATAAATCTTGCATTTTGCTAAACAAATCTACATCACTCAGCCCATTTGCCTAATGTTTTTTTTGTTGACATTCGTTAGCTAAGTACATGTAGTGTTGCTCATAGAAGGCCATTTGATTACATTCGTGGATCTGAGCTATTTCATGGGCTCCATCCAAAGCCAAAGCACTTTTTGTTACACTTGATAAATCCAATAGCATGTACTTGTCATCAGACTGTTATTTGTTGAAGTGATGTCTCCTTATTATAAAAGTATCTTTGTAGGTTTTTTTTTTTTTTAAAGCAATTGGGGTTAAGTAACTTGCTCAAGGTTACAGGGCTAGTCATTATTTATGTGTGGGTGCTCATTTTCTGAGGCCGGATCTGATCTCGGGTCATCCCAACTCCGAGGCCAGCGCTCTTACTCACTGCGCCACCTAGCCGCCCCTTTAGGCAATTGGGGTTAAGTAACTTGCCCAAGGTTACACGGCTAGGTTTTTGTTTGTGCGGATTAAGTGTCGGAGGCCGGCTCCGAACTCAGGTCCTTCTGATTCCAGGGCCGGCGCTCTATTCACTGCGCCACCTAGCCTCCCCTTTGTAGGTTTTTTGACCTGTTTATCAGGTGCTCTAAGAATATCTGTCAGTTCTTTTTCCTCCTTTTTGGTATGAAAGTATTCTTTTTATAAGAATTTATTATAATAATTTATTCTTTTTATAACTGCCTTTGAATGATAGACCTTATCTTTCATTAATATTGTACAGATTTTTGTTAGGACACTTTTCTAAATTTGTTATCTGCTTACCAGTTCTGAAAGTATAAATGGAATTGTGTAGATGTTAATTGCTTTAAATGTGCTTACTTTGAGCTTTGATTTCAGGATTGCAGTAAAATTTTTTAACATATTCAGCCACACTTTTTCTATTAATAGCTTTAGTGTCATGTAGATATGTTTTGCCTGGAAGAGACCAAAGTATTATTATCACCTTCATCCATTTATTAATTTGACCTACACATTCAAGCTCAAAGTCTTCAGTCAGTCTCTGTCTTATTTTGGTTTATGTCAATTTATACTTATAAAATTCAGATTTAAATAAAATGGTGAGTTAGAGGAACTGTTTTGTATGTTTTCATTGGAACCATATAGCTTGGTGCTATACATGTATATCAAGTGATTGGTAAGATGATTTAGTTTTATTCATACTTTAATTTGGAAACCGTAATTATTTTCAGGAGAGACAGTCATAGATTTCAGGTTAGCAGACCTATAATGGACTTAAACTGTTTCCTTGGAAAATGCTGTTTTATATAAATTATTTTTGATATTATTGTATTGGTATGTTTCAAGTAGAGAATAACTTTTATATAGACTTCTGATACTTCAGTTTTCTTACTATATTTACACATGGTTCTATTTTCTATGGATACAATATACAAATAAGCCACCATAATTATAAAATTGAGTGAAAGACTTTGGAGTAATCAATAAAAGCAGTACACTTTCAGGTGTCATGTTCAATAATTACCAAATCAATAATAAGTTGCCAAATATGCCCTCAAGGAATTTTTAGCATTACATGCTATAAATTGCTTTCCATATAGTACATTGGCATGCAATTGACTCATATTTTCGAGAGGTTACCGGTAATGTCTTCATTTGAGATGAGAATTTATAGCCAATATATGACCAACATATACTATAGAACTAATAAGGAGCTTCAAAAAAATAGTAAAAGGTGTCATCAAGGAAATGTATTATAGGAAGAGAAGAATTAGTCATATAGTAGGGGTAAGGGGTGACAGATGAACAACAGGGATGCTTCAGGGGTCCTCTCAAAATATCAGGAAAAAGAAAGAAAGAAAGGCCTACTGTCAAATGAACCCTCTGGTAAACTTATGGAGGGGGCATGGACAAGAGTAACACAAGTTAGTCAGGTATAGGTGGATTTCAGTCTGTATCTTTGGATTCAATCCCCAAATCATTGAGTTCACAGATCCATTTAAGTATTATTATATATGCTCAGACTCATTAAAATTCAGAGATTCCTGTGAACTCTTAGATTTGCCCATGTTTGAGATCCTAATATATATTGAAGGAGCCATATGTCAGCTTTAATAAAGAGCTGTACTGCAGGTCACCTATACAGTTGAGTCATGTCTTTATATCACACCTTGAAAATTAAAGTGATAAAGACAGCTTAATTAAAATTGCTAGATGCTATTAGTTTGTAATAGTTTCATTTGAGACAGTTAATAGAGCATTTTTTCCCTTGACTCCTAAATCACTAATGTCAATATACTTTAAAAATCTAATGACATAAATGATAGCTTAACTTCCAAATTAATCAAATTTACATATCAGTTACCTGAAAATTCTGCACAGTAACCTAAAAGCTACCAAAGCTTAAAAGTGCACTAAGACTTTTGGTATAGTCTGTATTTGTGAACTGTTTGATTGATTGTTATTCTTGAAGCGGATCAAAATGACATCCCTATGTTGGGGTCACCGGTATACAATGTGTCTTCACTGTGGCTGATCCACACCAGTGAGAACTCTTAGAAAGCTCTACCACAGATCAGGCACAAATAGTCTGTATGATCTTTTCTCTCTAAATTTCTGCATCTCAAGTTTTTTTTTGAGCTACTGCAATTCTGCTTTGCTCATAGAGCACAGCACCTTCTTTGATGCAGGCATGCCATGCTAGATGGTCCTGTGCCAGTGTCTCTCATGTCACACAATTGATTCCAAAGTTCTTGAGAGTGTCCTTGTATGGAACTACATTGTCATTAGTTACTTCTAATGATTTCCTTGTCTTAGAAACCAAGAGTTAGTAGAAAAGAAAATCAATAATCTAACTAAAAGGTAGTGATGCTAACTATAAGGTTATTTTGAAAAGTAAGAGAAGAATAATAATAATAATTTTTATGTATATGTCTTTTGAACCTCTCAACAACCCTATGAGCTGCTGTAAGTAGCAATACATAATATTCCAAATGATACTCAGGTTAAATGACTAATTCTGGGTGACACTACTAGTATATATAACTGTAATGAATTATGCCAAGTTTTTCAAGGCTTGTCAGTGGAAAGAAAGCCCACACCCACAAATAATTAATCCTTTGGCGGTATTAAAGAAGTAGTAAAACAACAACAGTACGTGATTCCAATTTGAAATGTATCCTGTTGAAAGTCATGATATACAGCTATGTAAAATAGTCTCTATAACTTGCTTTATAGAGTAACCTTTTTATTTTTAAATTTTATTTAAAACAGCAATCACCAACAAAAACATTCAAATAAATAGAAAAAAATATACCCATATATAATACCATAAACTACGAATTACTTAACATTTGTTTTCAAAATATCAATTTTGATTTTGATCCTGTTTGTTTACCTTTCCATTTTTAAATTTTAGCTTCTATAGTAGATTTGTTTTGCTGGAGAGAGAGGAATTTTGGTGATTACTTAATAATTATTAATAATAATGTTTTGTTATTACTATTTGATAAAACTACAAAAGACCTTATAAGTCATTTGGTCAACCCTCTGCTTTTAGAGATGAGCAAACAAAAGCCCAACAAAGTGAAATAATTGCCCAAAATCTCAGCTAATTAGTGGGGTTTGAACAGGGATCTCCTAAATCCCAATCTAGTATTCTATCTACTACATTATGCTTCCTCATTTGGTTATATAGTACTCTGGACACATATTTAAACTTGTATTATATTTAATTGTGTGTATATTTTATTGTATTTCGTAGGATATGAACTCCTTGAAGCTGTGACTGCATCTTATTTATATTTGTGTAGCTCCTAGTGCTTAGCACAGTGAATTGTACATTGTAGATGCTCAGTAAATATTTACATCCTCTTTGGAGGGGAGGAAGGGAAGGATGGTTCAACTTGTATGTTTGGTTGTTGTATGCAAACCTCAAAGTACTAGAACATTTAGCTCTTTGGCATTTAAAGCTCTAAAGGCCTGATTCCAACCTATCTTTCCATACTGATTACACATTATTCCCTTCCCCTTTGTGGACTCTGTGTTCTAGGCAAATTGGCCCACTTCCTCTTCCAAAGTGCAGTATCCCTTCTGTATAGTTGGAAGAATACTGATTTTGGTGTCAAAGGATCTGTCAAACCCTGCTTCTCTCATTTACTACCTGTGTGCTCTTAAGCAAGTCATTTAACTGTTCTTGGGCTTCCTCATCTGTAAAGGGAGCTAGATTAACTGGTCTCTTTGGGGCTATGTCCTTTCCAGGCCTTTGCATAAGTGGTCCCACACTCCTGGAATGCTGCCCTTTTCTCTTCTTTCTCTTTCTCTTCTTCCTCTTCTTCCTCCTAGCTCTCATAAAGACTCATTTTGAGGGACAAGAGACCTCTTCTGATGCCCCTAGTTGTTTGTGCTTTTCAAAACCCCAGTTTATAGTTACCTTAGCTACATTTATCTGCATGTGTTTTTCCACCTGAAAAATGTAAGATACTTGAGCATAAGGATAATGTGTTTTTGTCTTTTCTATTCTCAACATTTAGCATAGTACCTGACACATTGTAGGTGTTACTTAAATGAAGAAAAATGAGAATTATTATTTTTACTATCCACAGGCTTAAATTGAGAGGGCTCTTTCCCCCAAATTCAACCCCATTGACTATTGTTCCACCATAATAGTTTCACTGTTTGTGTTGGGAAGGATTTTTATTTTCAAGGGATGTAAAAAGCAGATCCTTTCCCCTTACCCTCCCCAGAAGGTTAGCATTGAGCCCCATTATTTTATACTTGAGTTACCAGGTTCATGCCTTAGCAGAAATTAGCTGAACAGTCAGCTGAAAAGCAAGTTATGACTTCGGGACAGGCCAAGATTAGGAAGGGGGGATTAAGAGGAAAGATAATAGACAATAAGAACAAATTCTGTCTATTTCACAATTTGGAGGGAGGTATAGTCCTTCAGAAGGGTATTGTCTCAAGCAAGGAGCCATAATCTGTGAGCTTTCTTGGAAAACCCAGACCCTGTCCTGATATTGTTGCATGGTATCAGGGAGAAGAACATTGCAGTTAAGTCTGACTATCTGGTTTCAAATCTTTATTCTGCCAGAGGTTCCCTGCGTTTAACAGCAAGCACCCTAGCATGCCCAGGATGGCTGCTAGCATAGGTTCTTTGATCTACTTTTCTAAAGGAAAGCAACTCAAAAGGGGTTAATGATCTTGCTTTAATCAAACATATATCATTTACCTAGTTCAGAGGAAAAAGCACCCTGAACTTCAGAGAAAGTACAAACAGAAGTTACAAGCAGACTAAAATACAGACAGAGAAAATCACACACAAACAGAACAACAGACAGGGCTTCTAGCTGTCTGACCATTACATACATACATAGTTACCAGAGAGAGAAGCACCAACCCCTAGGTTTTCAAAGCCAGGGGGTTCAATGGATGCCCAGAGTCTCATCTGGCCAAATCCTACAACTCTTCCCAAAGTGTGCCCCAAAGCAAAACCTCACCTCAGAGGTGTATATAGCCTTCCTCAGGGTCAGAGAACATCACAACCCTTGTGACCCACTGCCCAATTACAAAGTAACAAGGTATGGGCCTTCCTGAAAAACAGGCCTCCCCTAAGCAAGCTGGTCCTGTTGGGCTCTGTTCCACCCTTCAGCAAACTCCTCCTACCACAGGCTCCATGTGATTACATTAAGCCTATTGGGGGCAGAGTATATTTTCAAATCAGGGAAGGTCTTCAGATTCCCTTACTATTAACACTGTGTTACTTTGAGCAAGTCCCTTTAACTCTCTGAGCCTCAGTTTTTTTCATCTGTAAAATGACAATCATAATACTTAACATTACCTGCCTCAAAAGGCCTTGGCGGGGGGTGGGGAGGGGAAGCATTTTGTAAACTTAAAATGCTATAGAAATTGGAGATACTATTATGCTCTATCAGAAGAGGACTTAATAGTAGTGGATATACCTGTAAGAACTTTAGAAATGTGATATACGTTTATAGTTATTTCTTCCACATCTCAAGGGTTAGGGTTGTGGTGCCCCTGCATTCTAAAAAATCCATGTAAAATTTTTGGCTCTTACTTCATACCTACAAAAGAAGTTTAGGGGCAGCTAGGTGGCTCGGTGAATAGAGCATTGGCCCTGGAGTCAGGAGGACCTGAGTTCAAATCTGGCCTCAAATACTTAACACTTACTAGCCCCAATTGCCCTTCTTCCCCCCCCCCCCCAAAAAAAAAAGATTTACAAAGGAAAAAGAAAATCAGTCTCTAATTGGCATGGGAGAAGTAGCATTGCCGTAGTATGACTCTGAATCTACCCATTTTCCTTGTACTATCAATTGTACCTATACTGTTCCAAACACAGCTTTGGCCAAAATGGCAAACCCTGGCCAGGAAATAAAATGTATATTTAATGTTGTATAATTTAACTCAAAGAAAGCTGCTGTCACACTACCACTGTGTACTAGGTACTGAAGAAAGATAGACTTTTGGTGGATCTTTCACTGATTGTCTTATTAGAGCTAGGAAGTATCTTAGACATGTTCTAATCTGTCCTCATTTTATGATAAGGATACTAAGGCTTAGAGAAATGAAGTGATTTGCCTGTAGTCACACGACTATTTAGTGTCAGAGCAGTTTATAATCTGGCATGGTACATTTTGTATACAGAAAAGTGCTTTACTATTAGAGAGGAATTCTTAGTTTTAAACATTTTTTATATTTGGTTTTCATCATATATATATATATAGGCCATCCCTATCTAATAGCAATTGGTTCTTCAAAAGTAGGGTATTAGATGAAAAAATGTTACAGGGAACAATGGAATAAATCTAAAAAGAGATGATGAGCCAAATGATATAATATGCTTTAATATAGTAATGACAATATTACAAAAAATGTCATTTATCAAAGGATCATATATTAGAGTAGAAAGAATCTTTACAAATTATCAGGTGCAAATCCCTCATTTTAGGATTATAAAATCACAGATGGAGAGCTGGAAGGAATCTTAGTGTTAATTTCATGCCCATATTGGCAAACTCTATAGTTTATGGGTCAAGTTTGACCCACCTTCTGTTTTTGTAAAGGCCAGTAATAATGGTTTTTACGTTTTTTTTTTTTTTTTTTTTTTTTATTTTTATTTTTTTTTTTTTAAAGCAATTGGGGTTAAGTAACTTGCTCAAGGTTACACGGCTAGTCATTTGATTTATGCGTGGGTGCTCATTTTCTGAGGCCGGATCTGATCTCGGTCATCCAAACTCCGAGGCCGGCACTCTTACTCACTGCGCCACCTAGCCGCCCCTTTAGGGCAATTGGGGTTAAGTAACTTGCCCAAGGTTACACGGCTAGGTTTTTTGTTTGTGCGGATTAGGTGTCGGAGGCCGGCTCCGAACTCAGGTCCTTCTGATTCCAGGGCCGGCGCTCTATTCTCTGCGCCACCTAGCCGCCCCTGGTTTTTACGTTTTTAAAAATTAGAATTTTAAAATCCTACAGAATTTTGCCTGTGAGGTATAAATTGCTCTAATCTTATTTAGCATCTTCATTTTTCAGATACTGAATTTGAGGCTTATAGTGATGAAATAACTTATCTAACCTAACACTGGTAGTAAGTGGCAGAATAAATTTTTTCCCAGAATTTTATTTTAGACTCAAATGCCAGAACACAGAGAATAGAGAAAAGAAACAAAAACATATCATAAACTTAAATATTGGGACTTAATACAAAGTTAGAAATAAAAGCATGTCATGTGCATAGTAGAACATAAGAGAGGATTCAAAATATGTAACAATAAATTTTCATTTCAAGAAAGCCTATGTGATAAATAATACTCATTGTATTGAGAATTGCCCATCTTTGCTTTCTTGTGAGTTTTCTTTTGTTCTCTGCTGTGCACTTTGACTTTGTTCTTTTTTTCCCTCCCCTCAATCCCCCCTAGACTGCAACAATAAAGTTTAGATATGTTTCAGCATTTTATTTAATTAGCATAAATTTTAGTCATGACAATTTCATATGGAATAAAAGCTTTCATTAGCTATTGGGGATTTTTTCCATATTAGTGAGATTAATTTAATTTAATTAATGAGATTTCCTATTATTTCCTATAACTTCCTACAAAATCTCATTCATGCTAATTAAAATGTTGTTGAAAATTTCATTCATTTTATTTCTTGAAAATATGCATAGTTAATGAGATTTACTATGTCTCCAGACTTTAGGGACACATACATATATAAACCTATACATTCCCAAACCTATTCTACTCCTGATCTTTGTTTTTACATATATGCATATCTCTTGTTTCCTATCCCTCCTGCCTCTTCTACTTTACTTTTACCTGGCCCTCCTATGACTTGCCTACTCACTCCCCTCCAAGGGTTCGTTTCCTATCCTCCCATTCCCATAAGTCTAAACACCCTTCTATATCCCTACTTACCTATTCTGTCACTCTCCCCTCTAAAGATCCCTCTCTTGTTCTCTCCCCCTTCCCTATGCCCTGCTGCTTTATTTCTTCTGAATTTAGAAGACTTCTATATGCTTTTAAGTATATATGTATTGTTCCCTCTTAACCCCTATTTCTGATGAAAGTAGGTTACCAGAACTACCAGCCTTCCTCCCCCAGATTCTTCTGTATCAATTCTTCCTCTTGCACCTCATTTGTAAAAAAATAATTACTCTTTTTAGTTGTTCCTAAATGGTTTTACTTTTAAAATTCCTATCATGCCCAGGTTTTCCCCAATCTTTCTTATGAACTACCCAGTTATTAATAAGAATCTTAGACATAAATCTTGCATTTTACATACACAAAAAGTAAACAGTCTATCCTTATGGATCCCTTATAATCAGTCTTTGTTATGTACCTTATATTTATATTGGTTCTTGTATGTTGAATCATCTATTATGTTCAGAGTTGTTGTTTTTTTAATAAAGTCTTGAAAATCTGAGAGTTTATCAAATGTCCTTTTTTTTTTCATTCAAGATAATAGTTAACTTTGCAGAGTATGGTATTTTTGGCCGGAGCCCCAGTTCTTTTGCTCTTCAAAATAATTTTTGAACCTATGTCCTCTGACTCCAAATCCTGTGTACTTGTCCCCCATCTTTTTCCCCCCACAGGTGAGATTTGAAAAGTGAATTGCTAGTAAAAAAGAGTGACATCTGAAAAAAGGATTTGAATTTTCCCAACCTTAAAATATAAGAATGATGACGTAATTGTGCTCTTATTTTTTTTTCTGCCAAGAAAAAAATTATCTTTGGATAGGAAAGACTGAATAGAAATCACTGATAGGAAGTTGAAATGTCCTTGTCAAGTTCAGGTCACCAGATAATATGACAAGCTACGATACTTAGAGAACTACAGATAAAGTTGCTAAGCCCCTTCAGTAATCTTTGAAGATTGTGGATAATAGAAAAATGCCACAAGTTTAAAGACAGGCAAATGTCCCATTTCCAAAGAAAGGGAAGAATATAGAATCTGAGAACTGTGTTCTGAAGAGCTTGACTTTTTTTCCTGGCAAAATTCAGTAAACATATTATTAAAGGAATTGCTAACAAACATCTAGAAAAAAGCATTCATCACAAATAGCATGGCTTCATTACAAAAAGGTCATGCCAGAATAACCGCTTTTTCTTTTTGACATGCTTATTAATTGGCAGAGCAGGGAAATGCTGTTGGTTACCTAGATTTCAGCAAAACACTTGACAGAGTCTTTCTTGTCCTTTGTTACAAGCTGGAAGGAGAAGGCTAGACAACAACTGTTCTACACAGTTACAGAAGGATGCATAACTAGTTAAATGGACAGACCTCAAGTAATGCCTTTAATAATTTGATGTCAGTTTTTACAAAAGTCCCCAGCAGTGTGCCTTAAGGATGCTTTTCACTTTGTTCTGTTCAACATTCATGAGTCGGATGAAGGCACAGGTATCATACTCATGAAATTTGCAGTTGGGACTAAGTTAGAAGTGTATTAGGTTACAAATACTAACACATTAGATGACAGAGCCAGTATTCCAAAAGATCTCAATAAACTAGTACAATTAGTCACCCAAACCTAATATGATGGAAAATTAGTGGGTTTAAGTGTTAAATCCTATCATTTAGGTTTGAAAAATGGACTTCACAAGTACAAGTTGTAAAAGGCAAGGCTAATTGAGAGACAGAGAGTAACAGAGAGAGACAGAGTGCAAGCACATAAGTGCATTTATTAAGTGCTTACTATGTGTCGGTCTGCACTAATTGCTGACAGTCTCTGCCCTCAAGGAAATTATTACGTTCTTTTGGAGGAAAATATATAAAGGAGAGCAAGGAAGGTAGGGAGGGAGGAAAGGAAGGAGAAAGGAAGGGGTCGTACATGAGCAGCACCATAGTGTAGAGATGGCCTGTGAAGTGATGTGAAAGATCAGTCCTGGGAAAGGCAAAAAGAAAACTCACCTATCAAAGCCTGGTGTCCCAGAAACAGAATCCAAGGTTCCAGTGAGAGGGGTTGAAGATGATCACTGTTCAGACAACTAAAGGGAAGGGAGTCAGGAAGTGATGATTGCTTATATGAAAAACAACTGGTGGATTGCTTACTAGTTCAACATGAATTAAGTGGGTGACAAAAGAAAACAGGATCTTATGCTGCATTGAGAGGCATAATATCTAGAATATATGAGGTGGTCTTCCTCCCTGGTGTATCAGCAAGCACCCCAATATCCCCAGGGTGACTGCCAACACAGGTTCTTAGATCTGCTTTTCAAAAGGAAAGCAACTCGGGGCGGCTAGGTGGCCCAGTGAATAGAGCGCCGGCCCTGGAATCAGAAGGACCTGAGTTCGCAGCCGGCCTCCGACACCTAATCCGCACAAACAAAAACCTAGCCGTGTAACCTTGGGCAAGTTACTTAACCCCAATTGCCCTAAAGGGGCGGCTAGGTGGCGCAGTGAGTAAGAGCGCCGGCCTCGGAGTTGGGATGACCCGAGATCAGATCCGGCCTCAGAAAATGAGCACCCACGCATAAATCAAATGACTAGCAGTGTAACCTTGAGCAAGTTACTTAACCCCAATTGCTTTAAAAAAAAAAAAAAAGGAAAGCAACTCAAAAGGGGTTAACAAGCTTACTTTAATCAAACAAACACACATTACCTAGTTCAGGGGAAAAAGGTCAGCACCCCAAACTTCAGAGTTACAGAACTTACAGATCAAACAGAGAGGCTTCCAAACTGTCCAACCATTATATCAATACCAAATCACAGTTACCAGAGAGGGAAGCATCAACATCTGGGTTTTCAAAGCCCGGGGGCTCTCAACAACGGCTTCCCAGAGTCTCATCTGGTCAAATCACTCAACACTTCTCAAAGTGAGCCCCAAAGCAAAGCCTCTCCTCAGGGTTTATATAGCCTTCTCCTGGCTCAGAGAATGTAACAACCTTCTGGACCCACTGCCCAATCACAAAGTATCAAGGTGTGGGCTTTCCTGAAAAACAAGCCTCCCACCACAGGCTCCAGGTGCACTTAAGCTAGGGGCAGGGAAGATCTTTAAATTTGCATTTTCATTACACCTGGTCAGATCCCATATGGAGAATTGTGCTTGTTAGCAAGAACAAAGTACAGTGTATCCAGAAGAGAATAATGTGGACATTGAAAGGGCTGAAGACTATACCTTGTCAGTACTAATTGAAGGACTTAAGGATATTCATCCTAAAGAAGAAAAGATTTTGTGAAGTGGGAGAGATGGTTTTCAAATATTTGAAGGATTGACATGTGGGAAATAGATTCAACTTGTTCTGGTAAGCTTGAGAAGGCAAAATCAAGAGCAGTGGGTAGAAGCTCTATTAGAGGCAGATTTAGGCTTTATATAAAGAAAAAAAAACTTCCTAATAATTAGAATTGTTCAAATGTGGGATGAACTGTCTTGGGAGGTAATGGGTTCCCCCTTACTAGAGATTCCTTTAGTGAAGTCTTGATGACCACTTATTTGGGATGTTGTAGAAAGGATTCTGGGTCTAATAAAATCTGACAGTACTGACACGGTCCACTATTAGATGACCTCTGAGTTTCTTGCTGAAGCATTATTGCTCTCCTTGCTTCTAGTTTTTCTTTCCAAACCATCTTCCACACAGCTGCCAAAATGATGTTCCTAAAGTACCAGATCCGACCGTGGCACTCTTTTGCTCAAGAAACTTTAGTGGTTTCCTATTATTTTTAGGACAAACTACAAACTCTCCTCTTTAGTACTTGAATCTATCTTTCTGTGCCAATTTCACACATCTCCTCCCCCATGTATGCTGGTTGTGCCAAATTGGCCCATTCTTCCCTTTATATGACATTTTATTTTTCATCTTCATATGTGTAGAATGCACTTCCTCCTTAACTCTGCCTAATGGATTCCTTAGCTCCTTTCAAGAATCAGTACAAGTATAATGAGGCCTTTCCTGATGTCCCTTTTTAGTGTTGTTTGCCCTCTGCCTCTTGAAATTACTTAATATTTTTCTTGAAATTGCTTAATATTTTACATGGACTTATTTGTATATATGCTCTTTCTCAGCTAAGATATTTGAGGAGAATTATTTTGTCTTTGTATTTACTTGACCTGGAAAGAGTATAGTAAATTGTAGATAGTTAATAAGTGCTTTTTGAATTTAATTGAATTCTGAATCTGCAAATTGAGGCCTAACTAAGTAAAGTGATTTCCCTAAATTTATGACTGAAAAAGACTGAACTTAAGAACTGAACTGGTCTTCTCATTCCAAGTGCAGTGTTCTTTGGGAAATGTTATAACAGATTTGCCTCAGTTATTTATTGGTAAATACTGATTCATAATTAAATCAATATTGTTTTGGCAGACTTGACATTAAACAACTTTATTAGTTTCCCCCTTCCTATCAACTCTACTGAAATAGTCCTGGTTATTCACTGTTGTCATTTGTGGAACCAATTACAAAAATTTTCAAAGTATTTGTTACATTTGAAATTACAAGATGGTTTCTTTAATAAAGACATGTATTCAAAATAGTGTATTTAATGGAATTTTTTAGTCTAATCTGCTTTGGGCATATTAAGGAAAGAATTTGGTTTGAGACAATAGCATAAATTCCAGGCCCCCAAGAAAAGCACAGTGAAGAAGGGAACCTCACCATACCCAAAGGCCCTTGCCAGTTCCCCCTCCCCCTTTCAGTCTTCCTTTCATAGATTCCCAAGCACCACAGGGAATGTTTGGATGGTAGCTACAACCATGGAGAGGATGGAATTTTAATTAAGTTATTGTTGGTTTTTTCCAGACCTGTATCTTTGTTGGAAAGTTGTTTGCATTCCTGTGGTCCAAAGTATAAGGAAATGATCCATATTAACAATTTACAATTATTTCCTCAAGGGTTCCTTTATTGGCAAATTCCTTCAATGTCTTTGTTCATAAGAGAGAGAAAAATGACTCAAAGCATTACTTTAGATCTCTGTGGACCCATCTGATATATTTTCTTCCAGTTTTTCTTATTTAGCTATAACCCAAGGTGATATGCTGTGTTCTTTGACAACTGTGTCCTTTCTCATTACTTTCTCATTATTCTTTCAACAATAATTGCCAGAAATCTGGTTCTTTTCTCAGAGTATTTCTCTGGGGTTCTCTTATCCTGTTCAGAATACTACAACTAGACGGGGTTTTAATTGGCTCAGGATTTTTAGTTGTCCTTTAATTCTTTCTCTATGATATGAGTAGAAGGAGTCACTTGAAACCTTTGAAGTAATACTATGTGAAATGGGTTTGTTTGAGTTGAAAGATATAATAAGCATTACACTAATAGCAGTGTTCAATTAATAAGTAATGAGGGATAATAGATGGTTCTTTTAAGGTTTCTGTTTGTAGTGGTGAATATGACTCCATGATTCAAATATCAAAATATTAGCCATATTCTTATGAGTGATAAAAGAAAAGAGGAAAAGGCAATCTGTAGCATGCAAAGGATTCCCATTCGACAACAGTGGTGGAAGAAATTGTTAAAAGGAACTTTATGAGCACAAAGAGAGTAAATGGTTGCCCTCAAATGTATCTTTTGAGATCACCTTTAACTACTAACTGGAAAATCTGGCCACAGATTGAAGAAATTCTCCTCAGTTTTATGAATCAAAATGTTATTGTTAGTGATATTTCTATGCATGGAATTTTGTCATAAAAAAACAATATGATACCCTGCTTTGCTTTTACTAGCTGATGGTTTAATTGCTTCATAAATAAACATTTTGCCAAACATATGGGATTTAAGTATATTTCTTGCTGTGTTTGTTTTGTAGATGATTTTGTAATTTAAAAAAAATCTCTACACTGTTCTTGGTATCTACCTTTTGGTTTGCTTCCTTTAAATTTTTATTGATATATTTTGGTTTTATATTATTTCCATTTCTGAATATCTCTCTCCTACTTCTCCTACCCAGCAAGTAGTCCCCTATAACAAAGAATAAAAAAGGAAGGAAAAAAGCAATTAAAAAAAAAACCCAACCAGTAAATCAGTGGAGTCTGATAGTATATGCAATGCTTCGTGCAGTCTCCTGCTTATGTTGAAGGGTGATGTCTTTCCTTTTAAAAAAAAAGATTATTTTTCATTAGTAAATATTTATTTTATCCCTTTCCTTCCTGTTCTCCTCATTGAAAAAAAGAAAAAACTAAACTCTCATAATAGTAATGGTAATGGTAATTTGAAGATCTTCCCTGCCCCTTAATAAGCCTAAGGGAATTTGAAGACCTTCTCTGATTTGAAGATTTTCTCTAGTAGGCTGAATGTAATCACATGGAGTCTGTGGCAGGAGGAATTTGCTGAAGGGTGAAGCTTATAGGAAGCCTATAGGAAGCTAGGAATTAGAGCAACTAGATGGTGGGAGAGAGGATGGCAGGCAGGCAGACAGCTAGACTTGTGAGTGTTGATTTGTGGGAAGGCTAAAGGACGATGTGTCTCTGCTGTATTATGGTGCGTTAACTGCTATGTTGCTGTGATGGATTTGGTTTTTTGGTGTCTGAATAAATGTTTTGCTTCTGTCTTCTATATGAAGACTCTTATATTTTGTAATTGAGAACTATGCCAGCATATCTACAAGTCACTATCAGCGCTGTGACTACAGTAATAAATATGCGGTCAAGCAAAACAAACTTTGCCTTGGCCAGACCCAAAAAGTGTATGTCTCATTCTGCATCTTGAATACAACACTTTTCTGGCAGGAAGTAGGTAGTAGCATACTTCATTATTGGTCCCCAAGAATTGTGATTGGTCACTGAATTGATCAGAGAGCGTTAAGTCTAAGTTGCTTGTCTTTACAATGTTGTTATTGCATAAATCATCTTCTTGGTTTTTCTCATTTCACTCTACATCAGATCATACAAAATTTCCTACATTTTTCTGAAATTTTCCCTTTTATCATTTCGCATTCCATTACATTCATACATTATAATTTGTACAGCCATTGATAAACACCTCCTTAGTCTCTAGTTCTTTGCCACAAAAGAGCTGCTAAAAATATCTTTGTACATATAGGTTCTTTTTTTTTATCTTCCTTAGATTTCTTTGGGACTTTTGTTCTAGTAGTGAAGTTGCTGAATCAAAAGCTATGTACACTTTTGTGACTTTGGGGCAACAATTTCAATTATTTTTCAAAATATCTGGACTAATTCACAGCTCTACCAGTAGTGAATTAGTGTGCATGTTTCCCCAACATCTCTGCAACATTTGTTATTTTCCTTTTTGGTCAAATTTGCCCATCTGATTGGTAATGAGGTAGAACCTGAGATTTGCTTTAATTTATATTTCTCTAATAGTGATTTGGAGCATTTTAAAAATATGTAACTAGTGACTTGGATTTCTTTCTCTGAAAAGTATCTCTTTGTATCCTATGTATCATTTTGGGAATGACTCTTATTCTTATAAATTTGAATGAGATTCTCATTTGGAATCATCTTATTTGTTTTGGCAAAGTGCCTAGTAGATAATAGTTGCTTAAGAAATGCTTGTTGACAAGACTTGGAAATGTTAAAGAAAGTTGCTGCAAATATTTTTTCTTCTCAGTTAACTGTTTGCCTTCTAATTTTGTCTTCATTGGCTTCATTTGTGCAAAAACTTTTAAATTGTATACAACCAAAATTGTCCATTTAATTTTTTGTGATAATTTTTACCCCTTGTTTGGTCTTGAGGTACCTTTTTACAACTCTTTTCCAGGGTCAACCTTGGTCATCATAATTGCAGCATCAGTTTTCATTGTTTTTTGTCGTTGTCTTTTTCCTTTGCACTGTTGTAGTCTTTGAGCAACTAGATGACAGTGAATAGAGCGAAGGACTTAGAATCAGAAAGACATGAGTTCAAATCCTAACACACTCCTTAGTTGTGTGACCCTGAGTAAGCCATTTAACCTCTCTGTGCCTCAGTTTCCTCTTTGTAAAAATGGGAATATCATAGCACCTACTTCAGAGGGTTATTGTGGGAATCAAATGAAATAACATATGTATAGCACTACGTAAACCTTAAGATGCTCTACAAATGCTAGCTATTATTTTCTTTCCTAGTTTTGTTTGTTTCATTTTATATTAGTTCAGATAAGGCTTCTCTGAATTCTTCTTAATCTCTCTCCCCTTTCCCTCTTTTCTCTCCTCTCTCCTTTCTTCCCTCTCCTTTCTCTCCTCCCCCCTCATATCTCTCTCTTTCTCTGTCTCTGTCTCCAACTCCCTTTTCCTTTTCCATCTCTCCTCCCCTGCCACATCTCTCCCAGGCTAGAAATACGGAGGACACTCATAAACCTAATCACAATACTGATTGACACAGAAGTTTTAATCTACTTGGTTTTTCTGACTTTGCCTGTTTTGCTCCTCCTTAGGCAACTTGGTGACCCTCAGCCCCCAGGGTTCACCAAGAACTATCATTCTAAGCCTTCCCCAGCAGAAGAAATTATGTGTGTGCCCCCACCACATAACCAACCATAAGCATAATTTTTGTTATAGTAGTATTCAGTTGATTTACTATATTTTGTGATGATTTCCCCCACTTTTTTCCATGTAGAAGCTTATTTTTATTTTTTTGAGTGATTAATATCCCTTCCAGGAATGTTCTAAGCAATTGGACAAGATAAGTTTTATGTGAAGCCTTGTAAACCTAAGAACTATAATAGTGCTTATCATAATATGGAAATATCCCTTTTCTCTTTTAAGTTTGGTAAGATGCTTCCCAGACTACAATCTTCCCTTTCCCTACCCTGAAATTTTCCCCAAGTGCCACTTGCAATCTTGAGCTACGTCTAGAAAACATCAGCTGGGATATCTTCTAGATGGCCTTACTTGTAGGAGGGAAAAAAATCATCTGTTGTGTGGGGAAAGTGGCTGATCCTGGAACTGGCTTTTTGTTGGTCCCTTACCTACCAAAAATCTCTTTGTATCTATTTTTGAATCTAGTTTTCTTTCTGAAAATATTTCTTTGTAATTGAATATCTGTCTTTTTCATTTATAGTTTAGCTCAGATTTGCAGAGTAGGTCACCCTGGACTGCATGCTAAGTTCCATTGCTCTTTGGAAAATATTCCATTCCCTTCTATGTTTCTGATGGGAACAGAATACTCTTGCATTATTTTAATTTCCTTTCCTTTGTATTTGAGGGTATTTTTCCTGATCTCTTGAAGAACGTGTTTCTGAATTGAATCATTAGACTTAACCAGCATATATCTTGGAGTTTGCAGCCTTAGGTTTTTTCCGGAAGCTGTCTGTGAATGCTCCCAGTTAGCATTTCATCTACTGTTAAAAGTTCTGGGCAGCTCTCTCCTATTATTCCCTGCTGTTATGATTTTAAGATAGTTTGTCCTGTTGTGTTCTGAGAGCCCGGTGATCTCTAGGTTGTCTTCATGCACCCTGTCTTCAAGGTCAGTTTGTTTTGCTTTTATAGTGAACTTACTTTCTTTTCATATTGTTTTTCTTTTATTTTCTTCTGCTCGATTGGCCTTCACTCTGTATGTTTGCACTTCTAATCTTTTGCTCTCTTCTCTCTCTTCTTTGGCAATATTTGTTATCACAGATTCCAGTTTTTCTGTTCTACCCATTATTTTTGCTGTGCAGGACATAAATTCCACTGTCATAACTCTCATTTCTCTTTTGAACCACTCAGGAACAGTATGTTTTAATTCCATGTTCCCCTCAAATTCCACAGGGTCTTCAGGCTCATCAAATATTTCATTATTTTCCCTTGTTTCCTTTATTATATTTATTCATAGATGTTTGAACTCATTGGCTAGATCTGGAGGCTATATTTCTTTCTGCTGTTAATGATCTCCCTGTTGATTTATCTGCTAATGTTCAAGGTCTTTGAGTTTTCTTCTTCCTGAGATCTTATTCTCTGTTAATTGCTTTTTGAGTCTTTGATTTGCTGATTTCTATGGGGGCTGAATCTCAAAGCATTTTAACCTCCTCTCACACTGGGCAATTCATGGTACTCCAGCCTAGGTTTCTGCCACAAGTGACTTTTAGGTGAACAGAACTGGCTCCATCTGTGTGTTGAGTTCTTTCCCTCAAGCTTAGTTGAGTGCCACATGGTGCATCCCCATCCCCCACCCTCAGCTTTGCCACATGCTCTCTGTGAGCTATTCAGGTGTTCTGTCCTGCTCCCTCTTTTCCTCAATTCTCTGACAGAGAACTGTCATGCTCAGTGCTAGGAAGTTAATTTTTATAATTTAGGTCTCTGAGGGTCTAGGAAGAGTTGGGGTAGGATGTGGTGTTGAGCATTATTTCCAGTTGAGACACACATCCTTCCTTTTTCCTTCTGTTCCTGACTCTCCCACAGAACTTTTGCAGCACAGAATGCTGTCTGCTGTGGTGCCAGCTGTGTGGTCTCAGTAAGTTTCAGTATTTTACAGTACTGCAGAGAGGTATGCTGGTTGACTATCTACCCTAGCCTGAGTAAATTTCTACAGACTGGAATTAGGATTTCCACGCCACTGGAAAAAGGGAAGGAGACTGCGGTTTGGGTTTTAAGTCTGTGCAAGACAAAATGGGCCAACCAATATAGCCTTGTTGCTGATAGTGTGAGGTGAGAGGGAGGGTTACTGAGTGGGCTCAGTCTAGGTGTCAATTCATGGGTTTGTTTTTCATCTTCTTTTGTATTCCAGGTATGCTAAATCATGGAGACAGCTGTAACTCCTTTATCTTCAGCACTTAGTTCCTGTTTTGGAGAGTTTTGAGAGGTTGAGGGAATCAGAAAATGTCTAGTCTTTCATCTTGTCTAATCACATGACCCAGAAGTTGCATCTCTTGTTAGACAGGTGATTGGGCAATGGGGTTTTTATTGAGGTCTTTCTCTATCTCTCTTTAGCCCTTCAGTGACCTAAAGTTGGGTTCTAGAATAAAGCTGAGAATTCATGTCCTGGGTGGAAAAACAAGATCCAGATAAAATAAATAGTGTATTCCTCTGAGTATTATGTGCTGTGACATAGGTGTTTGAAACTCAATATAAGAATAAATTATTTCATAATTTGGAAGAAGTAATAAAATGAGGAAAATATAGCCTCTCAATTTTAACTGTTAAAGTATTAAACAACCCAATAAAATTAAAAAGAATGACAGTTTGAAAAAGAAAATAACTCACAGTCTGTTGCTACAAGAAACACATTTTAAAAACAAAGACAGACACAGAATAAAAATTAGTACACCAAGTGAATCCAAAAAAGCAGAAATTGTGAACATGTTCAGTCATTTCAGTTGTCTCTGACTCTTTGTGATCTCATTTGGGGTTTTCTTGGCAAAGATACTATGGAGAAGTTTGCCATTTTCTTCTCCAACTCATTTTACAGATGAAGAAACTGAAACAAACAGGGTGAAGTGACTTGCCTAAGGTCACACAGCTAATATGTGTCTGAATTCATATTTGAACTCAAGCCTTCCTGACTCCAAGCTTGTTGCCACACAACTCCCATTGCAATCATTCTATCAGACAAATCAAAAACAAACTTTCAGAACATAAAAAAAGGGATAAATAAGGAAACTGCATTATTCTGCAAGGAACCATAGATAACAGACCACTATCAGTATTGAATTTAGATCTTCCAGATGCCCAAGCATCAAAATTCATAAGGGAAACATTAATGGAACAACAAAAACATATAGATAGTAACACAATAGTAACAGATTTCAATGTCTCCCCTTTAGTTTCAGAAAAGTCTAACAGAAAGAGAAATGGAAAAATGTGGAACTGAACAAATTGCTAGGGAAACCAGAGCTAAGAAGATGACGTCTTCTAAAAGGGACTACTAAAGAATACACATTTTTTCATTCCACATAGGACCTTTTTTTTTCTTTTTGGAGGGGGGAGGGCAAGGCAATTGGGGTACAGTGACTTGCCTAAGATCACAGGGCTAGTAAGTGTTAAGCGTCTGAGGCTGGATTTGAACTCAGGACCTCCTGACTCCAGGGCCAGTGCTCTATTCACTGTGACACCTGGTCACCCTGCTCACATAGAACTTTAAAAAAAAATTATGCATGTATTAGGGCATATAAATATTACAAATAAAGTGAAAATGTAGAAATAATAAGTATATAGACCATAATACAATAAAAAACTACTTAATTCAGGTACCCCAAACAAAAGACAGAGACAGAAATGGAGGTTTAAAAATGAAATCCTAAATAATAAGTGAGTTAAAGAACAAGTGGGGCGGCCAGGTGGCGCAGTGAGTAGAGCGCTGGCCCTGGAGTCAGAAGGACCTGAGTTCGGATCCAGCCTCAGACACTTAATGCACACACAAATAAAAAAAAAAAACCTAGCCGTTGTGACCTTGGGCAAGTTACTTAATCCCAATTGCCCTCCAAAAAAAAAAAAAAAAAGAACAAGTCATTAAAAGAATAAAATACCAAAATTTCTGGGAAGCTATTGGGGGAAGGGGGAGGCAGGTTAGAAATCATATCTCTACAAACATAAAGAAAATATGAAAAAGAGGGAATTAATTAACTGATTATACATTAAAAAAATTAGAAAGTCAACAAAATAAGCACAAAAGAGATTTTAAAAATATTAGAGAAGAAATTGATAAAATGGAAACAAAAGAAACCTACAGAAAATGAAGAATAAAACTAAAAAGTAGTTCTTTGAAGGGACTAATAACATTTATAAACTTTTAGTCAATCTAATTGACAGAAAATCAAATGAAGAAAATAACAAATAAATAAGATGAAATAACAACAAAACCAGAAGAAATAAAAAAGAATATTCTGAAACTATTATACATACTTAAATACTAACAAAACTGAGGATACAGAAGAAATGTTACGTCCCCCCCCCCACTCTGGAGCCTCTACTTACCCATCCCGGGTCTTCGGTCGTCACCGGCCTCAGAGAGGAAATCACCAGACAGAACACCGGCTGAGGTTGCAAGCGTGTGTGTTTATTTCCGCAATGCTTCCACATATATACCCTTCAAGCTCCCCCACCCGCCAATCATGACCCTGCATTACATATATCACCTTTTATGGCTATTAAAGCTCACTACACCTCTCTCTCGGCCTAAGCCGGGACCTTAAAGTCACAAACACCCAACAACTCACCCCTTTTTATTTAAAAATTCAACAAAGCAACCAATTCTAGCATAGCAAACAAAAGGCCACATGGCCTACCCAAATTCAAATAAAATATGCTCGATGGAGCAGAAAATGCGCTCGATGGAGCAGGACCTTAGGGCTAAATCTGATGAAATTAAGATCAGTTGTGGCATAGGGAGCGGGGGGTCTCTGTCTTAGGTCATCTCCATAACCATGAACCTTACCCGTCATAGAAACCCAACACCCTTAGGCCCTGTCTTAGGCGGTCGGGCTATGGAGAAGTTGCCCGTCCTGGAGACAGCCCGTCTTACCCCGGGTGTTACAGGTGCTCATCCAAGGCCTGAAGCCACAGGTCAGGACTCTCCTGATGAGCCAAAGAATCAACAGCCCGTCGGGTTAGCAATGTATAGTCCCGATATCTCCGTCTTGAGCGGCAACTCCAAATCACCAAAACCAACAACAAAACACCCAACATGGACGTGGCACCAAGGGCCCCCCAAGACTGAAACCACCCCCCAACCCGTTGCCAGAAAGTCAATATAGGCTGAACTGGGGACCAATCAAAGTGAACTCTTGTCCCATTTGACCCTAGAAACCATTCGGCGTAAGCTTGCCAACTTATCCTCAAATGTATGATCCCCGTGTCCACTCAGGTAAACTGAGATATTCCGGGCAGCGGCCGCAGCCATGGAAGTATTATAATACTGGGTCCCAGTAACACAGACACTTGAAAGGGAATGCGCACATCCCCCCGTGCCATGCTGGAACATCAAATCCAACTGTTCCTGCATGAGATAAACCCTCCCCTCATATGTGCAAAAAGTTCCCCTGTCTGGGACAGGGCTTCCGCTGTACTTGCAGACACATTGTTCAATGCTGCTGCAGTCACAGTCCCGCCTTGAAGGGCCACTGCTGCCAAGACAACCGATGTTACTGAGGCAGCAAGGGATGTTAGGCAAGGTCCCCAACACTGTCACTGGCAATATTCCCTGTGTATTGACAGGCGAATTTTGTCGCAATTCCAAGGTTCCCGCATACCCGAGAAAGGCAAGGGCATTGATCGACATGCATCCCCCCCCCGGCCACAGAGGACCCACTGTTTGAAGGGGACCCCTCTCTTTCTTCCCAATTGCATCCTGTTGTGACATTAAAGTCTTCTTCACCTTCATCCTTTTGCAGCCATAGGTCACCCGCGAGGTCATAAAAGGACCCCGCAACACCCGCCAACGGCCATGCCCAGGGAGTTTGGCAATGCCGCCAAGGGAGAGAAACATTGTCTCGGGCTTTCGGCAAATTTGACCAGTCACAGGGGGGAAAAGCTGAGGAGCCCAGCGAAGGTATTGGCTGGTGGCAGTCACATTGAGCACAGGGCGCCAAGCTTGAAGGCCTTTGAGAACGGGTGATGACAATCTTTGTTCGCCCTTGCGGCGGTTGGTAGACGAGGTGGCCGATGGGGCGGATTGAGACTGCCATTTCGGGAACCCGAATCCCGGAGCGGAACGCTGATGATGCAGAACCACGCACGGATCATGATCCCAGGATCTCACCTCACAAGCATTTCTCGGGTGATGATCCAGAGCAAAACACAGAGCACCCGGCAAGTTCCAAGATGTGGAGACATTAAAAGTCTCTTCCCTCGGGTCCACTGGTGCTGTAGGCAACCCCAACGAGGCATTTCGCACCACAAGAATCGGATAGATCGTAGAAGAAAAGGCCACAGGAAGCGGGCTGGGTAGGGCCTTCATAACGGCCCAAAACTGAGGCGGGGGCACTCCCCAAGCTTTAAAAAGCCCAATAAAAATATAAAAAAAAAATACAAAAACTGCAAACCTACAGAAAAAGGTAAGAAAACATAATATCTCTCACTTTATGCAAGGGAACCCATACTATGGAGGAATCATCAATACCCTCCGGTGAAACAGCTAGGGCGCCCCTGATTCTCTTTCTCACTACCCCTGGCCCTTGCCACTTGCCCTGTTCATCCCGCCATAAAACTCTCGAACCCAGTTGGGCCCTATTAGGTGGCGGGAGCTGTCTTAGGGCGGGGGCTGGGAGAGCACAAATCCCAGCATAAAAACGCATGGCAGCAGTTGTGCCATCTTGCCTAAACTGCAAAAAATTCATAGTATAAAGGGCTTGAGATAATTGGGAGGGCAAAAGGGTACGGGGAACTTTGCCCAACATCTTGGCCAACACTTCTTTCAGAGTGCGATTAGCCCTCTCAACAACACTCTGACCAGTAGGATTATATGGAATACCGGTCAAATGAAAAATACAAAACTCTTCACAAAAAAGGGCAAAGGGCTTAGAGGTATAAGCAGGGCCATTATCAGTCTTAATGGCTAGGGGAACTCCCATCACTGAAAATGCAAAATACAAATGGGATCTAACTGCACGAAAACTTTCTCCGGATTGCATGGAGGCCAAAACAAAACCTGAAAAGGTATCAACCACTACATGGACACACCTTTGACCAAAATGGGTCACATCCATCTGCCATAACTCATTGGAAAAGGTCCCCTTAGGATTGAAGGCAGATTCCCGACTCCGGGGTTGAAAAGGTGCACAGGAAACGCACGCCTTGACAATACTGCGTGCCTGTTCACGGCTGATACCATATAAACATCGAAGGGAACGCGCAGATAAATGATACCTGCGGTGCGTCAAAACGGGTGGTTCTTCAAGCTCACTCAATTGATTAAACCCCATGGCCTCCACGGAGAACAATCCAAGTGCAGCATCAGCAATTGCATTACCCTCAAAAATGGGGCCTGCTTCCACCAAATGGGAACGAACATGCAAAAAATAAACTGGGTAACAATGTAACTGCAAACAGGAAAAAACCTCACTAAAAAGGGGAAACAAAGGCACAGAATTATTCAAAAAAGAAAATTGCATCCGCTGAAGCAAATTCACAGCATACTGACTATCTGAAATAATATTTACAGGAACATCAGAAAAAAAGGCGAAGAGCCTGCCAAATGGCATATAGCTCATTCTGTTGGGCTGACTGAAAAGGTGTCTTAAAAGCCCAACAACACTGTTTTACAGGATCATATACCACCGCTCGGTGGCCTTTAGTAGCATCTGTAAAAACATTGGGGCCTTTCACTGGAATTTGTGAGACCACTGAATTACAGGGACTCAAAGGAAGCAAATCAAAAGCACGGATCAATCGGGGTCGAGCCCCTGGTGCAACTGAGACTGAAGTTAATAATGTGGCCCAAGACCACGAAACCTGGGCCAACTCTCGACCCACAAGATCAAAATCAGGAAAGTCTAAAACAAAATCACAACCAAACACAGCTCTACATCTATTAAGGGCCTGCAATGCAAACTGGGCGACCCATTCCCGGCAATTATCCAGGGAGCGGGAAGAGGAGCGAGAATACAGCCACTCCAAACACCCATGGCGCTGATACAGCGCGCCCCATGGAGCCTGAGCATCCTTCAACACTACAAAATATACAGGCTCTTCGGGATCTCTTTGGACTAAGGTGGAATGCGCCTGAATCACTATGGCATTGAGTGCCTTCAAGGCCTCCATGGTCCACAACCGGAGTGATGTTAAGTCTGCCGGTCCTTTCAAAATCTGATATAAAGGACCCATAAGCTGAGGGGAGAGGGGTATCACTGGGCGCATCCACTTTTGTTCAACATTGCCTTACATTTCTGTATCTGCTTTTAAATGAAGACAGCCTTACTTTAAAAAAATACTCTGTATTTTCAGCACAAAGTGCGTATATATTTCTTTAAATTAAGATTTTGGCACATAATACTGGGAAAATTATTTAAGAACCAAACCTGTTAATTTAATAAAACTGTCACATGCCAGGACTTCTGAAGAACTCAAATTATTTCTTTAGATGTAATGTCAAATTTTGTTTGTACAGCAAATAAAAGGACTGATGACAAAAATTTTGATAATAATGAAGTTGCTCAGATTTACAGGTCTTATTGGAGGTGGTGGCTAAACCCAGACTTAAGCACAACAGCAAATCTCACACTATCATAATTGCAAGAAAGATTTGAAAGGAACAAAGTGATAAAAAGCCTGACTTGCTCTTAACTGTTTTGCAAGGGTATAGACTGGGAAGGGAAGGCAAGATGGATGAGAGGAAGAAAGGGTGGGAAGCAGTGAGAGTAATAGCCTAAAGATGTCTCAAAAATTGGCATATCGTGATCTGGATGAGTACCTTTTTTTACTGCTGCTCGTAAAGAGCGAGGGAGAACGCCCAGAGGCGTGTAAGGGGCTTCCTGTACATCTCTCAGGGGCTCATAATGATGTTCAACAGGAGGGGGATAACACCCAGGCGATGGGGAGGGGCCCTCTGCGGCCATTCCGCTCTATACCCGGGAGGGTTTGGCTTCCTGTTTTTCCTCCCAGTGCAGGTGTCGCTGGGCGGTCCCGGTTCCGCACCCTGAACAACGGGTCTCATCCGGGGGGTTTCATCCCCTGTTGCATAAGCGGTAGGCCCCCGCCCACGCCCCCCTCCATTTCCTCTCAGCCGATCCCGAGGTACGTCTGCAGTGAAGGCAGCAGTTTCTGAGCTTTGGTTTCTCCCTTCTGCTTCTGTAGTTTTCAGCTCGCCCCAAGGATAAATCGGGGGAAACGTTTTTCCCCCTTCCTCGGGCCCTATTTCTATTGCTACCGAGGGGGAATTTGAGTCTGTTTGAGTGGCGGCCAGGAGGGAAAGGGGAATTGAGGAGGGTACCACCACTGCCTCCAAGACTTTAAATAAAGAAAAATCTCCTGGCGTAAGCAAACCAGGGTTGGTATGATTATAAGTAGACATCTGATGTCTCATAGTGCTCACTCAGTCAGGGCTAATCCCCGCATGTCGGACCCACGGGCAGACTGTTAAAAGTCTATCAATAAAACTGTTTGCCCGGTCTTTGGACACTGTTACACCCTGTGAGGCACAAATTTGTCTAAATTGAGACACAAGGACATCTTCCTCGGCCGGCAGCAAAATAGGGAAACTTCTCCCCGCCCCCATACTGGGCTTCTTCACCTTATCTAGGCGAAGGCTGTCTGGACAACTCCTAGGCTACAGCCCAGAGTTAGCTCCACACTCTACGTGGGGGTGGTCCCTGTCTAGGTCCCTGGTCGGGCGCCAATATGTTACGTCCCCCCCCACTCTGGAGCCTCTACTTACCCATCCCGGGTCTTCGGTCGTCACCGGCCTCAGAGAGGAAATCACCAGACAGAACACCGGCTGAGGTTGCAGGCGTGTGTGTTTATTTCCGCAATGCTTCCGCATATATACCCTTCAAGCTCCCCCACCCGCCAATCATGACCCTGCATTACATATATCACCTTTTATGGCTATTAAAGCTCACTACACCTCTCTCTCGGCCTAAGCCGGGACCTTAAAGTCACAAAACACCCAACAAAGAAATAGAAACACTTCCAAAATATTTAATACCTAGACTAACAGAAGACCAAATTGGTATCTTAAATAATCAAATTTCAGAAAAGGAAGTAGAACTGGCTACAAAGGAACTACTGAAAAAAAAAAACCTCCTGGCCATGATGGGTTCACAAAAGAATTCAATCAAATTTTTAAAGAAAAATGTTAACTGCACTACACAAATTATTCTCAAAAATTGAAAAAGTGGGGGGGGGTGGAGCCAAGATGGCAGAGGAGAAACAGGGTTTCCCCTCAGCTCCTGCTTCTACCTCCTCCAATATATGTAAAAAACGACTCTAAACCAACTTTAGAGCTAAAGAACTCACAAAGTGACAGAGAGAAAATAACCTCCTGCTGAAGACAGCCTGGCAGGCTGGCAGGAAGGGGCCATCACAGCAGTCTGGGAGCAGAGCCCAGCCTTGTGAGAGTCCACGGTTTTAGCCTCAGGGCAGCCCTGACTGGAGGGACGTCCAGAGAGTGGATCACCAGCAGCTGTGGCAGTTTCCAAAATTATCAACCCATAAGTGCCAAAGACAAAGTAAGTGGTCAATGGACTTCGGGAACAGGGGGTCTGGGAGTGCTGTCCAGCCTCTGCCCCTGGAAAGAGAAATGGCTGAGGCGCAGTGCCCTCAAGGCTGCTTTAGAGCTCCTGGCCTGCAGATTGTAGGGAGAACAAGTGACCAGTCTGAGGGGTAATTGTGCTTGCTTTAACCTCCATGGATTTGGATCTCTGTCTAGGGTCAAGATCCTAGGGTGCATGACCAGTGTGCCAGAGAATGTGGAGGCTTCAGAGAGGGCAGCCAACTAATGGCTCCAGCAGCTGAGAAAACCCCAGCAATTTTGGGACAAAACTCTCCTCTCTGGAAGCAAAGTTGTACTGTGGCAAAAAAGTTCAAAAGTCAAGTCATTGAGTGGCAACATGAGCAAGCAAAGGAAGCAAAGCAAGCAGAGCAATCCGACTTTAGACTCCTATTTTGGGGACAAAAAGGATCAAAGCATGGAATAGGAGAAAGACAGTGAAGTGAGAACTCCTGTACCAAAAGTTTCCAAGAAAAATTTGGACTGGTTACAGGACATAGAGGAGCTTAAGAAGGATTTTGAAAACCAAATAAAAGAAGTGGAGGAAAAATTGGGAAGGGAAATGAGAATGATGCAAGAAAATCATGAAAAAAGAGTCAACAACCTGGCTGAAGAAAATAACACCTTAAAAAATAGACTAACTCAAATGGCAAAAGAGGCCCAAAAAGCCAATGCGGAGAAGAATGCCTTAAAAGGCCAAATTTGCTAGGTGGAAAAAGAATCTCAAAAGCTCACTGAAGAGAATCATTCCTTCAGAATTAGATTGGAGCAAATGGAAGCAAGTGACTTTATGAGAAATCAAAATACTATTAAACATATCCAAACAAATGAAAAAAATAGAAGGCAATGTGAAATATCTCATTGGGAAAACCACTGACCTGGAAAATAGATCCAGGAGAGACAATTTAAAAAATAATTGGACTACCTGAAAGCCATGATAAAAAAAAAAAAGAACCTAGAAATCATCCTTTAAGAAATTCTCAAGGAAAATTGCCCTGATGTTTTAGACCCAGAGGGCAAAATAGAGGTTGAAAGAGTCCACCAATCACCTCCTGAAAAAGATCCCAAAAAGAAAACTCCTAGGAATATTATAGCCAGGTTCTAGAAGCAGGGAAAAGAAATCATAAGGAACTATCAAAGTTCAACTACTTATATTCCTACATGTAAAAATGATAATTATAACTTACGAAACTTTTCTCAGTATGAGAATAGTTGAAGGGAAGAGAAATGTATGTATGTGTGTATGTATATATGTATATATATGTACATGTGTGTATATGTATACATACATATATATGTCTATATGGGTGTGTGTGTATATATGTCTACAGGTATACATAGAAGGCACAGGACCAATTGAATAGGAAGGGATGATACTTAAAAGGTGAAATTAAGAGGTGAGAGAGGAATATAATGAGAAGAGGTGGGGAAAGACAGAATGGGGTACATTATCTCATATAGAAGAGGCAAGGGAAAATAATGGTTACTATGGAGGGGAAGAACAGGAAGGCAAAAGGGAATGAGTCAACCTTATTTTCATGGAATTTGGCTTAGGGAGGCAATGACATATACACTGAATAGGGTATCTCACCCTACAGGAGAGTAGGGGGAAGGGGATGAGAAGGGGGGATGATAGGGGGTAGGGTAGGCTGGGCGGGGAGGGAAGTTAGAAGCATACACTTTTGAAAAGACACAAGGTCAAAGTAGAGAATGGAACAAGTTGGGGGGCAGGATAGAATGGAGGGAAATGTAGTCAGTCTTTCATAATATATCCACTATGGAAATGTTTTGCATAGCTACACATGTACAGCCTATATTAAATTGCTTATCTTCCCAATAAGGGTGGATGATAAGGAAGGAAGGGAAAGTATCTGGAATTCAAATGTTATATATATATATAATTTTTTTTTACCTGCAACTGGGAAATAAGATATACAGGCACTAGGGCATAGTGATCCATCTTGCCCTACTGCAAAGTTGGAGAGGGCATGGGGGAGGATATAGGAGAGAGCAGATTGGGGGAGGGGATATACAGTGGGATCGCTGTTTTGAGGTGGTGGCTGGGGGAGAGATGGAGAGAATTGTAACTCAAAATCTTGTGGAAATGAATGATGTAAATTAAAAATAAACAAAAATTGAAATAGTTTCCTACCAAATCCCTTTTATGAGACAGATACACTCCTAATACTTACGCTAGACATGGACCAAAGCACAAAAGTAGAGCTTTTGATCAATATCATTAATACATATCTATTCAAATTTTTTGAACAAAATCCTATCAGACAACTTTAATTTACCCAGGAAATAATTCTTGATCATATCCAATTTATATCAGGGATATGAAGATGGTTCATTAATAGGAAAACTATCAACATAACCAAATTAAAAAGAAAAACATCCAAAATCATACTATCTCAAGAAATGTGAGAAAAGCCTTTGACCAAATTCAATACTAGTTTATAAAATTCCTACGAAGTATAGGCATAAAGGGACCTTTTAATTTTTGTTTTGCTTTGTTTTGTTTTGTTTTGCTTTGCTTTTTGGAGGGCAGTTGGGGTTAAGTGACTTGCCCAAGGTCACATGACTAGTTTTGTGTGTTAAGTGTCTGAGTCCGGATTTGAACTCAGGTTCTCCTGACTCCAGGGCCAGTCCTTTATTCACTGAGCCACCTAGCCACCCCAAGCTACCTTTTTTAAAGTCATTAAAAGTATCTAAAATCAAAAGCAAGTGTCATTTGCAATGGAGATAACAATAAAACTTTACTGAATAGATACAGGATATTAAAAGGATACTCACTTTCCCCATTTACTTGATATAGCCTTGGAAATGCTAGGAATAGTGATAAGACAAGAGGAAAAAATTAAAGGTATTGTTGTTTAGTCATAACAATTGTGTCTGACTCTTTGACCCCATTTAGGTTTTTCTTGTCAAAGATATTGGAGTGGTTTTCCAATTCATTTTACAGATGAGGAAACTGAGGCAGAGAGGTAAAGTGACTTGCCTAGGGTTACATAGCTAGTAAGTAAGTGTCAGAGGCCAGACTTCAATTCAGGAAGATGAGTCTTTCTGACTTCAGGCTTGGAACTTTATACACTTCACCACTTAGCTGCTCTAGGTAGAGAGAAGGTTTAAAAAGAAAAACTATCCCTATTTGCTGATGATGTGATGGTTTGCTAGGAAAATCCCAGGGAATCATCAAAGATTCTAATTGAGACAATAACTTAAGCAATTGCTTTTCCGGCTTCAAAATAAACCCTCAAAAATCGATTGAACTTATACAGAATAATCATTTTAAAAGCCAATAGGCAATAGAGAAAACTTATTCCAAAGAAAGTAAAATCCATCAAGTATCTGGGGAATCAATCAACCAAATCACAGAAAATGCTTAAATAGATTCAATTACAAAATGTTATTTTTTTTTTAAAGCAAATACTTTAAATAGGTAGAGAAATATTCAGTGCTCATGGCTGGGCCATGTCAGTATAATAAAATGACTACCACCAAAATTAATTTGCACTTTTAATGTCATGCCAATTAAATTGTCATAATGATAGTTTACAGATTTAGATAAAGAATATCATAATTCACTTGGAAAAATAAAGCATCTAGATTATCAAGGGAGTAATAAGAAAAGGAAGGGGAAGAAGAGGCAATAGCTACTGCAGACTTCAAACTATATTATAAAATAGCAATCATCACACCATCTGGGATTGCTTAAAATGTAGAGGTAGATCAGTGATATAGCCTAGAGTCAGAAACAATAGAACTCAAAACTTAGTATTTGATGAACTGAAAAATATAGATGAGTTAAGAAAGAGCCCCCTATTTGATAAAAACAGCTGGGAAAACTGGAAAGCAGTCTGGCAGAAATTAGACTTACATTGATACATTACACTGTATTCCAAAATATATTCTAAATCAATAGTCATAGAGGCAATTAGAAAAGAAATAGAGGCAATTACTAAAGATAGAATAAATAATTTTAATTATTTGAAATTGAAAAGTTTCTGGACAGGCAAAATTTATGCAACTAGATTGAGAAGAGAAGCAATCAAAGGAGAAAAAACAACCTGCAACAAATTTCTCTGATAAGGGCTTGGTATTCAAAATACATAATACCATTAACAGCTATACATGCATAAACATGTGTATATGCATATGGATAAATATATAAGCATGTATCCTCATATGACCAGAGCTTCAAACTCCTCAATTCCACATTCCTCAATAAATAAGCTTTCTTCAAATGATTAGTAAACTATTAGGACACACATGAGAGAATGCTCCAAATAACTTCAGGAGAAATGCAAATCAAACAACTCTGAGGTTTCACCTCAAAACCTAAAAATTAGCAAAGATGACAAAGCAGTGAATAGAGTACTGGCCTTGGAGTCAGGAAGACCTGAGTTCAAATCCAGCCTCAGACACTAAACACTTACTAGCAGTGTGACCTTGGGCAAGTCACTTAACCCCAATTTCCCTGCCCATCCTCCTCCAAAAAAGCAAAATAAAGATGACAAAGTATTGTAATAGTACTGGGGAGAGGGGAAGTTAGGTACATCGGTGCATTGTTTGTGGAGATGTGAATCTGTACAACCATTTTGGAAAGCAGTTTGGAATTATGCAAATAAATTTACTAAAATGTCCATGTCTTTTGATCCAGTGATTTTTTTTAAACTATAAAATTTAAACTATAAAATTTTTTATACCCCAAGAAGGGTATACACCAAATTATTCATGACAACACTTGAATTGGAATTGGAAACAAAGTAGACGGTCGTTCATTAGGTTATAGCTAAATAAATTATAGTACATTAATGTGATGGAAATTTAATGTGGTATAAGAAATGATGAATATGATGAAAGAAGTAATACATGGAAAGATCTATATGAGCTGACGGAGTAAACAAATTCAAGAAACCAATATACACAATAATTACAACAATGTAAACAGAGAACAACCATACCTCCACAAAAAATTTCCAAAATTTGCAGAGGTGGGATATCTACTGGTGTTACACATTCCACATACTTCAAATTTCTTCATATATTGATCAGTTGTGCTGATTTTGTCCTTTTTTACTTTTTTTAATCTTTAAAATACTATTTATTATATGGGATATCTTTTGGAGAAAGAGAGAGAAAGAAGTGATACTACAGAAAACTTATAAGGAAAAGTTTCAATTAAAATTTTATCTAAAAAGCAAATTATTAGAGTATCAGTTATTTGAAACACTGAGGTGGTTTTTATTTTTTAAGAGCAAACAAGTTTCATGCTAAGGTTAGGATCTATATTCCATTTGGAAAATGCTAAAGTTAAAAAATGGATCCATAAAACTTGAAGATTGAAGTCCCCAATATACTTAAATGAAATGTATATCCTTGCTCTTCCCTTAGTATTATGGTATAAACTTGTCTATACAGTTTGAATGCCTTAGTGTGGCATAATTTATCCTGCTGAAACTTATTTTTGCCTTGAAAATTTTCCTTAGTCTAGATAGTCTCTTTTTTGTTTCCTTTAAGTGGATTTTTTCCCCCTTCAAACAATACATTGTCTCCTTTCTTCAGGAAACACCTTTTTTTCTGTTTGATGCATTTAGTTTTTGTCATTTCCACTCCAGTATGAACTATGAAGTCATCCTTTTCCTGTGAAAAGGAAATTTCCCAGCTGTTCATAAAATGTGGAAGCTGCTTGGAGAAAAGGGCAAAAGCTCAGAAAGATATTGCTGCTTCTCTGCCCTCTGTGCTATCAATTTGTTTTTTCCATGGAGTCAGTTGTTTTTTTTTTCTGTTGAAATATGTGCCATCCAACAGTCAGGGTTAACAGTTTCCTGCTTGTTACTTTTTTTTAACATGTACCTGAGAAAGAATGCTTTGATAGTTTTACTGTAATCATTGGCATAAAATTCTTACTTTCCCTAAACTTTGATTTAAAAGGAAAAGTTAGGAATTGGGAAGATGAAAAGTTTGGTATTGCTTTAACTACCTTTTGAAGGTAAATCTAGTGTCATCTTGGTTAAAAATATTTACCACTTCCTCTCTCACTCTAGACACACCCATTTAAACTCACCAACCATCATTTCCTTTGTTTTTTAACCTATCTTGTTTATGTATTGAGTAAGTAGAGCTGTTGTTTAGGCTCATACTGATTTATCTGAGTTATATTGGGAATTTATGTTCCTATTTTGAGACAGACAAGTAGTTTGATAGTGTTTACAAAGTCATATTTTCATACAGAAATGTGGACTAGGCTTTATCTTATTGCTATTAAGTTACAGTGGATGGAATGATGTCAGTTTCTGTTTTTACTTATCAAAATGGGGGAATATAAGGGGGGATCATATCTGTGATGTCAGATAAGCATCCAGTATGGGCAAGTGGCTATTTTGTGTCCTTTATTCAACATTAAACTGTTGAGTTCCCTGTGTGTTAGAATATCGTGATCTGTGGAGTGTGGGAGAGATTCAGAGTTTTGAAAAAACATCTTCCCAGTTACTTAAGTTCCCAAATTCAATTCATCCTCAGCTTCTCACTCTCATCTCACGTATCTAATTAATTACCAAATATTGGCATTCCTATCTTCATGTATCTCTCAGATAAGTCCCCTCCTCTTTAGTCACAGAATTACCACTTTAGTTTAGTCCCTTATCAACTGAATGAAGACTATTGCATTAACCTTCCATTTGTTCATCTTATCTCAGTGAAGCCTCTCCTCTTTCCCAACCTCAGTATAACCACCAAAATAATTTCTTAAAATTCAGGTTTTATCATACCACACCCTACTCAGCAAACTTCAGTAGCTCCCTGTTAGCTCTAGGATCAACTATAAATTCTTATGTTTAGCATTAAAAGCTTTCTATGACCTGATCCCTTCTTATATTTCTAGTCATCTCAGACATTACTACTTGTTCTGTGGATCCAGCCATATTGGTCTACTTATTCACTATTTCACACTCTTTGAATTCTGTGCCCCTCCCTATGCCTTTGCACTGACTGTTCTGCATGCCTGAGTACAACCTTCTCACCTCTGCCTTTTAGAATCTCTGATTTCCTTAAAGCCTTAGCTCAGATGCTACCTTTTGTATGAAATTTTTCCTGATATAGATATTACTATTCTCCCTTCCATGACCAATGTTCATTTTTGTATATATTATAGATGCAAATATATGTACATATGCTGTCTCCTTCATTAGGATCTAAACTCCTTAAGGATGAGAACTGTTTCACTTTGTATCCCAAAATTTGGCCTATAGCCTGGTGTACTGTAGTAAATATTTCATGAATGCTTATTAACTGATTAATCCCTGCTCCTGTTCCTACTACAGTAGTAGTAACAAGAACCAAATACAGTTCTTGTTAACCATAACCATAATATATAGTCTTATGTGATAAGTACATTAGAAATATGTAGTGTAAAGTGGGAATGGGAAGGTTATTATAGCTATGAAATCAGGGAAAGATTCCTGGAGTTAGCACTTATGTTGGACATTAGGGGAAAGGAGAGGTATTCAGTAGACAAAGACAAAAAGGAAGGAATTTCAAATCATAGCATGAACAAAGGTATGAAGTCAGGAAAGCTCAGGTATGATGAGGGGAACAGTCTGGTTTGGAGCATAGAATATAGAAGCAAACATTATGAGATAAACTGAAGAGTGATGCTTAATTGTTAGACTTCCAGAGACAAAGGAATATGAACTTAACTTGGTAGCTAGTAGGGAACCACTGGAGAATTTTTAGCAGAAAATCAATTGGACCATTATCTATGCATAAAGATTAGTCTGGCAGCAATACAAAGATGGATTGGAGGGGACAAAGTGAAGGAAGTAAGACTTAATGGAAGAACCTCAAAAAGGGTTGGGGCAACAGGAATAGAGGCAATAGAAGGATGCAACAGATATGGGAGGAAAATCCACAGAATTTAGTTGATTGGGTAGAAGTAATGAAAGAAAGCATCAGAAATAACATCACATTTTTATAGCGAGTTCAGAAGTCAGGACAGATTTAGAGAGATGTGCTGACTGGTTTGAGATGCTTTCTGAATTGTCTACAAGATGGTGAAGAAATTTGTTGCTAGGGTGTGAAGATTTCAAAATGTCTTTTAAAAAGGAAACAGTACTACTTCGGTAATATTTTGATGCTATGGAAACAAACTCCAGGAGTTGAATTTTTTTTTATTTTTAAAAAATTTTTCCCATTAGTTGAATATTAAAGATCATTTATATTATGTGCCAAAAACTGGTTTTGTCATTGTTGCAACAACCTGTTCTTCTAGAGCAATGCAATGTATCAGTTGTACCCTATTGTTTCTTCTTGGTCAGAAGTTTAATCTATAATTACTCTCTCAAAATTCTTCCCATTATACTAATAATTTTGGTGGAATGTGAATTTTTGTGTTGGGAAAACTATAATAAATACCTATGTGTGTGTTAGAGTGGAATGGGAGTGGGTGGGAGAAAAAGAAGTATGGGTTGGGAATCTCTTTATTAGATTACTACTTCCTGTTCACCTAAGGGGATGACTCTAACTTTGTCTGCATCAGCTTGACTGGTCCCAGCTGTATCCTGTGCTGTGTATGGTAATGATTTACTTTCCCACACATTCATTTGGTTGTCTTTATACTTTCCAAATACGTTGAACACTACTACAGTATTTAGTAAAGCAATCTGTCGCAAAAGACTGGATGTTTTCCCAGATATTAATGTGAACAGTAGTTAAATGTAGGGTTGTAGGCAGAGGGAATTATATACAGGGAGTATGCTTTTCAAAAACTGAATGACAACAGTGAGCCTATTTTCTTTTAAAAAGGAGGGGACCAGGAAGAAAGTCTTTAGAGATTTTGCTTAATGTTATAATAAAAGTCTTCCAGTGATGAGAGTCAGCATGTTAGAATAGAAAGAGTGCTGGACTTGGATTAAGAAAAGCCTCCATTCATATCCTACCTGACACCAGTGGTGTCACCATGGGCAAGTCACCTGATGTCTCTGAGCCTTAATTTCCTGACTAGGTTATGAGGCTCAAATGTGACAGTGCCTGCTTTTGGTACTACAGAAATGCAAGATAGAGCTTATAAAACTTAAAAGTGGCATATAAATGCTAAGTAACTAAACTGAGACTTGATACTAGTTGCCTTTGCTATTGGGAAATGTGGTTTGATCTAAAGTTATATAACTAACCCTCTCTTTTCCAGTTTAAGTCCCTTTAATTCAGTCTTAGGCTTCCTTAGCTCAATTTTCCCTGCTTCTGTTTTTAACTCTCTCCTATTCATCCATGTCAACTCTACTCCTGACATTTCCTTATCTTCCTCTATTCTTTCTTTACATCGTATCCAATGGAACTGTTTCATTGTTAAATTCCTCCCATCAATGAACCCTCCCTTGGAACAAAGATGAGCAAGTATACAAGAATACCAGATATAGTGACCATGTCTGACAATATATACAGCATTCTGACCCCATACTCTCCCATGTTTCTGCCAAGAGGAGGAAGGTAGATTTCATTATCTTTTTTCCAGAACCAAGATTGATACTCAAAATTACTCAGTTTCATCTTGTTGTTTCTTTCTTTAAATTATTATATGTGTTGTTTCTGCTTATTCCATTCTACACCAGTTCATACAAGTATTTCTTTTTTTAATTTTAATTACGTTTTAGTTTTAATCATTCACTTCTATAAGTTTTAAATTTTCTCTGCCTTCCTCTCCTCCCTCTCCCCAAGAAAGCATGAAATCTGATATAGACTCTATATATACATTCTTATTAAACATATTTTTCATATTTGGAATTGATTGTATGACATGGGAGACACTGGCATAGGACCACTCAGCATGGTATGCCCACATCAGAGAAGGTGCTGTGCTCTATAAGCAAAGCAGAATTGAAACAACTCAAAGGAAATGCAGGATGTGCAAATTTAGAGAATCCACCCCAAATGTTCATACAGATTATTTATGTCTTACCTGAGGTAGAGCATTTTGAACTCATATTGGTGTGATCAGCCATAGTTGGACACATTGAAATTTGACTCTAGCTTAGTGATGTCATTTTTGTCCTCTTCGAGAACGAAGGACATTAGTCATGTTGTATAGAAAAATTAGAACAAATGGAAGGAACCATGAGAAAGAAAAAACAAAACAAGAAAAATCAAAAGAAGAGAATGAATAGTGTGCTTCGATCTGCATTCAGACTCCATATTTCTTTTTCTGGATGTGGATGGAATTTTCCATCATGAGTGTTTTGGAGTTGTTTTAGGTCCTCGAATTGCTGAGAAAAGCTAAGTCTATCGAAGTCAGTCATTACACAATGTGGCTGTTACTGTGTACAGTAGTCTTCTTGTTCTGCCCATTTCACCCGGCATCAGTTCATATAAGTCTTTCCAGGTTTTTCTGAAGTCCATCTGCCCATCATTTCTTATAGCACAATAGTATTCCATTACATTCATATACCACAACTTGTTCAGCCATTCACCAGTTGATAAGCATCCTTTCAATTCCTAGTTCTTGACTACCACAAAAGGAGCTGCTATAAATATTTTTGTACATGTGGGTCCTTTTCCCTTTTCACCCTTCTATTTCTTAGCCACTGCCAGATAGTTTTTTTTTTTAACTCAAAATTTTATTTTCTGTGTGTACAAAATGGATATTAAGGCTTGACTATACATTATGTACAGAGAAGCTATGGATTGCCTAGCTTCAGAATGTCCTAAGTCAGGGCAAAACCTCCATCAAAGGCCTGACCCTCTACCCTACTGGGCCTTGGCCACAGAGAATCTAGCTAAAGGTCTGGCACCCCCACCTAGAGTCTGATTCTCTCTATCCTGCTGGGCCCCTGGGGTGGGTAGAGTGACAGTCCACCCCCTAGAATCCAATCCCCAGAAAGTGACTGGAGGAAAGAAATATCAGGGAAGGGAAATGGGGAAACACTTAGGAGCCACCTTGGTCTCCCTTTAGCCCCTGGGACTGAACCAGGGCCTGGTTCCCAGGCTCTCGCCTCCAGCACCCATTGGAGTTTTGGATTTGTCTATCACAACTCAGACTTGGCCCTATAGGCCTCTGTCCATCCCAGCTGGAGCTTCAATGAGCTTAGTTGGCAGAGGAAAGGCGTTCCTTTTTACTCATATTTCATACGTGTGCTCAAGGCAGTCTGTCTGTCTGTCTGTCTCTCTCCTGGTCTAAAGACAGGGCTTATAATCTGGAAATTAAAATCATCACCTTCCCCTCAATAGCTCCTGGTTTGCAATCCATCCTCATCTCCAAAGGAAGTCAGAGTCATGGCCCCACTGCCCTATTTTACTTCTAAAGAAGCCTTTGATTTTGAGGTCCCGAGCTGTCCAAATTCCAACATTAGGGACTTGTAGGATGTGGGTGGGTAGTGGGTCAGAGAGAGCTGATATCTGAGGGCTGGAGAACAAGGGGCAATGCCCAGGGCCACAAGGATCTCTTTCTTAGCTCAGCTGTTCTCCTTAAAGGCTGTATGGCTCACACAGCCTCAGACTGTCCTGGAGAAATAAGTAAGGAATGCAGAATAATCCCCAGGATATGTGCTGGGGCAGGGAGGGGGGTACCCTATACTGTGTGCTGAGGTAGAAAGGTAGGAAGTAGGGTACCCCAAAGTGTGTGGTGGGGTAGGAGGGAAGGGAGGATGTGCCCCAGAGTGTGTGCTGAAGCAAGAAGTAGGGCACCCCATAGTGTGTGCTGGGGAAGGAAGTGAGGTACCCCATAGTGTGTGCTAGGTAGGAGGGAAGGCAAGGGGGTGCCCTATAGTGTATGCTGGGGCAGGAGGGCAGAGGGAAGGTGGAGCTGACTCCATTCTTTTCACATAGAAGCCTAGACTCTTACCCTTCTATGCTTTCTAAAGAGGACAAGATGCATAGGGGTACAGGAGAAGGGGGAGGATCGGGTCAGTAGTAATTATCTCTCTGGCCAGGGGCCTCTGGATGACTCTTGGTCTCAGGTACCAGCTCCAGGTCAGGGTTCTCATCCAGTTCCTGATCATCCTGGTAATCATTCAGTAGCTCAGTGCCAGTCCTGTGGGGTCCTGCTCTAGCCTGGCCCTGATCTTCTGGTCCTTGTTACTGGGCTTCCTGAGCTTGCTGGGGTCTCGGGGCCCCCTCTTCCAACCTTGGCTGCTCTACCTCTGCCTTTTCAAACTCATCCTCACCCTGGTTGTTGGGATCATGGGCAGGGTCTGCAAGGGTATCAGGTCCCACAGGGCCCTGGGCTTCTGGCTCCTTCCTGAGCTGTATGTTCTCCTCCTGCTCAATCATGCCAGCATCCATCTCTAGTTCCTGTTCATCAGGTGCTGCTCTTCTGGGGGATTCTTTGGTGGGGAATGGGCCCTCTGCCACTTCCCCTGGATTGGTGGGTGGAAGAGGCTAGCCCTGCCCCAGGGGCTGGCTCCAGATAGTTTTAATGATTACCGCTTTGTAATATAGTTTGAAATCTGGTACTTCCTTCATTGATACTTCTGGCTGCCTTCCTTCACATTTTTTTTTCATTAATTTCCTTGATATTCTTGACCTTCTGTTCTTCCAGATGAATTTTGTTTTTATTTTTTTCTAGCTCTATAAAATAATTCTTTGGTAGTTTGACTGATACAGCACTAAATAAGTAAATGAACTTAGATAGAATTGTCATTTTTATTATACTGGCCCAGCCTGAAACAGTAGTTTTCAAAATGTTCTCACTTAGAATATTTTATTTGATCCTTCCAACTTGTGAAGTAAGCAGAATAAAAGATAGTAGAATGCCATTCTTATTTTACTAGTGAGGAGGCTGAGGCTCAATATGGTGAACTAACTTTACCAATACGGTGAACTGACTTTACCAAAATCAAATTCCAATCAATTTGCTCTTTCATTTGAAAGAGCAAATTAAAAAAACAGAGTTTTCTGATCCTGTACTTTGGTACTTGGTAAGTGTTGGGACTTGGAGTCAGAAGATACCTGACAGGTGGGGGTTTAAATCCTGCCTTAAATATGTATTAGCTATGGTATGATGGCAAACTACTTGACCTGTCAATTTCTTCATTTGTAAAATGGGTCATAGTACTTTTGCTACGTACTTTTTATAGAGTCATCATGAGGGTCTAATGAGATCATGTATGAAATAACATTTTTAAATTTTAACAGCACTATAGACATGTTAGCTATTATTAAGAATGCAAATATATACTTTCTAATATTTTATTTGGAGTGCGAAATGTTAAAACAGAAATCTGTCATTTACTAATTTTACTGCACTGAGATCAAGACTATGAATATCTTTTTTTATTTTATTTTATGGGTATGGGTACTTTTCATACTTAAAAAAAATGTAAAAAGCAAATTTCTTTACCCACTGCCTGGGGAGCAGAGATGGATGGGTTTCTCTCTTCCCCTTTGTCTTTCCTTTTCCTCACCCCCTTTGCTCTTCAAAAACATATCATGAAAACAGCTTTCTGCCAGGAGATAAGTTTCCATATCACATTTACTGTCAGATTCCTGGACTATGAGATAAAACAGTAGTAGGGCAAAAGGAGGCTAACTTGAATGTAAAGTCTCTGATTACAGTAAGGACCAGAACAACTTGCCATCTATTCTGTTAAGGCACAATTTCGCAAGACGGAGATGTGCTGGCTGGAGTAGGAAATTTGGAGATCTTAACCAAGAAGAGAGGGACAACTGAATTTCCAAACAAAAAAGACAAAACCAATCTTGGCGATTTGTTTTCAGGTTAGTGATTCCATGTTGTTTGCTTTTTTACTTTAATATTAGAAAAAAATTTTTAAATTGCAAATGACTTAAAGCAGAATTTAGTTTTGTAAACATGTTTTAAATGTTTTTTTTTAACATTAGATAAATCTTTGCATTGTTCATTTTATACTAGAGAAGTATCTTGGAAGAGTGAAACAGTTTAATTCAGACAGAATATTTTTTTAACACTGCTAATAAAACTCTTGAGGGGCTAGTTGGGACTGGGAAAATAGAAAGTACTTATATAATATTTTGGTAATATAAACATGTTTGGCATAGACTAAATGAAGTGGTCTGCGTTAATATGCTGATTTGAAAACTACTTAACCAATGATAGTATTGCATTGGTATAGTTAAAGTTAAAACAGTATTAGGATTTGTTTTGACTTTTTCAGGAAATAAACAGTTTAAAATATAACATTTGAGTATTAAGATAGTACTTTTCTTCCAGTAATTCCCATTATATAACTTGCTTGATTTTAAAAGAAACATTGACCATTTTGTTTAGATGCTATTGTCTTCACAGAGTCAAAACTGGTTCATAGGACAAGGTGAAGTTTATACATATGAACATTTGCTACAAAGGGTGGGAGACTGCTACCCCACGACCATCTTCATGTCCCCTGCCCTCAATTTTCTCAGAAAAATAATCCATTATTATGATATCACCCTAATTACTACTCTCCAGGTTGGGGGGAACAGAATAAATTCTCTTAAGTATGGAGCTCTTTATATTTGCTTATGATTTTGTATGACTGTCTTTTAGAAACAACTATTTGGGTATTTGAGAAGTACTAATGGTAAAGGGTTGTGCCAGATATGTTAATTTTATGTATGTTATGTTAATTTTACTGGGAGATTCCAACATAATGTGCTATACTTAATAGGTACCTAAATGTTTGTTTAAATTCAATTGATATGTTTTCATCTTGGATGCATTTGTTGAGTTGCTGCGGCAAATCAGCATGAAGTTAAAGGATTGGGCTGTTAGAATCACAGCTTTTTTTTTTTTGTGCTTTTCTCTTATTTAAATGTGCTATAAGCTTCCAAATTACTATTAATAAGCTATTTTAATTAGTTTAACTATTCTTAAACTTCCTATTTTTTTTCAAATATATCTTGACTTTATGTAATAGCAAAAACAAACATTTCTTAAAGGTCTATGTCATTCATCCTGAAGGATGGTCCCTGAAGTCCTGTTATAAATTCTTCCTTAGGAGAAGGAGCTGGCTCAGTTCATTTACTAAATTGACTTGTAAAAAAAAATGAATTTCATCTCATTTCAAGGGGGCAATAATGGGTAGGAAAGAAAGGAATAGGGTATTGTAGAAAAATTAACTATTGACCCTAAATGTGAGAAATGAGAGAAAATGACTCTGGTGACAATTCTTCCAAACATGTCTTCTCTAACCACTAGTTATTATGAAAAGCTAGAGCAGCAAAAGTGTCTTACCTCACTTTCTCCCATCTCCATTTTTTTATCAAAATCAAAAGCATCTCCAAATTGCTGTGTTGCTTTTGTTAGTACTGTATCATTTATTATTTTGTATCAGTAGCAGAAGAGGGTAGATATACATACATACATTCATACATACATACATACATACCTCTCTGTGTGTAAGTGTTGAATAATTGTCTTGGTGCTGGCTGTGTGCTGAAATAACAAGCCACCTGTATATCTTGGGATAAGTTTTAATAACCCAACCACTGAGGATTCCTTAAGCTATTTAAGCTTCTTTGACCTTCACCTAGAATGTAAAAAAACATCTTAAATATTATCTTCCCTTATCACCTAGCAACCACACCTACTCCCCTTCCCCAAAAATATCCTAGCACCTAATGGGTTTTTTTTTTGGTTTTTGGACAGAGAATTGGATGTCACTGCTCAGTGACAGTGCCTATATTTTATTCATTTTTTGATGTCCTGATTATTCAGTGCTTTCTGCCCATAGTAGGTGTTTAGTAAATGCCAAATTTGTTCAATTGAATACCATAGCAAAAAAGAAACGGTATCCATTGGTCAAAAAACACTACAGCTTTGCATTTTCACAGAATTTATGCTGTCTCACCTCAAAGTTCTTATTTCTTTATATAAAACAAGAGTCAATAACGAAAGTAACTTTTCATTTTTTGTAGACATTGTTTATATGCTTATATATATATATATACACACACACACACAAACACTCACTATTTTGTGGAAGTATACTTTAATAAGATAATAAATGTACTTTTTATTGTACTTTGTACGTATAATATCTCTCTCAAAAGAATGTGAGCACCTTGAAAACTTTTATTGCAGGGGGGAGGGGAATGTTGGTCTTGGTATCTCCAGTGCCAACAATGTACAGAGCAGGCCCTTATTATTTTGTGATTTGAATTAAGATTTTGCTGGAAAAAACCTTAGAGGTCATCTAATTCCTTCATTTTTACAGAGGAAAAAACTGAAGTATGGAAAGGTTAAGTAAGCAACTTGGTCAGACACCCAGATAAATGGCAGCTGGAATTCAAACCTAGTCAGCTCTCTGACTCCAAGTGTAGCACTCTTTTCTTGGTTTCGTGCTGTAGTATTTATTGTTTTGCAAATAAAATTGTCAGTGTTTTTGTTAGTTTCTGAAGTAAGGTATTTTGAAGCTAAGTGTGAATTCATCTTCCAATCCAATACCTCTAGCATTTTTTACACATCTGATATATATTGGGAACTGCACTATACTAGACAGTGAGAATACAAAACAAAAATAAAGTTCCCTGTTTTCAAGATATTTATGTTTACTAGAAGGATATAATGTCACCAAAAAAAATAATTTGAAAAGAGAAAGAGGGAATGGGCACACCTAGGCAAGCACACTAATGACTGGGAGGATCAGGAAAGATTTCTTGTATGGGGGTAGCATTTGTGTTGAGCCGGGAAGGAAGTTGGGGATTCTGAGAGGCAGAGCTATATTCCAGGCACAGGGAGACAAAGGACACGGCCTATGCAAAGGTACTGAGGCCAGGGATGGAATAATGAGTTAGGGAGTTCCAGTTTGACTGAACCATACAATATAAGAAAAGAAGGCATATGCATTAAACCTGGAGATATACAAAAAACAATAATTAAAAAAGAACTAAAGTAAGAATGCCTATTTTTGAAAATGAAATCCTTATAAAATAATGATTATCACAATACAGAAACAACTTTTCCCCTTTAGGATTGTAGACTGCTTCCCACATCGCTTAATCTTCTTCCCTTCTTCCTATTCTGAGCACTTCCCTGAACCTTAGTTGGAGTCTGGAAGGGCTCCAAAAGTTCCCCTGTGAAGGGCTTTAAATATCAAGCTGAGTTTTATGTTTCATACTAGATATAACAGGCAGGCCCTGAAAATTCTTAAGCAGGAGAATAACATGATCAGATTTGTACTTAGGAAGATTATACTTGGCACCTTGGTTACTGTGTGACATTCTTCTCCCCGCCCCCTCCCCCCCCCCAAAAAAAGAACAGTACTTTTCTTTGCCATCTTTTCTTTCAACTGTGATCTTATGGGTTTGATTTCTTACCATTACTCATTACTACATTTTGCCTTTATTAAATTGGTTCTAAATGTGAAAGCCATTATTTCACCCTAAATTTTTCCCAATTGTAAAACTCCCCATTTTTTTGTCTTTCCTCACATAGAGGATTGTAAGATCATCTATCTATCTATCTTTTGGGGATAAGCAACTTGCCCAAGGTCACACAGCTAGTGAGTGTATCAAGTAGCTGAGGCTTGATTTGAACTCAGGTCCTCCTGACTCCAGGGCCAGTGCTCTTTTCACTGCTTCACCTAGCTGCCCCCATTTTAAGATCTTTTAGTTAAACAAAACCAAAGTTGTTCATTCACTATCTTCTGTGGGTGTACCTCTTTTATTGCCTGTGGTCTTTCTTATCTTTGATCACTTCTATTTTTTCCTGTTCTCTGCTTTCCTAGCTCCTCCCCCCCCTCATATGAGAGAAGGTTGTCTGTGTGTGTGTGTGTGTGTGTGTGTGTGTGTGTGTGTGTGTGTGTGTGTGTGTCTGTGTTCCTGGGTCTGGGTCTGTGTGTTTGAATTACCTCTCACTTTTGTGACTTGAAAATATTTTTTTTTTTTACACAAATCACTGTTCTTTTATTAAAAGAAATAAACCCTCCAGGTCTCAGCTCTCCCCCAGCCCTGCAGGAGGCCCTGAGGCCCCCTCCCACCTCCTCAAATGTCCCTTCTGTCTAGGCTGACTCCTTCATTAGGGGCCCTTTTTGCTGCCTTCTGTCTTCCTAGCACAGAGGGAGGTCTCTGAGGCCCAGAGACTGCAGGACAGCTGGCCACTCAGGGACCATCATGGGGCTGCAGGACCAAGGCTGTGCTCCCAGGTGGGTGGGGCCTGGGCTCTCCCAAAGAGGGCCACAGGACAACATGGGCTAAGTCTGCCCTGGTGGCCTCGAGCCCCCACCAGTGGTGGCCTACACTCTTACACTCCACCTACACTTACACTTTGGTAATGTCATTGTATTTGCCCTCCGTGGCTTGGTAGCCAGGTGTGGCTGGGTTGTACGTGGGGCCTTCTTTCTCAAAGGGGAACAAGCTTTCATCCCACCAGGCAGCTGCCTCATAGAGCAGCTCAGACTTGAGGCGTAGCTCCCGCAGGGCCTGCTGTTGGGCCTCCAGCATGGACACAGTCTTTCGCTCAGCCTCATGTTCCTGTTGCTTGGAAAGGGCCCACCTCTTCATGAGAAAGATCCTCCTCTCACTGTCCTCTAAAGGGAGCTGCTGCTCTGGGCGCTGCCTCTCCTCCTCCAGGTACTCAGCAGGAGTGATGAAGTCTTCAGTGGGGATCAGCTCCTGGGTGGCCTTCTCCAGCTTCTTGATTCTCTTCTTCAGCCGGTCCTTGGCGGCCTGTTCTTTCTTAGGGTCCACCTTCTTCTTTCTGAGAGGCTCTCCTCTCATGGGCAGGGCCTCTCGCAGCAACAGCAGTGACGCCATGTGCCAGCTGTGATTCCCTCGGGCCTGCATGGCAGGCCAGCCTGGGCCCAAGCGGGGCCGTGCGGAGTGTCTCTGTCAATCGAGCGCGCAGGCCACAACCCTCAGTGCAGCCATGGCCAAGTCCTGGCTCGAGTCCGGCTCCTCCCACCGCCGGGGTTCTGCCTGCTCTCACTGCGGTCCGCCTGGAAGCAGTTTTAAGCAGCTCATATTTTGATGGACCTCCCTGAAATTCTCAGGAGAAATAAAATTGGATGAAGAATTAAACTACCAAAAGTTCAGAACTCCTAGTTTTAGAAGACAGGTTTTTCAGCCTGTTTTCCAGTAGCAGGGTTCAAGTGTTAGATATGCATACTCAGAAAGTACAAGTGGGCCTTGCCTTATGTAAATCACGTCTTTTTTTTTTTTAAAGCAATTGGGGTTAAATAACTTGCTCAGGGTTACACAGCTAGTCATTATTTATGTGTGGGTGCTCATTTTCTGAGGCCGGATTTGATCTCAGGTCATCCCAACTCCGAGGCCGGCACTCTTACTCACTGCGCCACCTAGCAGCTCCCACATGTCTTTTTAAATATAACAGAGCAACATTATTTATGTTTTAAAGTTTTAATTGATGTGGTTTTTAAAAAAAAAATGTCATAGCAATTTCCCTACCAACCTTCATCCCCACCATTTGAACCTTCCTTTTAACAAAGAAAAACATTTAAACAAAACTGACATTGCATCTAGTATTCCATACCAGGAATCACCTATTTTCCTATAGAAAGACATAAAGTATACGTTATTGTCTGTTTTCTTGGACCGGGATTGGTCATTACAATTGTGGTTATTGTTATTTTACGACTATATGTTATATATATTGTTATTACTTTTGTGATAGTGATGATGATCATAAAAATCATTAACACTTATGGTGATTTGATTTAAGGTTTACAAGTATCTTACATATTTTCTCACTTGAGTCCAGCTGCTTTTTAGTAGGAACTTTGGCAAATTCAGATATTTGCTGCAGGTATCTGGTTTTCTTAAAGCAGTTGATAGATGGACATATTCATACATATGTAGTCTTTATAATAGAACAAACAACAGTTTGTATTTTAGCTACACATACTTAAATGTGGAAATTAGTAAAATCCTCAATTTTACTCTTACATTATAGCTATTAAAGTAACTATCATAGAAAGTATAGCTCACTTATTTTTCAGACATTCAACTTGCCAGTCTTTATGTGTGAACATGCATTATGCATATGTATGCATAATATGTACATGCTTACATTTTTATATACTTTTAACTAACTTAACCAAATTTTTCAAAAGCTAAAACTATACTGGCATTTCCCACAAATACCAGTATCATTCTTAGGCAGTGAGTATTTGTTGACAGAATAAAGTGCTGGTGGTTTTATTTGAAATTTTTTTTCATTTTTGCTGAAATTCATATGTGCCTCACTGGTACACTGTTAATCAGTATGAAAGGAAAATCAATTTGGGATTATGAAAGTAAAGTGATTAAAATATTTATATACTTTGATCTAGAGATTTCGCTAATAGCTTCATGCCCCAAGGAGGCCATTGATAAGAAAGGTCCCCATGAACCTCAAACTATTTAAAAGCAGCTCTTTTTTTATTATTTTAATGAATTGGAAATAAAATAAGATACCCATCAATTTGAGAAAGGTTAAACAAATTACTATCTGTATTTGAAATGACAAATATGATGAATACAAAGAAGCATGGAAAGATTAACACTGCAAAATAAAACAAGAAAAACCAAAAAATATATACTCAATATAACAACGCAAATGGAAAGACAGTCATAAAAACCATCAAAAGTCAATATGGAGGGGTGGCTAGGTGGCGCAGTGAATGGAGCACTGGACCTGGAGTCAGGAGGATCTGAGTTCAAATTCGGCCTCAGACACTTAACACTTACTAGCAGTATGACCTTGGACAAGTCACCTACCCCCAACAGCCCTGCCTTCCCTCCTCCAAAAAGCAAAAAAAAGTAAATATGGCAAAATTATGAAGAACAAGCATCACTCAAAAGAAGAGATATGAAAAAACATTCTCACCCCACCCCTTTGCAGAGGTGGGAGATCCACAAGTGTTGCACATTCCACATCTGGCAGAGTGGTGATTATTGGGCCACTTGCCAAATATTGACCCCTGACTGAATGATTGGAGTGCTAGGTTATGAATATGTCATGTCATTACACACCTGAGAGCAGATGCTCAATTTATATGTTTTGTTTAGTTTGGCTCCTTCATGACTTACAGTAATGTTTGAAGATAAGCATGAGCATACCTGTTAATGCTTACAAATTGATGGACCCCAGGTTAGGAACCATGCTCTAAAGCATCTGTTTGTAAATCAAATGATTAGCATTTGTATCAGTGTGTAATCACTAGTGCACTACTTATGAGCACAGTATCCATATACAGTATGTGGCTCACTTAGTAAGCACAGAGCATTTATGAAATGTCTATGTGCTAGCATCTGTCGGAGACATTGAGAATAAAGAACACTCAAAACCAAAACAGGCTGTGCCCTTCAGAAGCTTATATTCCATTGGGGGAGATATGTAAGTATATAAAAAATAAATGCTGGATAATGGAGGTGGATGGGGAGGGTCAGAAAAAACCCCACATGTGAAAGGGCACAGAATGCTTTGGAGCAACTCACTAAGATTCCTTTTTAAAAAAGATTTTTATTTACACATTTTATTTTGTATTTCTTTGATTTCTTCCTGTTTCTTTCCCCTAAACCCTTCCCAGAGAGCCATCCCTCACGACAAAGAATTTTTTAAAAAGGGAGAAAGAAGAGGAAAAACAATCATCAAAACTAATCAATATGTTTTTAAAACTCTGATTTTATATGCAGTGTTCCATACCTCTGGACCCTGAGCTTTGCAAAGGAGCAGGGGGAATTGTCATCTCATATATTTTCTTTGGGGTCAAGATTATCTTCATAATTTCATATAACTTAGTTTCCATTTTTGGGGGTTAGTGGTCATTTAGTGGAACAAATAATAATAAAAAAATAAACAAATAATAATAAACAAAAAATACCATTGAGTATATTATTTCCTATTCTTGCTTACTACACTTTGCATCAGTTCATGTATAGTTTTCCATGCTATTCTGTTTTTATCATGCTTGGTATTTCTCATAGCACAACAATATTCCATTATGTTTTATGTTCTACACTTTGTTTAGCCACAATGCAATCAATAGGCATCTGCTTTGTTTCCAGTTCTTTGCTACCACAAAAAAATATTCCTATAAATATTTTGGTGTTTGTAGAGCCCTTTTTGTCAGTGACCTTGAGATGTATGCCTTGTAGTAGAATTTCTGGGCCAAAGTGAAATTTTAGTCCCTTTATTCTCATAATACCAAATTGCCTCCAGAATGCTTGGAACAATTCATACCTCCACCAACAATGTGTTGGTACATTTGTTTCCTTATAACCTCTCAATGAGTGATTCACATCTTTTGTCAATATTGCCAGTTTGTTGGATGTGAAATGGGTTGTTTTGATTTGTACTCTTATTAGTGATTTGGAGTATGCTTTCAGATGACTGTTAATAGCCTACAGATCTTCTTTTGATTATTGTTTCTTCATATCCTTTCCCTCCTAGCTTTCTAAGGGCCTTTCAGCACAGGCAGTGCTTCTGCTTCCTAGGTTGAGAATGACAATGAGCACTTACAGTGATTTGTGGAGTAGGCTTCCATCAGCCCTTATTACCTTTGCTCTGGTTTGCTTTTTGCTAATCCTCAGACTTTTTCCTCCATGACCCTTTCTTCCATTTATTCCTGCCCCTCTTTGTATCTTGAATCACTCAGTCACTTCTATCAGTTATCTAGCTTATCTCTAACCCAAAGCTTCTTCATTATGGTTAACATTATCTTGGAACCATTTTATACCTATTTTGAAAGCAATCTCTCCATTTTTTTCAAAGACTTTACCAGACTTTTCATCCACAAATTTAGTTTTAGAATTTTTTTCATTTTATATAAACTGGGCACATTTTATATAAACTGGGCAACTCTCAAATATCTTCACATATCGACAGGGACCACCTGTTAACATGGGTAATAACAACGAGAACGTCTTACATTACTAGAGTATTTTATAGTTGTCCAGCCACTTTTGCATCTCATCTCCTTTCATTTTATCAGCCTTTTGAGAAATAGAGGGGAAATGATATTCTTTTTTTATATATAGATAAAGGAATTAAAGTTCAGAGAAGAATCAGTGATCTGTCCAAGGCTGTACTCAGCTGCTAACCCAGTGTTCTTCCCAGTAGGCTGCACTTCATTATTCCTGCCAAAGGAAATATACAAGAATTGGAAGTCAGTCAAAGGGAAGAATTCTTCTAATTAATTAGGGGGCCTTGAATCTCAGTGGCAAATTAGTTTATCTATTTGTTGGTTTAGTGCCTTGCACATGGTAAATTCAAAATAATTGTTTTATTTATTATACTCAGAGACCCTCCCCTTACTCTCCACTATTTTTCTGGTCCCTTCCACCTTTTCTGAAATTTGTACACCAGTGTTTTTGAATCTTTTGGATCTACTTGGACCTTGAATCTTTTGGATCTACTTGGACAGCTTTCATTCCGATACACACAAGCAGTTTCTCCAGTATCAGGTTGATCTTGTTCTCCCAGCTTCTTATCACACTGAAGATAAGAAGGCAATAAGAAAATAGGCGAGTCTGATGTGGTCTTTCGGGAGTTGTCACACTTGTACCTGTCTTAGCATGCCATGATTTTGTCAGTTTGTGATTTGATTTTGATTTAAAATAAAAAGCAAAAGATTGGGAAGGGCAACAAAAGAGAACTTGGTGGAAATATGTTAGTTTGAGAAATGTCCAACGGCCTTTTGAAATGGACTCTCCTAGATTACTTGAAGTATACCATCCTTCCCAACTAATTTACATGTTCTTTGCCTTTGATGAGCAGTTTTATATGGTAGAAAGAGCACTTAACCGGAGAATCAGGAGACTCTCTTAAGTAGTTATGTGACCATGGGCCAGTCATTTTATCTCTTTGAGTCCCACTTTTCTTATCTATAAAAACAGATTAGACAGATTAGTCATTCTCTGGAGAAATTTTTGGCTCTGAGTCTGTGACTGACATTCATGACTTGCAGATATTTTGTCTCTCAACTGTATGAAAGCTATGTGGAACACCAGAGGAGATTCTAATTTAGTGGTTGGTGAAGTCATGACTATGTATGAATAAAACCATTTTTTGGTTAATGTGCTAAGAGCTTAATGGCTTTTTCATTTGGTAAAAAACTCCTTGTCATTGCTACTCACCTGCTCTATTCTGACTGAGATGAACTGAACTCTGACCTGCTTTCTTCTTCTCAGTCAGCCTTAGAGATTAGCTTGACTCTCTTGGGGCTGAAAGTCCCATTGAATTGAGGTTGCCAAGCAAAGATCATCCTAGAGACTACTTAAAGTCCTCGATGATACCAGACTTGTATAAGTATGTATGTCCATCAGCCAACTATTAAACAATCAACTCCTCCCTCAGATGTTCCCTTAACTGAATGATATTTGTTTAAGAGGGAAACACCTCTTTTCAGTTCTCCTGCTTTGCTTTCATTTTGGCATATGTTCCAAGAAGAGTCCCACTCCCTGCTGGAAGGCTTTGACTGTTTAGCCTCTGATAACTTCAAGATCAGTTAAGACTATAGATTTAGAGCTAGAAGGTAATTCTCAGGTTCAACTCCCACATTTTACAGATGAGGAAAATTAATTGAATTGGTTTGAATCCTAGCAACAAATAGTATTAGCTGTTCATTGGTGTTTAGGAAAAACATGGTCTTACAGTCATATTTTCCTTTAAAAAACAATAACATGTAAATAGAACCTGTTGTGTGCAGAGTATTGTTCTAGGCATAGTAGGAATAAAAATGAAAAATTATGGTCTCTTATCAAGAATCTTGAAGTTGAAAGGGGGGGTAGATTATGTGCACAAATAACTATGGTATATTACAATACGTGTATAATATGAGAGGTCAAATAGTGGGGTAAGAGATTCATGGAGGATACTTTTAGCTTTGGAAATGAAGGAAGGTTTCATAGAGAAAGTGGCATCTGACTCAGACCCTCTAGGAAATAAAACAATTCAATCTGCAAAGTTATAGCGTCTCTTCCAGGAATAGGAGTTGGGCCTACACAAATGCATACAGGAGGGCCAAAGCAGGACAAAATGGAAAATGATGGATAACCTGATTTGTCTATTATGGAAAATATATGAAGAGTATTAGACAAGATAAGATTGAAGATGGATTTTAGTGAGATTGCTTGTGGTTTGCATGGGAAACCCTGCCAGCTCTAATTTGTCTTCTCTTTAATAGTAAACTAATAACAGCTAACATTTATATTCCTCTTTAAAGTTTGCAAAGCAGTTTATAAATATTCTCATTTGATCCTCTTAACAACCCTCTGAATTAAGTGCTGTTATTAACTCCATTTTACTGATGAGGGTGGTAAAGGAGAGAGGTTAAGTGACTTGTCCAGGACCACATAGCTGGTGAGTTCCTGAAGTAGTATTCTAACTCATGTCTTCCTAACTCCAACCCTATCCACTGTGCCTGTTTCTTGGGTAGCACCATAACATTGCATTATCTGTCTGAACGGAATGGGTGCTCAAGGTAACTTACTAGTTCTGTTGGATTCTTTATGAGAACTTTCAGTATGGCAAACCTTTGCACCAGGGGGTTGTTAAATCTGTTGTTTTGTCTGGCAATTTAGGATGATGTTAGGATGTTGGGATGATGCTAAAAAGGAAAATCTTGGTTACCTGAGACTTGTCAAACTGACCATTAAAGACACCCTTTTCATTTTTTTTTATCCACATATTTACTGGTACACAGTAAGCATAGAAGAATGTTTGTTCATTGATTCTTTGTATTCCCCATACATGATGTTCATCTTTGCATTCCCACCATGTATAGAAGGCAATCCCTCCTCACATCTGCCTCTGGCTCAGCATCCCTGGATTCCTTCACAGTCACCTTCTATACAAGGCTTTTCCTGACACCCTGATCCCTCTTCCCCCAGATTACTTCCCCCACATTTTTTTTTCTTTTTTGGTATTTGTTCCATGTATATATTTAGGTTCTGGTTTGCCTGATAAAGTGTAAGAGATCAGAGACTATTTCATTTTTTTTGTCTTTGTATCCTGAACACCTAACCCAGTACTTGGCACAGAGTAAGCATATAATAAAGACTTAATGATTAAATGTACCTAAATTCCTAAAAATGGCAGGTACATGCATGTGTCAGAATAATGCTTCTACTAACTGGAAGAACCTGCTTTTGTTTTTATCCATGGGCAAAATATTAAGTAGTAATAACTTTCATATTTGTAAAGAAACTTTAAAAAATACATGTTGTGAAAGCTGTTGTATAGGGATTGCTGAATTCAGTATTCTTTGGTTATATGGACTCCTGAGAATGTCACACCTTCTCTATGCTGATAAATCAGCGTCTGTCCTGGATAATGACTCTGACATAATTGGCAGATTGCCATTCTTATCAGAGGGGAAATATCTTTCAGTGAGTTTTTAAAAATGTGTGCGTATCCATATGAAAAAATATAGGTGTATATAAGTTCTTCAGATATAAAATTATGCTGGTAAATCCTAAAGAGAGTTGGATCTGGATTTCATTTTATCCTCTTCAACTTTTTGTGATCTTACGCACATTCCTGACATGTTACAAACAGCTTGTGTCTCTGAATGTGCAGTATCAATTTTCAGTGGTGAAAACCCCAAAAGGAATCTGGCTGATTCTTCCATGCACAAACAGCTGGGTAGTTGTGGATGGAATTAATTGTTGATATCTATTGGATGTGTTTTTCTTTTCTTGTCATTTCCTCTGCAGCTGGGAAAGTCAAGTTTGACTTGAAAACAGACATTTCCAGCAAAATGCAAATACAAGAATACTAAGATGAAATTCTGCTGAAGAAAAACTTCAACAATTGCTTTTGGGTCAGTGAATTTAAGGTAGTGAGCTGCCTTATGGTTATGCATTCACATAGTCATGAAAAAAGATGAATCTATTGGAAACATGTAGCACTGTAATTCTAGAACCTCAGAAATGTTCTGTGTACCTGAAATACCCTCTCCCTCTTCCCATCAATATCTGCCTATTAAAATCCAATCTGTCCTTTTAAGGCTCAACTCAAAAATGATCTCCTCAGTTACTAATGGTACGCTAGACCTTGAAAAAGCATTTTGTTTGCTAGACTCTTATGTATTTATGTATTATTTCATATTAGTTGTGTATATATTGGGTGTTATTCAGTCATGTCTGATTCTTGGTGACCCCATAGACCATAGTAAGCCAATATTGTTTGTGGGGTTTTCTTGGCAAAGATACTGAAGTGGTTTACCATTTCCTTTTCCATTGGATTAAGACAGAGGATAAGTGACTTGCCCAGGGTTACACAGATAGTGTCTAAGACCAGATTTGAACTCAGGTGTTCCTGACTTTAGACCTAGTGCTCTATCTACTGAACCACCTAGATGCCTGTGTTGTACCCACATACTAAATTGTAAACTCTGAGAGAACAGAGACCATATTTTTGTTTAATCTTTGTCATCTTCCTTAGCACCTAACACAATGTTCTGGACATGGTAAGTACTTAATAAATAAGTGATAAAGTTGACTAGCTGGAACAAATCTTGAGAAGATTGGAGCATCATAACCGGACAGGAGAGGGGGTGGGGAATAGGTGGTGGATTGGTTTTAGTTTACTGAGATAAAAGTGTGAGGGACTATCCACCTTCCCAGCTCCACCCTTACTTGATTTGCAGAAGTTGTAACAAGACACTTCCTCTTACCACAGCCTACAAGGATTCCATCACCCTGAGCTCCTCCTCACAAGTAGAGCCCAGGAGGACACATGGTGATGAAAATAGCCCCCAAGTTAAACTTTTCATTGAGGATGAAGTGGGGGAGGAGGAGAAGAGCTTGGGGTATCTCAGGCACCCATCTGTTCCACTGCTTCCACTACCTTCAAGCCTTGGTGGAGGGGTGTGGCCCTGGTCACACCCAAAATGAAACTGAGCCACACCCACCATCAATCCTCTTTAGTTCAACTAGATTTACAGAGTCAGATACTGTGCTGGTCTTTGGGGATACAAAGAAAGCAGCAAAACAGTTACTGCCTCAAGAAGCTAAAAATCTAATGAATGAGTTTGAATATAGAGAGATTTCTATTAGGAGTCATTATCTATATGAGGATATGGATAGTAATAAGAGACTGAGGAGGCTTGCTTTCCCTCTTAGACCTACCATCCTGGACAAAGTACCAGTGGCCTAGATAATACTTTAGTGGTAATAGTTTAAAAATAGTAAGCTGTCTTCTTGTATCTTCCCTGGAGAACTGGTTGGCACAGTGAATCGAGGGTTGGACTTGGAGTCAGGAAGACCTGAGTTCAAATCCACATTCAGACACTTTGTAGCTATGTAATCAAAGGCAAGTAATTTTGCCTCCTTTTCCTCAACTGAAAAAAAGGGGATAATAAGCATCAAGGTTGTTGTGAGAATCAAATGAGATTATATTTGTAAAGTGCTCAGTACAGTACCTGGCCCATAGTTGGTGCTATATAAATGCTTATTTCCTTCCTCCTTTTACAACCAAATTTCTTTAGAAAGCTTTTTATAGTCTTTGCCTTTACTCACTTTCTCCTACTCCCACTGATCTTTCCCAGTTTCCTTCCTCATTCTCCTTTGCCACATCTTCATTCCATGTCTCAAACCCTACATGTCCCACAGGGCTTTTTCCTAGGCTTTCTTTTTTTCTTCTCTCTCTCTCTTTTTTTGTCTCTCAGATCATTCCTACTTTCCTCTCTCCTTATCAGCTTTCCTAGGTTCAGTGATTGTCTCTTTGCAGATAACTTCTGTATCTATGTAACTAGTTCTGCTCTCTCTCTCCTGAACTCTAGTCCCTCATAGTATCATAGAATTAGAACTGGAAGGGACCTTATTGACTAATCTACCCCCCTTATCTTACACGTGGGGAAACTGGTCTCTAAAAGGCAATTGATTTTCCAAAGGTCATCCACATAGTAAGAGGCAGATCTGGGATTCAGACTCAGGTCCACTGAATACAAATCTAGTGTCACATAGGTATGTCAAAATCAACCTGTTCAAAATGGAACTTGTTTTTCTCCTTTAAACCTGCCTCTTCTCCAGACTTCCCTATTTTTGTTTTTAGCACCACAATCCTTACACATCCAGTTTTGCAACCTCAAGTGTCCTCCTCACTTCTTCCTTTTATCTCCCTGCCCTCGTCAGTAGCCAAGCCTTAGAGATTCAGCCTTCACAACATCTTTTGCATGTATCCTATCTACTTTCATCGCCACCATCCCAGTTTGGTCCCTCAGCAGGCCCTTATCTAGACCATTATAACAATCTCCTAGTTGGGTTCCTAGCTTCCAATCTCTCCCTACTCTAATATACTCCTCCCCACCCCCCATAGCTACCAGAACAGTTTTCCTAAAGAACAAGTGTCCCCATATTACTTCTTGACTCAAGTACCTACTGTGGCTCTCTAGTGACTCTAAGATGAACTAGAAACTCCCTAACTTGGCATATAAAGCCCTTCACAATCAGATTCCAGCCTGCCTTTCCAGGCTGATTTAACTTCATTCCCCTTCACACATTCCAACCCGTTTATCCTTCTTATTCTTTCCTGAATTTGGCATTCAATCTCCTGGGGCAATGCTTTTATGCTTCCTTCTCATCTTCACCTTTGAAAATCCCTAGCTTTCTTCAAGGCTAAGATCATATACTATTGCCTACACAGGCCTTTCCTAATTCCTCAATTCCCTGTGGTTTTTTAATGTTCCCCCCTCCTCAAATTATCCTGTATATACTTTTCTGGTTACATGATATGTCTTCCACCCCACTCTACTGCCATGGAATATAAGCTTCTTGACAGCAGGAAGAATTTTGCTTGTCTTTGTATCCTTAGCACTTAGTTCAGAGGATATTTAATAAATTTGGGGGGGGATTGGATCATCTGGAAAACTACCAAATGATCCTCTGGGGGTGAATTCTCCCCTATCTCTTCTAGCCATTCCATTGGTATCCCAGAGTCTCTTATCTTTTCTGTTATCCCCAACTAAGGGCAGCTTTCTTGGCTAATATGCCAGTGGTGGGGAGGGGGGGAGTGGGGAGGGATTCTTCCATTAGAAAAACATCATAGTTCTGTGGAAAAATCACTAGACTCAAAGGAATTGAGTTAAACCATGGCTGTTTTGCTACCTGTGTGACATAGGTCAAGTCATTTCCTCTCTGGGTCTCAGCTTCCTCACGTGAGGTTTGGACTAAATGATCACTGAAGTTCTTAGCTGGAAATCTACAAACCTATAATCTAGTCCAACCCCTTGATTTAAAGATGATTATAATGAAATGCAGAGAGCTGAAGTGATTTGCTTAGCTGATTATGTAGCCAGGACTAGAACCCAGTTCTTCTGATTCCCAAATTAATAGATCTTCTCATACTGCTTGAAATAAGATATAGTTTATTTTATTACACGCTAAGAACAGTATGTTGCTGACATAATTTGGCAATATCAGGGAAAACTAGGTCTGTTAGATCTCCCTTCACATATTCTTAGGGCCACTTCCAGGGTGCCGCCCAAAACACTTATGAAGCTTAAGGAACTAGACTGATTTATTGCATTGGAGTTTTGAGGGGCGGGGGGCAGGGTTGAGTGGGGAGGAGGGATATGGTTCAAATGATTTCTTCATTGTTGGTCAAGGTTTATTTTTTGGTATCAACAAATTTGTGGCTTGTTTCTGGATATTTGACTTTCATTCTGTGATATCCATTGATGAGTATCTTTGCAGGGTATGTAATGATAATAGACAATTATATTATTCAACTTATTCATTTAGGAAAAGTAGCATGTAAGTAAAAAAAAAGTTTCTAATACTACCTTTAAAAAAATAGAGCTTTTAAAAGGTGTCTCATGTATGTATCCTGTGTGGAGAAAGGTCTAGTTGGCAGGTAGGAAGTCATGGAAACAATTAAAATTCCTGTGGAACATGGAATCACTTGTTTGGAGAAGTGGGTGGTGGCTGTGAAATAAAAAGACAGAGTCCTTGGTATAAACAAGAGCGGTTTGCTTTGAAAGAGCATGCACTGATCATTTTCTTCAAAATTATTTTTACCTTATATGAGTTCAGATCACAAACCTACCAAAGCAGTATTAGAGATGAAGTGCTCGCAATAATCAATTAAGCCCCACTTAGTGGTAAGCAGCATTCTCCTAGTACTATGTTTTGTGTGACCAGATTAGTTGTAGCATTAGTGAGGATTTTAGGTAATTTGCCTGTGTGCATGTATGTTGAGATTCTGAAAAACACACCGACGTGAGGTATCAAACCCAAGTATAACTTTTTCATGCCTTGGGATATGTAAAACCAGCTCTTTCTAAACTTAGAAGTTGGCATGTTCTGACTTCCTTTTTACCAGTTCTTTTCTGTCTAGTGTTCTGTTGGTTGTCTGCCTGACCTACCTTTCATTTCTCATTTACAACAACAGGTACCTGGGAAAATCTGTCTCTCATTCTAAGTTGGGGAAGCTGAGAAGGGAATATAAACTTTTCTCCCCATTTCTTTGAGAATTCATAAATAAATGTGACTGCTAAGTTCGGGTAAACCTGGAAAACTCTGTGTTATTAACGTGCAAAAACTTGGTTTAGCTAAAGCTAGCAGGGGTGTGTTATTTCCCCCAGAGTGTACTCCACCCTTTCTCTAACCACATTTACTGGGGATATCTTGCTGTTTATAACAAAGTTCATTTTTAGGGCAGCATTGCATCATAATTGCCACACGCTAACCAGCTTAAGAAATGCTCAGCAACCTCATTTCTTTTTTTTTCCTAAGTAATTGAGTTTTCTGTTGCAATGACTCTCAGTAGATAAAGAGACATAGAACTGATAGATGGATAATTCTGTGCCAGTTGCTGATAGATTGCCAAATTATTATGATTAGGAGGAACCACTGAGCCTTGCCACTTAGCTAATCCTGTAGATTTTTGTTTTCCAAGTGTTAGAAAGTTGCATAGAAACTTAATACTCAATTAGTTCTCAGTTTGGACAGTAGCTGAATATAGGTTTTTGTTGTGTTTTTTTTTTTTAAACCAAAAGTTTGAGAGGACATTAACTATCGAAACAAAGCAAACGGTATTTCCATGAGCATGTCCAATATTTTGTAGAATTATACAGACTTATGCAAAAATACTTGTATTTTGCTTTATGTGCTTTACTTATCGGGCCCATTTTTAGCATACCCTGGCAATACTGTGTTCCGAGACATCGTGGCATGAACTTTGTGTGTAAGAGTGGGTTCATTGAATAAAAAAAGGCAGCATCTAAAGAGCCTTTTATTCCTCCTATAATGATGCTTTGTCCCTGTTACTGCTGTGTATTTGATAGAAGAGTTGGGGGGGGGAGCCCAAAATTCTGTTCATTGCTTTGTCTTTTCTATGCTTCTGTGCTCTCTAGAGTTAGTGACGTGAGTGGTAAGTTGAATTATAGCTGAATTACTATGGTTCAATACAGCTCATGTTAAGCTCTTTTTTTAATAGGGGCTGACCTTTTTTCTTTATGTATTGGGATTTTATTTTGTAACTGATCTTGAAATTCACATTAATTATTATATGTTGACTTCATAAGTCTGCTGTTGTGATCTGAAGGGACTGTTATCCCTTTCACATTTTCATTTGAAATGAAATGATGGTGTAATCACCATTTGTAATGTAGAATTTGTACGATCTACCCCCACTTACAAGAGTAATATTACAGTTCAAAAAGTAAGGTGATTTGGATGTCTAAAGTAGTAGACATTAAGTGATGACGGATGGCTTCTCTTTGGGGCTCCAATTTATTGACGCTGAATCAGACTTTAATATACTTCCATTTCAGTTTTATTATCTGCAAACTGGTAGTTATTCTCTTTGATTACCTGCTTCTCACCATAGAAGAGTACGAAGGAAAATGAACGAAAAGCCTGGTGTGGGAGAGGAAACACTAGTGTAGGTGTTCTACAAAGGGCTCTCTGGTTTTGTTTTTGCCATTGGCAAGTCATGTGACCTTGGGCCACTCTTTTCTTTTTTGGACTGTTTTCTCATCTATAAAGTAACAAGTTTGGACCAAGTGATCATAGTGCTTGACATACAGTAGCTATTCAAAAGACATTTGTTGAATGAATGAACAAGTCTCTAAGATAGGAGTTCTTTTTTGTGTATTTGGATCCTCCCCTCTTAGATATTCTAGTGTAGCCTGTAAACCGCTTTTCAGAATAATATTTCTTGCCTGCATTAATAATTGAAGAAAATACAAATTTTAGTTAGAGGTTAATGAAAAGAAAGAAGTATTTTTCCTCACCCAAAGTCATAGCATACCCCCCCCCCCTTGAAATCTATTCACTTTGGGGTCTGTTGACTCCAGTTGAAAAACTACTGCTATTCTAAGGTATCTTCCAACACCCAAAAAAAATTCTTCCATACTGTTTCTGTTTTATAAAGATGCTTAAGGTATCCTAAAAATGTCCTTATTTGGATTCTTTGTCTTTTGTAATCCTTTTAGAAAATAGTACAGGGGCGGCTAGGTGGTGCAGTGAGTAGAGCGCTGGCCCTAGAGTCAGAAGGACCTGAGTTCAGATCCGGCCTCAGACACTTAACTCACACAAACAAAAACCTAGCCATGTGACCTTGGGCAAGTTACTTAACCCCAATTGCCCTCCAAAAAGCAAAAAAAAAAAAAAAATAGTACATAGGAGTATTTTGTACATCATCAAATTACCAATGTTAAATTCTCAATATATCCACTGTGAGATTGACTCTGTAATTCTCCCAAAGCATTCTCTGACCCTAACAGGACTCTGTCTACCTTCTCTTCTACCTTCTCTTTTCTAATTCAAGTTTCGCAATAGAGAGAGGAGTGAGGGCATTAGTAGGAACATGGTAAGTGATATCCCTACTCCATCTTCTAACTGGGGTTGCCTCTCTCGTAGTGAAAGGAATCTTGATAGCCCTCAGTATCCCTACTACAAACTCAGTATCCATACTACATACTTCTCAGGGGCAACTCATGAGGGAGGTTTGTCTGCGAAGACAATTAATTTCTAATTTTGGAAAGATGCCTTAAGTTTTTTTCTGGCATGTAGATAACTGCTTAGTAAATTACTTCTTCATTGACACAGATGGTATTCTAATGAGTTGAAAAAAAATATTTTAACCACCTCAGAAGGGAGCAGTTCATGTGTTTTTCAACACTGGAGCAGGCCCAATTTTATCTTCTTAATTTAAATTATGTGAAAAAATCCACAGTGAATGTTCTTTATTTTAAGTGCATCATCCTTTATATAGTTCTGTTTTTTAACATATGTCTAAAGTTATTTTGAAAAGATCTTTTTATTATTTATTAAAAAATAATTTGAAAAAATAATGTGGTAGAACAGATCACTTTTTAAACTGATTTATCTCATTTGAACTGATTATCTCATATTTTCTATTTTCATACATAATAAAATCTATCAAGACCTATATCCAAGTTTATGAAACTCATGAAGAGAGGTGTGTCATTGGTTCAAAAACTGACTTTGGAACCAAGGAGAGCTGGGTTCATGTCCTGCCTCTCACATATACTGCCATGGGACCCTGAGAGGCAACTCTCCTACACCCTAAGATTCATAGAAAGTTAATGCATTGGTAAAGAGTTCCCTCATGTGAGAGTTTCCTATATCAGTGAAGTTACATGTTAAGTCCTTGTTCCCAAGACAAAACTTTTTTTCAAAGCTTGAATATAGGCGAGGGGGACAGTATGAGCAAGAGCAAGTATGTGTTTGTAAGTGTGAGTATGTGTTTAAATAGATCCTTGTAATTTTCAGTGAAGCCAGCCATACACAGTTGAGCTGAGGGCTTTGGTACTTGGCTTTAGCCTCCCTGTTTAATATTGTTTTCGTATTCTAGCCCTCTAATCCATTTCCTTGCTTCATTGAATACCAAAACTGACATCAATGGACTTAACTAGAGCTTTCTGATTTGGTGCTGAGGAAGCAACCTGAGTGATGAACTTTAACCCACCATCCTGCCTGCTAAGTTACAGAGTTACAGAAGCAAGAATTTATGCTGCTCTTCAAAAAGGATATTTGGCATTCTGTATTTCATAAGTTCATCCTAATCATACCTTCAAATGACGGCTGATTTAAAAGCAAGACAGAATCAGAGTTTGGGTTCCATTTGTTTAAATGCAGCAAGAGGACAACTAACTAAAGGTAGGAGGATTTTTTTTAAATGCCATTGAGGGAGACTTCTGCTAGAAATGAACCCATAAGATCATAGATTATAAAATGTTAGTAGGAAATGACCTTTAAGGTGATCTAATTCCAGACTCCTCATTTTGTTGATGATGAAACTGAGGCCCACAAAACTGAAGTGTCTTGCCCCGTGTCAAACAACAAACAGAACTGAAATTGCAACCCAGGTTTCTTAACTCCTTTTCCAGTGCTCTTTCTGCTGTACCATTGCCATTGTACCTCCCTGCTCCAGCCTCACAGACGGCAGATAGTCTAGTGAAAAAACCATTGATCATGGTGCCAGGTGGCCTAGTTTGGAGAATTTTCTCTTCCTCTTACTAGAACAAGTGAATTAATTTCTGTGAGCTCCAGCTTGGGTATCTATAAAACAAGGGTAATAATATTTGTACTACCTTCCTCACATAATTGTGAGGAAAACGATTTTATAAACCATAAAGTACAATTTAATTGGGAGCTGTTATCAATTGAAGGCAAACTCATTTTGAAGAGAGTGTGCTTCTCAAAACCCCCAAATATTAGGGTGCAAAATAATAGCTGGTATTGTTTGTTGATTCTGTGCCACAAATTCCTTATGCCAACTACTAAAATAACATTCTTTTGTTTCTTTCAATGTGGTAATTTTCCAGGTCTCCTTTCGGCAGTGGTACTCAGGAGAATGATCTCTCTATAAGCGTTGGTTTAAGAAATTCAATGAAAATAAAGCATATTTTTACTATGAATTGGCTTAGATAACAATCCTGGTGTCCTTTTAGGCAACATAAATTACCCTGGAGATTCCTTCTTGCCTTTTGCATTTGCATATTTTATTTTATCATTATTTTCTTTCAGCTCTGCTTTTTAAAAAGAAATAAATAATTAAGTGAAGCTTGGGTCCACTTATTTGAGTATCATCTGGTAAAATTCATTTATGAGATTAAAATCTTGTTGGAACAGCTGTGCCTAGTATGTTTGATTGATTTTAAAAACTATTACTCTCACTAAATGGTAGTTTGCCAGTGGTTGTTCTAGGCTTTGATGACCCAACCTGATAGTGCCTTTGTTGTCATTCTAGCCTTTTGTGGTATTAATATGACAGCTGAGGAAATTCCCATAGCTTGCTTAAGATATACAGGATGCTGCTGTCTGCAGGATGTTGAACAAACTTTCTCTGAAGCATTTGAAGCTGTTTTCAGAAAACAGTTGTGCAAAATCAAAGTCTTCCAAATAGACAATAGTTTGAGTTGAAGCAAAATAAGTTCTTTAAACAAAAGAGAGAAGAAAAGAGTCCCATCCCTCCTCTTCTGTTATGCAATCCCAAAAGATGACTGCTATTCCTCCTATGGTTAACAGCTCTTGGCCAGGGCCTATGACACTCAGTGGGAATTCATTTCCTCCCAGGAAATGCTATTTTCTTCCCCAATGTATTATCTTGCTGAGGCAACTACAGTAAACAATAGGTTATTAAAGTATTAGAACAACAAGTGTCATAACTAAGCCAACATTTGCTTTAAGTAACATCCTTAAAGAAAGTTTTGAATAGACTTCAAAATCAGTTTAATCATCAATAACTGCCGAACATAAAGTCCTTAACAATTTTTTTTAAAAGAAAGAGGAAAAAAGGTGCTTAAGCCAATGATGAACTTTTAGAGGCTTACTGTAATTGTTTCTTCCCTATAGAGAGACAAAAATAAAACTAAGCCATTTCAGGTCCATATTCCAAGCATAAATTTTATGTATTTAAAAATGAAAGCCGTCAGAAGACTAACACCCATGAAAATTTCTTGTGAGAGCAAAATGCCTTAACTGCACTACTCTGATGCAGTGATGGACTCTATCTAAATTTAAATTGAGACACATAAATATGTCAAGAATTATTTTTATTACTTTTCCCCCTATTTTCCTTTTTAAAAAAAAATCCACTTTATTTTCAGCTTCTCAATGACACCACAAAGAGAATGTATTAGGTGTTGTTATCATTATTCCCATTTTAGGGATAAGAACACTGAAGTTGAAGGAGTTTAAGTGACTTACCTGAGGTCACTCAGCTGACAAGTGTCAGGTGGAACCCAGGACTATTGACTTCTAGTTCCCAATTTCACCTTGCTCTGCCATACTTCCTTCCAAAAAAATTAGTTTTTAATACTGACTCTCTAAGGCTAGAGAAACATAAAGGAGTGTTTATTGGTCTTTTTAAAGTGTTTTTGTTTGTTTGCTTGCTTCGTAACTTTGAAAGACAATTCATCTTTAACTTGTGGGCATTTATCATTTCATTAATGTGTAGTAATTTTACATATATAGTTCTTGCTTTCCTTTTTAGCATCTCTCATTGATTACCCATCTTTCAAATGTGTTGACTGGAGAACTAGATGAGAGTATATGGATTGATTAATTGACAGGATTCATCTCCTTTGCCCTTAAATTAGTCCATACTTATTTTATTGATGTTGGGTTCTTCAAGGTACAACTCAGATGCCATTTCTGTGCTCCCTTCCCCGATTATCCCTATGCAAAATGGTCTCTTTATCCTGTGTATTTATTTAGGTTATTTGGCCCTTAGCATATAATATCCAATATTGTTAGCTTTTTACCTGTTGGAACAAAAGTGAGTCTTAAATACCTTTGCACAGGGTATGTGATCAAATGTTTATAGACTGGTCTAGTTGCTTCATTTTTTCATATTGGAAACATTATTTTTGTATTATCCGTCACAGAATATCAGAGTTTGAAGGGACATCAGAGTCTATCAAGTCTAATTCATACCTTATTAGGAATCTCTTCTGTAACATGCCCAATATGTAATCCTACATCTTCCACTTGAAGACTATACATTCTGGTTATGGATAGCTCTGTTAGGAATTTTTTTTCCTTATATCCAGCTGAAATCTGCATTTCAGTATTGTGTACCCTCTGCTCTTCATTTTGTCCTGAGACACCCCTCCCCTCAAAGAAGTCTAATCTTTCTTCTAAATAACAATCCTTTAAAATATTTGAAGGTGATTATCATGCCCTTCCCTGCTCCAATAAAAAAATCTTTTCTCCAGGCTAAACATACCTAATTCCTTTAATTTATCATCAATTGGCATATTCTCTAGTCCTCTCACTCTTAGTCACCTTACTCTGGATGTACTCCAGTTTTTCATTGTCCTTCTTAAAGTATGGTGTCCTATATTGAACACAGTACTCCAGATGTGCTCTGATTAGAACTGAGTATAGCAGGACTTCGTTCTGGACATTACTCTTCTGCAAATGTAGCCTAAGATCCTTTTAGCTTCCATCCATCCATCCATCCATCCATCCATCCATCCATCCATCCATCCATCCATCTATCTATCTATCTATCTATCTATCTATCTATCTATCTATTTGAATGAACAGGGCCTTTATATGAGGTACAGGGCAGGGTTTTAGGTGGGGGCATCTGTGCCCTCAGAAGTCAAAGCCAGATAAGAAGACTGACAGGCCAAGTAAGCAGAGGAAGAGAACGCTGGGTCATTGAGACTGCCTAAGCCCCACCTTTGTGCAGTGCCTCATTGGTTATCTTGTTGTATCGGCCATTGTTTTCAGGCACAAGCCACTTCATTACCATGTCCACACAGCTTTTTTGATAGGAGCTCCAGACACTGCTACTGGTCTGCCCTTTGACCTCAGTGAGATCACCCACACTGACCCTAACGAAGATGCCTGTGTTCAGGTCCCAGGTCACCTTCAAGCTGGTATGATAGGTCTTTAGCTGGAGCTGGGCCACCTCATTAGGGGAAGGGAAGGCCAGGAGCAGCAGGCCAGTGGTGACGAGGATCTGGCTGGTTTCAGGACAGACCTCCAAAATGATGATGTCAGAGCCACTGTTCAGCAGAGCTGGTGGCTTCAAGTGGTGTCATTTCAGATGACTTCATTAATGACATACGCAAAGTTGAGCACGAGCTGTTCCACTGTCAGGTACTGGCCCTGGAAAATTGCCTGCTCTCTCAGAGGCCGTAGATTCCTGCCCTGGAGATCAGTCACCACAAACAGAAGGGAAATCTTATCATCTTCAAACCCATTCTCTGGTTCAGCCCAGTCCCCAGGCTCCAGTGCATAATGGAGCTTGGTGTAGTTGACATAACCCAGCTCTGCAATGGGGGGCACTGTGTCAGGAGGACTGTCCTGGGGTTTTGACTCCTTATCCAGAGGTGGGGCTTCACAAGGGAGGTGACGACTGCCTGAGGCCCCCAGGCAGGGGAGCTGTTAGGCCTCCTCCACAGCACCACCCTTTGCCTCCTTGGCCCTTCAGAAAATGTCAACCACAAATTCCTTGGCTTTGGCAACAGCTGGCGAGGGCTCTGGAGGAAGAGCAGGGGTGGCCTCTGGTCAGGGTCCTCTGGACGCTGAGGGACCCTCTCTGCTCGGGGGCCAAGGAGGGTCAGGTGGGACTGGTAGATGGGTGGTTTGGTCATAGAGGATTTGGCAGAAACTGCTGTCACCTGCTGAGCAGACAGAGACTGCACAGGCCACCAGGGCCTAACTGGTGTTGAGCAATACCACCTGGTCCTTTTTGAGCTGGAACGCTGGTTGGAAGGTGGGGAAGGAATAGACCACCTGGTACTTGGTATGCAGCATGAATCCATGTCTCAGGCAATGGGCACTAGGGTCTCCAGGATGGGCAAGGCTGGCATCTTGGCAGCTAGGGCAGCAGTCTCTGGGTGGCATAGCCACAGTGCTAATGTAGATGTCCTGGTGGTTCTCATCACTCATCATCATCATGTTCATTAGAATCCCATTGGCTGACCGGGTGTTGAAGCCAAAGATGATGACTTTGGAAGAGGCACTGGGCCACTCACAAACAATCAGATACAGGTCACTATAAATCTTTTCATCCTAGAAGAGCCGTACCTGCCTCACCAGCTTCAGCTTGCTGTGGACATTGAATTCCCACCAATACAGGTGGTAGATATAGAAGGAGAAGTCATCATCACCGCTGTTATTCATATAGGAGAGGACATAGCGGCCATACTTGGAAAAGCCCAGGAAGATGTGCCCTGCACAAAGGAAGCTATCATCCACAATGCTCTTTAAGGATACACAGACCCAGGGTGGTAGCTTCCAGAAGAGCCGAGGAGAGAGCTGCCCACTAATCCTGACACACTCCAGCTGCTTAAGGACATGTTCCCACCGCCCCCATTGGGTCCACTTCCCTCCAAGGCCTCCGCTGTTGCTCCCAGCCCACTGTTCCACTCTGATTTTGAGCTGGGCGCCATTTTCGCCCCCTCCTCTTTAGCTTTTTCAACACTATTGATCCACTTTGAACTTACCAGTTCCTGTGCCCCCCAGATCTTTTTCACTAAACTATTTAGTCATCACCTTCTCCGTGCTATATTTGTGCAACTGATTTTTGAAATTAAGTTTGAAACTATTAAATTGTATCTTACTGGATTTGACACATTAATCTAGGCTTTCAGGATCTTTTTGTATCTTAGTGTGTCATTCAACTTGTTAGCTGTCCCTTAGAATTTTGTGTCATATGCAAATTTGATAAATATACCATCTATACTTTCATCCCAATTGCTGATAAACATATTGAATAGTACTGGGCCAAAGATAAAACCCTGTATATTGACATTAATTATCATTCATTAGATTTGGTCATCCAACCAGTTTTATATACATCTAGTTATACATCTAGTCTAAATCATCTGTCTCTTGTATTTCTTCTTTTTAAAAAAAATTATTTATTTACTTTTAGTTTCCATCATTCAGTTCCATAATCCCTTGAGTTCCAAATTTTTCCCCCTTATTATCCTCCCCCCCCCAACCCCATGGCGGCATGCAATCTGATAAAGGTTCTACAAATACATTAAACATTAGTCAAGTTGTAAAGAAGAGTTATAACCAATGGAGTAAACAACGAGAAAAAAGGAACAAAATAGCGAGAGAACAAGTAGTTTGCTTCAATTTGCATTCAGACTGTAGTTCTTTTCTCTGGATGTGGATGTCCCTTTCCATCATGAGTCTTTTGGAGTTCTCTTATAACCTTGCATTGAAGAAAGGAGCCCAGTCTATCAAGGAGCCCAGTTGTCACAGATATGATGTATCTGTAATTGTGTACAAAGTTTTCCTGGTTCTACTCTCCTCACTCAGCATCAGTTTCTATAAGTCTCTCCAGGTTGTTATGAAGTCTGTCTGCTCCTCATTTCTTATAGTACAATAGTATTTCCCATTACATTCATATACCACAACTTGTTTAGCCATTCCCCAATTGATGGGCATCCCCTTGATTTCCAATTCTTTGCCACCACAAAAAGAGCTGCTATAAATATTTTTTGTACATACAGGTCCTTCTCCCATTTGTATGATATCTTTGGGATACAGCCCTAGAAGTAGTATTGCTGGGTCAAAGGTCACATTTTTATAGCCCTTTGGGCATAGTTCCAAATTGTTCTCCAGAAAGGTTGGATCAGTTCACAACTTCACCAACAATGCATTAGTGTTCCAATTTTTTCACATCCTTTCCAGCATTTATCATTTTCCTGTTTTATTATCTTAACCAATCTGACCAGTGAGATGTAGTACCTCAGAGTTGTTCTGATTTGCATTTCTCTTATCCATAGCGGTTTAGAGCATTTTTTCATTGTCTCTTATATTTCTAATACATCTAGCCTAAATCTTTGTCTTGTCCCTGAGGTTAGCATACGAAAATTATTAAATGTCATGGTCTGACATTCCCCAGATATGCCTATTTAGTAAATTACTCATTATGTTGTTGTTAAAGAAAATAAAGTATGGCAGTAATTTCTCTGGGTCTATCTGTCATACCACAGTTTGAAAAAAGGTTTTTGTACTTTGCATAACCTTATGCTTTTATGGTTGCTTTCTGTCCTGTTTAACCAATTCAGTGGGTCATAATTTTGATTGCCTTACCTGCCCTTGAGTAACTCGCCAAGCTGGTCAAATGATTCTTTGCCCCAATTTACCCTATTTACTGACAGAGTCAGCTCTCCCACTCACTGTTCTCAGGGATAGTTTGGTTAAAAACATTCCTCATTTTTTACTGGCATCTATGTGAATTCTGTAGAAAACTTTTGGTTTTCTTTATCCCTTCTTTTCAGGAAGTATTAATTTGGAAAGTTAATAATGGAATTAGAATCTTATTCTTAGATTCTGATATGAGACCCGAATCCGGGATATTGTGCTATTATAAGAATTGTTTCTTTGAATCGCCTGGCCTTTTTATTTCCAAGATAGAAGGGAAAACATTGATTGTAATGCCAGCAGTGCCTTCATGAAGATTCTTAATAATTAGCATTGTAGCACTTTACTATTTCAAAGTACTTCTTCACAATAAAACTCAAAAATAGAATGGAAATATTTAACAGTAATCTGTCATTCAATAAACATTTCTTAAGGTACCTATTATATACCAGGCACTGTTCTAAATGCTGGAGATATAAAAAGAGGTGAAAGACAGCCCCTGCCCTAAAAGGCTTATAATTGAAGGAGGGAGGGGCACAACATCATATGCAAATAAATATATACAAGAGAAGCTATCTGCAGGAAGAATAGAAAATAACTAATAGAAGGGAGGCACTAAAATTAAGAGGGGTTGGGAAAGGCTTGCTGCAAAAAAAAAAAAAATGAGATTATAGTTGAGGCTTTAGGTAAGGTGGGGAAGTAAGTAGGTGGAGTTGAGGAATGCTCTCATTCCAGGCATGGGAGACACTCAGAAAAAAAAATGCCCAGAAATGAGTGATGGAGTGTCTTGTTTATGGAACATCCAGGAGGTCAGTGTCAATGAATTGAAGAGTACATATTGGGGACTAAGGAATAAGAATATTAGAAAATAAGGAGGGGGCTAGGTTATGAATGGCTTTGAATGCCAAATAAAGCATTTTGTATTTGCCCCTAGAGATTATAGGAAGCCAATAAAAGTTTATTGAGTAGAGTGACATGGTCACAACTACATTTTAGGAATATCATTTTGGTGACTAAGTGAAGGATGAACTGGAGTGGGGAGAGACCTGAGGAAGCCAGACCCACCAGCAAGTGAATGCAGTAATCCAGGTGTGAGATGATGGGCACCTGCACTAATGTGGTGGTAGTGTCAGAAGAGAACGGGGCATAAAAAATAAAAAGTCACACCTTGCAGAGGTGAAATAGACAAGCCATGGTAATAGCTTAGGTATGGGGGGTAAGAGATCATGATAGTGAAAGGTTATTGGTTTCCAGCCTGAGGGACTTGGAGGATGATTTTTGCCTTCACAGTAGGAGGGGGGAGGGATTAAGGAGGAAAGATAATGAGTTTTGTTTTGGTCATATGGTCATATTTAGTTTTAAGATGTCTGCTGGACATACATTCATTTATACTGATAAGCTCTGTGTAGCCTCTATTTTGTTTGATAGCAAAATATTTTATTTACACTTGGAGATCAGCTAAATAGGTGAGTTTAGCTTTAGTGAGTCTCAGGAAAAACAAAAGTCAAGTTTAAGTCTATAATAAAGACAGCCAATCAAATGGACTCCAGGACTGTGTGAGTGGGTATAAATAAATATTTGAGTCACAGTATATTCTCTAAAGTGAATGACTAGAAAAACTTAAAAAGGAAAGCATTCATATTATAATAAATATCTTAAGAATTAGCCAGAATTTTGGAATATATAACCCTACTTACTGAAGAACATCCATGCAATAGGCTAAGTTGTTAGCTGTGAATATGCTTCTATCAAAATCCCTAAAAATAGGGGAACGTAGTAATTTAAGTAGAGACATAAGCTAAATTCATTCAAAAATATTATTAATTCTGGAGAGCAATTTGGAACTGTGCTCAAAGGGCTATAAAACTGTGCATACCCTTTGATCCAACAATACCTCTATTAGGGTTGTGACCCAAAGAGATCCCAAAAAAGGGGAAAGGACCTATTTGTACAAAAATATTTATAGTAGCTCTTTTTGTGGTAGTTAAGAATTGGAATCAGGGCGGCTAGGTGGCACAGTAAATAGAGCACCTTCCCTGGAGTCGGGAGGACCTGAGTTCAAATGCGGCCTCAGACACTTAACACTAAACTAGCTGTGTGACCTTGGGCAAGTCATTTAACCCCAATTGTCCTACCTTCCCCCTACGAAAAGAAAAAAAAAAGAATTGGAAATCAAAGGGATGCCCATCAGTTGGGTAAGACTAAACAAGCTGTGATATATGATTGTAATAGAATATTATTGTGTTGTAAGAAATGATAAGCAAACAGATTTCAGAAAAACCTGGAAAGACATGAACTGATTGATACAAAGTGAAGTGAGCAGAACCAGGAGAATGTTGTACACAGTAGAGCATATTGTTGCATACAGAGCTATGAACAACTTAGCCATTCTCAGCAATACAATGAATGATCCAAGACAATCCCAAAGGACTAATGATGAAGTGTACTATCTGCCTCCCAAGAAAGAACTGATATTGTTTGAATACAGACTGAAATATGCTGTTTTTCACTTTTTGTTCTTTGTTCTTTTATTCAAGTCTTCTTGTACAGAATGACTAATATGGAAATGTTTTACGTGATTGCACATGTGTAACCTGTATCTGATTGCTTACGATCTCAGCAGAGTGAGAGGGGAAGGAAGGAGAGATAGAATTTGGAACTCAATTTTTAAAAAGTTTTAAAATTGTTTTAACATGTAATTAGAGGAAAAATAAGATACATATTACATGTTTGTTTTTTTTTTAAAAAAAAGACTGGATAGTAACTTTCAACAGAAATAATGGTTATGAAGAAAAATGGGGGGGAATATTATTAATTTATTCATGTTCCAGGCAGAACTTTTCAAGGTTAATTCATTTTTCTTGATATTGCTAGGGAGCATTTATTCAGTTACTATACAGTCACAGGCATCTTTTAAGTGAGGAGAGTAAAGAAACAAGAGTGGTTAGGTTGTGCAGTGGATAGTGCCAGGCCCAGAGTTCAAGTGTGACCCCGGACTCTTATTAGCTGTGTGATCCTGGGCAAGTCACTTAACTCTGTTTGCTTCAGTTTTCTCATCTGTAAAATGAGCTGGAGAAGCAAATGGTAGACCATTCCAGGTATCTGCCAAGAAAACCCCAAATCGGGTCACAAAGAGTCAGACTTGATTGAAAACGACTAAACAACAACAAAAAAAGGAACAGGCCCTGAAATCTACAAGACTTCTCTCCACTCAGTGTACTTCCCTAGTCTAGAATTGTAGTGTACAGATCCTTTAGCAAAATTTAATTTAATAAAGGACTTATCATTTTAAATGAGCTTTTCCTTTTTTTTATTAATTTGCCAAAGTCTTACTTTTACCAAACTCTAGAACTACAAACATATTTCACTTTAATAAAACTTACTGTATGAAATACAAACTTTATAAATTGTGAATAACTTTTGACTTTGTAAAAGCTTTCTTTGTTTTATAAAAGTGTTGATCACGGATTCCTTAAAGAAATCCCCTAAGTGTTCTATTCTAAGTACTTTCCTCAGTGCTGTTAGGCATTTTTCCTTCATAAACTTCATACCTCATATGATAACTCATAATAATGCTCACTTATATAGCACTCTAAAATTACAAAGTTTCTGCAGATGTCATTTGATCCTCACAGCAACTCTCTGATATAGGAAGCGCAGATATCATTATGTCCATCATGTGGACAAGGAAATCGCAGTTCCGGGAGTTGGTGACTTTACCAGATCCCAGGTTTTCTGACTTCCAGCTCATTGTCTTTTCTGCTGTGCTGTTGTACCTTTTCTTGCTTAGTGTGATCATTTTTAGTGAATCTCCCTGCAGAATGTCAGCTTTTACCCTGAGGTATTCAACTTTGGGTATTGACGATTTCAATCCTTATGGCATTTTGCCTTGTTTTGATTTTCAGGAAAGTTTTATGAGAGCCTAGTTTGTTTTGTCCCTTGTAATGCATAGCATTTCTTGCTTCAAAATTGTCAAATTGTGTTTTAATTTGTAAATCTCAATAACAGATTGGTGTCCAAAGCCATCTCTTTAGCCCTTCTTGTTTTGACTCTCTTGGACCTTCTAGACTGTCCTAGATAGGAACTTTTGTTACTCAGGAAACATTTATTAAATAAATATTCTGTGCCTAGCATTGTGCTAAGTGCTATGAATGCAACAAAAGGCAAAGACTTGGTCCTTACCTTCAAGGAGTTCACATTCTAAGTCTATGACATGCAAATAATTATGTTCATACAAGATATACACGGTGTAAATGGAAGGCATCCTTAGAAGGAAGGCATGAGCGTTAAGAATCAGCAGTGGTCACTGACAGAAGAGACCAAGGAAGACAGAAGGCAGAGGTGAGAGAGGCACTTAGTCAAGAGATGAAATATGTGTGCAAGAAATAGCAGGGAGACAGGCCAGTGTACCTGGATCACAGGGTTCATAAAGGGGAGTAAAAGAGCAACAGGCCAGGAGAGGTAGAAAGGGACCAGGTTACAAAGGAGTTCAAAGGCGAAACAGAGCATTTGATATTTGATCCTGGAGACAATAGGAAGCCATGGAGTCCATTGAGTAGGGAAATTGACATGATCAGACCTGCTCTTTAGGAAAATCAGTTTGGAAGCTGAGTGAAGGATGGATTAAGGTAGGGAAAAAGGCTTGAAGCAGGAAGTCAAGAAGGCTGTTGCCTGAAGTAAAGAGGACCTACACTGGTGTGGGACATTAGTGTAGAGAAGGGGTCTTACACAAGAGATGTTGTGAAGGTAAAAACAGTAGGTATGACTAGATAGGATATGCGAGGTGAGTGAAAATGAGAAGATGAAGGTGACCACTGAAGCTACAAGCTTATTATGTCATGAACTCTTCCACAGACATTCTGCTGACATCCAAGAGAAGCCCCTAGTAGTAGACCCTATTATCCTCTTTCTATAGAAGGGAAAGGCAGTTTCAAACATGTAAAAGCGTGATTTACCAAAGTTAAATCTTACCTTTTTCATGCCAGAAGATAAGTGAAGACAGGTAGCAAATTTATGTGCAATACTTTTAATTTGGATGAATACTTTAATTAAGATTACCCTAACCATGAGCTCATATTTGCAGTTTTATAAAGCTTGCGAGGCACTTTCTTCCAAACAACCCTGCGAGATAGGGAGTGTGCACATTATTACGCCCATGTTAAAAGTGATGAAAGTAAGATGAGAGAACTGAAAGTGACTTACTGATGATCCTTCAGCCAGGAAATGGAGACATGTTGGAGACGTGTTACAATAAAATGTATTACAATACAACGTGTTACAATACAACAATACAATACAACAGACATGTTACAATAAAATGTGTTACAATACAATAAAAATGTATTACAGCATGCTGCTTTGGGCTGTTTTCTGCATAGAGTTAATGTTCTAGTTATTAACATTCACTTTTATGTTGTTTACTTAATAACATACAGAAAAATGACTTTTAGTTTTAACTATAGTACTGCTCATACTTAAAATAGCAATGTATAGTATTTAAATCAGGATTGTGATGTCTATATACTTTTTAATGATTTTAGGTTCATAACCAACCTTGGATAGTACTAAATCAATTTGCATTTCCAATATGATATAGATGGAAGAGGCCATCCATCACAACTTGGGTATGTGGTTGGCATTCACTGTAGATTCTCATAAATTTTCACAAAGGGATTTCTGTTCAAAATCTGATGTGACAAGAACATTCATATCTGTTTGCTTCAGATTTCCATGGAAACTTTGCTTCCCAGTCTAACATTGTAGTTTGCAAAGGTCATACCATTGTAGAAGTTATCTATGTTTTCATTACTGCTAAACATATCAGATATCTTATTTAATCTTCAGTTTTAATTTTGTCTTTTCTGTAAAGATGATTTTGAAAATATCTACAAATGCTACTTTGTACCCCATTGAATTAACATTTCATAATTATTCAAGAATAAAAGATATTAATTAATTTTGGAATTTAACGTAACTAAAAATTTTAGTTTTAAACTAAATTGGTCATTCATGTACAAAAATAGTATTATAATATGTGATGATGACTCAGAAAGAGGATCTCTGAGTGTAGTAGACATCTCTTTTAGTAGACTTGTAATAACCATTATCCCATTTCAAAAATATGTTATTACAAACATGGGGGTTTTTTGTTGTTGATTTTAGTGGTTAAAAAATTCTACCACTATATGTGTTTTCTAACAAGTATCATTCTCATATAGAATTAATAGTTTGAATCTTTTGGGCTTAGGGCCAGAATGATGACCTTGAAGTTATCCATGCCAGTGAAAATCTAATAGCTAGGATTCCTTTTTTAAATTAAGTTGGTTTGTTGCAATAAAATATTCAGCTACCTACAGTTTCATATTTGACTCTTGCAACTGTATTTTATAGGATAGAACTGTGAAAACTAAATTATTTAACTAGGAAACCTGAAACGGGAGATTAGATGGACACATGGCTGTGTTGTTTCACTTATTTTCATTATATTTGAATTCACCCAAACAAAAAGCCTTTTGGAGACAAAGATGATCCTATATTCTGCTTCTCTTTCTCCACAATGCTCTGTACATAGGAGTTACTCAGTAATTACTTGTTTAGTTGAACATTTAGAGTGCAGGGCCTGAAGTCAAGAAGATTTACTAGTTGGGTGACCCTGGGCAAGTCACTTAGCCCTGTTTGCCTCAGTTTCTTCATCTGTCAAATAAGCTGGAGAAGGAAATGTAAACCACTCCAGTATCTTTGCCAAGAAAACCCCAAATGGGCCCGTGAAGAGTCAGACATGACTGAAGAACAACTGAACAACAAAATACCAAACTGAACAGAGATCATCCACAGTATTGAGATTGGTTCCATATACTCTCACACCAGAGTATTTTATTTTCTAAAATGATTTCGCTTTTAATATTGGACTTTCCTTGGGATTAACTTTTATGTGACTCCTCCCCAACTAGCAGTTGCATTGCCAGTTGAATAAGAGGTAGGATATTAGAATGGTCAAACAATCTTTGTATCAAGCATTTAGAGAAACAAACACTCCATATTTCTTTTCCAATTACTCACTTTGGCAGTTTTCTTTGGGAGTTTATAGGGCATTTGATTAGGATTAAGTTTAAGTACAAATGTTTATCAAAAAAATTTTAACAAATGATTGTTTTTGGTTAAAATGGGGGCTTCTAAACTTTGAAAAGTTTAGTGCTGAACAAATGACAAAATGGATTTTTTTATAAAATATGCAAAGGTTTGTTGCTTACTAGTAAAGATTAGCTTTTTGCCCTCAAGGACTATCAAACAGTTAAAGAAGTAAAGATTTAAGATATCTCCAGAAATTGAAGGCAATGAATCTCTCTTTAAAAGTCATAATCCTTACTGAGTGAGTCACTTTTTAAAACCTCTCGTTTATCATAAGCTGTCAAGTTCTGGATCATTTCCTGGATCTGTTTGAAAGATTTCACTGATACCAGGGGGTTCAATAAGAGAAACTAAATGTCTGGGAGGCACATATGAGTAATCAATCCAATAGTCTCCACCAACTTTTCCTTTAAAAAAAAATCCTCGTGTTTTTTTTTTCTTTCATATTTCCAGAGGATCAATGTTCTAGATAAATGAAAGTTGAGGGGGTGTAAGCAGCACTCACCATATTTAGGAGGAAAGGAGGCAAAAGGGCACTGTGTTCATATGGTTTTGGAAACTGCAGCAGACCTCAGGGATTACATCTCTGTGGTCAATTGTTTTACCCATTATTTTACAAGACTGTATTTTTAAAAGTTCACTTCACACTTGTTTTTCCAAATGATTCATATTAGGAACAATTGAAGACAGCCCTAGATTATTCTATAGTTTAGATGGCAAGAAAACATACTTTCTTAGAAAATATTCATATGTTTTAATATATAATAGAGTTATTTATACCCCTTAGATGCCTATCAATTAATTCCACCTCTTATAATTTGGAAAAGTTTTTGGGAAAAGTTAATAAATGATATTACTTCCAGATATGCAAATTTTCCTCTAAGACTTCAAGCAAGTACTGATTTCTTTGTTTTGTTGTGCTACTTCCCAAGTGGAAGAGACAATACTTGCTTCTTCTGTCCATGTGGACATAATGAAATACTCTTTAGGTCTACTAATACATTAAGAAAAAGGGGACTAAATAAATCCAAGACAGTATTCAGAAGCCAGTATCCTTTTGTCTTTGGACCAAATGACCAAACGATTTGTCAAATTAATAAGTACCTACTTAACATTTTTATATAAACTTGTTATATAAACTATCCTAACCTCGTGACTTGGAATACATATCATGGAGTACATATAGCTAACAGACCTTTTTCATTTCTTCTGACATATTTGCTGTCACGTAGCCAGTACACCATTATTTATGAAAATATATATTTAGTTGAAATCTTTTCATAGTGATCTCTCATGTTGACATGTTTGTTTAGATTCTAAATGAGTAGTCAATATTAGCTTTTACAAGGTGATTAATAATTCAATTTTTTTTGGCCCAAGAGTCCAGCTTTTAAGTGGGGGTTTAGGATTTGGCCATAATACTATGTGTAATAATGAAATAACCTTTATCAGGTATGTTAGTGCATTAAGAAAAAGGACTTAGATAAGTCCATGATGTCCAGATATCAGTATCTGTTTGGAAAGATGATAGATTTCATCATGGAATTGTTATTAAAATCTAAATTTTATTTTATCAAATATGCACCTATAGATATAATGTTTCAAAAGGGTAGACATCTAAGAAAAGCAGACAGGTATTTTAAATCGCTGATGCATAGAAGGGGTAGTAATGGGTGAGAAGGGGCTTGACTTCACCACTTGTAATAATTTTATAGCTGTGCCATACTATATGTAATTTTTGTTATTTTCAATAGTTTGAGAATATTTATCATTTCATCACTAATGATGAGGATATGAATCAGGTGGTCTATGCTGTGTCTACCACGCTGGCCATGGTTATTAGAAATCCAGATGTACCCTAGCTGTGCTTGAGTTCAATGAGCTATATACTTTTTTGAGAAATTGACAGTTAGCAGAGACCTTCAAGTTCATCTTGTTTACCCTATGTATAACTGAAAAGGAAATATCCTCCTTAGCATTCTTTTTTTTTTTTTTAGATTTTTTTTTTGTTGTTTATTTATTTTTTTTTAAACAAATACTTTATTAACTTCTGTTTTACATCATTCATTTCCGCCAGATTTTGAGTTACAATCATTTTCCCCCCATTATTCCCCTACCCAACCTCTCAGAATAGCAGTCCCACAAGATATCGCTTCCTCCAATCTGCTCTCTCCCATACCTTCTCCCATACCCCATCGACTTTTCCATTAGAGGAAGATGAATCTTTGTGTCCCAATGCCTGCACATCTTATCTCCCAATTATAGGCAAAAAGAGTATTAATAATAGTATTTATATATATATATTTGAAACATTTAATGTTACGACCTCGAATTTCAGATCCATTTCCTTCCTCCCTTGTCACCCATTCCTTCTTGGGAGATAAGTAATTCAGTATATGTTGTACATGTCTAGCTATGCAAAACATTGTCATAGTAGATATATTGTACAAGGCTGCTTATAATTCCCTCCCACTCATCCCACTCCCCACCCGGTCCATTCCCTACATGATCCTGTCCCTCTTCTATAGTGGGTACTTCCAACCTCCCCTCACCCCAAGGATGCCCTCCCATCCATCATCCCTCCTCTCATCCCCCTTCCCCCTATCCTGCTGCAGGTTGAGATATCCCATTTAGTATGTATGTCATTTTCTCCCTGAACCAAATTCAATGTGAATGTGGTTTTGCCTTTTTAGCCTTCCTTATTCTCCCCCTCCTTTGCACCCACTTCCCTTACATGAGATAGTTTACCCTACCCTGTCTCTCCCCATCTCCTCTTGCCACTTTCCTCTCTCACCTCATAATTTCATCCCTTGAGTATTCTCCCTTCCCAACAAATTCAACCTATGCCTCTATCCATATATAACTGTAACCATATACACACACATTCACATATGTATTCATATGACCACACCCCCTTCTTCCATTATTTTCATAGTGAGAAAGATATCATCAGTCACAGATATTGCTTTTCCATATAGGAATGTAAATAGTTCAACTTTGATAAGTTCCTTTTGATTTCTTTTTCCCTGATTACCTTCTCAGGCATCTCTTGCTTCTTGTGTCTGGATGTCAAATTTTCTATTCAATTCTGGTTTTTTCCTCAAGAATGCTTGAAAGTCCTCTATTCCACTGAATGACCATATTTTCCCCCTGAAACAAAATACTCAGTTTTGCTGGGTAGGTGACCCTTGGGTTCATTCCCAGTTCTTTTGCCCTCTGGAATATCATATTCCATGCCCTTCGATCCTCAGTGTAGAAGCTGCCAGGTCCTGGGCTATTCTGATTGTGTTTCTACAATATTGAAATTGTTTCTTCCTGGCCGCTTGTAGTATTTTCTCCTTGATCTGGGGATTCTGGAACCTGGCTATAATATTTCTGGGAGTTTTCTTTTTTGGGATCTTTTTCAGGAGGTGATCGGTGGATTCTTTCAACCTCTATTTTGCCCTCTGGATCTAAAACATCAGGGCAGTTTTCCTTGAGAATTTCTTGAAGGGTGATTTCTAGGTTCTTTCTTTGATCATGGCTTTCAGGTAGTCCAATAATTTTAAATTGTCTCTCCTGGATCTATTTTCCAGGTCAGTGGTTTTTCCTATGAGATATTTCACATTGCCTTCTACTCTTTCATTTGTTTGGATCTGCTTAACAGCATCTTGATTTCTCATAAAGTCATTAGCTTCCATTTGCTCCAGTCTAACTCTGAAGGAATGAATCTCCTCAGTGAACTTTTGAGATTCTTTTTCCATCTGGCAAATTCAATTTTTTAAGGCATTCTTCTCCTCATTGCCCTTTTGGGCCTCCTTTGCCATTTGAGTCAGTCTATTTTTTAAGGTGTTGTTTTCCTCAGTCAGGCTGTTGACCCTCATTTCATACTTTTCCTGCATCCTTCTCATTTCTCTTTCCAATTTTTCCTCCACTTCTCTTTATTTGATTTTTAAAGTCCTTCTTAAGGTCCTCTATGGCCTGCAACCCGCTCATGTTTTCCCCTGGGGCTTTTTGAGCAGGACTTCTGACCTCACAGTCCTTTTCCTGCTCTATGCCCCCAAAATAGGAGTCTAGGGTTGCATTTTTCTGTTTCCTTTGCCTTGGCATGTTGCCACTTAATTGCTTGACTTTTGGGCTGGTTGCCACACTATGGCTTTAAGGCCAGCTAGAGGAATTTTCGTCCCAAACGTGTGGGGGGCAACTTCCGTTTCTGGTAAGCTGTAAACCCACCCACAACTTCCACCTTAGATCACAATCCAGATCCAGGGAGGTTAAAGCAAGAGCGATTACCCCCCAAGACTGATCGCTGGATCTCCCCACGATTTGTAGGCTGGGAGCCGGAAATGCCTATGAAAACTACACAATGGCGTGTCTCCTCAGTGGCTTCTAGCCCCCAGGGGAGGGAGCTGACGCATTCCCCAAATACAGGTCCCAAAGTCCATGGGACACTAACCTCTTACTTTGTCCTAGGCAAGTCTATGTTGATAATTCTGGCGTCTCCACAGTTCCTGGTGTTCTGGGGTTCCTCCAGCGGGCTGCTGGCCCTGCCGCCCTGGGGCTAAAACCTCGGCTCACGTGGACCTGGGCTTGGCTCGGCTCCTGCGCTCTGCGCGGTGCAGGCTCCCAGACCACTGGGCTGGTCCTTCCTGCAGGGTGCTGGGCTGTCCTCAGCGGGAGGTTAGCTTCTCTGTGTCGTTCTGTGGGTGCTGGGGCTCCAGAAGATTTTCAGAGTCCTTTTTTACATAGTTTGCGGAGAATCTGGGGGCAGAGAGGCTTGGAAGAGCTGTTTCTACTCCGCCATCTTGGCTCCGCCCCCCCTCCTTAGCATTCTTAACAGTTGGTTATCTGGCTGTCACTTAAGGACCTGCATAGATGAAGGTTTTATTCACTAACTACTAAGGCAACCTCTTCTGGATATCCCTAATAGGATTTTTCCTCTTATTGAAACAAAATTTACCTCTCTACATGCAACTTCTACCTATTCTGTCCCCTGAGCCCAAGCAGAATATAACTCTTCTTCCATGTGACAGTTTTTCAAATACTTGTAGATACTCCACCTTCACCCACTACTGTCCAGAAGTCTTTCTTTCTTTCTTTAATGATGAGGACCACCAGTTCCTTCAGCTGATCATTATATGATGTGGTTTTGAGTACTCTCACAATCCTTCCCTTGACACTTTCTAATGTCATAATTTTTTCAAAAATATGATACCCAGGACTCATAGTATGAATGAATGGATGAATTTATAAGCATTTATTAAGTACTGCACCAAACACCATTCTAAATGCTGTACTGATATCTGGACATCATGGACTTACCTATTCAATCCCTTTCCATAGGTGAGTATATAACTTAGCCTGACCCAGGCACTTTAGCAACTGTGTAGGCAAATTCCTCCATCCTAATACTATGTCCTCCACTGGGGCTGGATTCTGCTCTCTGAGGAAGTGGCCAGTGAGTAATTCTTCCTTTACACACACACACACACACACACACACACACACACACACACACACACACACGGTTTGGTTTTTTTTTTTTTTTGGTGGGAAAAAGTAAATACAGACTAAGCAGTCATGGATAGCTTGTAACACATTATCTTCTCCCTAGACTTTTTCCAGACTTCTCATTTCTCTGGAGGGAACCATCAGCCTTCCAGTCTCCTAGATTCTCACCTTCTTCCTTACCCTTGATTCCTCATTCAATTCAGATTACCCTTTTAGTAATTAAGTAATTAGTAACTCAGAGTTACTAATGGTTTCTTAATTATTGTCTAATTTTTTTTCCCTACTCACCTTTTAGCAGCATTTGACACTATAAACCACTCTTTCCTGGATTGCTACCCTCTCCTCTCTGGGTTGTCCCAACATTGCTCACTTTTGGTTCTTGTCCTACCTGTGTGATCACTTCTCAGTCTCTTCGTAGATGATCATCTATATCACACCCCTGATTGTAGGTATACTCAAAGTCTCTGTTCTGGGCTCTCTTCTTTTTTTTTTTTTTAAAGCAATTGGGGTTAAGTAACTTGCTCAAGGTTACATGGCTAGTCATTGTTTATTCGTGGGTGCTCATTTTCTGAGGCCGGATCTGATCTCGGGTCATCCCAACTCCGAGGCCGGCGCTCTTACTCACTGCGCCACCTAGCCGCCCCTTTAGGGCAATTGGGGTTAAGTAACTTGCCCAAGGTTACACGGCTAGGTTTTTGTTTGTGTGGATTAAGTGTCAGAGGCCTGCTCCGAACTCAGGTCCTTCTGACTCCAGGGCCGGCGCTCTATTCACTGAGCCACCTAGCCTCCCCTCTCTTCTTTTTCTATACTTTCTCACTTAATAACTTCATCAGCTCTCGTGGAACTTAATTATAATTTCTATGCAGATGTCTCTGATCTAAAAAGTTAGCCCTAGTTTCTCCTTAGCTCCAGTCTCACATCTCAATCTCACATGGACTGCTTATTGGACATTTCTAAGTAGATGTCTTATAGACATTTCAAATTCAACATGTCCAAGACAAAAAGCATTATCAACAAATCTATCCATTTTCTGAACTTTTCTGTTTTTTCTTGAGGATCCCACCATACTTTCCATCACTCAGGTTCTCAGTATTGGTGTTTTCTTTTTTTTCCTCATGCCACATATTTGATTAGTTGCCAGATCTTATAATTTGTACCTTAGCAATAGATATCTGTCCCTATTTTTCTATTAATATAGCCAGCTAGTTCAGATTTATTACCTATCACATAAGACTATTACAATAGCCTCCTAACTGATCTCTCTGCCTCAAATCTCTTTCCAATCTAATCTATTTACACAGCTACCAAAGTAGTCTTCCTGAAGTATAACTCTAAACATGTCACATCCCTACGCAGTAGTCTTGTGGTTCCCTATTATCTCTAGGATCAAATAATATTTCATCTTTATCTTATCCTTTTTACTTTCAGTTTTTGCATGAGTTTTATAATATATGTAATTATTAATACGGTAGTACATATATATAATTTATAAATAAATATGTGTGTTGAGGTACATGAGCAAAAACAATTTCATTGGTAGGTGTGCTTAACCAAAAAAATTTGGAAACCATTGAAATAGATGATGAATGCCATTTGGTCTTGGAGAAAGTATGTTGCTTATCAGTAATCTCTTCTATATCTAAGTCTGTTGTCAGTTTTCCTAGCAATAGTTCCTACTTTGCACCTGATTTGTTAATAATATTCTATACAACTTGCATTAATAGCACATTAGTAGGCAGTGCACATGAGCAAAATTAAAATCGTGTTGAAAGGAAATGCTAGATCATGTTTATGTGCTGTTCATATCCTCAAATACTTCCAAGGGTATTCATTAAACATGTCACATGAGGGTTGTTTTCTTCCTATCATGATATTTTAGCCATTGAATCCCTTAATTGCCAAATGTAATGGCCTTTTCTCAAATTTCATCCTTTTTGACCTCTGTTCAGTATTTAACACCATTGACCAACTTTACTTTCTGAATTCTCTATCTAAGTGTTTGCTGCATTGCTGTCTCTTTATTATTCTTTCTGGCTTGTTGCATTTCTGTCTTCTTCATCAGCCACATCAAAATTTCTTAGGCCCTGTTTTGTGCTCTCCTCTGTTCTTTCTTTTTTTCCTCCCAGAATTTATTTACTTATTTTTAGTTTTCAAAATTCATTTTCACAAGATTTTGAGTTCCAGATTTTCTCCATATCTCTCTCCTACCACCTTACCCCAAAGATGGCAAGCATACTGATTACCCCTTCCCCCAATCTGCTCTCTCTTTTATCTCCCCCATCCTCCCCTTGCTTCCTTACCCCTTACTTTCTTATATAGGGCAAGATGGATTTCTATACCCCATTACCTATATATCTTATTTCCCAGTTACATATAAAAACACTTTTTAAACATTTTTTTAAAACTTTGAATTCCAGATTCTCTCCCTTCTTCCCCCCTCCTCCTCCCATTGAGAAGACAAGCAATTCAATATAGGTTTTATATATATATATATATATATATATATATATATATATATATATATATATATATATATATATATGTATATATATATATGTGTATATATATATATATATATGTATGTAGTTATGCAAAACATTTCCAAAGTAGTCATATTGTAAAAGACTAACCATATTTCCCTCTATTCCTATTCTGCCCCCCATTTATTCTCTTTTCTCCTTCAACCCTGTGCTTTTTCAAAAGTGTTTGTTTCTGACTATCCCCTCCTCCAATCTGCCCTCCCTTCTATCATTCCCCCCCACCCTTATCCCCTTCCCCTTTATTTTCTTATGTGGTAAGATACCCGGTTATATGTGTATGTTATTTCCTCCTTGAGCCAAATCCAGCGAGAGTAAGGTTAACTCATTCCCTTTTACCTTCCTGCTCTTTCCTTCCATTGTAGCAGCTTTCTCTTGTCTCTTTTATGTGAGATCATTTACGCTATTCTATCTCTCCCTTTCTCCTTCTCCCAATATATTTCTCTCTTACCCCTTAATTTTTTTTTTTAGATATCATCCCTTCATAATCAACTTACCCTATGCCTTCTCTCTCTCTTTACACACACATATACATACATATGCACATACATACATATATTTATGTATATACATATTCTTTCAACTACCCTAATACTGAGAAAAGTTTCATGAGTTATAAGTATCATCTTTCCATGTAGGAGTGTAAACAGTTCAACTTTAATAAGTTCCTTATGATTTCTCTTTCCTGTTTGTCTTTTTATGCTTCTCTTGAGTCTTTATTTGAAAGTCAAATTTTCTGTTCAGCTCTGGTCTTTATATCAAGAATGCTTGAAAGTCCTCTATTTAATCAAATGTCTATTTTCTCCCCTGAAGTATTATACTAAGTTTTGGTAGGTACCTGATTCTTGGTTTTAATCTTAGCTCCTTTGACTTCTGGAATGTCATATTCCAAGCCCTTCAGTCCCTTAATGAAGAAGTTGCTAGATCTTGTGTTATCCTGATTGTGTTTCCACAGTACTCAAATTGTTTTTTCCTTACTGTTTGTATTATTTTCTCCTTGACCTGGGAACTCTGGAATTTGGCTATAACATTCCTAGGAGTTTTCTTTTTGATATCTTTTTCAAGAGGCAATTGTGGATTCTTTCAACTTCTGTTTTATCCTCTGGTTCTAGAATATCAGGGCAGTTTTCCTTGATAAATTCTTGAAAGATGATATCTAGGTTCTTTTTTGATTATGCCTTTCAGGTACTCCAATAATTTTAAAATTATCTTTTCTGAATCTGTTTTCCAGGTTAGTGGTTTTTCTTTTTTTTTTTAAATTAATTTGTTTATTTTTAGTTTACAAGATTCATTTCCATAGTTCTTTGAGTTTCATATTTCCCTTCCCTCCCTCCTCCCAACCCCCACAACGGCATATAGTCCAGTATAGGATTTGCAAATAATTTCACATTAGACATTAGTCAGGTTACAAAGGTGCATTGTACTAGATGGAATGAAAAATGGTAAAAAGGAAATAAAACCAAACAATGAAAAGAAAAAGATCAAGTAGTTTGCTTCAGTCAGGATTCAAACTCAGTTCTTTCTAGTTCTTTCTCTAGATGTAGGCATCTCTCTCCATCATGAGTCTTTTGGGATTGACTTATATCACTGCATTGCTGAGAAGAGTCCAGTCTGTCATAGTTGGTCATCACGCATATGTTGTGTCTGTGATTGTATACAAATTTCTAGTGGTTTTTCCAATGAGATATTTCACATTGTTCTATTTTTTCATTCTTTTGGATCTGTTTTATAATATCTTGATTTCTCATAAAGTCATTAACTTCCATTTGCTCCATTCTAATTTTGAAGGAATTATTTTCTTCAGTGAGTTTTTGGACCTCCTTTTCTTGGCCAATTCTGCTTTTTTTTTAAGGCATTCTTCTCATTTGCTTTATGGGCCTCTTTTGCCATTTGAGTTAGTCTATTTTTTAAGGTTATTTTCTTCAGTATTTTTTTGGGTCTCCTTTAACGAGCTATTAACTTGTTTTTCATGATTTTCTTGCATCGCTCTTATTTCTTTTCCCAATTTTTCCTCTACTTCTCTTACTTGAGTTTCAAAATCCTTCTTGAGCTCCTCCATGGCCTGCAGCCAATTCATATTTTTCTTGGAGGTTTTTGATGCAGGAATTTTGACTGTCACCAAAGAAAGATTCTATAGTCTGATTTTTTCTCCTCTGTTTGCTCATTTTCCCAGCCAATTACTTGACTTTTGAGCTCTTTGTCAAAGTAGGACTCTGCTTCCAGAGTGAAGAGTACTCTGTCCTAAATTTCTGGGGCTTTGCACAGCTGTTGTCAGAGCTACTTCTGGGCACCTGTAAATTTTCATTTCTTCTAAGGTGATATGATCAAAGGAGAGGTGTTTACTCCTCTCCTAGCCTATGGTCTAGTTTGTGAATGACCACAAGCATTCTTTTTTGCCTCTGAACTGTGAGGAGGACTCCTTCTCTACTGCTGCCACAAGCTCTGCCACATCAGCACTCCTCTTCATCCCAGGACTGCCATCCAAGACTGTGACCCAGATCCAAGCAGGGCAAAGCAAGAGAATCCTGCCTCAGTACCAGCAAAGAGACCCCTGCAATTGCCCTCTGATCATCCACTTGGTTCCCCCCACCATCTGTGGGCTTGGAGCTCCAGAAGCAGCCACTGCCACGACCTCTGTTTCCACCCAAGGACTAGGGCCAGACTGCACTCTTCTCTCACCCAGGTCCAACAGAGTTTTCCCACTGACCTTTTACTTTGTCTTTGGTATTTGTGGGTTGAGAAGTCTGGAAATTGCCACAGCTGCCAGTGCAGTGATTCAATCCTCTGAGACCTGCTTCAGCCTCATCTGTGCCAGGCGGCCCGCATGGGACTACACTACTCTCCCAGCCTGGTGTGATAGATCCTTCCTGTCGGCCTGCCAGGCTGTCTTCAACTGGAGATATGTTTCACTCTGTCATTTTATGGGTTCTGTAGCTCTAAATTTTGTTTAGAGTTATTTTTTTTTTACAGGTATTTGGAGGTGATTGGGGAATGAGTTCAAACAAGTTCCTGCTTTTACTCTGCCATCTTGGCTCTGCCCCCTGATGTTCTTTCTTTTATACATATACTCTCACTTGACCTTACTCTCCATGGATTTAATCATCACCTCTGTAGAAATGACTCTCAGATTTATTTATCTAGCTTTAATTTCTCTCCTGGGCTTTAGTCCCACATTACCAACTGCTTCTTGGATATTTTGAAATGAATGTCTTTATAGGTATCTCAAATTCAGCATACCCAAAACAGCTCTCATCATCTCTTCCCTCAGAATTCACCCTTCTTCCAAATTTCCCTATTAAGGGTACCACCATCAATCAATCATTCCATTAACTTTGGTTCATAACTGTGTTGTCTTCCCTGACTCCTCATTCTTATACACCCCAAATGTTGAATTATTTACCACATACTGTCATTCCTACCTTCATAATATTTCTCAGAGACAACCTCTTTTCTATATTCATGATTATCAACCCATTTTGGACCTTGATCACTTATCTCCTGGACTAGAGATAGGGACCCTGTGGCCTCAGGGCCACATGTACCTCTCTAGGTCCTCAAGTACAGCCCTTTGATTGAATCCAAACTTCGTAGGACAAATACCCTTTATAAAAGGATTTGTTCTGTAAGGTTTGGACTCAGTCAAAGGGCTACACCGAGGACCTAGAAGGCTACATATGGTCTCAAGGCCATAGGTTCTCCACCCCTGTGCTGTACTATTGCAATAGTGTCCTAATTGATCTCTCTGCCTCAGGATAGCTTTTCACTCAAATATCTTCACAGGGAGGCCAAAAAAAGGACAGGAGTAACGAAAGTTTCCTTACACCTTATTGGTGTAAATAATGTCTATTCTATCATTCAAGCTCTGATTCTGTGAGTTTTATCTATTTTAGCTTTTACTGGTCTCTGTTGTTAACTTCATTCTCCTTCACTCTCAATGACATTTAAAAGCAATGACCAGCAATTGGAAGTAGTTTATATCTATTAAGTTTTGCTAAGTTTTAATTAACCCTGGAGAAGTGATTTCCTTGCTAGTACAAAGCAGTTTGGGATAATTTTCTTTGTTTTCAGTATTTCACAATTTTATTTGAGGAGAAAATTACTCAGCAAGTCAAGATTGATGTTTTTTAAGTTAACGTATGCTGCTGTTACATCTTGACATGACTTTGTATATTTTTTTGGCTTTATTTTTTTTTTTTGGAGGGCAGTTGGGATTAAGTGACTTGCCCAGGGTCATGTAACTTTGTATATTGTTTTATATGTGGAACAATAATAGTACTGGTAACTGAAAGAATGGCCATTTCATTGCTTATATTCTAGCTCAAACCTGCCAAGAGTTTTAAATTGGGAAAGACTTTTCATAAGGAATAACTTTTCATAAGAAAATTTAGCATTTACATTCTCAGCACAGAAATAATACTTATCATATTTATTTAGAAGGAGCTTTGCAATAACAAAATAAGTTAAGATAGTGTGGTCACTAAAGACATTTCATAAGCTGTCAAAGATATATTTCTACTCTAACCTCAAAAATAGCTGCTGAGGGAAAAGATCTCACTATTGCTTTGGGTAAGAGAGATGAAAACAAAGCTCTGCTGCTAGTTCTTGGACAGATGAGAATCTTCCCAAACTCCTCTTCCTTGAAATTCATGCCTATTAATTGAGACGGCAAGGGTATCTTTTTTAAACTTACTGTTGAAAATAAACTGTGTTGCTACATCCTAAACCTTTTTCTGATTTTATTCAAGTTTTTAACTCTACCTCCTCAAATTACTTTCTATTTACTTATTTCTGTACGACATCCCTCCCCCCAGTAAAATATAAGCTCTTTGAGGGGCAGTTATTGTTTTATTTTTGTAATTTCAGCCTCTAGTGTTGTTTATGCTCATTATAGAAACAATATATATTTGTTGAATTGGTTGGAGGCAGTTTTGAGCAAAGGGTGGGACATATGATATAAGACTTGGGACTGAATCTGAGCTCTGTTACTTTCTTCCTCAGTATACTTGGCATGTCATTCCCCCTTCTCTAGGCTTCATCTGTAAAATGAGGATGTTAGATACTATAATATCTCTTCTAATTTTAGATCCTATTAACAACATCTTCTGGATCTTTAACCTCACTATTTATAGAGGAGAAGGCATAGTATTAATTTTAAAATAGCAAAAAGACCCTCAAATTTACTGTCATCTAGAAGACATAGAAAGGGGACTGACATGAATTAATGCTTCTGATCTGAGCATTTGTCTAATGAGAACTTCCCACATCTGGAACATATGGAATTATTGAATCAAGGAGAAAATGACTGAGAAGTGGTCAGAAACCTCTCAGAAAAACAAATCTGGAGCATATGTCCATTTAATCAACACATTTTTTTGGTTGGAAAGGACCTTAATAGAAAATTTAATCCAAAAATTTCCAACTAGTCAATGATGACCAAGTCAAACCAAGTCATTTGTCAGCTAGCAACCACCAATATGGAGTACTACTTGCTAAAAATACCTAAGAAATTCTGGGAGAAGTTATGTCAACAGCAACATAGCCTTCTCCCTATTGCAAGCAAAGTAAATCAGGAAATACCTCCCAACAGTTTCTAATCATAATCCATCTGACTGATTTATGGGTATCTTCAGCATGGAAGGAGGCAGTGCAGACAGCTTTTAATTTCTTTCCCTTTTTGGTCAGAGACTGCTGTTCATTTTAATTATTATTCTATACATGTACAGAAGTAGGCTTATACCACCATCACCGCCATCATTTCCTTTTCCCCCAATTCCTCACTTTAGGAAAATTATGTAAATCTGCTAAAAATATTGAAGACCCCTGATTTAGTTAAATAAAAGAACTAAAATCTAGAGAGTTTAAGTGACATAGTGGTGAGTTAGTGGCAAAGCTAGAATTTGGTATGTAAGTTTTGAAACCTTAAAAGTAGTGTAAAACCCAGATTTTTGACAAAATGCAATACCCATCCCTATTAAAAACACTAGAAAGCATAGAAACAAATAGAGCTTTTCTTTAAACAATAAGTAGCATCTAAAATCAAGAGCTATCATTATCTAAAATGATTATAAACTAAAAGCATTTCTAACTAAAAGAGAGGTGAAAAAAAGAAAAGAGGAATGAAGCAAAGATATCCATAGAGCAATAAGACAGTAAAAAGAAATTGAAGAAAAAAGTATAATCAATAAGGAAACAATACTTATTTTTTGCAGATGATATGAAAGTATACTTGGAGAACTCTATAAGTTCAATATAAATAATCAAATTAAGAACAGTGTTCAGTAAACCTAAAGATCCAGTTATTAGGGCAAAAGCTTGCTATTTGACAAAAACTTCTGGGAAAACTGAAAAGTAATCTGGTGGTAGAAACTAAAGACAGACCAACATCTTATACTGTATGCCAAAATAAACTCAAAATGGATACGTGAGTTAGATATAAAGGGTGATCATAAGTAAAATAGTGGAGTAAAATAGGAAGAAATTACCTAGTAAATCTATGGATAGGCAAAGAGTTCATGACCAAGCAAGAAATAGAGAGGTTCACTGGGGGCAAAATTGATAATTTCATAAAATTCAAAAGGTTTTGCACAGACAAAAGCAATGCAGCTAAAATTAGAAGAAATTTTGGGGGAAATTTTGCACCTTTTTTTCTGATAAAGATTTTATTTCTCAGATATATAGAAAACTGTGCTACAACTCCAAAAGACTCATGATGTAAAATGCTGTCCACTTACAGAGAGAAAACTGATGGACCCAAAGTGCTGAAGCATATTTTTTTTCCTTTTTAAAGGTTTTCTTGCTTTTTTCCCCAATCACATCTAATGCAGTGATATGTTTTGCTTGTATATGTATAATGGGTATCATATTTCTTGCCTTCTCAATGGGTAGAGAGAGGTGAAGGAAAAGAGATATTTTTTTAAAAGAATAAAACAAGTCATTTGAGGCAAGGGGAATAACCTCATCACACTTGGGTTTTTTCTATTTATTCAAAGGTATATTTAAGACAGTTATTTCAGTACTTCAAGATAGCCTTACATTAAATGAAGGAATGAAAAACATGCAAAGCACTTACGGTGTATCAGATACTGAACTAAGCACTGGAGGTACAAATACAAAAGTTTCTGTCCTCAAAGACTTTTATTCTAATAAAGGAAGAAAACATACATAGGAAAGTGATGGCCAGGAAGGAATATTCTGGTTTGGGAAGTCATGGGAATGGTGAGCAGAACCATAGGGTAGATGATTTATACACCCTGTCCAGTTGCAATTAAGCTTAATTGGTTAAGAGCTAGGATAATATTTTGAGCAAATCATAGTAAATTGTTTTGTCTAGTGATACATAGAAAAGTTTTTAATTTAAACTTAAATGATGTCCAGTGTAAGTTTAACCTCAGTCAAATACTTTAATTTTCTATCCATTTTAATAACATTTTGCTAAAGGGAAACTTTTATTGTAGTCTTTTTGCTCTCCTCATATTAATTATAGGTCACTAAGAGTAATTATTCTTTTTTTAAAAATGTATTTACTATTAGTTTACAACATTCAGTTCCACAAGTTTTTGAGTTCCAAATTTTCTCCCCTCCCCCCGCCATAGTGGCATGTAGTCCAATATAAGTTCTACATATACCTTCACATTAAACATTAGTCAAAAGAAGAATTATAACTAATGGAATGAATAATGAGAAAGAAGAAAAAAAACAAAAGAAACAAAAAAGAGAGAGAAAATAAGCAGCTTGTTTCAATCTGCATTCAGACTCTGTAATTCTTTCTCTGGATGTGGATACCTTTTCCATCATGACTTTGGAGTTGTCTTATAACTTTGCATTTCTGAGGGGAGCCCAGTCTATCAAAGTCAATCATCACAAATATGATGTGTTTGTAATTGTGTACAACATTTTCCTGGTTCTGCTTCCCTCACTCAGCATCAGTTTTTAGAAGTCTCTCCAGGATATTATGAAGTCTATCTGTTCTTCATTTCTTATAGCACAATAGTATTCCATTACATTCATGTACCACAACTTGTTTAACCATTCCCCAATTGATGGGCATCCCCTTGATTTCCAGTTCTTTGTTACCACAAAAAGAGCAGCTATAAATATTTTTGTACATATGGGTCGTTTTCCTATTTGTATCATCTCTTTGGGATCATAGCCCTAGAAGTGGTATTGCTGGGTTAAAGGTATGCACATTTTTATAACTCTTTGGGCATAGTTCCAAATTGCTCTCCAGAATGGTTGGATCATTTCACAATTCCACTAACAGTGCATTAGTGTTCCAATTTTCCCACATCGCCAGCATTTATCATTCTCCTGTTTTGTCATGTTAGCCAATCTGACCAGATGTGGTGCCAAGAGTTGTTTTGATTTGCATTTCCCTAATCACTAGTGATTTAGAATATTTTTTCATATGCTTATAGATATCTTTAATTTCTTCCTCTGAAAACTGCCTGTTCATATCCTTTGATCACTGAACAATTGGGGAATGACTTGTATTCATATGAATTTGACTCAGTTCTCTCTGTTTTTGAAACAAAGCCTTCATCAGACTGGTTGTAAAAATTCTTTCCCATTTTTCTGCTTCCCTCCCAATCTTTGTTACATTGGCTTTGTTTGTACAGAATTTTTTCAATTTAATGTAATCAAAATGATCTATTTTACATTTTATAATACTCTCTTGTTTGGTCACAAATTCTTCCCTTCTTCATTTATCTGACAGGTAAATTATTCCTTGTTCTCCCAGATTTCTTGCAGTATCAGCCTTTATATCTAAATTGTGAACCCATTTAGACTTTATTTTGGTATACAGTATAAGATACTGTTCTATGCCTAGTTTCTGCCATACTATTTTTCCAGTTTTCCCAGCAGTATTTGCTGGGAAATATAGTGAGGAGTCTTTGAGTTTATCAAACAGTAGATTAATGTCAACATTGAGTACCTTGAGTACCTATTCTATTCCACTGGTCTACCACTCTGTTCCTCAGCTAGTACCAAGTAGTTTTGATGACTGCTGCTCTATAATACAGTTTAAAATTTGGTATGACTAGGCCACCTTCCCTAGCATTTCTTTTCATTAATTCCCTTGATATTCTGGACCTTTTGGTTATTCCAGAAGAATATTGTCACTATTTTTTCTAACTCAATAAAATAATTTTTGGTAGTTTGATTGGCATGACACTAAATGGGTAAATTAATTTAGGTAAAATTGTCATTTTTATTATATTAGCTCAGCCTAGCCATGAGCAGGTCTGGTAGTTGGGGATGGGGCATGCTTCTGTTTCCCAGGCACTTGGGTTCAGGGTCCTGGGTTGTGTCTATAGAGTCTGAGGGGGAGATGGTGATTAAAGTAGTTGTGGTCATCAAGAATCAGAACTACCCAAGCTAGAAGGAGCCTAAATACTAAATACTGTGTAGGGAAGCAAGAGCCAGAGATGTCCAGGCATGGAAACGAAAGATTTTACAGCAAAATTCCAGGTATTACAGTAAGGGAAGATGATTGATATACCTTAATGTTACTGTATGACACCATTTCTCCGAGCAACATTAGGCATGCCATACCAGCATCCATTACAAAATATTTATAAATAGGAAAAACAATCATGCATAAGTTTTATAAAATCAGCTTAGAATATAGACTTAAAGATCTTTTCTGAAATTACTAGGGGTTCTTATAAATTACTTTTGAAAAGCCTTTAAACAAACTTTTAAGAAAACAAGCTATTTTTTATTCTGAAGGTGCATTTATTTTAAAATTCACTTCAACAAGCATTAAATGTCTCCTCTGTATAAAGCATTGTGCCAAGTACTAGGTATATAAGGATTAAAAAGTAGAATAGCTTTATTTTTTTTAAAGTTTATGTTCATAGTAGGGGGGGTTAGCATACCATGGGTATATGAAGGTATATGACATGTACACAGATAAGTAAAATACACAGTAGGATATGATGGGGACGAAGGACAAATCATTTTCAAGAAGGAAAAGAATACTGCCACTGTAAGGATCAAAGAACACTTTACAAAGAACATACGGTACCTGAACTAAGCCTTGAAGGACTAGGATTCAGAAAGGCAGAGGTGAGGAGGGCTTGTACAAATTCACAGAGGCAAGAGACAGCCTGCTGAGTTCTGGGAACAGCTAGTGCTCACTTTTAATCAGAGCTATACAGTGTTTTCTTCACAGTCCCACTTACAGTGTCCTGTGCCTTCTCTCCTCCTGTTATGCTTAAACTTAACCAGGCTCTCTCTCTTTTTTATTTGTTTTTTTTTATCAATTTTATAGGCTCATGGATTTAGAACCAGAAGGGATATGAGAAGCTATCTAATCTAACTTCTTCATTTGGCAGATGAGGAAACTTACCCAGGATCACACAATGTCATAAATGAGATTTGAAGCCATGTCCTCTTACTCCAGAGCCAGTTGGAATTTGTTACGAACAAGCACATAAAAATTAGTATAAATTTAATCTCTACAGACTTAGTATAATGTCTACATGTGGCCTCACGGCTGCAGATTCCCTACGCCTGGTATAAACACATACCAAATACCATCAGAATATACGGTCACAATCAGTTCAAGGAATTGTTCTAGGCTCTGGGGGTAGGATAGAGTGGCAAAAATGAAATAGTCCCTGCCCTTAAGGAGCGTGCATTCTGTTAGGGGAGACAAAATGTACATTTATTTATACATACATGCTAGATACAAAATGAGTACTAGGTAATTTGGGGGTGAGAAAGGTGCTAGCTGTTGGGAGGCGGAAATCAAGAAGTTCTTGTAGGGGCGGCTAGGTGGCGCAGTGAGTAAGAGCGCTGGCCTCGGAGTTGGGATGACCTAAGATCGAATCCGGCCTCAGAAAATGAGCACCCACGAATAAATAATGACTAGCTGTGTAACCTTGAGCAAGTTACTTAACCCCAATTGCTTAAAAAAAAAAGAAGAAGTTCTTGTAGAAGGTGATTTGTGAGATAAATTTTTAAAGAAACCAGGGATTCTGAGAGACAGAGACAGAGAGTACAACATAGATGTGTGGAATAGCCTATGTAAGGACACAGATATGGGAGAGAATTTTTACGTACAAGCAACAATAGGAAGGTAAGTTTGACTGGTCTCAAGAGCGTGTGGAGAATAATGTATACTAAGGCCAGAAGCTTCCATTATTATTTATGTTCTACATTTGGGTATTAATAAATGTCAGTGGAGGGCGGCTAGGTGGCGCAGTGAGTAAGAGCACCGGCCTCGGAGTTGGGATGACCCGAGATCAGATCCGGCCTCAGAAAATGAGCACCCACACATAAATAATGACTAGCTGTGTAACCTTGAGCAAGTTACTTAACCCCAATTGCTTTAAAAAAAAAATCAATCAATAAATGTCAGTGGAGTTCAATTTTTTTTAAATGATTTCCTAGCCAGGTGTCATATCGCATAAACATTTAACCATATGAAGTTTAGTCTTACACTAATTTTTCCTACTGGGGACATATTCAGTGATGTTCCTTAACTTCAGATAGTTTTAAAACACAGAAGCAAGGTGTAGCTAAAAATAAATCATAATCTCATTTGAAATCATTTTTCTTTTATCATATTACGATCCCAAAGAATAATGTATTTCAATAAGTAGCTTTCATTCAGATTTCTAATGTTAGTTGAATATACCCACGCTTTGGCTGGGAAAGCACGCTCCTTATTTCTGGGTGATGTACATTTTATTTCTTTGGGACGGAAAGAAATTTAAGACTTGGATGCATTCTTAAGAGAGTCAGTGTTTTAGGATTTAAATTCCCTGTTGGAGGGTATGTATTATAGATGTTTTTGTTTTCATCAGTCAAACAAAAAGAACATTGTGTTTTCCCAGATGTGCAGTATAGAGATATATAAAAGCCATGACCTACATGATACCCTCAAAAAGCTTGAGAATGCTTTCATCATTCTCTAAAGCTGACATCGGTATGTGCTCTATATGGCATCCAACACTAGTCTATCATCAAAGCTTCTCCTTCTAAAAAGTAGTTAACATTTATCTAGGATTAACTACTTAGATCTCTCTTAACATTCATGCTTAATAGATTCTTAGTTTAATGTAATCTTGAACACAACTCCCATCATTTGCATACATTTTATCCATGTTAACTGGCATTGGACTATTTATATTTGTGTCCATTAATTCTAATGATTTTACAGTTAAAGTGGTTCGGATAATTTTATGAAACTAGCATACTAGTGTTGCATAGTAATACTAATAGTATATTCATAGAGTACCCTAAGGATAAAAAGTGATTTATATTCATTCTAATTATTTTATTCTCATTTATACTCACTTTCATTTTATAACTATCTTATTTGATCTTGAAACACCCTTATATAGGGCAGATTTTATCGGCTCCATTTTATAGCTGAGAAAAGCAAGAGCTAGAGTTCAGGAATAAAGAGCTTTGCTTAACATCACAGAACTGGTAAATGATGAAGCAGGATTTGAACCCATACCTTCTGACTCCCAAGTTCAATGTGCTGTATATTACACAGCACTTCTCTCTCAATCTAAATATGCAGTGCACCTCTGTGAAATATTCCTTCCAATTTCTGTTTCTGCCTGTCACCATTCCTCTTTCTTTCTCTCTCTTTCTTTTTACTCCCTCTTTACCTTCTAAATGACTGGTCATAATTTTGCATTTCTGGACTGTTTCATCTATTTGTGTCATAAACTTATGGTTGTTTAAACATTTTTGTATGTCAATTAATTATAAAAACATCAGGACAAGATTTTTTAAAATAAGTTTTATTTAGGCTTTAAATCTTTTTCTATAACATATCCTCTTCAGGAAGAAGTTCATAGCATCAACAAATATTTTTCTGGCATTAATGTTGAAGGCTGTTTTTTTAAATCATCAATTAAAAGAAAACCATATAGGAATTTTTTTCTGAAAGCAATATAGAATGATAGTCATGGTTGGTTCTTCAGACATGACAAGAGTTATAAGGAGGATCGAATCCAGAATCTAGGCCATTTAAAGTATCAACTGGAAATGGGTATATTTGGAATCAGTTGTTTGATCCATAAAATCTTATAATCACTTCCTCTCTTTCAGACTATGACAGCAGTCACATCTCAAACCTTTACCCAAAGCAAGAGCAACTATTACTGTTATACTGTTTGTAGAGATAATGAATACAACTACAGATCAGAATTACAAATGCTGTACATCTGTTTACATATGTGTCTTGGAGGATATATTCACAGCATCATTGAATTTTAGTTTGAAGGACCTTTAATCATCTAACCTAACTCTATTGTATAGATGAATAACATAAGGCTTAGAGAAGAAAATTACCTAGACAACGTCACGTGGCTAGTCAACAGCAAACCTGCGTCTAGAACCCAGTTCTTCCAGTTCAGTTTCCTCAAAAAGCAGTATGGTATTGTGGAAAGGCTATTACAACAAAGATCTAAAAACTTGATAAAGTAACAATTTGATTGGTATAGGTATTCCTACACAACTCCTCTATTCCTTCTAATCCTGTTGGCTCCTAGTCATGTTTTCCCATAAATCTTCCATAGAAGATCTTACTTGGTATGCTATAAGGATTTGTCTTGTTCTTATAGTGTACTACAGATACCAATGTACCAATAGGTCTGTCCATCATTGTCTCTCATTCTCTCTTAACAAATGGCCCATCTCCTTTTCTGGTCTCACATACATGTCATCTGCAAATCACTGGTGGTAAATTGCTACTGTCTTTACTATCCACTATTCATATTCCATTGTTCTTTAGATACTACTGAAATTTTGGTATACAACAATCCAGAGCAACATAGTATCACTGAGAGAATATTAGTGTCGTTAAGAAGGATTTGTATAACAAGTAGTTTGAAGTCAATGAAAGTACTGCATGATCTCTTCCTGCTACTCAGTTTCAGGCTGAACTCATCCTTGCATTACACTTGTCCAAAATATACATATTGAGGTACATTTTCCTTTTTAAAAATAATTGAACACTTGCTTCATTCATGGTCTGAATTTTCTAGGATACTAATTTAATTGCTCTTCTCCCAACTCTGCATTTTTACTGGTTATCCCACATGGTTAGAATGCTCTCCCTCCTCATATCTGCCTCCCGGCCTCCCTTGTTTCTTTCAAGTTTCAGCTAAAATTCTGCCTTCTGCAAAAAGCCTTTCTCAGTGCCCCTTAATATCTGTGCCTCCACTCAGAAATTTTCTCCAATTTACTCTATATATTTTGCATATAGTTGTTTGCATGTTGTCTCCCCCATTAACATGTCAGTATCTTGAGGGGAGGGACTGTTTTTGCCTTAGTTGACTGGATAACTGACTTATTTGTTCTTATCTCTGTTCAACTTAAACCTTGCTTTAGCAAGAAATTTTAAAAAGGAAAAATTTCCCAATAAATGCAAAACTGATTAAATATTTCTCTTTGCTCTGGCATGTAAAGACTAGTGCCCTGTTATGACCAAGGCCCATTAAAATCGTTTTTATAAAGTTTATTCATGTCTCCCAGGACAACTTCCCATTTTATTGTCCTTGATTTGAAGAAATTGTTATATAAGACCATTTTCTATTCCATAACTATTCCCAGATTGTTCACCATGAAAAATGTTTTGCAGTTTCCACTAACAGAATCCATGCTTTTTTCTTCAGAGACAATCTTGTTACTTCATATAAACTACTTAAAATTTCTCCTCCTCTGGAAGCTGGGATTCACAGCGTGTTAGGAAAGATAGCTAGAGCACAGACTATGCATTTATTTCTTTACATGTTTTATACCAACTTAAATCAGCAATTTTGCAAACAGAAGGGGCTATGTTAAATTAATGTCAAAGACATTAGGAGAGGATTCATTAGACCAACCATGTGTCTGTGAAGAAATGGTTAATTTTATGAGGGCTATGAAGATTTGTTAGTAGAGTTATAATGAGTTATTAGACTTTATTAGAATTAGTTACAGGTCCTTTTCCAAACTGTAGTACTATCACCAATACTAATAGCAATTGTTTTATCTTTATGAAAGCTAAGAAAGAACAAATAGTAAAAGAATCATATCACTTCTTAGGCTCATCTGTATATGTGAACAGTTTAGGGGACTAAACATATTTTCTATAATACTCATTGACTTATTTTTTAAAAGAAACTATTTCAGAAAAATTTGCTTCTGAGGAATAGAGCTGAGAATGTCTTTGTTTTAAAATGCTATTTATTTTTATTTTGAACCTAAACACAAATGAAATAGGTATTTCCGCATAGATAGTAAAATAGAAAAAGAAGATTGTACATGAGACTGCAGATCTCTGTTATGTGGAGCTTGCTTTTTACAAAGTACATAAGAGAGGATGTGGGAAAATTGGGACACTAATGAACTGTAGGTGAAGTTGTGAACTAATCCAACCATTCTGGGAAGCAATTTGGAACTATGCCCAAAGATCTATAAAACTGGTCCTACTCTCTGATCTAGCAATAGCAATATTAAGTCTGTATTCCAAAGAGATCAAAAAAGGGGGGAAGGGGACCTATTTGTACAAACATTTGTAACAGGGTTTTTTGTGGTGACAAGGAAATGGGAACTGAGGGTATGCCAATCAATTGGGGAATGGCTGAACAAGTTGTAGTATATGATTATAATAGAATACTATTGTGTTATAAGAAACAATGAGCACTATAACTTTAGAAAAACCTGGAAAGCCTTACATGAAGTGAGCAGAGCCAGGAGAATGTTGTACACGGTAACACCAACTTTGTGCAATGAATGACTTAGCTATTCTTAACAGTACAGTGATCCAAGACAGTCCCGAAGGTCTCATGATGAAAAGTGCTCTTCACCTCGAGAGAAAGGATTCATGGAGTCTGAATGCCGACTAAAGCATACTATATTTCACTTTATTTGGGGCGGGTGGGTGGGGTGCTCAAGTTTTCCTCCACAAAATGACTAATATGGAAATATGTTTTTCATGATTGCACACGTACAACCTATCTCAGATTGCTTATTGAGTTTCAGGGATGAGGGAGAGGAGGGATGGAGGGAAAGAAATTGGAACTCGAACAAATTCAACCAAAATATTAAAAACTGCTCTTTGGTGGGTAGCTTTACAAAACAATTCCAGCCACAGTCAATGCAAAAATTTATTTAGTTTTACTATGAATATTTGTTACAAGGGCTTTGTTTTTATTTTCTTTTTGAGAGGTACAGAGAAGAAAGTGATGAGGAGACTGGGGGCAAAAATACAACCAACCAAACAAAGAAAGTCATTGAAGCATCCTTTAAAATATATATATAACAGAGAGCAGATGGGAGGTCAGAAAGAAGCAGAGACAAGCTTTAATAGCTATAGTTTGAATTTCTTACTTAGACGTTGGTTGAATTTGTTCAAACTAGCTTGAACCATTACTGGGGGAGCTATTACTAGGAAGCTAGTTTAGAAACAAAGACTTTCTCAAAGATAATTGACTTAGCGCCTAAGGTTTTGTCTGATGCCTATAATGTTTGGTAACTGTTTCCTACCTCCTACATCACATTCCATATCTCTTAAACTGTGGTAAGGTTGTTATTTTATTGAGGGGGGGAGGAGTCTTGGTTAATGAAGTATAATATGTTTATTTTAACATCAATGTGGAACAGAGATGAGATTTCCCTCTCTAACATATACTTCAGTGTAAAATCCTTTAGGGGAAAGAGCCTTTAGTAGGGAAATACCAACAGCTGCAAAAGTCTAACAGGATAACTCATAATTCTTTGTACCTTATTCTTGATATATATTTTAAATTTTACTTTTGTGATGCACATAGTTGCTATTCAGTATTATAGAAAACCCCCATTAAATTACCAAAATCAATAGAGAAGATTAAGCTTGCTAAGAAATTATTATACATGGTTGTTTGTGTGTGGGGCGGTGAGAGACAGAGAGAGAGAGAGAGAGCGCTATTTATGAATGCAAATTCCAGATGGGCACAACCAAAAGCAGACATCCCCTGACACATAAGCAACCCAAAATAGCTCACTTGAAAGGACCCTTTAGTAGCTCTTCATTTGTGTCAGCTACACATCCCTGATTTTCTCATACAGTCCCAACTTCAAACATGCTGTTCTATTGTCCTTATATTCTAGCATCTTGGAAATTCTAATATTTTGACATGTGGTATTCATCCATGCGAGGTAGCACAGACAGGAACCTCCCACAGAGTGATGGAGAGATACAGGATGCTACAGATAAAAGCACTGAATGGCTACCCTCCTAGACTTTGGTGGGGGGGTGGGGGATGGGGGTGGGTCTTAACCCTTAGACCTTAAACATTGTCTACTAGATTTGACCTGGTCTCAGTATTGTCCCATTTGATCCTTTTGATTGAGACCTAAGCACGAAGTTTTCTGAACTTGAGGTCAGAAGTCATAGATGGAATTCTGACTCTAGTTTTGTAATCTTTTTAAATTTTTATTTTTTTAAATTCAGTTTTGTTTCAGTTTAAAATTATTTCCCTCTTCCTACCCCTTCCTTGCCTATTGAGAAGGCAAGGAAAATAAGGCTCAATATAAATAAGTATACTCATGCAAAATAAATTCTTACATTGGTCACGTCCACAAAATAATTAATAAAGGTGGGGTGGCTAGGTGGTGCAGTGAGTAGAGCACTGGCCCTGGAGTCAGAAGGACCTGAATTCAAATGCGGCCTCAGACACTTAACACACATAAACAAAAACCTAGCCATGTGACCTCGGGCAAGTTACTTAACCCCAATTGCCCTCCAAAAAGCAAAAATAAAAAAATAAAAAAAATAGTAAAGGAAAATAGCTTCAATTTGTACTCTTGAGTCCATCAGTTCTCTCTCTGTGAGTGGAGAGTATGTTTCATTATGAATCTTTTGAAACTGTGATTGGTCATTGTATTGACTAGAGTTACTAAGTCTTTCAAAATTCTTTTTTTTTCCTTTTTGGAGGGAGGAAGGTAGGGCAGTTGGGGTGAAGTGACTTGCCCAAGGTCACACAGCTAGTAAGTGTTGAGTGTTGGAGGTCACATTTGAACTCAGGTCCTCCTGACTACAGAGCTGGTACTCTATTCACTGCACCACCTAGCTGTCCCAAAATTCATTTTCTTTACAATTTTTTTGTTATCATATAAATTGTTTTGGCTCTACTCACTTCACATTGCATCACTTCATACAAATCTTCCCAAGTTTTTCTGAAACCATACGTTTCATCATTTCTTACAGCATAATAGTATCCATCACATTCATATGCCTTGATTTGTTCAGTCACTCCCCAATTGATGAGCATCCCCTCAGTTTCTAGAGTGGCTGTAAGTATCTATGTACATTTGACTCCTTTTCTTCTTCCTTTGCTGTCTTTGGAGGCACAGACCTAGCTTAGCTACGTTATCTTAGGCAGATCATCTGACCTCTGCAGACCTCTGTGTTCTCATCTGTAAAACGGGGTTAATAAGGGTACAAGTCAGAAGGCTGGGGTTTGCATCCTACTCTTGAGGCTCACCACTTTTCAGTTGTTCTAAATCTTTTGGGGGGGGGGAGCGGGGAGCCTTTAGCAGGCCACAGTGTCTCTTAGAGTACACTGTAAACAAGAAAGCCCCATGTAAGCTCCAGCTTTTATTACTAAGAGGAGCAAGCCTATATCTTGGCTCCTCCCTAGCATCTCCCTGCCGCTACCCAAGCTCTTGTCCTTGTTGTGCAGTGGGGGGGGGGGCTGTGTTACCAAGCCCAGACTGTACATGGAGACCATCTGCTTCAGGAACGTCCTGACGCACGATCAGCAAAGAAACGCCAGGCTACGGGGTCGGGGTGGGGACACACTGAGGGACCAGCACATGGTCTAATGAGCAATGCACCTGCTCAAGCAGTCTGCTGAACTGGACAGCTTCCTAGAATAGTTAGGTGTTTGCTTAAGACCAGGCCAGTGCAGCGTTGTTGTTTTACTATAAGGGGTGGGGAGGGAATATTCATTTATAAAATGCCTGTTATATGCCAGGCCCTGTGCTAATAAGCATTTACAGATATGGTCTCATTTGATCCTCATGAAAACCCTGTGAAGTAGGTGCTATTCTTATCCCCATTTTATTTTTGAAGAAACTGAGGAAACAGAGGCTAAGTGACCTGCCCCGGTTCACATAGCCAAAAAATATTTCTGAGTCTGGATTTGAACTCAGCTTTCTGACTCTAGGCTCCAAGCTCTACCTACATTAGCTGGCTGCCAAACTTATACCACTTGCTGGTCCTTGATCACCGTTGCCTGCGCCACCACCTGTATGACTCCCTTTTGCAGGCCAGTTTTAAGTATCTGCTATAAGATACTATTGCCAAACATAAGAGTTTGCCAGCTACAGCAGGTATGCAGCAAATGCAGATCCTTTTGTCCAAGATGATGTAACTGCTCTGCAGAAGAAATGCATACTTTTTACTGGCTGTAGAATTCATCATAGTCCACAAGATCCCAGAGGGAAGAGTCAGTAAAGGTGCTGCTGCTCTTGCCGTGACAGACCAATAGCTAGGTACCATACAGTGTGCAGCCGTCTTCATCTAGGCATTTAAAGTCAATCAATAAAGCATTTCAATTGTTGCTATTCTTCCTATGCAACTCTTTTGGGGTTTTCTTGGCAAAGATACTGGAGTGGTTTGCCATTTCTCTCTTCAGCTCATTTTAGAGATGAGGAAACAGAGGCAAACAAAGTTAAGTACTTTGCCCGGGGTCACACACTTAAGAAGTGTCTGAGGTCAGATATGAACTCAAGAAAATGAATCTTCCTCATTCATTCCAAGTCCTGTGCTTTATCCACTGTGCCACCCTGTGCCAGTTACTGTGCTAAGTGCTGGGAATACAAATACAAGCAAAAACTAAGACAGTCCCTGGTCTCAAGACCCCATTCTAATGGGGAGGATCACACATGAGAGGAAGCTGAAAGGGGGCACGGTAGAGGAGTCCAGAAAGTAAGCAGCCTGGCTGCATGCAGCATGCTGTTTCTCAGCTACATCCTTTTGTGCAGCTTGTCCCCCTGAGATGTCTGAGATGCACACCTCCTTCCAGCTCTGCCTTTAGAAACCCTGCTTCCTTCAAAGCTCAGGTTAAGTGTCTTTTCCTACTGTTAGTGCTCTTCCAAAATGTATCTGTTATATATGTTTTTTATGTTTACTTATATGTACATATGTTTCCTCCAATAGGAGGAAATGAAAAATGAAGGGGGGAGGAGGATGGCATGATACTTTGAGTCTAAAAGGTCATCTGGAGAGGAGTGAGATATAGCTGTTCTGAGCACCATCCTTAAGTAGAGGTTCTGAGAGAAGCCATCCAATCAAAAAGGTCCAGGGAGTATAGGAGATTTCTAAGGTGTGAAGCTTTTAAAGCCTTGCATAGTATGTCTCTGATCTACTTTTTGGAACATATTTGACATTATTTCTCTTCAGTCACTGTATATACCAGCCAAATTTACTATTTATCATGAATGGCTAAGTTGGCACAGTGGATAGAGTACCTACCCTCAGTCAGGAAGACTCATCTTCCTGAGTTCCAATCTAGCCTAAGACATTCAGTATCTGTGTGACCCTGGGCAAGTCAGTTAACCCCATTTGCTTCAGTTCCTCATCTGTAAAATGAATTGGAGAAGGAAATAGCAAACCACTCTAGTGTCTTTGACAAGAAAACCCTAAATGGAGTCATGAAGAGTTAAACAACAATAGTAACAAAAGACCATACTAGATAGAGTACAGGCAGCCTAGGCAACTGCGTATGATAGCTAATAGCTAACGTGTATTAGCACTTAACTACGTGCCGGGCACTGTGCTAAGCACACCACAGTCTTAAGAGGTAGGTCCTATTATTATCCCCATTTTACAGATAAGGAAATGGAAGCAAACCAAAGTTATGTGATTTCCCCAGGGTCACACAGCCGGCAAAGGCCTATGGGCATTTTTTTATCTCAGTGAAACCATATCTATATCATTATGATCCACATTAATACTTTTTGTATTCTTCTTTTTTTAAAAAAGCAATTGGGGTTAAGTAACTTGCCCAAGGTTACACGGCCAGTTATTTTTGTGTGGGTGTTAAGTATCTGAGGCCTGAACCTATCCTGGGCTGAACCGACTCCAGGGCTGGAGCTCTTACTCACTGCACCAACTAGCCACCTCTTACTTTTTGTATTCTTGACAGAATAAACCCTGGCTTTATTTAACAGGTTCACTTTGATCCAGTGACAATTTGCCAGCACATTCGAATAAAACATGACCAGGATTTTCAAATGATTCAACAAATTCCTTGGAAAATGAAAATTGTGGGTAGATTAAAAGGGGTGTGAGTAGGTGTGTGTATATGTGTGTTTTTTTATAGCCAATGAAGTGATATGTTTTACTTGACTATCCTATTTGTTTGAAGAAATGTTTTTCTTTTCTCCCTTTCTTTCCATGTAGTGTGGGGTGCTGGGAGAGAGAAAAGATCTAAGTAAAAGAATGAGAACTGAGTGAGTGGTGCTACAAATGAGGTAACCATATTGTTAGTTTTGCTTAATTGTTCTGTTTTGTTACAAGAGACTCACAGAGTGGGGGTAATCTGGTCATGTTTGTTATGTAAATATAAAACACATCATTAAAACTTTTTTAAAAGTGAAAAAGATCTGGGGTTTAGTGGACAAAAAGCTCAATGTGACTCAACAGTATGATATGAAAGCCCAGAAACTTAGTTCAATCTTAAACTGTATATAAAGAAGCATCTAGGTCATATTTTAAAGCAACTAAAATGATGAATGGCCTCCAAATCATGCCACATGAGGACTAATGAAAGGAAATAGTGATGGATGTTTAAACAGGAGAAGACTTGAAGAATGTAATAGATAATCTCTTTGAGTATCTGCAGAGCTGTCATATCAAAGAGGGGTCATACTTCTGCTTAGCACCAAGGAACATAACTAAGAGGAACAAATGAAAGCTGCAAAGAGATAACTTGAGGTTTGATATAAGGAAACACTTCCTTAGAATCTAAGCTCTTTCAAAGTATGCTTAATGCAGAGACTGAATTTGAACTCAGGTGTTTCAGACTCCAAGTCAGGTACTCCATGCACTGTGCCCCAAAGCTTCACATGTTCATAAGGGCTGGATTCTCATTGACCTGCCACTAGTTATTTTTACATATGTGTACACCTATTACCCCATATGTATACATATATACATGCATATATTGCCAATTTTCCCCTTATTTAAAAAAAATTGCCATCATCAACAAATTGACTGTGGTGCATTTTGAACACATTCCTATGTTTACATTTTAGAATAGGTCCCGAATAGGATGCTTGACAAGCCCCCACATGTAGTTTGGGGGCGGGGGGATCTAAATATAAAAAAAGTGCTTATGGGTGGCACAGATAGATATGATTAGAAATCCAATCTGGTCCATCTTATCTCTAAGAAGACTGCCTTTATCCTCTGTTGAGAATCCTAGAAGATCTGTGGCAGCATTTCTACCAGCCTTGCTGTAGGGAGGGCTAGGAAGTGTTCTGATACTGCTGAGGAAGTATGATCTCTCAGTCTCTGTGAAGGATTTGAAGCCAAAATTATTCTGTCTGCCATCTTCAGATATCTCTAGTACAATGGTCCAAGTCTAGTTCAGAACTTCTTTACTGATCAGTCTTATATGGTAACTTTTAGCTTATCCTCCCCAAATATCTTCATCCCAACCAATTCAAGGTACACAAAAGACTACAATGATCATTGTGGTCATACTTTTCATCTTTACTCTAGGCCCTTTCACAGGCCACCTGACCTCATACTCTAAGAACACTGTTCCGGTGGGCCTCCTGTTTTCACTATGGATGGACCATAGTGACATATTAATGGCTCTTTGCTTCATGGTAGACCAAACAGATCAATCATACTTGAAAGCAATACCTCCTCTTTTTCATTTCTCATGTACAGGATAATTTTATATCCCTTCTACCCAGAACATAGTTTTACATCAGTAATTCTTTCTTTAAGACTTCTTTCAATCAACTCCTTACCATCTTCCCTCCTCCCCCCTTTTTTAAAAGCTGTTTAACAACTATGTATACTTAAGCAAAACAAATTCTCACATTAACAACTCCAAAAATATATGTATCATTCTCTTCTTCAGCCCCATCACTTCAATTTCAGAAAGTGGATAGTATGATTCAGCATTGCCCTTCTCTGAGTGGATCAGAATTCCTAAGTCTTTCAAAGTTGTTTGTCTTTACAATGCTGTTAGCATATAGTTCACATAAGTTTTTATGAAATCATCATTAATTCTTTTAATGTATATATCAACCCAGAACACTGGGCTGCAAAATTTCTATTATAAATCACTTAAGCATTTATTAAATACCTACAGTGTTCAACTGCTGGGTACACATTGTAATATGTTACCCATCTTCTATTGATTTTCAGTGTTTTTCTTCTTGTAAGACCATCAACATTTTCTTTATGAATTTAGCCACTATATTATTCTCTACATATATATTCAAAATCAATATACTCTTTTTATTGTTGGTGTCTTTAGCATAGTGCTTAGCATTTAGTAGGTGCTTACTAAATGTTTATTGATTGGTTTAGGCATGATGTAATTTCCTTTTTTGTTCTTTTTCATGCTTTCTGGCTTGAAATTCATCAAGTATTATAATTGCAAATCAGGAGTCTTCTTAAGCTAACTAAAAAGCATGATGGATTTTATACCACTTTTTCACTGATTTCTGGGTCCATTTTTTTCACATTAGATATGTTTCCTGAACTCTGTGAGTGAGCAAATCACATAAGCCCATGGAACAAGCTCTGTGCATTTTGCTCATCTCCATTAGTTTCTCTTTGTACCTTGACCAGATATTTGTTTACCCTGACTTGAAAGTTCTGCTCTGTAACTCTCCATTGATGACTTTAAAACTTCCACTGGCTTTTGATTACAGCTTTCCTTTCAAGAAGGTGGGACCCCTACTTTTTAAAAAATTACTTCTTTCTCCTTTGACTTGTATTATTCTTTGTGAATTTTTGAAAAAGCTACTAACCTGAAGAATAGTAATAGAATCAAGTAAAGCTGCAACATAATAAAAAAATATACATAATCCACAAAAGATTGGGGGCCACCAAATATGGAGACTCATAAGCCAATAAATATTGCAATTATTCATGAAAAAATATATATATGTATTATATATGTATGTATGTATTCAAATCCTAGAAGCTCAGATTTGGAAGGGACCTCAGATTTCCCCTAATCCAAACCTTACCTGAACAAGAATCTCCTCTTCTCACTGATAAGTGGTCATCCAGCCTTTACTTGAAAGAACTCTACCAGGGAGGAAACCGCTACTTCCTGATGCAACCCTTTGCATCAGGCACACTTTTAAAGAGCTCAGATTCTTTGGAAGTCTTTCCTTATATCAAACCTCAAGGTATCTGGGGCAGCTAGGTGGCGCAGTGAGTAGAACGTCGGCCCTGGAGTCAGAAGGACCTGAGTTCGGATCCGGCCTCAGACACTTAACGCACACACAAACAAAAAAAAAAAACCTAGCCGTGTGACCTTGGGCAAATTACTTAACCCCAATTGCCCTCCAAAAAGCAAAGAAAAAAAAAACAACAACCCCAAAACCTCAAGGTATCTCTTTGTAGTTTTCATCAATTCCTCTCAGTTATACTCCTTGGCACCAAGCAGAACAAGCATGGCTGCTCTTTGATATGACGGCTCTGCAGATATTCAAAGAGAGTTATCACATTCTTCTCTGTCTTCTCTTCTGTTTAAACATCCATCACTACTTCCTTTCATTAGTCCTCATGTGGCATGATTTGGAGGCCATTCACCATGTTGGTTGCTTTAAAATGTGACCTAGATGTCTCCTTATATATAGTTTAAGATTGCACTAAGTTGGGGGCAGCTAGGTGGTGCTGTGAATAGAGTACCGGCCCTGGAGTCAGGAGGACCTGAGTTCAAATTCAGCCTCAGACTTGCTATACACTTACTAGCCGTGTGACCTTGGGCAAATTACTTAACCCCAACTGCCTTGCCCTACCCCCTCCCAAAAGAAAATTTAAAAAAAGATGGCACCAAGTTTCTGGGCTTTCATATCATACTGTTGACTCACATTGAGCTTTTTGTCCACTAAACCCCATATCTTTCTTACTTTTTAAAGTTTTAATGATGTGTGTTATCTTCACATAACAGACATGACCAGATTACCCCCACACACACACACACACACACACACACACACACATTCAAGGTCTCTTGTAACAAAGTAGAACAATTAAGCAAAACTAAGAATATGGCTACCTCATTTGTAGCACCACTCAGTTCTCATTTCTTCTACTTAAGAGAAATATATTTTCTCTCCCCCCCACCCCCCCCACCCCACTGAAAGAAAGGGAGAAAATAGAAGGAAAAAAATTGGAACAAATATGCAGTCAAGCAAAACATATCACTTCATTGGCTATGAGCAAACACACACACACACACACACACACACACACACATGCCTTTTAATCTAACCACAATTTTCATTTCCTGAGGAATTTGTTGAATTGTTTAGAAAATCTTTATATCATGTTTTTTCTACTGTGCTGGCAAATTAATTGGCACTAGAATGAAGTGAACCTGTTAAATAAAACCAAGGTTTAATGCTATTAAGGAAACAAAAAGGATTACTGTGTACCATAATGATATAGATCTGATTTTGTTCAGATAAAAAATACCTATAGAATAATAGATATTATTAACAAGAAATATGGTTTTTACAATCTAAATAATATCCTAATTTACTAGTTTATAATCACTATTTTCTTTCATAATTTTATTTGGCAATTAGTTGATTCCAGTATCATGATTTAGTTGCTTGTTTTCATCAACTTCCAAAACATAGTTTGCAGTTTAGTGTCATTACCTAGAAGATCTTCGAAAAGATAGAACTTGATCTGATTTCATTTGAGAAACTGATCTATCTATGGATGTTTCCATCATTAGTAGAAGGACAAGAAACATTCTCTGCTTGTACTCTTTAAGTTAGATTTTATAATGACCTTAATGTCCCCTATTTCTCTTTTTCTTGATACAGGTGACAAGAATTGACAGCCTTGAAGCATGAGTTCAGATGCTAATCCAGGAGTGATCACGACTCCTCCCCCTCCCAGCATGCCTCACAAAGAGAGGTATTTTGATCGCATCAATGAAAATGACCCTGAATACATTAGGGAAAGGAATATGTCTCCAGACCTAAGACAAGACTTCAATATGATGGAACAAAGGAAGAGAGTCACTCAGATCCTACAAAGTCCTGTGAGTCAAAGCAATTTAAAGAAACTATAGTTTTTCTTCCTGCCTAGGAACATTAACCTGTAGAAGTGGAAAACTCAAAATGCCCTATTGAGAAAGGAAATCGGGATGAGGATGGGCACAGAGGAAGTCCCAGTGGCCCCCAGTCCTTTCAGAGAAGCAGACAGCTAATTTATATGTTTGGCTTGTAAAGACTTAAGAACAAACTAGCATTCACTAGGCATTACTTTTTCTTGTGAATTTTCTGGGTGCTATGCTTCATTAGGGAAGTACAAAAGCAACTAGTGAGCTCAAGGACATGGAGCTCAGGCTGGGAAATCACTGAAGTGCAGAAAGGCATGACTGATCTAGTAGGAATCAAGCCCCTGGTGAAATACAGCTTATGCACAAATGTCATCCTTCCTGTGCTTACCTGGATGTTCAGAAGGGGGTTGGAGAAAGGCATGAGAGACGGGGAGGAAAGGATGATTTTGTAATCTGAAACCTCTTTTTATAAAACCAAACCCCAGCCTAACTAAACTGATTTTAAAAGCATACTAAGCTATAATGAGGCAGAGTAGAGGTCAGTACATATGTGGGCTTCGTCAGGAAGGCCTGGGTTCAAGAGCTGCCTCTGACATATATTAGATGTGTGAACCTTGGCAACTCACATAACTACTCAGTGCCCTGGGCAATTCCCTAAGACTAAAAATTGTAGAGAAAATGAGGACCTGCATTATTTTCTCTCTCTAAATAACACTATACCCATGAAATCAGAAGTCTAGCCCCTCTCACTAACAGGCTGTAATGCTGTCTTTGAGAAACAACCACATTTTCTGAATGATCTCTGAAAGATTCGTTACTGTTGCTCTAACCCCAGAGTAAAATCGCAAAGGCCATGTGTTGGTTGTGGAGGATGAGAGGGAAGCCTAATTGAACATGATTGAAAAACCACAGTAGTGCTGAGAATGCACATACTTTCTCCACAGGTGATAGAAGGATCATGGAGTCTCAGCATGTTTTCACTACAGGCTCCAACTCAGCTCAGGTGGCTTTTGGATGAACCCTTTTTGTTTGTGACTCAGTTTTTTGGATAACGATAATATCAGAGTATTTAAACTTTCAAGTACTGTATTGTAAAGGATTGCTCAAATTTGTTAATGCAGTCAGACTGGCTTGTTATGTGCATAGTGAACTCAAAGCTGCATTCAGAATGAAATTAGCATGGCCCTGAGGCATCATACCAGTGCTTATGGTCATGTGAAACCCAGTTTGGGAATATTGGATTTCTAACTGATATTAAAACGAGTATGCAGGCATTGAGATGTTCAAGGTGACTGTAGTAAATGATTTCTCTTATTTTGTATGGCTGAAATCTAGCAAAATTTGAATCAAAAGCAGACTGGGGATTTTCCCCCAAAGCAGCTCATGCATAAAGTGATTCAGACTAATAGCCATGGGATCTACTTGTAAAGGGAGTAGCAAATACTAGAAGATTTTGGAAGTGGAGCACTTCAGGGGAAAGATGAGCTTTTCAGTTTTAACATTAGTTCTTCTAGCCTCTGTTAATGGTAGAGCTTAGACAAATGCAATTTCTTTTTTTTTTTTAAAGCAATTGGGGTTAAGTAACTTGCTCAAGGTTACACGGCCAGTCATTATTTGTGTGTGGGCGCTCATTTTCTGAGGCCGGATTCGATCTCGGGTCATCCCAGCTCCGAGGCCAACGCTCTTACTCACTGCGCCACCTAGCCGCCCCAGACAAATGCAATTTCTAAAGTAAAAGACCAAGGACAAAAAGAGAATTCAGGAGTGAGCAAATACCTATTTTTAAAAATAAGTTACACCTTTTCTATTTAGTAAATACTACAATGGTGTATTAACTTTGTTGATCATTTTCAACTGAATTCAAATAGCTCAGATGGCAAGAGAATAAACTGTATTAACCAGTCTAGAGTGGCAAATTGAACACTGTTACTTTAAGAAGATAGAATTGAGAATCCTTACCTATCCTTGAGAATTGAGAATCCTTACATGAGTCCCTACCTATTGAGGTTATTTATGAAATACACTCAGAACAGATTATTGACCCCTCGCTATATGGGAGAAGATAAATTTGTGTAAGGAAATGTGTGTCTTTGGATCTCTTGTTTTGTCTGCAGTTTAGTGGATGTAGAATCAGGTAAGAATTCCCACCTCATTGTTGGCTTTCTCTTACTAACCCTATCTAGGCTCTGACTCTGACAAACCAGTCATTTAATTTTTTATTTTGTTTTCCTCATTTGCAAATTGGAAGGTCCTGTTGATACAGAGCTGAACCAGCCTCAGAGTTCAAAAGTCAGGTTCAGGTCCCACCTCTGACACATAATGGCTTTGTAACTCTAGGCAAATCATGTAACCTCTTGGTATCCTAGGCAACTCTCTAGGACTATAAATTGCAGAGAAAAAGCCAGTTTCCTTTGGTAAAGAGACTTTCTTCCTGGAGGAATTCCCTGTGCCAAGGAAATCACAGGTTCATTCTCTATTCCCCACCCCCCAACTATTTGCAAATTGGCTTAACAATATTGGTTATCTTTACACCTAATGGAGATGAATAAATAATGACTTAGATCAGTCTTATGGATCTTCGCTCTCCAACTGGCTTTGTGAAATTAATCATTTTTGGCCAAGTGACTAGTAAAGAATAAAAGGTACCTGTATTTTGATACCACCTGAGGGAAGAAAAGTAGACAGTGATTTAATTTTTTAAAATATATTATAGGTAGATAATTCTTCTAAATCCTGACTAGTGAGTCTAAAATCTTGTGCCTGAGACCTTTGAAAGAAAGTTTGCTACTTTTTCAGATCTCTACCTTAGTACTATGTTAATAATAACAGCAGCTAGCATTTATAAATCACTTTAAGGTTTGCAAAGTGCTTCACATATGTTAACAACCCTGTGAAGTAGATGCTTTTATTATCTCCATCTTACAGATGAGGAAACTGAGACAAAGAGAGGTTAAGTAACTTGCCCACGGTCACACAGCTATTAAATGTCTGAGAAAGGATTTGAACACAGGTCTTCCTGACATCAATCCACATACGCTATCCACTGTACCACCCATGAATCCCTAAGTCTACTAAATTAGAGTTTTTAAGTCATACTAACCTTGAGTCCTGTGAGGTATCTCCTCTTTAATGATCTTAAATGATGAAGTATAGCCATACATTATACTAAACTCTAGAGCCCTGGATTCAAATCCTTCTGAGTATCACACTGATTTGGTTGACATAATTCTGTCCCTGAAGAAACTTTGTTTTCTGAATTTCCATTTCATCATTCTAAAGGAACAACTGATTGTTGCTTGCTTTTTACTTTTTGCCAGATGAGGATTCAGTGCAGTTTTTTTTTAAATGAGTTGTGATATGAATGAAGCCAAATATATGACAAAAGAATTAGGATTCGGAGGCCAAAGAGAATCTTTGGGTTTCCAATAGAAACCTCTAATGGACCAAACATGGGAATATGGCTTCTTGAACCTGAAGACATATGAAAACTGTATTTGAACAGTAGAACAACTTTCTTCTCATCTTAGAGCCAGAGGTTCTTAACCTTTCTGTGTGTGTCATGGACCCCAGTGGCAGTCAGTGAAGACTAAGGACCTTTTCTCAGAATAATACTTTTACATGCCTAAAATTATATACATAGGGGCAGTGAGGTGGCACAGTGAACAGAGCACCAGCTCTGGAGTCAGGAGGACCCGAGTTCAAATTCGGCCTCAGACACTTAACACTTACTAGCCATGTGACCTTGGGCAATTAATCACTGAACCCCAATTGCACTGCTTTCCCCCCTCCAAAAAGCACAAAAAATTATATACATAGGATTACAAAGTAAACCAATTATACTGAAATACTTTTTTTAATATTTTTAAAAATCGAGTTTATGGACCCCAAATTAAGAATCCCTGTGTTTCTATAGAAATGCCTTCAGGGATGGTAGCAGTAAATCAACAGCTTTGTATTATCAAAGTCTCATGAAGAGAAGAAAACCTGTCAATATGTGACAACTTGGACTTCTAACCCCCACAAGTAGTTAACAAAAGCTTCCTATTCTTTTCCTCATTCTCCACCTGGGGCTACCCTATGCTTTAAAAAAGTATAGGATCCATTCTCCTCTTCTTCAAATTGTTCTGTTCTTAATTTTTTTAAATTGATTATTTGAGTCAATACTACTTAATAAGGACCTGTAGACTTCCTTTCTCATACCTACTGTTTGATCATTTGTGAACATAATACGAAAGAGGAAGAGTCGTTGTTGTTTTCATGTGATTCCTGGTTCAGGATTTCAGTTGGAGATTCTGAGAATATGCCATAATCAAGAAAAGTTAAGGATGAAAACTTATAGAATTTGTAAATATATTTGTAAAATATGTTTAAGTGTGCAAAAAAATCATTCATGTTGTTTTCTATTTAGAATACTCATCTAATATGGGAATTCCATGAAGATGAAAAATTCACCTATCTCTTCTTCACATTCCCTTGCCCCAAATAAGTCAACTAAACTCAAAAAGAACCAACAGCCCTATAAATGTTTTGAAAAGCTAGAAGTTTTACCAAAAGTTTTGAAGGCATAGTGCTGTACTAAAAAGCCACAATGACCACCTCAGTTCAGGCCTTCTTCACCCCTTACCTGGATTATCACAATGCAATGCCCTTCCCTGCCTCATCTCTCCCTTCACTCTAGTCAGTCCTCCAAACTTGTGCCAAAGTGATTTCCTCTAAGCATGTATCTGAACATGTTATTTGCCTTCTAGAATAAAATATAAATTCCTCCATTTCACTTTTAAATCCCTTTACAGCCTGGCTCTACTCTATTTTTCTAGCCTCACTGTAGGTAACTCCCCTTCTACACTCTGTGATCTAGCCAAACTGACCCTTCTCTCTGTTGCTCACACACTACACTCTGTCTCCCATGAGCCACCCCAAATACCTCCACCTAATAGAATCCTTCTTTTCCTTTAAGACACAGATCAAGTACTACCTTTTATATGAATGAAGCTTTCCTGATTCCAACTGTTAGCACCCTCCTGCCCCAAATATTTTGTTTTTTACTTGTATTTATTCACTTTATAATTGCTCTAGATATACTTACATATATATTACATATGTAATCTTACCCATTTGGATTTAAGCTTCTTGAGAGTAAAGATTGTTTCATCCTTTGTATTTGTTTTTCCCTACACATAGTGGGTACTTAATAAATGTTTATTGAGTGATTGATAAGAAGAGGTGTGGGTATCTGCCACCATTTCATTTCAAGGCCTCAGGCAAGTAATTTTCCTTGCCTCTGTTTTCAGTGTGTGAAATTACAGACTAGGTTATATTTAGCCCCTTCCATCAAGTATTCTGTGGTCCTAAGTACAAATGACAGAAACCTAAGCAGTAATACATCTGAGAAATCAGAGGTGTAGCACAACCTTCCCCTTCCCTTTGCCATCCACAGTTACTCCTCTCCAGGACTTCAGACTTCAAATCCACTTTTCTTCAAATACTTCCTAGCTGTTTCTTGACTACAACATGATATGTTATAATCTTTTTCTTTTAACAGAAGAGAGAATATTTTCATAATGATCTTCATGATTACTAATCTTCATTACCATACAGAAAAGTTAGGTTTGTAGACCTACATGCCTCTTATTTTAATTGCATGGCATAGCAAAAATAAGATATTTTTAAACAGAAAACTACTTTTATAAAGCTTAATGAGAAAATGAATTAATAGAAATTAAAAAGCAGTCATAAAGTTAGTTTTTCTATAAAATGCTTTAAGGCAACTGAGAAAAAGCCTAAGTTCTCTTTGATTTGTATAAATTCTGCATAGTGTCTATGGAAACACTAGATTGGAATGTATGGTCTCTCCGTAGACAAGTAATGAAGTGCCCGTGACAGAATGCAGAAATCAGGTGCAGTTTCATTCCCTTGCTCATCAAATCTTGCTGAGGTAAAGTCTAAATTCAAAACCTGGTAAAGAACTGGGTGGTCCTTGAGTTAGTAAAAAAAACTGAAAGTTTCTCAACAGACCTCAGCTAAACTTGACTGTTTAAAATGGAAAACAGCTGGTGGGCTTGAGAGAGGAAAAAAAATCAAGTTTCTGAGACTCCCCTCCATAAGAAGCAGTTCAGAGTGGTTAAAATAAATATTCAGTGTTATTTGCAGAATAGGACAAGAGTGTAGGTGGTGATAACTTAGGCATTTTGTACCCTGAAAATTTTCAAATCAAAACAGTGTCAAATGCTATAAACACCTTAAAGTTAGGTGGAAATTCAAAGTCACATGTAATTTTAGTATGTATATGTATATAACCAAGGTCTAAAAATGCTAACAATATGTCATAATTTGAATAGTTGGCAAATTCTATTTGGGTTTTGGGGAAAACTTAAGTTGTAGAAACTCTTTATCTTTGTGTATGTTTTTCTCATACATTTTTTCCTTGAAAAGATACCATGCTAACCTATTTACTTCATGTTAAGATACTGTCACAAGAGACAACTTACCCAGAAGACATATCTTTATGTTTTTCTCCCTTTCAATAGGGAGTGATAATCTATTTTCCAAATGAATACATTATTTATGGAGGAATTCTGAATTTATTTGTAATGCTTCTAATCCCCCTTCAGAGGAGATCTAATAACATAATTGCACAGTGCCTAGGGCACAGCTACTCTGTAATCTTTTCCGTTTTCCCTAGTTTCTTCCCCCCCCCCCTCCAATTACTTATTATGAGGTTATCCATCCAGATGTATTTTTTAAAACACCAACCCTCTGCCATATTCCTGATAGCCATCCATGTTCTGGTAAATGATCCTCCATTGTGTAATGAAGTTGAATAAGACTGATAAATTAACCTTAATTTTGTTTTGTTTAAAATTCACTGAAATAGTTCGTTCTCCTTTAAAAAAAAATTATCCTTACCGATTTTGTGTTCTCACATTTTCCATCTCTTTACTACTTCTTTCTCCTGAAAGCTGTGCCTGTTAGAATTTTTTTTAAAAACACTCAAAAGTGTATTTCAAAATTCTTTTCATTTTATTAAAGTCTTTTAAACATCTGTGAATGTGAATATACTAAGTACTAAAGGTTAACCTTAACCTGTGTGAACTTCAAACTCTGGAACTCTGCGTATTTAAACACACACATTCTTCAGTTCTACCTTGAAAAAAACATCCTCCCTCTAGTTTAAAACTTTTATTTTTCACCTAGTAACTTTAGCTGTGCTTTTCTGAGTTGTTTTCTGGGATCACTACACTCATTTCAGCACACTGGAAATGAACTAAAGTTGTGGTTATTCATTTATGTGCCCAGTGTTGAAGAATATGACTGTTTTCTTGCCATCACCTCAAAGCGGAGACCCCATTCCGCAAATAGATAATGGACAGGCTAAATTACATGGTGAGGATTTCTCATTAATGACTTTTAGCTGATGAATCTCTTTCTATTAAACAAATGCTTTATTAACTTCTGGTTTACATCATTCATTTCCACCAGATTTTGAGTTATAATTTTTCCCCCATTTTTTCCCTACCCACCACCCCAGAATAGCAGTCCCTCTAGATATCCCCTCATCCAATCTGCTCTCTCCCATATCTTCTCCCATGCCCCCTTCGACTTTGCCATTAGGGCAAGGTGAATCTCTGAGTCCCAATGCCTGGACATTTTATGAAACATTTAATTTTAAAACTTCGATTTTCAGATCCATTCCTTTCCTCCCTTGTCACCCACTCCCTCTGAGAATATAAGCAATTGAGTATGTGTTGTACATGTATAGCTATGCAAAACATTACCATAGTAGATATATTGTAAAAGACTGCTTATATTTCCCTCCCACCCATCTCACCTCCCACCTGGTCCATTCCCTACTTTGATCCTGTCCCTCTTTGATAGTGGGTACTTCCAACCTCCCCTCCCCCCAGAATGCCCTCCCCTCCATCATTCCCCCTCTCATCCTCCTTTCCCCTACTCTCCTGAGGGTGAGATATCCCATTTAGTATGTATGTGATTCTCTCCTTGAGCCAACTTCAATGAGAATATGGTTCTGCCTTTTTGCCTTCCTGTTCTTCCCCTCCTCTGCAACTACTTCCCCTTGCCTCTTCTACATGAGATAGTTTACGCTACCCTGTCTCTCCCCATCTCCTCTTGCCACTTTCCTCTCTCACCTCCTAATTTCACCCCTTAAGAATCATCCCTTCCCATCAAATTCAACCTGTGCCCTCTATCCATGTATACCTGTAAACATATGCCCATATACCCTTCTTCAATTATTTTCATAATGAGAAAGGTTTCATCAGACACAGTTATTGTTTTTCCATGTAGGAATGTAAATAGTTCAACTTTGATAAGTTCCTTTTGATTTCTTTCCCTTGATTACCTTCTCAAGCATCTCTTGCTTCTTGTGTCTGAATGTCAAATTTTCTATTCAACTCTGGTTTTTTCATCAAGAATGCTTGAAAGTCCTCTATTCCACTGAATGACCATATTTTCCCTGAAACAAAATACTCAGTTTTGCTGGGTAGGTGACCCTTGGGTTCATTCCCAGTTCTTTTGCCCTCTGGAATATCATATTCCATGCCCTTCGATCCCTCAGTGTAGAAGCTGCCAGGTCCTGTGCTATTCTGATTGTGTTTCCACAGTATTGAAATTGTTTCTTCCTGGCTGCTTGTAGTATTTTCTCCTTGATCTGTGAGTTCTGGAACCTGGCTATAATATTCCTAAGAGTTTTCTTTTTGGGGTCTTTTTCAGGAGGTGATCAGTGGATTCTTTTAACCTCTATTTCCCCCTCTGGGTCTAAAACATCAGGGCAATTTTCCTTGAAAATTTCTTTAAGGATGATTTTTAGGTTCTTTCTTTGATCATGGCTTTCAGGTAGTCCAATAATTTTTAAATTATCTCTCCTGGATCTATTTTCCAGGTCAGTGATTTTTCCCATGAGATATTTCACATTGCCTTCTATTCTTTCATTTGTTTGGATCTGTTTAACAGCATCTTGATTTCTCATAAAGTCACTAGCTTCCATTTGCTCCAGTCTAACTCTGAAGGAATGAATCTCCTCAGTGAGCTTTTGAGATTCTTTTTCCATCTGGCAAATTCAGCTTTTTAAGGCATTTGCCTCATTGCCTTTCTGAGCCTCTTTTGCCATTTGAGTTAGTCTATTTTTTAAGGTGTTATTTTCCTCAGTCAGGCTGTTGACTGTCATTTCATACTTTTCTTGCATCTTTATCATTTCTCTTCCCAATTTTTCCCTCACTTCTCTTATCTGCTTCTTAAGGTCCTCTATGGCCTGTAGCCAGCTTGTATTTTCATGTGGGGCTTTTGGTGCAGGAGTTCTGACCTCACAGTCCTCCTCCATGCTTTGATCCTCTTTGCCCCTAAAATAGGAGTCCAGTGTTGAATTTTTCTGTTTATTTTGTTTCTTTTGCCTAGGCATGTTGCCACTTAATTACTTGATTTTAGGGGCTTGTTGCCACAGTAGGACTCTGCCACCAGACAGGAGAGCTTCCGTCCCAAACATGGGGTCTTCACAACTTCCGCAGGTTGGGTGGCCTCTCTAAAGCCTCCACCTGCTCTGGCAAGCTGGATACCCACCCCAGACCTCCCCCCCGCAGACCACAATCCAGATCCAGGCAGTTTAAAGCAAGAGCAATTAACCCCCAGACTGATTGCTGGATCTCCTCCTCCAGATTGATTGCTGGATCTCCCTACAGTTTGCAGACAAGGAGCTAGAGCTGCCACTGACGCTGCAAAATGGCTTCTGTGCCGCGTTTCTTCAGAAGCTTTTCGCCCCCAGGGGAGGAAGCCGACTTGTTCCCCAAATACTGGTCCCAAAGTCCATAGGGCTCTAACCTCTCACTTTGTCCTAGGCATATCTGTGCTGATAATTCTGGAATTGCCACAGCTGCTGGCGTTCTGGGGTCCCTCCAGCCGGCTGCTGGCCCAGCCACCCTAGGGCTAAAACCACAGCTCACACGGGCCTGGGCTCAGCTCCCAGAGCGCTGCACTGTCAGTTCTCAGCACACTGTGCTGCCTGCTCTCAGAGCACTGCGCTCGACGCTCCCTGCAGGGTTGTTGGGTTCTCCTCAGCGGGAGGTTAGCTTCTCTGTGTAGTTCTGTGGGTGCTGGGGCTCCAGAAGTTGTTCAGAGTCCCCTTTTACATTGTTTGGAAGGTGTGGAGCAGAACACCTTGGTAGTGCTGTTTCTACTCCACCATCTTGGCTCCGCTGATGAATCTCTTTAAGGAAAAAAAAACCCTACTTATATTTTGTGAAATGAATCATTGCTATTGTGGACTCACCATCCAGATTAAAGTTGAAGGTTATTGACATGGGAGAAAATAAGGTCTAACCAGGTGGATTTATTCAATAGATACTTGTTATAAGCCTCATATGTTCTGTGAATTAAGGTAAAGGTGTGTAAGGCACAGTTTTTGCCTTCAAGGATCTAATAGTATAGAAGAGTAGGCATACAATTAAAAACAGTATGAATAGTGTCCCTTCACTGAAGCCATAGCTTGGTGAGGAGGTAACTAGATTCTCTCAGATTTTGTCTATAGAATACATGCTTTTGGCAGGTCCTACTGACATAGAAAGGCTTTGAGTACAGACCAAGCCACAGATTGTACATCATCTAAGGACTGGGCTGGTTAGGTTTCAGCTCACTGCTGGAAGGTTATTCACAAAGAGGCAAATAGTTTTGGCCACAGAGATTTGTGAAAGAGTTTACTAAGAAGTGAAAGGTTTGTTACCCCCATGGAGGGAGGAAATGTAGACAAAGAAGAAATCACTGAACTCTGTAGCCAAAGTGTGCTACTTATTATTTGAACTCAGGGGAGGCAGAGCTCCCTTTCCACTGTAGTGATTAGGATTAGGTAAAGCTCTTTGGAGCAGATATTTGATCTTGGCCTTGAAGGATGGGTAGGCATTCAGAAGGCAGAGAAGGGATATGGAAGGAATTTTTGACACAAGAAAAGACATAAATAAAGGAATTGAAGCAAAAAAAAAAAAACAGAAAACATGCTCAGAGATGGTAACAGGAATGAGTGTCTCTTTGTGTAATATCTAAAATTTATTTAGCACCACAAAGAATACAGAGTTCTTTAATGCATTATTTACATTTGGGTCTCAAAACAGTGTTGCAAAAGGGGCCCTACAGGTATTATTATCTCTTTTTTACAGAGGGGAAATTCAGGATCAGAATAGTTAACTGGTCACGCAACTGTTAAGTCTCAGGAGCAGGATTTGAGTATAAGTACCCCTTTTTTTCAAGTTCCCCTCTATCTGTTGCTGAGTGTTTTTTCCTCACAGTTTTGTGAGGTAAATAGTAAAAGTGTTATCCCCACCTTATTTTTTATATATTTTTGCAAGGCAGTTGGGATTAAGTGATTTGCCCAGGTTCACACAACTAGTAAGTGTCAAGTATCCAAGGCCGGATTTGAACTCAAGTCCTCCTGACTTTGACAGTGCTTTATTCACTGGGCCACCTAGCTGCCCCCATTATTTCCACTTTAAAGATGAGAAAACAAAGGCTACAAGAGTGTGGGACTTGGCCCAAGTCACACAATGAGTAAATGTCAAAGACAATGTCTTCTGACTCCAAGACTGGAACTTTCTCTGTAACCTTACTGGAATTAAAGTTTCATTTAGGGAAGTAATAATAGTTATGTAGCTAAGCTTCCTGTTTGGTCTTCAAAGTTTACAAAGGACTGCCCTCAAAACTACCCTGTGAGGTTGTTGTTTGTGGTTGGTCCTTTGTTCTTAAAGGGTGATGTTTTGACTTGTGCATGAATTGGATTTCAGTGAGGCAGAGCTGCACAAAAGCCCTTAGCTTCACTCCCTCCTTCAAAGTCATTGAAGTCTAGTGGTAGGACAAAAGTTAAGAAGGCTGGTGATGGCCCAGGATGCATACCCTGTAAGATACTTAAGAATCATAATCGTTTCCTAGATCAGGGAGCCAATGCTCAAAGATGAGCCCAGCCAAGACTTTTGGACCCACATCTCCTGACTCCAAGTTTAATAGTCTTTCTTAATCCCCACAATACCAAACTGGGGTAAATGGGGCTGGGACTATAGATAGGGGCCTAATTTCTTAGGATTCTAAATGTCGTGTGAAAGAATTTGAACTAAGAATTCTACACATCTTCCAATTTCCAAACTTAATTACTCTTTTAATCCAAAGCCTGTTATGTTTACTGCAATTTGAAGCATCTTAATCACAATCTTTAACTATATATTGCAATTAGGATCACAAACTTAGAGCTAGAGCTGAACTTAAAGCTTACCTACTCTAACTCCATTTTACAAATCAAGGAAATGAGGCCCATAGAGGGTAAGTAACTTGACTGTGGAAGAGCAAGGATTTGAATTCAAGCTTCTGACTCGGAAATCCTGCATACTTTCTTACTGTACCCCTCTGCCACCTCTCTACTTCAGGAAGGAAGCACTTATTTGACCTGCAGATGTATGATTAGAATCATTTAATCTGTCAAACAAGCTCCTCATATGCAAAAACCAAAGAAGCCATATGTGATATGTCTCTGGGAGCAAGATATGTTATTTGAACTACCTTGGTATCCTCTCCCCCATTCCTAGAGTCAAGATCGTCATGCCTTTTATGCTAACAGAAAAAGAGTCAGGGTCTGCACTATGACCACCTCTCCATACTTTAAAGGGCTGGGGGCACTTTCAGAATGTTGTACTTTTTTTTTTTTTTTTTTTTTGCTTTTTTGGAGGGGGAAAGGTAGGGCAATTGGGATTAAGTGACTTGCCCAAGGTCACATGGCTAGTTTTTGTTGTCTGAACCCAGCTTTGAACTCAGGTCCTCCTGACTCCAGAGCCAGTGCTCTGTTCACTGCGCCATCTAGCCACCCCAAAATGTTGTACCTTTTGAGCTGTTTGCAGAACTTATAAAACATTATTTAACTGTGTAATGGAAACATCCTCCACATTGGTATTGAGCATCCTATTTTGTCTGTAAAACTAATTGAACCCTTGGGGCAGAAATCATATCTTATTCATTTTTTGTCCCTTTCTGCCAGATAGTTCTCTGCACATAATAGGTGCTCAATTAATGTTTGTTTAATTAAGTTTTTAAAAATGAAGGCTGCAGACAAGGAACTGTCTGATTATAGCTCAGAGGGAGGCAGGACTACAAGAATACAACTTGACCTGTTGGCATGTATTTGTCTCTTATAAAACTTTTATACTAAGGGTCACACAGTTCATCATTGAGTATGAATTCTCTCAATATGTTATAGATGGATCCAACTATTTGTATGTTTAAAGCAGTAGTTCTCAAACTTTTTGATCTCAGGAACCCTTTGTACTCTTAAAAGTTATTAAGGGCTCCCCTCCCCAACTAAAGAACTTTTGTATATATGGGTTGTATCTATATTTACTGTATTAGAAATTAAAATTTCTTAGTATTATTATGAAAATAATTTTGACCTCACAGACCCACTGAAAGAGTCTCAGGAACTCCCAGGAATCTCTGCACTATTGTTTGAGAATTTTTCACTTATGGTCTAGAAAAGGAATGAACAAGGTTTTCTAATGTGTATAGAAGTTAATCTTAATATATCATATTAAGAATTGACAAGAGAGTTACTCCAATTTGAATCCCATGTAGTTAACCAAATATTTTCTATGAACATCTAACAAACTGGCAATGTTTTACATCAGTTTTTTCTGATTTGTTAGCTCACATTCACAAGCTCTAGATTTTTTTTTTAATTTAACATTTATTTTTTATTGTGAGTTCCAAATTCTCTCCCTACCTCAGGATACTCCCCACCCATTGAGAAGGCAAGCAGTGTGATACCCATTAGACATGTGAAGTCATGCAAAACATATTTCCACATTAACCATATTGTTGGGGGGGAGAAAGAAAAAGAAAGTAGAAGTATGCTTCAGTCTACACTCAATTCATCATTTCTTTTGAAGGTGGATAGCATATTTTTCATCATGAGTCCTTTGGAATTGTCATGGATCATTGTGTTGATCAAAATAGCAAAGTCTTTCACAATTGATTGTCATTACAACATTGCTGATACTGTGTGCAATGTTCTCCTAGTTTTGCTTAACTTCATTTTTTTTTTTTTGCTTTTTGGAGGACAGTTGGGGTTAAGTAACTTGCCCAAGGTCACACGGCTAGGTTTTGGTTTGTGTGTGTTAAGTGTCTGAGGCCAGATCCGAACTCGGGTCCTTCTGACTCCAGGGCCGGCACTCTACTCACTGCGCCACCTAGCCGCCCCCTTAACTTCATTTTGTATCAGTTCATATGAATCTTTCCAGGTAATTCTGAAACCTTCCCCTTCATTTCTTATAGAATGATAGTATTCCAACACAATCTAATAGCACAGCTTGTTCAGCCATTTCCTAATTGACAGACATCCCCTCAATTTCTAATTCTTAAACATTGGATTTCTTTTTTTTTTTTTTGCTTTTTGGAGGGCAATTGGGGTTAAGTAACTTGCCCAAGGTCACACGGCTAGGTTTTTGTTTGTGTGTGCATTAAGTGTCTGAGGCTGGATCTGAACTCAGGTCCTTCTGACTCCAGGGCCAACACTCTACCCACTGCGCCACCTAGCCGGCCCAAACATTGGATTTATAAAAGAAAATCTAGGTAAACAATCTCAGGTGTGAGAACCAAGTTTTCCTGATGTGCACATTAAGGGCTTTGGGCCTAGTTAAACTGGGCATATGTGAGAAGACTTTTTGAGTCTTGGGGTACATTGCTTTGATTTGTTTCTGGGAATATGGCAGGAACTGTTAAATACTATATTTTTTAGCTATATTGTTTTCTTATGGTTTAGAGAACTCAAACAAGGCAGGCAGATAATAGTACAGTATGAATCAAATAAAGTTCTTAATTTCTGACGCTACTAATGAAAGAGAAAACAAACTTAAGTGAGAGGGCACATAGTGGTTTGAAAAGATTCGTTTGGGCAGAGGGTAAACTAAACTGCTTAGACTGACAGGGTGGCCTGAAATAACTTATACTGATAAGATTTTTCATTGTAGGAAAAACCTGAGTTACCAGAGTAATGTTTTTTCTCTTGGGTATATGCACTTTGATTTACATAAAGAGCACTTCTGAGTATGCCTTTTCTGTCTCTAAAAGTGAAACAAATCTCTGCTATGGGCCTATGGCCAAAATGGAAACATCTGGAACTCGAAGTCAGGGAGAATTAAATTGCTTCAGCACCTGGTGGCCCTTGCAAAGTGCTGCTGCTGGAAAGTAGCCAGTACCAGCTCATTTTCATAGTTCTTCAGGTTGCTGAAGAGCTGCCATAGAAATCACAAACTAGAAATGCGTGATGAACTAGGCATGAAGAAGGAAGAGAGTGCCTGATTTTGAGTCAGGAAGAGCACCCTTGGAATCCCATATGTGGTATTAATTATGTAACAGTCTGCAGATAATTTAACTTTACCTAGCCTCAGTTTCTTCATTTGTAAAATTGGGGTGATTCCTAGAGTACTGACCTTGTAGAGTTACTGTGAGGCCAAGATGAGACAATACAAATGAATCACTTTGTGAACTTGAAGGCACTGTTGGAATGTCACCCTGAGTTTAACAATATTAGACCGGGTCAAGTGCAGTGAAGGCAAGAGTCAGTCCTAGCTTAGAGTATGACACTCTTAGTTAAGGAGTGGGTATCCAGAAGGCATTACGCTCTGTGCTCATGAAAACTATTAGTAACTTAATTTCCCTAAGTGTCAGAGACTGTGAACTTTAAAAGACCTCACCTACTTTATCTGATACTCAGGTCTCGCTTTCTTTCTCAGAGGCAGGGCCTCAGTGTTGTGTTTTGGTTGTCATGTTATTTAGCCTCTTGTATATGGTTTTAAATGGCTTTAAATGTTTAAATTAAAATTTATTAAAAAGGGAGAAAATAAAAATTGCATCTTGACTCAATAAATATTTGGTTATTTTAAATATTTAATTATATCAAAGTTGGCTGTGCTCTCTGATGAATCTTCTTTGTTTGCAGGCCTTTCGAGAAGACCTGGAATGCCTTATCCAAGAGCAGATGAAGAAGGGTCACAATCCAACTGGGCTGCTGGCATTGCAACAGATTGCAGATTATGTCATGGCTAGCTCTTTCTCAGGTTTTGCTTCAACTCCCCTCAGTAAGTTAGTCGGGCAATTAAAGAAAGTTTTGTCGTCCGTGGCTTTTTTTTTTTTAAAGATCCTATCTTTCTGCAAACTATCTCTTGCCTCTGTTTTACGCTTTGAGTCTTCCAAGTGGAGTTTTCAGAGAAGAACATTCAGTCCTTAGAATAAGATAGCAATACTTCTTTTTACAGTTTTGTATCATTGCATACTAATTTTTTGTAGTGGAAACAGGAAGTGTGAGGAGAGAGAAGAGTCAAAGATAAATGACATTTCAAACCTGGGTGGCTAGGAAAAGGGAAGCAGCATTATAGATAAGTTGGGAGAAGGGGCAAGTCTGCTGAGAGTTATGGGGTAGATTATCAGTCAAAAGGAAAATGTAGAGAAACAAGATTCCAGATAGCACCTTGCAGGGGCAGCTAGGTGGCGCAGTGAATAGAGCACTGGCCCTGGAGTCAGAAGGACCTGAGTTCAAATCTGTCCCTAGCCAGGTGACCTTGGGCAGGTCACTTAACTGCAATTGCCCTGCTCTCCCCATCTCCAAAAAGCAAAAAAAAAAAACCCAGCACTTTGAGGGACACCCACACCTAGGGTACAAGAGAAGATGAGTCACCAAAAGAGACCAAGCTGGAGTAGTCATACAAGTTAAAAAAGAATCAGGAATTGGAGAGATGAGAATATCAAATAGAGGGTGACCAACAGTGTCAAGTGCTACAAAAGAATCAACTATTAGAATTGAGAATATGCCATCAAATTTTGCAATTGATAACCTATTCATGACCTCAGAGCAGTCTGTGTAAAACCCTAGGGATGCTAGCTAGATGTTAGGGGCTAAGGAATGAGTGGATTTGAGAATAAGTGGAGGAGATGAGTCCAGACAACTCTTTCTAGAATTTTAGCAATGAAAGGGAGGAAAACTGTAGGACAGTAGCTTGAGTAGAGTATGGGCTTGAGGTAGAGTAATAGAAAAGAGGTTGGTTTGTTCATTTTTAGAATACAGGGGGCTAGATTAAGATTGCAAGAAAAAAAGAAAGGAAGCAAGAGAGATGAGGAAGGAGAATTCCCATGAGGGAAGGAGAGAGACAAGGAAGAGTAGGGAGAAAGATGAACAACAGAATTATCAAGGTTCCAGAAGAAATGTGGAGTTATGGTAGAACTACAACTAGAGGGGCGGCTAGGTGGCGCAGTGAATAGAGCGCCGGCCCTGGAATCAGAAGGACCTGAGTTCGGAGCCGGCCTCCGACACCTAATCCGCACAAACAAAAACCTAGCCATGTAACCTTGGGCAAGTTACTTAACCCCAATTGCCCTAAAGGGGCGGGTAGGTGGCGCAGTGAGTAAGAGCGCCGGCCTCGGAGTTGGGATGACCCGAGATCAGATCCGGCCTCAGAAAATGAGCACCCACGCATAAATCAAATGACTAGCCGTGTAACCTTGAGCAAGTTACTTAACCCCAATTGCTTTAAAAAAAAAAAAACTACAACTAGAAATTTTGTAGCTGAGGCAAGTACCACCCACCATGTTCAAGGTGTCTTCAGTTAAGTAAGGCAGGAGACTTAGACACTGGCCCTTGGGGTGGATGGGGAGAGAGATCTGGGACATCATCATGAAGTCACTGCTAGGGAGGTTTGGTGGAGGTGGAGGTAGAGGTAGAGCTCACTCCAGCATGCCATCTGGTGGTTTCCTGTTATATTTAATTATTCTTGCTAGTTAGATACTAAACTCAGTTATTTCTCTACATTTGCAAAGTATCTTAAGGAATATCAGTACCTTTCTCAGTTCAGTATATTGGAACAAAGCTCTCTATGGCTCTTGCTGATAGAATCAAGTGTATAAGTGGGAAGATTGGCCTCAGCAAGAAGAAATGATAGGCCATCTTCTTAAGCTGAAAGGAATGAAAGGACGAGTCTAAACATAGAGATTTTGAGGTATGGAGGAGTGGAAATAAAAAGAGCTAGTGACAGATGGTCTCAGTCTTCACAGTAAAGTAGAAGAGGACTCAAGGTCAATCTTTTGGGAGAGAGAGGAGTCAGGGTCAACAGGGGGTTTGAAGAGGTTTAGCACAGCTGCTGCACAGTTATTAGGGGTCAAGAGAAGGAAGAAGGGCCAATTAAAGAGATGTAGATCTGTCAGCCAGAAGGAAAACCTTGGATAGTGGAAATAGAACCAAAGGGAGAAGAGTTTTTCAACAATGGGGGTTGAGCAACAGTGTCAAATGTTACATAGATATCGAAGTAGATAAAAACTGAAAGAATGTCATTGGGTTTGGTAATTAGGTCACCAGTGACTGTTGGGAGAGCAGTTTCTGACATGTCGGGAGAGCAGTTTCTGACATGTCGTGAGAGCAGAAGCCAGGTTGTTATTTGACTCCATTCTAACTTAAATGCCTCCTATATTTGTATAAAAAGTTGGGTGGTGGTTGTTTTTTTTATTTGAAATGTGACTATTGTATTTTTCACCCTAACAAAACTAGCAGTCTTAGTGTTTCAATAGTAGTTTCATAGTATCACTTAATCTTTCTTTTCAAAGGCTATATATGGGTCTTGGGCTAGTCAAGTGTTAAAAATGGTTACTTCCTGACATCCCAAATAAGTAACATCTTTTAAGCAAGAAGAAAAGATTGCTGATAGTTTTGCTCTGCATACTCTTCATGTGTTCCATGAAGGAAACCTGTCCAAGGAAACACTATGTGAGCTAGTAAAACAGGGATTATCCCAAACCGAGACTGCTTCCCAGAGGAGATATAAACTGAACTGATTTACAAGGAATTGACTTGAGTCTATTTCTCTCTCTCCCCAGGCCTTGGAATGGTTACACCCATCAATGACCTTCCTGGTGCAGATACCACCTCATATGTAAAGGGGGAAAAACTCACTCGCTGCAAACTAGCCAGCCTATATAGACTTGCTGACTTGTTCGGGTGGGCACACTTGGCAAATTCCTATATCACTGTGAGTTTTTAACCATTTAATACACTTTCTTTTTGATATTCCATTCTTGGTTAGAAGGTATCATTGTTTTCTACTCCTTTCCCAGAGTAAGGGTGGAGGAAAAGGGAAAAGGGAATGTATCAGGCAAAAAGTTTTCAACCTGTGTCTTCTAACTGCAGAACACCTAATATCTATTTGAACCTTGGCACCCCTGAGGAAGAGACTACAGCTCTCCCAAATTGTTCATCTTGATTCACTGACTGTCATGCTTTTCATCAAGGCCAGGAAATCTGTAATTGAGGGGACTGAGTCTTTAAATGATGGTCTTGAAATATCGCTCCACTACTAACTCTTAGAAACCTAGGATATCACATTTTCCACATGACAGCATAAACCGTTCCTGCTTTCCTTTAAAGAAGCAATGTGTTGGGAAACACAGGGATGGACAGAAGATTTCTGATGATTTTTTGATTATTTAATCATTTCACCCTTCACTTTGACCTGATTTTTTTTACATTGCCTACTTGGGAAGAGAGGCAGAGCATTTAAAATTTTCAAGGTAGTTTTGCTGTTATTAGCATATCATTTCACCATACATAAATTTGGCAAACAAAACATCTCTCCCCCAACTGTCTTGATCCCTACCTCCTGAAACATAACCATTAAGTCCAAAGTCAAACCTAGACTTCAGTTTGAGTCTTAACTATGATGTTTGCTGTGCCCTTGGACATGTTATTTAAGCCACGAGTCTTAACCTATTTCCCTTATCAAAAATTTAAGTAATATTTGGTCTGCTGGTTTCACAAGGTCAAGTGATCCTGTAAATCTCTAGTAAAGTACTGAATTTTTGTATGTGGCAAGTAATATTTGGTATTTACTAGCGTCATATGTAAAATTTGGTGCTAGACTGTAACTTTCTATGTGCTTGGTTTTTTCTCATTTCCAGGTAAGAATAAGCAAGGAACAAGACCACATTATCATTATTCCTAGGGGTCTGTCTTTTTCTGAAGCCACAGCCTCCAACTTGGTATGTTTTTCATTATTACTCTTACTATGTCTATGATTCCTTACCTTTCTTGAGTATCTAAACAAATAAACACAGAGTTGTAAAAGAAAAACTGACTGAGCAAAAACTGTTAAGTGGTATTCGAGTGGTTGTTTATTTGGAGGGATGAAGTTTAAGTGTAAGACAAGTGTCCTGATAAGTAGGCTGGGTTTGATTAGTTCACCTCTTCATGTTTTGAAGATAATCTTTTACTTTTCATGGTCTGTACTGGGGGCTTTACTAAAAGAAAGGAGAAAGAGTACTTCACAGACATTGATGAAGAACATTTCTCATAGCATCATAGCCTGGCATTTGTATTTTTATGCATTAGTATTCATTCAACAAACATTTCTTATGCACAATTCGTTATGTATTGCATGTATCCAGTGCTGAGAAAGATAGACAAAATAAGAAACATATAGTGAGGGTAATAAGCCTTGTATATTATACATATTATAATTTAATTATTTTTGAAGAAGGGCACAAAAATTCCCTGAGTTGTGGGAGAGTGAGGGAGAGATTGTTTTCATCTGGATGTGAGAGGGAATCTAGAAGGAGTTCATCGAGGAGGTAGCATTTCAACCAAGCCTAAAAGGATGAGGAAGATTTCTTTAGAGCAAGATGGAAGAAGTTGAGAGAAAAAAGGCTATTCCAGGCAAAGGGAAAAGCATGGACAACACACAAAGAGGAGAAAACACAGGGTGTGTTTGAGAGATAGAAAGTAGTCTAGTTTCCCTGGAGTACGTGGGGAAGCAACATGAGATAAGGCCATCTGCGTGAGGTAAAATGAAATTGTGGGGTGTTTGAATGCCAGATTACAAATTTAAGCTTTATTTGGAAGGTGATGGGTAAGAATTGAAGTTTTGGGGTTGCTGTCATTCTTGTTGTTGTTGATGGTGATGATGGATCTATGGAGTGATAGTCAAAGCTATGCATTAGGAAGAAACTATATAGGAGAGATTAGAGGTAGGAAGACCTATTAAGAAGGCATTCCTATCCACTAGCAAGAGCCTAAGAATGGCAGGGCTTAACATTAGTCCCAGATGCTGCAGTGTTGCAAAATGGAAACTTTCTAGCTAGTGTAGTTAAAAGCAAACTTCCCCAGAGCACCTGACTTTCCCAATAAAAATCTTGTTACTGACAGGCTTCTCAAGGACTGTACTGTCTTGTTGTTACAAAGTTTCATTGCAAATACTGCCACAGTTTCCCCTAAGTTTGACTCATGGGACAAAAGCAGAAACCTCATGCATCTCTTTCTTATTTTGCAGGTAAAGGTCAATATAATAGGAGAAGTAGTTGATCAGGGAAGTACAAATTTGAGAATCGACCATACAGGATTCAGTCCTCATGCTGCTATCTACTCCACACGCCCTGATGTTAAATGTGTGATACACATCCATACTCCCGCAACAGCAGCAGTAAGTTGTGGGGTAGGGAGTGGAGGGTACCTACAGTGACTTGGGGGGAATGAATTAATTTTGTGCCCTTTGTTCTTTTGCTGTTGCATTATTATGCTTTCAAAGAAGCCCTTCTTAAGCTATCAATAGTCAAAACCCTCTTTCCAGCGATTTCTTTCTATACCTGGAATTGTAAAAATAGGATATTTTGGACCAGAGGCTTGAATTCTGCTATTTATGACAATTTGTGGGAGGAGCAGTAGAATCAGGAATGTGGATTTTTTTTTTAAATCTGAGCCATTTAATGAAAGTTATGTTAGTGACCTTGAATGGAAACAAGACATTTAATATTCTCTCTAGAAAGAAATTGTCACACCATTTAAATTGGTGGTACCCTGCAGATTCCAGGATCTCATATCTAGTGTTTTGCAGAAGATTACAGGGAAAAGGAGTAGCCCAGTACTTCATCAGCTGTCTGAAGGGTATCTAGTCCCTGTAGAAGTTCACTGCTGTTTGGGCTTCATCATCATATTGATACAAATAAATAGGTATCTTCAATGAAGTGTGGGATCCTTCCAATCTCTCAAGAGGCACTGATCCTGGGAGAAGTTGCATATTATGATTACCAAGGATCCCTGGATGAACAAGAAGAAAGAATTCAGCTACAGAAAGTTCTGGGTCCAAGTTGTAAGGTATGTGGCAGGATTTCTGGTTCTGGGGGCTATTCAAACAGTGTGAGCTATGGTGATTATTTCAAGTGGTTCTGGGGATTCTATTTTAGGTGCTGGTGCTAAGGAACCATGGTGTGGTAGCACTTGGAGAAACAGTAGAGGAAGCCTTTCATTATATTTTTAATGTGCAAATAGCCTGTGAGGTACAGGTAAGATGCATGCTCTGTTTCCATTCATGTCTAAAATTCTACTTGGCCAAAGGTCCTTAAATAACAACTCTTTTAATTAGGGTTAATACTTGATTATCTGTTGAACTGGAAATGGGGGTGACATTGAAAGTGACAGATAATCCAACTATATCATCTTTAGTGTCACTCTGCCCCATGCCGCTTCCCAAAGCTTTTTGCAAATCTCTAAGCAAGGAATTTAATAGCAGATTCCTTCTGTTCCTGCTTACCTTCTTGTGAAGGTGCTAAGAGGTAAAGAAAAGCAAGAACCACAACCCAATTCTTCAGCTCTTGTAAAGTTATGTATTACTTATAGCTGCTTTTATTAAAACCAAAGGAATAAGGACAGGATTAATGTGAATTGTGTGATTTCTTTTCCTATCCTCAAGCTACAGTATATCATATATACTTTTTTGTTTTCTGTTCTTTAAAGTAGAGATTATATTATCCACTTCACAGGGTTGTTTTAAGGAAAGCACTTGGTAAACCTGAAGATATGACATAAATGTGTTATTAATAAAAATTATCTTTATTATTTTCCTTTAATGAGTTTTAAGACATTTCATACATAATTTCTCCTGTTATGTGTTATGTAAGAAGTAGTTAGTACTATTGATTTATTGAGAAATTTTTAAAAACTCTTTTAAGGCACATTAAGATTCACATAATTTTACTGATCAAGAATTTTTTTCTTTTAAACAAACTATAACCCCACTCATTATCACTTTATCTGGCTGTAAATTTTTCCATTGGTTACAGGTCAGGGCATTAGCCGGAGCAGGTGGAATAGACAATCTACTTGTACTAGACCTGCAGAAATACAAGGCTTTCACTTATTCTGTGGCAGCAACAGGAGGAGGAGGTGTGAACATGAGTTCCCAACAGAAGTGGAAAGTTGGGGAGATTGAATTTGAAGGACTAATGAGGACACTGGATAACCTGGTAGGTGGATAGTCCAAAATGAGCATCAATTTCATGTCAGCCCCAAAAGTTTCTCTGCCTCTCTCTGGTTCTGGGGCATACCTTTGACCCCATCTCAAGAGAAAAATTGTTCTTTAAAGCTTTCTGAATTATTTTATCTCTGTGTATAGAAAATACAGATGTCATTTTATCTTCAATTTCTTATCTCTTACACAAATGTTCTAGGACAGAATGCCCTGAAACACAAGAAAAGAAACCTCAAAGCCTTAGGGATGTTTGGTAGTAAAAAACTTTTAAATATCTACATCAAATAATGAGTATATAGCAAAGAATTCCTCAATGTTGTATTATTTGGTAGGAAAATCTTGCTTTTAGTCAGAAATTGTGAGAGTAACATTGTCTGAAACAAGACTGGTCAGGTAGTAGTATTAAACCAGAATGAATTTTGACCAGTAAATGAAATTTATCTATTTAACTTTAATGCTAAGCAGGAAGGTTGGAGGAGTTTTATTTTGTTGGATAGGCTTATTTAAGGGCTTTGTTGTTTGTTGTTGTTGTTGAGAGGCAGTTCAGCTTATGGAGGAAGAGAGGTTAATAACAAAAGAAACCACTTTTGGAATCATCTTTTTTAAGGTATTAACATCAACATGCTACAATATGTTGAAATTAGGGTGTTTTGATTTTCCAAGTGCCATTTTCTCCCTCCTTTAGGGGTACAGAACTGGCTATGCTTATAGGCATCCTTTGATCCGAGAGAAGCCCAGACACAAAAGTGATGTGGAAATCCCTGCAACTGTGACTGCCTTTTCTTTTGAAGACGATATGGTGCCCCTTTCACCTCTCAAATTCTTAGCACAGAGACAGCAGCGTGAAAAGACAAGATGGCTGAACTCACCAAATACTTACATGAGAGTGAATGTTCCTGAGGAGTCTTGGAATGGGGAGACCAGTCCCAGAACAAAAATCACAGTACGCCATTATTTTATATCTTCTGCCTCTCCACCCACTGTTCTCCTGAGATACCCAGGCACTGAATAGTTTCATGCTAGCAAATCATTAGCAATATTAGTAGAAGCACTTGATGCTACAGCAGTAATCAGAACCTGCTGATCTCTTCAAAGAGATTAGCAAAACTTAACTTAAATAATGCCAGAGAGAGTTGAGTGAAATTTACTGAAGCTGCTATTATGGCAGAGTGGGTCTTTAGGCATAGTGTATAGTCCTAGAGAACGGGTTAAGGCGTCTTTTTCATCAAAGGTTTTGCTTTAGACTTTTTTCTTTTAATTTTCTTTTCCCATTACATTTCACATGAAAACTCTTGAGTATATAAAAACCGTTCAATTCCATCCTATAAATCAAGAATATTAGAATGCTGAAACTCCTAGTATTCACTAAAGATCTCAGGAATCTAACTTTACCTATTAAATTGTCTGTTAGCCCATAAATCTGTGTTTGCTGAGATAAACCTAGCCAGCTCCTACCTTTGTGAATTTCTCTTGTCCCTCTTATTGACAATTGGCATTATGGTGAAGATCATCCTCACCAAAACTTATTAATGGTTATCATCCTTTAAGGATCAGGGTGAGGAGCTGCCAAAAGTGCTTCCTTTTCCAAAATGTTCATTTGGCTACATAGGCTTGTTTTTCTGCTGACTGGCAATGGAAAGTGGAGGTCCAGAAACCATATGCACTGACCTTCCCTAACCCTGAACCATAGATGAAACATCCAGGGTTTCTGAAAATCAGAGGGCAGCACTGAATGAAACTTGTCTCCTGAATTTTTACTTCAGGTGAAATATTTGTGGAAAATGTGTTACCATGAGGAGGAAATGAAATCTGAACCAGTAACTCAGTATGTATATGGTATTTACTTATGAAGAGACATGTATTGTGGGACATAGAGAAAACTGGTAGATGCTGCAGATTGAATGGCTTCATGTTATTAGTGAAATTCTTTACAAAACTAGCCATCCACATCATCTTAATCACAGTGTTTTGGTTGTGGTTTCTCATTCTGTTAAATACATTTTTTACTCTTTCTTAAAGTGGATGAAAGCAGAGGATTCCTCTAAAGTTAGTGGTGGAACACCCATCAAAATTGAAGATCCAAACCAATTTGTTCCTCTGAATACAAACCCGAGTGAGGTCTTGGAAAAGAGAAATAAGGTAATAGTTGTTATTGAATAGTCATCAGACTAATTTGTATTCTATGTGTACTGCCAGGTATTTTCACTGTTCAATAGAACTTAATGGTATATTAAAATGATGATCAGATTCTACAATTCCAAAATGAAATTAGAAAAGGCAGGGGGGTGTTGAGTCCTGAAGAAGGCTGTAATATTTGAATTGAATTCAACATTTTAGCTGATTTTCATTGAACATCTACCATGTGTCCAGATCTGTGCTGCTTGTTGGCATGTATATGACAAGATCTTAACATTCAAGAAACTATTATTTAGTTGTAGAAATAACATATATGCAAAGCATTTAATCATACACCTCCTTGTGGTGATGTTCAAGTGACAAATCAAGTAGGACAGATAATACGTGCTATAAGTAATCAGTGAGGCTTCAGGAAGAAGTCTAAAGGTATACCTTGAAGGATAAAAATCAAGGAAAAATCAAGTACATATTAAAAACTTGTTCAGTTTTTAATATGTACTTACTCTCTGTCAGATGTTGATGTTTAGCTAAGAAAGTAAAAAGCATCTATGAAGTGGCTGACAAAGACTTTGTTTTCTATTTTATTATGTTTTTATTAGATTCGGGAACAAAATAGGTATGACTTGAAGACAGCAGGACCACAATCTCAGTTGCTTGCTGGCATTGTTGTTGATAAGCCTTCTTCAGTAAGTCAACAGAACAAAATGATTTCATTTAAGCTACCACATTAATTGGTATTAATTGGTAATGCTAGGAGAAATATTTAAAGGCTATATTCATGACAAATTTAGATGAATTCTTTGGATATAGTTTTATTCTTACCTTTTTACTTATGATCATTTTGTAAAAGAAAAATCATTTGTTTTGTTTATTAGAATATTTCCTAATCAATAACATCTATCAGAACTTGGCTCAGTTTACAAACTTATTCCTAAAATTGACCTACAAGGACATTATTGGGGTAGATGGGAAATTGTGATTTTCTATCAGCAATCACAATATTTCAGATTCTGGAAATGGATTGAGACTTTTGTTTGCCCCTGAGCCTTAAGGCATCACAAACAGTGAATTGTTCACAAAAGGTAGATTGTTTAATTTTTATTACTCTAGGCCCCTACTACCTTTTCCATCTTCTTCCCTTTTTTTTTTTTTAAAAGCAGTTGGGGTTAAATAACTTGCCCAAGGTTACATGGCTAGTTTTTTTGTGTGGGTGTTAAGTATCTGAGGCTGGAATCGATTCAGGGTCCTCCCAACTCTGGGGCCAGTGCTCTTACTGTGCCACCTAACTGCCCCATTTCCCATCTTCTTAGACACTACTCCCTGACTCTTCAGTCTAGTGAGCAAGAGACTCTCTCTCATTTCTAGGCATTTTTTGCTGACTCTCCCTCCCCTCCATGCCTGAAATGCTCCATGTCCTCCAGTCCACCTACTGACTTCCCCAGGCTTGCTTTACGTCCCAACTAAAATTCCTTCTTTTATTGGAAGCCTTCTTCAATCCCCCTTAATTCTAGTGCCTTCCCTCTGTTATTTCCTATTTATCTTGTAAATATTATACTTTGTATATACATGTTGCCTCTCCTTTTAGATTTAATCTCCTTGAGGATAGGGACTGTCTTTTGCCTTTTTGTATCCCCAGTGCTTAGCACAAAATAGGCACTTAATTATTGTTGATTGATTGATTATTACACACAGCAATTGTTTTCTTTTTTTCTAGACCATGCATTTTGAAGAAGATGAACATGCTCCACCAGCTCCACCTAACCCCTTCAGTGATCTGACAGAACGGGAACTTGAAGAGTATAAGAAGACAATCGAACGCAAACAACAAGGCCTAGAAGGTCAGTGGCTTAATTGTAAATTAGGCTTGGGCGGCCAAACTCTGAACATTGGAAGCTCCTCATGATCTCTCTGAGATCCAAGAGTAGTGAATAGTAGAGCAAAGGAAGCTATTTAGTATATATTAAAAAAACCCTATCCCCTTTCCTGGTCTTCCTCCTTTTCTATTTATTGTTAATTCATAAATGGAAAGGAGCAATGTCGAGGATTACCAGGGACTATGCCTTCTAGAAACCCTGAGTACATTTGTAGATAGTCATTTTAGAATGGCAGGGCTCTTTTTTGTTTTAAGACAGTTTCCTGAGAGGCAGAGTGTGCTGGAGTGGGAAGAGGACTGGATTTGGAATCAGATGACCTGAGTTCAAGTCTTGGCTTTACCACTTAATACTGGTGTAACTGAGCAAATCATATAACTTCCCTGTGCTTCTGTTTTAACTGTGAAGTGAAATGCTTAGACCGGATGCCCCATAAGGTCCCTTTCAACTCTATAGCTCTGGTTCTGTGATCTTAGAAGCAAAAACTTCCAGTGGTTCTCAGTAAGAAAAGATCTGTTAAATTGAATGGATACATATTAAATGCATCTGAATGCTAAGATATTAGGACCTTTCTTTCAAATTTGTGGTACAGGGTGTCAGATTCTTTTAAGATACATGCCTTTACTTAATAACTTTCGGTGCGTGGTTATGCAGTATAATAATTGGAAAAAATCAATGGTAAAAGCTAAACTCTAAGAATTCTGAAGTATTTGAAGATGGTCTTCAGTGGCAGCCCAGCAGGCAAATCCTGGCTAAGTGCCAGAATGCTAAGTCAGTGTCCTGTTTCCACAATTATGCTCTATGATTAGATTTTGGAAATATTAACAAAAGCATCCCAGCCAATGCTTTTTTTCTAAGGAAACTCTATTAGCACGCACAATTGCTCTCACTCACACCACTGCTTATAAACATGTGTCTTTACTCCTCACCCAGGAGCAAAGAGCCAAGGGTACTTCAAGAACTGTATCCCCGTTAGAAGTGTGACAGGAGGAATTAAGGGTATTTGGATGTTCTAGAGCCTAAGTTTTCATTAAAGAAGAGGGCCATCTTAACTCATTAATATAATAAACATTCCAAGGAGTATTTTTTAACTTAGTTGTTATATTAACATAAGGTTGGCAGCTATTTCCAATTTCTATATTTATAAAATGTCCCTTTTTAATATCTTATTTTTGAAAGCCTAAAGATACCAGGTAACAAATACTGTTTTAGAAACTACAGTGTACTATATCTACCTTTAAAGCTTGCCTACTTTCTTCATAATATTCAGTAGCCTGCTAACGTTGCTATGGCAGAAATTAGCAACGGATATCTTTCAACAGGACCACAAAGCATTCTCCTGCACTAATGTAGGACAAGGAGCAATGTTTCATAACATTAACATAATGTTTAAGGCTACAATGTACATTTTTTATTTTCTAGGTGACACTGCATCTGAGAGTTCGTTATACATATAGGCTGCTTGCTTGGGTGGCCAACAGCTCTGTACCTTTTTAATCCTGGGTGTAAACTAGCTAATTTATTGATACTTCCTGATGCCAACCAAAAACTTTAACACATTAACCTCCCAAAATGAATACTTACTAATCTTGTGATAAGCTTTAGCATGACAAATTCATTAATGAAGGGTGTATTGTCTTACCATAAACAGACCCTTAATGAATGCACTAACTTGGACTGAAATCTCAATCTTTTGTTTTGCATGGCTTTTAACTAAACTCTTATCCTACAGATGCTGAGCAGGAAATAGTTTCAGATGATGGTTCATCTGTCTCACAAATTCAGTCTCAAACTCAGTCACCGCAAAATGTCCCTGAAAAATTAGAAGGTATTCCAGTCATCCCTGAGATGGTCTTATAGTTTTGTCTCCCATATAATTCGTGTTATCGCATGTAAAGAAATTAAATCTTTAACGATGATAAGTTTGCCTTGGATATTACTGAACTCTTCAATGCATGAGAGTTTTTTTCATAAAGGGCTAATAATTTTATTCAGTTTATGAAAAAAATGATAATTTTAAAGGCAAATCATATGCTGAACTCTAGCTATAAGCAGTTATTAAGTTCTTTGAGGGACTGTTTTCCCTCTTGTCTTTGTATGCCCAATTCAAAGACATTGGCTTAGTAACGTCCAAGGTAATATAATAGTGCCTTGGTACATGATAGGCATTTCACAAGTACTTATTGGATTGAATTATATTCAATTTGATTTGCCTAAGACAGGCCTGCACAACTTGTGGTGTATAGCCCTTGGGCCCTCTTGTGGCCCACAAAAGGATTCCCTCTGTGTTCAAAGGATGTTTTCCTCTACATTTTTCTCAGGCTGCCCAAAAACCTTTGGCACACAAGCCACACAAGTTGTGCAGGCCTGGTCAAAGTTCTTGCTGTCAGGAGCATATAATCTTTCTGAAATTGATTGTTGGATTGTCCCCAAAACCGATGTGAAAATGTTTTCTAGCCTCATGTAATTGTGATATGAATTACCTAGAAACTGGCATTTAATGAAACTTTAGGAATTATATTCTATTTAAGTTTTTTCTTCAATCTGATTTTTAAAAATACTTGCACATTGTTTTTCACAAAATCCAAATGTTTGAACCAATATATTAAGCCTAGACAGTAACAGGAAAACTTCCTTTTTGTAGAAAACCATGAGATATTTTCCAAGAGCATCATGTCCATGGAAGTGCCTGTTGTGGTAGTGAATGGCAAAGATGATCTGCACGACGTAGAAGATGATCTCGCCAAGCGTGTGAGTCGATTAACCACAAGCACAACTGTAGAGAATGTCGAGATTACCATTAGGCCTTCTGAAAAAATTGAAGAAGTCCTTTCCCCTGAAGGCTCTCCTTCCAAATCACCATCCAAGAAAAAGAAGAAATTCCGCACACCATCATTCCTGAAGAAGAACAAGAAAAAGGAGAAGGTTGAAGCCTAAGCACCTCCTTTTTCTCACGATGTGACATTGCACATTTAAGTCAACCATTAATACACATTTGTAGATCAGCATTAGGGATCAACAGCAAACTGGACTTTAAAATTAAAAAACCAAACTGGAAAAGGCTTGGATTAAAGTGAAAAGATATAAAACACACATTCATCTCTCACATTGTAGGAACAAAAGTTGCTCTGAGTTTTGAAACATTTTGCAGTTTAATGCGATCTGCTCTAGCAGGTGTCGATGCAGTTCCCCATAGTCTGAGCTCTTCCCGAAGGGCTTCAGGCCTTCCTTCCCCGGCGTTTCTGTCTGGGAATATTACCAGGGAAGGAGCAAAAGAAGATTTTATTTTTCAACTGCTGTGCCTCTCTTGGTAATAAGATTATACTTTTTTATTATTATTTTTGACCACATCTTTTCTGTTTCTGTACCCACTGTTTCAGGGGATAGACAGTAACAGAATATGTAAATCTTTTTAGACTACATCCTACAGAACAGGTATACACTGGCACCTAATAGAAAAAAAAAACTTTAAGCAAAAGTTGGTTTGGAATCTTTTGCATTGTGTAAAATGGCCTCATCTGAAGTAACATTGTTTGCCAAATATTTCATTTTAGTGAAATATAATTTTTGAAAACTTCCTTTTTTATTAGTTAGAAAACCCCTTATTTTTCAATAAAGGGGATTTTGTACACATAACATGGATAACTTAGTTTAACTCTGGCAAAACAAATTTTTGTAAGTTGAGATGTTTGTATACCATTCAGTATAAAAGTGTTATAAGCATTTAAGCCAATCATTTAACAGTAGAGCCTATTTGAAAATGCTTTGGCCTGAGTGTACTTAAATAGAATTCAAGAATCCAGGGGCTCAGGATCAAAAGGATCATAGCACATAAAAATGAAACTGGATTCATGCTTAAAATCCTAGTAAATGTTTCCTCTTGGTATTGCTAATTAATGAAAAATTAATCTCAATAAATAACCAAATGAAAGGGGGAAGTTGTTCAACAGAAAGTGAAATGTCAAGAATACAATGAGACGTTAGGTAAGAAAAGTCCCCATTTGGGAATGCCTGGTGTTCACTATGCAGTATAGATTGTGATTTCTTAAATTGGCATGGAAAATGTGCATTAAAACTTTTAAAATTCATGTCTCTGCCAAAAGCAACTCTTTACTTGGCTGCATTTACATTTTACAAAGGGTCAGATCATTCTGACTTATGTTCTTCTGGGGAGCACTAGAACAGGTGAGCATGGTTTATGCCACCAGGGGAAGCCACCACTTCTTCATTTGTCTGGATCGTCTCATCTTTTCTGTTTTCTTCCTTTCTATTGTAAATAGAAATTTAAACCTAAACTTAACGTAGTATTTTTCTCCTTCTATGAAAATCTGACTTCATGAATCCACCACAAATTAGTGACTGATCATTGTGACCCCCAAATGGCCAGTGGGCAAAATAATCCAAAGTATTTCTGGAGGGTGAGTTGGCATGCAAAAAATCATGTTGATTATGGTGTGTTATGGGGCTGGTTCTGTTTTGACTGTATATGTGTGATGATGCCAAGTTAAAATGAATCCTGGAAACCATATTCTAGATATCACTAACTACTGGAATCAGTGTTTTTAATCTCTTAGTGAAAATTTTCAATTTTGCTTAACTTTGTTTTTGAGGATTTTGTTTATGTTCTACATCATTTGTGTTGTATTACAACATATGTAGAAACAGTAATCTGTGAACTATGCTTTTCATAACTTTTTTTAAACAAAGAATCTATCTAAATGAATACAATGTGCATAAGTATTTTTTAAATGCAACAGTGAGCTCTTTGCACCTTCTGCTAATGCCTCTATTGACTTGCTTTGGCATAAAGAATGAGCCAACCAACTCTGTGTCCTGTGGAAATATATAAATGTTATCTGAGATTGCTCCTAGATGTAATGCTAATTAATGTTAAATCACAAATAAACAGTATTTTAAATAGACCTTTCCAGTATCAGATGCCTTTAATTTTAAGGGTGGTTAGCCTAGCAAAACAAATTTGTTGTCGGTTAACTTTTACATAAGTCAATTAACTAGGATTAATATTTGCAGGAATTATTTTCTGATTATCTTTTAGTTAAACACAAACTCCTTTCTCTTTGAATCTTTATTGGTGAAACACTTTCTAAGTTGTCTGATTCCCTTTCCCTAGCTACATAGGTCTTAGCTAGTAAGCATCATTTACAACTTAAGGCTCTTTCTCAAAGATCTTTTTTTAAAAAAAATATTATTCCTCGTTGCCCAGAACCACTGGTATAGGAAATAGTATCGATTAGGCCTGAAATCCAGGACAAAGTCTAGAAATCAACTTTAAAAAAATAAATTCCTTAAATGGGCCTATTTTCTTGTGATTTGCTGGGGGGAAAGTACAGTCAATTGAGGGTTCTGATTACCTGACGTTTTTAATATACTTTATGAAAATTAAAGGTATGGGAAAATGAATGTACTCATTTTTTTAAAACATAGCCAATTATTCTCTTGGCATCTAAATAACATTGCAGTGAAAGCAATAGTTTTGGTAAGCTACTCATTTCTAAACTTGCCTTTCCTTCAGGAATGAAGATGACTCCTCAGTTCCCCACCCCACCCTACATCCCACCCTAGGACCAATTCTGCTTTGAAGACATTTCATTTAAAAATGTTTTTCCTAGGACATTTAGAATAAAACTATTTCCATTATGTGGAACCTGGGGGGGAACCCTAATGTAGTAGTAGTAGTAGTAGTAGTAGTAGTAGTAGTAGTAGTAGTAGTAGTAGTAGTAGTAGTAGTAGAAGATGTGGTGGTGGTGGTGGTAGTAGTAGTAGTAGTAGTATTTATTGTCTATAAAACTCAAAAGGTAATTTTCTTCACAGAAACCAATGAAAGTAATTTAGCCATCATGTGATAACAGGCAAAGCATTATTTACTTAGCTGCTACATAGTATGTAAATCAAAGAGAAGAGGGTTTCATGGTGGACACTTGGGCAGCATGCATAGTGACAACTGTCTCCATATTAACCACTAGAGGGCGCAGTAAGTCTTGTCTTCTAATCCCGTTGTCTGGTTTCCTGTTCACACAGCAGGAAACAAAACATTCTACCTCCTTCCCCTTCCATCCTAACACCCTCCTCCCCCACCTCAATCAGCTTGGTTTGTGGTTAGATCATTCACGTTTGTTACAAAACAGAGTATTTCCAGGTACTTGTGAGGGGAATGATTCTCATTTGCAGTTCAGCATTCTCTTCACTGCAGGATTGTTAGGTATAAGATGTTTTCTCTGATTCCTTTTTGTTTCACCAACATGGTTGCCACCAAAACCAGTTTACTGTAAATGCCTGTTGTAATTAGACAGTTATCACTAGGAAAGTAGTCACAAATGGAAACTGGTGAGAAGTCCCTCTCTTGCAACAGACTTTCTATGTTTCTCAGCTGAGCAGCGTTCCCATTCCCATACTTATTTCAAAGATACCAGAATGGTATTGGTGTTGGTGCTGTTCTCCACTTTGGTAGAGTCTTTTAGAACTGCTAGGAATGAAAAAAGGTATCACTCTGTCACCAACAGTTTCAAACAGGCTGCTCCTCAGGTGACATACATACACAACAGACCCTTACAAAAGGCAATATCATGCACTTTTTAGAAGTGAGGAAAGTACTTCTGGGTTACTCTCTCTATACCCAATTCTGTGCTCTGTACCTAGTAAGTGCATAACAAAGGTTTAAATAAGGTTGAATTGAACTGAAAAAACAAAATTAACAAAAGCAAAAGACTGGCTTGCTTGTGAGAAGCGGATCCCAGGAGTCAGATATAAGGAAAGTGAACTAATATACATTACTCTTCTTTGGTATCTGTGTGCAACCTACACTTTTCAGTGCTTTGGGAAGGCAATATATGATCTAAAAGCTGATGTTAAAGTTCTCATTCAACCTGGAATTCCTTTCATTAGGGGGGATGTTGGCATCCAACAGTTACCCTTGATTCAGAGGGAAGAATGTTTTAAGTGAGGTGACAAATTATGAGGAAATTGAAGAACTACAGTCTGACTGGCCTATGGTGATAAGAACCTGGCTTCTCTTAGAATCCACATAGGCAAAAACAGACTCTCTCCTTTTTGTTCCAGCTGCAGATAGAATTACAGGAAGAGCCTTTCTTTGTACCTGTGCAATTAAAATGGCATATGCTACCTAAGACAATTTCCACCTTTCAATTGTGGGTCTACGGTTCTAGGCTAAAGTAAAAGTAGACTTCAACCAAAAAGGTATCCCCACCCAACTAAAGGTTTCTGAAGGCCAGACTACTGCTAAAGTCCTCTGATTACCTTTATTTAAAGGAACTTCCTTAAACAGCTTGTATCTTCCTTTGAGAAATGCTGGAAATTAAAACAGAAGCAAGGCATTTGAAACTTGGTTACCAAGAATCAAAAACTAGTGTTTATTACTTCCAGGGCATGTGACTGAAAGACGGCCATTAGGTGGCATTGGTGGGTTTGCTTTGGTTAAGCCAACTAATAAGCTACTTTTAAAAAGTTTTTGTGCCTTGGGAAATGACTTGACAGCTATATTCCACTTATGTCTAGTTCCATGCCTAGAACTTAACATAGTGCCTGGCACTTATGTATCTAGTAAATAGTTGTTGACTGGCTGACTGGAAGAAATTGTTCAGATGCCAACCATAACTTTACTATGGGTATGTATAGTAAAAAGTTTTTAAGAGACATGGAGGATGGTCTGGCAAATGAATGAACACTTATTAGTGCTTATTATGGCAAAGTGCTAGGGGTACAAATAGATTCATTGTTGATGTTGACTTGTACAGCCCATCAACAGAAGTGACCTAGATAGTCAAAAACAGAAACTTTAGCAGATTTAGAAGTTTACTTAGGTCTAATTTCTAAACAACTTCCTGTTACATACCCACCCCTCTCTACCCTTCTCCTTATATGCCACAATTCTGAACTAGACATACTCCACTGAATTCAATAGCAGTTAACCATACATATTTGTTTTGAGATGGAATTATGCTAAATCTTATCTAAGCTTTTATCAGCCTGGATAAGAATATTGCTTTGTTTCCTTGGATTTGGAGGCTATCAAGTACCAGGACTGAATGCCTAGTGTCTTCATGATATGTATAAATTAGATGTACAGAAAAGAACAGATTAAAGCTAATATACTTTAGAAAGATTGACTTTTTAAAATCAAAATAACACCAATAAAATAATAAATGAAGTGTATATGCAATAGCTAGGGCTTCTCCTCCCCAATAGACTTCATTTCAGTATTGAATCAATAAATAAACTATCTTAGATTACATTAGTGATTTAAATATTAATCAGCAGGATTTTATGATGTGTGGCAAAGGTGAAAAGAAGCCATACCAGATGATGCTCCCAAGTTGTAGGAGGTGATCCATTATTCAGGTGTATGTCAATGGTTATATGAGGGTCCCTTGGACACTTTCTTGTGTGAATGAAGATGCTGATTTGTTTATTATTTGAAACCCCATTTATACCTCTCGTGACCAACAGCTGCATTTTGATGATTGGACCACAAAGAAGTATATTTTCTTCACCCTCTAGCAGAAAAGTAATATATGGGAAGACAGATGGATGTCAAGTCCTTTTTTTTTTTTGAACCTGTGTCATTTCAGGAGGGTTAAATCTTTGTTCTGGAGCAATGGTGCAGGTTACTGATTAAGCTACTCCTTTGTCTCCAGATTTAAACAAGATTTATTCCTGCATAAACTACCTTTGGGTTTGTCATTCTCCCAGTCCAGTCATGATGCTGCCTGTGATTCTAAAGCCCCTTATTCTTTGTCCTAGACAATTCCTATCACAGATCCAAATACCAGCTCTGTGTCAATCCCCAAGCCTTAAAATGAATGCTATTAATTTTATGAAGATACTTTAATTGTGCACTGAAGAATATCAGATTGCTAAGGAACCCTTCTTCGATCCTTAAATTGTGCTTCTGAAATAGATAAACAAATGCTAAGCTACTGTAATTTATTGGCTACTCCAAGACATAGAAGATGCCAGATGAGACACCAAGGAAATACAAAACAGGGTTACCTCGCAGTGAGTAGAGCGCCGGCCCTGGAGTCAGAAGGACCTGAGTTCGGATCCGGCCTCAGACACTTAACCCACACAAACAAAAACCTAGCCGTGTGACCTTGAGCAAGTTACTTAACCCCAATTGCTTTAAAAAAAAAAAAAACAGGGTTCCCAACCCCTTCACCCTCATTCTAGTGATTATGGGAAATACAAAGCTCAACTAAACCATGAACCAGCTATTTCTCAACAACCAGCTTAATCTATTGCCCCTATAGCAAAACAAATAATGATTCGGTCCTATTTCACAAACCAAAGAGTCAGATTGGGTCAACAAATGGATTAGAGATTTCTGAGTACAGCCCCAGGTTGCCAAAAGCAATAAGTCCTTAGCAGATGCCAATTGTAGTAAGGAGAGAGGTATGGTTATGAACTTCCAGAGATGAGACAGCCTGTTCCATGGACTCCCTTTAGGGTACTGTTTACTTCAGTTGTTTTTCTTGGTAAGAGATATAATTGTTATACCACCCAGAGCAACAAAGAGTTGGGTAGATGGTTTAAAAGACTGTAAACTAAATATTCTGACTGCTTGAAAATATGCTGCCCTCACATGAACAGTTATTCTCAAATCTCTAGGCATCTATTTCTTCATAATTGATGGGTTCTTAAGATTTCCTATTGTGGGAAGAACTGACAGGAAGTAGTGTTTATCTCTATTTCTTGTTACCTTCCTATTGGATAATATGGCATTCTAGGAATACCTAGGCAAGTGGTTAAACTTTAGCTTCAGCCACCAAGATATCCTTGGTGTTAATTGAAGAAAAAGTAATCATAGTTAACTCATTGGTGTATACTGTCAAACTTCCAAAGATCTTTACATTATGAACATATTGAGCCTCCACATTATTTTCTAGCTAATATATTTGAGAATTGTTGGCTTAAGTCATTTGGGTAAAAATAAATGAAAGTCCATATGACATGGAACAAATCATTTACCTTTCAGAGCCTTGGTATCTTCAGCTATAAAATGAGAATAGTAATCTCTGTCTTCCTTGCTGTACCAGTTGGTTTGGAATATCAGAGATGACAATGGCAGCTACATAATGCAGTGAATAGAGTGCTGGGCCTGGAGTTCCAGATTTGGGTTCAAATCTAACCCGAGACACTTACTGGCTGTTTGACCCTGGACAAGTCACTTAACCTCTTTTCGTTTCAGTTTCCTCATCTATAAAATGAGGATAGTAGCAGCACCTACTTCCCCAGGTTGTTGTGAGGGTCAAATGAGATAATAATTGTAAAGCACCTGACATAGCACCTCACATAGAGTCAACACTATATATAAATGTCAGCTATTTTCCATGTTCATATGAAATATTGTAAATTTTTTAAAAAATATTTACACTTCCCACTGAAATTATTCTGTATAGATATGGCCTACTAGTGACCTTATTTTCTTTTTTATCTCTTGGTTTATTTGAGAGAGAGCAATGCTTACATATTTAATAAAGTTAGGCTTGGGCGTCTGTGTTTCAAGAAGCTGCCTGTGGAATGTGATAACAGAAATATATCTAGTTCTTAAGTCACTGGGAACCAACTAATACTTTTTGAGACTTCAAACTTTACCTGTACTACTTGTCTGAAAGAAACACAATAGAATGATTGAATTGATAAATTAGAAAGACAGATGTTCCTTTGGAGTCATTTTCTTCCCAAAGATGTTAACCATAGATAACTTTACTCCAGTAAAGACACCAGCCTTCCAAGAAAGGAAGGGAGGAAAAAAGGAGGGAGGGAAGGAAGGAAAGAATTTTCTTCCCTCTCTCCAAAGCCAGATGTATCTATTCCTTTATACTAACATATCACAACCACTACTTACATGTGATTTGGGGTATGAAACTTAGTGGTATCAGAAATAGGGAAGCTTACTTAGGACTTCATTCACTGAATTCCCCTGGCCTGCTTATAGATGCTTGCCTCTAGGAGACATTCCTGTGAGCTCTCTGAAGCCTGCCATCAAGTTAGGCAACAGAAACTTTGTACTTGGAACCACCGAAGTTAATCACCAAGTTCCCAAAGCCTTAAATTGACCTTAAACCAATAGGAGGTGTACCCCACTAATACCATAGTGCAAAAAAGCAAAGCTTGTCCCTGCTCTTCTCTGCTGTTTCCTCTTCTGTGGTGTGTAGGTTATCAGACCTTCTACTCTGTCTCCTACTTCTTTGAAGCATCCTTCTGTACTGCCATAGCTTCCTCTCGCTCCATCCCGTTCTACTCCATTATAATATATCTGGGTCAATGACAGTGAATGTAAAAAAAAAGTGATTCTCAGGCTCATAATCACAAGCAAAATTTAACTTGAAATTTGTCAGATAATATCAAAGTTACGGTGATTTTTTTCATTGCCAAATCCAATGGCCTTTTCTCAATCCTCATTGTTAATCTCTCTGCAACTTTTGACACTTGATCACCCTTCTTCTCTTTGATATGACATACTCCTCTCTAGGTTTTTGGAACATCACTCTTCTGGTTCTCTCCTACCTTTCTGACCACTCATTCTCAGTCTCCTTTGCTGGATCCTCATCCAGATCAGACCCTCTAACTATAGGTGTCCCATAGGGTTCTGTCCTGGACCATCTTCTCTTCTCGCTTTATCCTTGTTTACTTGGTGAGCTTATCAGTTTCCATGGATTTAATTGCTATCTCTGTGCTGATTCTCATATCTGCCTATCCTGCCTCAGCCTCTCTACTGACCTTTAATTTTGCATCTTCAACTTCCTTTCAGACATCTTAAACTGGATGTCGTCCAGTAGATATCTTAAACGCAATATGTCCAAAACCAAACTCCCTATCTTTCCCCTAAGCCCTTCCCCCTCCCAGATTCCCTGTTACTGTTGAGGACAGCACCATCCTCCCAGTCCCTCAGGCCTACAACCTAGATATCACCACCTCCTTGCCATATTTCATCCCCAATATCCAGTCTGTTGCCAAGGCTTGATGATTTCACCTTTGCATCATCTCTTGAATCTAATGTGCTCTTTTTTCTCCTCTGGTACTGTTACCACCCTGGTGCAGGCCTTAATCTTGTCCTGCCTGGACTACTGAAATCGCCTGCTGGATGGATCTCCCTGCCTCAAATATTTGGGCACTGCTGTCATTCAGCCACTAATGTGATTTTCCTCAATTAGTAGTCTATCTACTTCATGCCCCCTACTCAATAAATGCTGGTACTTCCCAATCACCTCCAGGTTCAAATATTAAAATCTTCTGTTTGGCATTCAAAGCTTTTCATAACTTGACTCTATCCTACCTGTCTAATCTTCCTACTTTCCATGTACTCTTTTGTCCAGTCACATGCTGTTTCACAAATAAGACACTCCATCTCTCAGCTCTAGACATTTTCTCTGGCTGTCCTCCATGCCTGGGATGTTCCCCCTCTTCAGCTCCACCTATTGCTTGCTTTAAGGCCCAACAAAAATCCCATCTTCTACAAGAACTTCTCAACCACTTTTAATTCTAGTGCCTTCCTCCTCGTATTTGTCCTATATATAGATTGTTTGTACATACTTGTTTCCTTCTTGTTTCACCCCACTAGAGTGTGAGCTCCATGAGGGCAAGAACTGTCTTTATTCTTTTTGTGTTAATGTGGTGCCTGGTACACAGTTGGTGCTTAATAAGTGTCTGTTGGCTGACTGGCCTTTTTGTATACATTCTGTCTGCTTAATGAGACTTTTAAGGTTCTAGAAAATAGAGACCATATCTTGTACTTCACGGTACAGCACCCACAGCACATGCAGTGCCTTGCACACAGTAGAAGTTCACTTGCTTATCGATAAAAGATTTCTACAGCCTGTGTATACATAATTATATGTAAATAGAAAGCAGGGTCCTTTATGACCTTCTTAATAGTTTGAGTTAAGAAGTGTATCTGAAGGAAAGAGTGGATGTGTCGTCCTGGCCAGCCAGTGGGCAAGGAAAGAATTAAGTGAAAGGTAGACCCTGAAGTGATAATCTGGGAAATTATCCAGAGGAACCAAAGAACCAAAGCAAGATAAATTTACTGTTTCCCCAGCCTTCCCTTTGAATGTGCTAATAACTGCTATTAAGAACAGCAGCTTTCAGTTAAATGATTAAGTTAAGGCTCCCAGTATTGCTGTGAATGGGGTTGTTTTCCAGTAATTTAACATGATGTCCAAAATTTGGGGACTTCTCTTCCCAAAAACTGCATTTTCTCTGAGGTAAAAATGACTTCCAGGTAAGATAGTATTTGACCAATATGGTTCATTGGCACATTCCAGTGCTAGTTGGATCAACCTGATTCTGGAATAGAGATGTACTTTCTGAACAAAGACATTGAATTGACAAGTTCTGAGAGTGCTGAAAACTGGCAGACTCTGTGGCTGACATTGCAAACCCAAGTATAAGCTTTAAAAGTACAGAAGAGACTATAATCCATTTAATAGGATCCATCATTGAGATGGCAGCACACTAAGTTATGCCATCTGAATCTGAAGGACTTTCCTTTGGGGGGGTGAGGGGGACTGATGGCTAAAGTCTAAAAAGTTCAGCAGTCATCAGCCATATATAATCTGCATCTAATTGTCTAATTTAAGGCTGTTGCCTTTGCTAGGGGATATCAGCACATTAAAAGAATATGCTAAAAAAAACAGTAAATTTCTCTAATATTTGCTCTTTGGTTCCCAAGTATAATCATCTTTAGAACCTTTTAGATTTACTAAAAGCCTTTGAGGATAGTGGCCATCAGCTAAATATACAAACTTTATACATTATATATATATATATATATATATATATATATATATACATATACATTAGCTTATGTAGTTCACCTTTCTATTCCCAGTTTATCAATGCTTTTAATTACTAATGAATGGTGGCCAGTCAGGACTTAAGCTGTAGCATATGTATGTCTGTATAGCAGCATTATCATGTATGTATAATGTGTCATACCAATGTATGTATAACGTATCATACAAATACCCCAAAGTGTCCACAAAAGGAGTTGCACAGGATTGTTGTTCTTATCCCATGTATGTTAGCTTCTTTTCTAGTTTGTTTTTTTTTCCAGTGTCTCCTTGACCTAGTAGAATAGGAAGAGTTCATATTAAGGGAAAGATAAACTACAACAGACCTACCCCTTTCACCATTATCCATTGTCTTGTATCCAGTTGAGAGATTCTCTCTCCTGTTCTTTCCAAACCTCTTTGCTTAACTGACAAGGCATCCAGTCTTTGTGTTCCCTTGAAAGGGGAGGGCAGGAGACAAGGAGTGAACAGATGTCCTCTATGTAGATTGGCTTGAATGGGCATTAGCCAATAGGAAACTTTCTGAGGTGTGGTTTGGGATCTCACATGGCATGGAAAGATGATGGACAAAGGAACTGTTGTGTTGGCTTCACCCAACAGGCTGTTTAGAAGCTCCGGAGCCTTGAATGACCTTATACTAAATTCAGGAGGTCAATGAGAACATGTGGGTCTGAGCCAATTTCACTGGGGATCCAGCTGAAAACACAAACAAAGGACTGTGCATTTAAGGTGTGTTTAGGAGAACCACCTGGGTCGTTTCTGGAAAGGATGTCCTGTCTTCCTTTCCCTCCCAAGAGACTTCTCAAGCCCAACTCTGCCTGGGAAAGAAACTGCCTGTTCCCCAGACTTTGGTCTTCTTTGCCTCTGTAATGCTGTTGCTGAGTAGAACCTTCCCATAACAGTAAGTTTTCCTTTAATGAGGCCTGCTTAATAAAGTGGCCTATCTGTTCTCTATCTTGGGAATTTTCTGCAGCCAAATAGGATAGGGTTGGACCTCCTCTACTTATCAATGGGAGTACACTCAGGAAATCCCAAGAACAGCAGCAAGGCACTTTTATAGAGTGCCTTAAGGTTTACAGAGTGCTTCCCTTCCCACCCCACCCCCCTCTACACAATCCTATGAGATAGACAATACAAGCTGGCTAGCCCCTGGGTGCTAATTACACTCAGTAAAGACTATTTCTTTAAAAATTATTTAATTATTCAGTTAACCCATTATTAACTTGTTATTCAAATATATGCAGGTAGTTTCTACTTTTATAATGCAATGCACTCTTGAAAGCCACTCCAGGAATTTCATCACTGTCCTCCCTGTCAAACAGGCTGCATGTGTACTGCTCCATCTGCTGACCCACGTACATGCCCGTACTTTTGTATAGATCATCATTGGAGGAAGCTATCCCATGAATGGGTAATGGCAGGTACGTGAAATCCAGTTACTTACCAGGCAGCATGGAAGGTGCAAAAACAGCAAAGTAGGAATCATGAAAAGCATTCCACCTCCCCTGATTTGCACTAGCCATTCTGGGGCTCCTTTTTATTACTGCTCGTACTTGCGATTAGTGTCACTCGGGTTGTTAAATGAATTTGAATATTAAGGCTGCTTAATTTCTTTCCAGGTACTCTGACATCAGAGTGGTATTAATTACCCTAAGCCCATGCCAACCTACATCCCCTATGGTATCTGCCACACCAGGACAAGAATAACAAACCTGCATTTGCACAACAGGATCCCTGGGCATGTGAAAGGCTGGCGTCCAGGCACTGCCATTCTCCCCCTTAGCCCTGATCTTGGAAGCTACCCAGCTCTCTTTCATATGGGGCTGGCTTAGACTTGGGAATCAAATGAGGCCACTGTGGCGGCTTAGGTCTGAGAATGGTGATCCTGGGTGAAGAAGTGCTAACAGGTCCCGTTTGCCCTGAGGAGGGGCAGACATACTGATGCAGGTCTGCTGAAGGCCTGATAACACGAGAGGGGAAGCCCCCTAACTTTATTTACTCTTCCAAATACAGATGCTTCTCCCAATAACCTTTCCTTGTCCCATTTTCAGATCAGTTGACTCAATTCCTAAAGGTAAATGGCAGGTGGGCCTCACAGAGGTTATGAATTAACTGATGATATGAGTGGACCCATGGAGTATCTGGACAATTAGAATATGACTCTAGCAGCCAGCACTCAGGGGCCCCCAGCTCCCCTTGGACCAAGGGTATTTGCTCTGCTGGGCATTCAGGGCAGTTTAAGTATTCTTCCAGAGGACACTCTGGCCCACATTGCCTTCCCCTCCTCCCGGCTAGAGTTCTTGCTGAAAAAATGTACTGGAATTCTGCTACCCTAGTGGTTCCAGCTCCTGAGAAAGTCTGAGGGAGGGGGGAAAGGGGCGTTTGCTTTGTATTAAAGTTTGGCGATTTTGTTTCATTCTTGGTTAATGAGTGGAATTGTTTGGGGCAACATGGCGTTGCAAGTATATGCATTTCTGAGCTGTGGGATTTCATTAAGTTGGGTTACCATAGCCACTACTGATTAGATGTGGAAGTTGAGCCAGGATTAGAGCTGTAGGGGAAGGGAGATGCTAGAAAAGGACTGGACATGAAACTGAGTTACTAGACACTTTTCATCTCCCCTGTGAGTTTTCCCCATTTGGAGGAAATAAGGTTGAGTTTTTAGCTTCTTTCCTTTTGTGGGACTATTTCTGAGCCAGAGGAAACCTTGGGTAACATTCAATGGAAGACCCTGAGAATGTGTTATGCAAGTTCAAACTGATCTGAGAGACTGGACAGGGCTTAGCAAGCCTTAAAGGGGAGCCAGGGACCAGCTTGTGTCTGTTCAAAAGTGCAGTTGTTTTTTCGAATGCACCCCAGCACCACGTCTGGCCTTTCTACCTCTCTACCCTGCTCTCCTCCATAAGAGGCAAATATTAACCTCACCTGGACCTTTCTGCTCCATAAGTTGTGCCTTCTGGCCCCTCCAGGTGTGTCCAGGGGAATGTGTATATGAAGGTACAGGCTTTTTAGAGCCCAGTGGCCTCTCCTGGCACCTCCTGAGAAACAGCATCTTACACATAGCTATGCCTTGTGAAGGAGGGCAAGGAAACCTCAGTAGAGGCCCCAAGGGCTAGAGTGTTGGCTGAACAATGATTAAATCTGAGGAGGGGTTAGGAGGGCAGATGTGTTGGCAGCCTGGGAGGCTTCTTTCTTATAAAGGTTACTGAGACAGACAGCAACTCAACACAGCCAGGGACTACATTCTGACAAGCAGAATGGGGATAGAGAAACTAAGTACAGTTGGGGGAAATGGTGCTAAAGCTAGAAAGTAACCTCTTAAATCAAGATCTATCCACTTCCAGGCCAGACTCCTCCCTAGACAAATGAAATCTTTTTTCCCCCATTCTCCCTCCCCTCTCCCTATTGTCAGGAGTACCTAAAACCCCCAACTCTCCCCCTATTCTCAGCTTCACAACAGGCCCTTTCACCCCTCACACTGGGGGTCAGCCAGGAGGGAGAAGCAGCCAAATATAAACAGGCCAACTCCCTCTTCACTTTTGGGGATGAGGGGGAGGAGGGAGATCAGGTTTCAGAGCCCTCAGCCTGGTGACGGTACCTCCCTCTCTCACTACTGCTCTCCCCCCTTTTCTTTGCCAGGAACTAGAGAAACAGTGATTGCTGCGGATGGCTGGCTTTCTACTTTCAGGGTATTGAGCCCAGCTAATTGACAGTTAGTAAACATGGATAAAGAAGTTTGGGGGCTGGGAGGGGACAAGAACTGACTGGTGAGGTGGGAGAGGAAGGGATGGGGGGAGAGTGGAGGAGTTGGGGAAAGAGCAGATGGCGCCCAGCCATGTTTCCTGTGAGGGGCTGTGTCTGGGCCTGGGGGTGCTTCTTTAACCTGGAGCCAAGTGCAGTTCTGGAGAGACAAAGCATGTGTGTGGGATGAAAGAGGAATAGGGAGGGGTATCAGTGGGTATAGGGGGTTGGGAAAGAGAAAGGGAAGGTTTCCCATTCCACATCAGTCGAAGATTTGAGAGATCTTTCATAATCAGCCCCCACCCCAAACTAATCTCCTTTCTTCCACCTTCAGAAGTTATTTCTCATTTTCCCATCACCACTTCCCTGACCTGAGCACCCATTTGTGATTGGGAGCCTGGAACTGCCTAAAGCATACTCAGTGCCCTCTATGACAGTATGAATGCTAATGTGGCCAGGGGTCCTTGGGGCCCTCTACTGACCGTCAGGCACATGGACAGGCATAAATGATCCTTGGGAAGGCTTGGTTCAGAGAGCCTAGATCCTTAGCCTCTTACCTCATGACCCCAGCATCAACTGAGAATGCAAAGTTGGGATGGTTTTCTTTTCAGAACCCACCTAAAGGCAATGGGCCTAGCTGCCCTGGGGAACAGCGAAAATATGTACCCTCAGAACTGGCCTTCTGGGGAGAATGGTTTTCCCATCTTGGCCCCAACTCAGGAGTCCCAGTCCCCTTCTGTTTACTGAGATGATATTGGCTTGGTCCATCAAGGATTTGGAAGTGAATTGGAGTTCTCCCCCTCCTCATCCCTTCTACTCATTCTTTATGCTTTTTTCTTTGAATGAATATAAACAACAATAATACATGACCTTTGTCCTCAAGATTTTTTTTTGTCTTATAGTTATGTACACATAAGAAGTTAACCAATCATTATCATGCAATATATGATAAGAGTTGGTAAGGAGACTGTATAGTTGTAGGAGTGGGACTACAGAAGAGGGGCATATGTGGGGTGGAGAGAAGGGGATGCACAGGAGTCCTTATGGAAGAGGTGAAATTTGACCCTGGCCTTGAAGGATGAGTACGTTTTGGATAAACAGATGGAAAAACGTCCCTTCTGCATTAAAAATTGCTTAGAGCTTGATCATCAAAAGCTCAGACAGGCCTATCTAAGAGGTATGAGGGTACAACCCCAGAGCCAATAGTAGTATTCAGCAAATATATGGATGGATGAATGAATGAATGACAGTCAGGCTAGAATCTATGCCTCGTGGGATCTGGACCAGCACACTTGAGTGATCATTTGAAGCAAAGGCCTTATCTAATAATTTAAGAAAGTAAGCACCTTGGTGGCAGGACGCCCAGGGAAGTCTGGAACATCCTTATCCATCACAATACAAAGCCAGGACAAGACAAGGATCTAAAAAATAATTCCAAGGGAGGGATGTTGTTACTGTTTGTGTGCTGACCATTTGCCAAAGTTCCCACCCTAGGAAAAAGACTTCTTTCCAGCTTCCTGTGTATTCTTTGTCCCCACCTCACTCAGTCTGCCCTCCCTTCTATCAGCACCCCTTCCGTTTTCTTTCCCCTTTCCCCTCCTCCCTTCCTATAAGGTAAGATAAATTTCTATATCCAACTGAGTGTGTTTCTCAACAACCTGTCTGACCCAGTATAACTCAGAAAGAGAGGTATAACAATGCATACATTGGCTAAGCTGGATTTGGAAGTAAGTTTGGTGGAAGGCATGCCATGTAAAATGTCTTTTAAGTTTGAGCCCACTCTGCCTAGGGATGACCAGGTGTTGGGGAAGGAATCTTTTTACTTCTGTTCTTGCAGAATAATAAAATACATTTGTAAAAGATCACTGATATTAATTGGTTAAATAAGACTAGAGCTCTAGTTACTGGAAATTATCAATAATATAAGGGAGATACTAACTGTAACTGTTAATTAACAATGGGGAGAACACACCAGACAATAGAACTAAAGAATCACCCAGGGCAGCTGGGTAGGGCAATGAATAGAGCACCGGCCCTGGAGTCAGGAGGACCTGAGTTCAAATCCGGCCTCAGACACTTGATACACTAGCCATGTGACCTTGGGCAAGTCACTTAACCCCAATTGCCCTCCAAAAAAACAAAAAGAAAGAAAGGAAAGAATCACCTCTGACCCCAAGATACCTGAGGGAGAGATGGAGCCTTTCTGAATTCAAGAACCCAACCACGTGTGGACCCGTCCAGACTGTTGCTGTGGTAAAAAGCAACAAGTCTTTATCAGTACATAGACAGAAAGAAAAACAGAAAAGAAGCCAGTGCAAATAGGTTGCTACAGTTGTTTTGTTAAAGTATTTTTTTCCTTTTACTGAAATATAAATTAAGTTGGAGCTTAAGGTTTTATTGGGGATTTCATTGCTCATCTTGCTTATTTGATTGTATTTGCTGAGATTCATATTAAATTTGTAATCATTTTAATCATGGAAGGCTTGAAAGTCAGCCAAAGTATTTTAGATTTGCTTCAGTAGGAAACAGAGTCATAAATCAAGCTAGAAGGAAACAGAAGCTGTCTAGTCCAATTTTCTTTTTTGACAGATGAAAAAACTGAGGCCCAGAAAAGTGAAATAATTTACCCAAGGTCATACAGATAATAATCATAAACAGTGAAATTTGAACCCAAGGCCTCAGAATTGAGAAACATTCAGGGGTTTGCTGGTAAATGTTTAACACCAGCTCTCCAAAGAAGAAAAAAAAAGTATGCTTGACACACTTTTAAGTTTAATATGAATTATTAACATTTTCTCCATTATCCCTTGTGTCTACATAATCAACAAAACACTCATACCCAGATTTGTAGCTTGCCACTTTCCAAGGTGCAAATGCTTACACTAAAAAATTTAATGAGCATGCCTTTGGAACCAGTGCTTTTTCTATTGTAGTATCCTGGAAGCTGGAGGTGAACCGATAAACTGTATTTCCTGGATTTGCTCTTCATCCAAAGCTTTGGTCTTTTTCTACCTTCAGCTTCTGGCTGTGTGGGTGATACCATGTTCTCTTCACTTGGTGTGTTACAGGGCTCTTTCAGAGAGGGCAGTGGGACCCTTCTCTTTGACTCCCTCAGAGCCTGAAGTTTTGTCACCCTTCCTGGTTCAAAAGCCCTTTCCTTAAGTAAAGCACTCCAAATTGTCTTAAAAAGATCAGTCTCTATTGATCAATTCCACTTCCTAGAGTCCCTTGGGGATCTTACAGAGATGAACAGCTAGGAACAAGGATATTAATACCCTCTGTGCCCTAGAGTCAAGTCCATGGTCTCTCCAGCATCTTCATCTGCAATGAAGCAAGTCACAACTTAGACCCTTTCTAAGGTGGGAAATGTCTATTCTGCACTTGAAGTGCAAATGTACACTACCATGCACCTTTACATTTCAATTTATCTGTCTTTTAGTCCCTATAGATCTCCAATTTTTGCTGAAGTCCTACTCTTACATTCATTCACCAAGCATTTAAGTATTTATTAAGTGCCTATTATGTAGGAGACACCAGAGATAGAGACTACAACAAGCAGTCCCTGCACATGTATCCACATAAGTAAATATATGTGTGCATTTGTATACACTCACACATAAACAAATATACTTTAGGAAGGAGAGGTAAGGAAAGGCCTCATGTAGAAGAGTTTTGAAAGAGGGAGAGTTTCTAAAAGTATAGATGAAGAAAGGTGTGCATTACAGCATGCACAAAGGTATGTTGTTGGAAAATGACAGTTTTATCCAAAAAGCAGCAAGTAGACCAACCTAGCTAGAACCTACTATGTGAAAAATAGTTTGCAATAAACCTAGAAAGGTGGACCTGAGCCAGATTATGGAAAAAATAGTTTATATCTTATCCTAGACCAGGGGTAGGGAACCTGTGACCTCTACGTCCTTACGTGCGGTCCTTTGACTGAATCCAACCCACTTTTGTCCTAGAACTATAGGCAATGAAGAGCCATGGACACTTTTTGAACAGGAAGGTAACTTGGATAGACCTGTGCTTTAGGAAAAGTAATTTTGTAGCTTGCAGAAGATGGTTTGGAGAAGAGAGACCAATTATTATATAAAACTATTTCAGTAATTCAGGCAAGAGGTTGTGAAGACTAGAGCTAGGTGGTCATGTGAATGGAGAGAAAAAGACAGATGCTGAGGAGATAAAAATAAGATCTGGCAACTGATTAGATGTGGGAGATGAAGGAGATGGGAGATTCAAGGATGACTCTTAGATAGCAAAAGGACATAACAAGGAAGATGAGGGTGCTCTCATCAGAAAAGGAGAAATTCAGAAGAGGGGTAAGGTTTATTTTTGAGGGGGAGAGGAAGATAATGAGTCCTTTTCAAATATGAGTTTGAAATAGGATATTCTATGGAATCCTATATGCAGTGGAACAACCAGATAGAAGGTCTAATAGACAGTTGGTGATACAGGTCAAAAGAGAGATGAGGGATGGCTATAGAGATTGTCAAGTCATCTGCATATTAATAATAATAATCACTAGCATTTATATGGTGCCTGAAGGTTTGCAAAGTATTTTACATTTTCTCATTTTATCTTCACCACAATGTTTGGTGCTCTTATTATCCCCATTTTACAGATGAGGAATCTGAGGCAAAAGAAGTTAAGTGCCTTAAGGGTCCCACAGTATCTGAAGCTAGATTTAAACTTTGGTATTCCTGAATAGAGGTCTAGAATTCTATCCACCATACTCCCTGGCTGATGATAATGAAACCATAGGAACTGACAAAATCACCAAGAAAGAAAGTAGGGGAAAAAGTACAGGACAAAACCTGGCAGGGACAACCATGGTTAGGGGGAACATAGGTGAAGAAGCAGCAGAGAAGACTGAGAAGGGATAGTACTGCTAGAAGTAGTTACACCACTGTGCGACCTGGGTATACATTACAAATTTATGCCATCCAATCCTAATTAGGCCCTGAGTACAGGATGGCATCCTTTTGTTCTTTCCTAATTGACTATCAAACTCTCTACAGCAGCAGTTCAAAACCTCCTCTTCTCAAGTCTCCTACAGTACCTAACCCCCTTCCTCTCAACAGAGGACACCAAACCTATTTTATTGAGAAAACAGAGGCCATCTATCATGAGTTCCCTAGTCTTCCCTCCTCAATGGCTCTGCACACCTCATTCTCTTCTTTGATCCAATCTCTAATGAAAAAATAGCCCTTCTCCACACCAAGACCAACCTCGCTTCCCCACTTCCACCTCTGATTTCATCCCTTCCCATCTCCCCAAGGTTTTGATCTCTTTGATCATCTCTTCCTTGTGCTCATTCACATGGATATTTATTCCCTCCAATGATGAAGAATATAACACATCTATGCTCGCCCATCACGTGTGCTTCTTATACATATCCTCTTATAAGCCTGTCACACATAATAGGGACCTTCCTTGAGTTCCCTTGACATGTGAAAGAAAGACTAGAAACAAATAAAAATGAAATAAGTAAAAAATAAATAATAAGTAAATAAGAATAGAAATAAAATAAAATATAAGAAATAAAAAATAAGAAAAATTTCAAAGTGATTAACCAAATTGGGTATGGCCTCCTAGGATCTGGTGTGAATTCTATGAATTAAAATATTTCTTTATCTCATTAAGCCCAAATTGGAAACCCTTGGAGTCTTACCCATTATTCTACTGCTGGGAATATATCTTGAAAATGTTATCTAGAATAAAAATAGCTATCTATTCAATAATGGCCATAGCAGCATTATAAATCATTGAAACAGAAAGCAACCTAAGGGTACAACAACAGGGGAATGTTTAAGTACTTGCGGTACATTAATGTAAGAATAGTGTAATTAAAACCAACAATTATTAGGAATATAGTTCATTCTGGAGAGATATTTATGAAATAAGATAAAGTAAAAAGAGCAGAATCAAAAGAATGTATACCCTATGACCATATAAGAGGAAAAATTAATAAGAATGTATGGATAAAGAATTCTGATGACATTTTAGAGGGAGTGACTAGAAAATCATTGTTAGACTTTAAGCATTGAAATTAATTTAAATGTAAATAGTTATTGAGCAAGTTTAGTTGGTTGACTTGATGTTTGATGTTAAGCTTTTAATAGTTATAGGTTCTGAACTTGTGATTTCATTGGTGTAGGGAACTCGGATGAGGAAACTCCTTCTTTCAATGCTGGCCCTCATGTGTTCTTTAACTAATAGTCCTAATGAGTTCCCTGGGGTCATGCTCCTGTGGGTCTCAAAAGCAGAACTTGAACCCAGATCTTTCTGACTCTGAAGCCAATTCTGTAGCCTGTCAAGCTTTTAATAAAACATACATTTTATTAAATATTTAGAATGAGTCTTGATACTGCATTTGAAAAAGAAAGAGAAGGGAAGAGAAAGGAGAAAGGGAAAGGGAAAGGGAAGAAGGAAGGAATACTTGGGTTCTTTCTTTAATCCAATCCTGGTGGCCTCTGCATGTTTCATTTTCCTTAAGGCTTTGTATGATGATTTAAAATCTTACCTAGGGATGGGCTCTTGGGTCTCCTTGGAACCATCAAGCTTTGTCCCAACAGAGCTTATAATTGCATTCAGAGTTAATCAAATATTTATTGAGCATATACCAAATACAAAATCCCTTTTCTAGGCACTGACAAAACAGAGATATATGAGACATAGTCCCACACCTCAAGAACCTTATAGTCTAGCTAGGGAGATTTTATCTAAATATACGTGGAAATACACACACACACACACACACACACACACACAAATACACACAGATGTAGATGCTGAAAGGAGAAAAATATTAAACTTCCTACAAAAAGAATAATTCCTTACATTTATGCCTCTTTCAAAGCACTTTAACATATGATCTCGTTTGATCCACAAAAGCAGTGCCAGAAGGAGAGATGCAAAGAGTCATATCCTCATTTGACACATAAGGAAACTGAGACCCAGTATGGACTTGGGAGATTCTTGACCCCAGGTCATTTGGCTGGTATATATTAGAGCAAGGATTAGAATTCCAAAATATTTCCTGTATACCTGTAACTAAGTACTCTAGGATTTGAAAAGGGGAAGAGATTATTGAGAGCTTTGGGAAGGCTTTGCAGAGGAAGTAAGCCTTGAGCTTGGGCTCTGAAGGACAGAAATGAGTGAACCAGAGATGAAAGAATGTATTTAATATCACATTGTGAAAGCAGGAATAAGCAGTTCAGTAGAGGATTGGGGGAGAGGAGTGATGGGAGATGAGCTTGGAGAGGTATCCTAGGGGCCAAACAAAGAGAACAGGAACTAGGGTCTTGGTGTATCTAACTCCCAAGGCCATCACATCCTCTTTTCAGACCTGTTCCACTAAATGATGACTCTTTCCCCACCGTCAAGATGCAGTGGGCCAAAGTAAAGGTGAGTAAAGCTAATATCAGATAAAGGCTGGAAGCCTTTCCCAGGATTCTCACTTCCACTGTAGCTACCCAGTGGAGACCTTCCACCCTCTGGTTTTGTGCTTGAGCTCTCGAGCACACACACACACACACACACACACACACACACACACACACACACACACTCGAGTTCCCTGAAATCCCCAGGAGAGAAGGAACCAACTGCTCTTCAAAGTCAAGCTCTACTTTTAAATTTTCATTTTTCAGAAGAAATGCAAGGGCCAAGGCAGCAACATGGAATGGAGTTGCTTTCCCAAATGAGTAGGAATAGAAAATGGGAAGAAAACAGAGAGGAATATGCAAGAGAAGACTGTTTGATTTGGTCTCTGTTTAGCTGTAGAGTGTTAAGAGAGAAAAATGGAGGCTGGAGACTAGAAGTCACATTTCCAAGACAGCTGTGAAGAATTCAGTTTTGCTACTCTTGAAGCTTAAAGCCCTGAAGTCTGCTGGAATGATGTTCATTGCTGAGGCTTTAGGGAACACCCTCTCCTCGGAGGGCTTTTAGATATTCTGATGAAGCTGCTGCCCTCATTAATGCTCCCCCCACCCACCCAAAAATTAACCTCCCTCTCTTCCCGTCAGCAATGAGTACCTGGGAGGGGGGTGGGGGGAGGAAGCAACATTTTGAAGTGTGAAAAGCACACAGAATAATGATAATTAACACCCAAGATGGCTAAAGAAATCTGGTTCAGACCCAGTGAAAATCAGGCTTTGGGTGAGACAATGTTAGGATAAAAGAGAGAAAATAGAATGTAACCCCCCAGCATGTGCTTAGAGTCTAGCACTCCCTAGGAAAAGTGTATTTGTAGGTTGGCTGCAGATGGATTATTACAAGAAAATGTTAATGCCCAAAGTCAGACTGCATCTGATCTGTCACCTTCATCTAAGACCCCTCAGCCCTTTGTCTACCCCATTGAGCACTTTTCATACATTTTTTTTTTTTTGGAGGGAGGAAGGCAAGGCAATTGGGGTTAAGTGACTTGCCCAAGGTCACACAGCTAGTAAATGTGTCAAGTGTCTGAGGTCAGATTTGCTCTCAGTTCCTCCTGACTCCAGGACCAGAGCTCTATTCCCTGCACCACCTCGATGCCCTATATTCTTTAATGACAGTTATCTGTGCCCACAGTCTTCACCTCTGTTAACTCTTTGAGGGCAGGGATCATTTATTTATTTATTTATTTATATTAATTCAGTTCTACATTTGACACTCCTAATCCTAACCAACTGTCTCATAAATGTGAACCTTTGATCAGAATGAAGATCAGGTTAAAGAATGAGGATGGCAAAAAAAAAGAAAAAAGAAAAAGAATTTTCTTTAGGGCAGCTAGGTGGTGTAGTAAACAGTGAACTGGCCCTGGAGTCAGGAGGACCTGAGTTCAAATGCAACCTGAGACAATTAACACTTACTAGCCGTGACCTTGGGCAAGTCACTTAACCCCAATTGCCCTGCCCTCCCCCCTCCAAAAAAAAAAAAAAAGAATGAGGATGGCTTAGGGGCCCATGCTCCCCATCAGAAGACCTGTACACACAGCACATCATGGAGTGAGGGGAGAACAAGGCCTAGCTTTTTATTTTTTGTTTTTTACTCCATGGAACATCTTGTGAGGAAACTCTGTCAAGGCCATCAGTACCTACTCTACACCTTGTGGTCGTAGAAAGTTTCCTGAGCTGACCTCTCCTTTTGAGGAAGATCCCTAGTACTCTGAGTAGTTCTCCAAGTGTAAAAGATCTGTGTTCACATTCTGCCTCTGTCACATACTTGGCTAAGTGACGGTGGGCACTAAAGAATAATCATCCATCAGTCAGTCTGTTTTCAGTTGTGTCTGACTTGTGATCCTATGTGGGGTTTTCTTGGTAAAGATACTAGAATGGTTTGCCATTTCCTTCTCCAGCTCAGTTTATGGATGAGAAAACTGAGGCAAACAGGGTTAAATTACTTGCCCAGAGTCACATAGCCAATAAGTGTTTGATGTCAGATTTGAACACATGAAGATGAGTCTTTCTGATTCCAGGCCCAGCACTTTATCCACTGTACCACACTTTAAAGTTTCTACAGGTGAGGCAAAGGCAGGCTTAAGTGATTATCCCACAAGGGTAAGGGTAAGAAACTGGATTTGAACTCAGGTCTTCCTGACTCCAGGTCCAGTACTCTAGCCTCTTCCAAACCTAGCTGCCTTAGCATTTAATCCTGGCAAGTATGTTGTAGAAACATAACAATGTCAGAGCTGAAAGGGATGTTAGAGACAGGATCATAGATTTGCAGCTGGGAGGTAACATTGAGGTCAAATAATTCCAACACCCACTTTTTGCAGCTAAGGAAGCTAAACCCCAGGGACTTGTGATGTTGCCAAAAATGCAAATGCTATAAGGAACAGAATCAGGATTTAAACTGAGGCCCTTCAATGCCAGTGGTCTTTCCAATGTATCATTATAACCCAAACTATCCTAGATAAGGACACTGATGATCAGCCCAGACAGATGAAGTCACTTGACCATCTCAAGTGAGAAGTTAGTGGTAGAGCTGAGACTAAAATACCTGCAATTGCTGAAACTAAAACCAGTGCCCCTATTACCATCTGCTTCCTCATGCTTCCTTACAGCATGAATTATCAGGCTCAAAGCTGGAAAGGGCTTCAATGACCATCTGGTCTAGTCCCTTCATTTTACAGATGGGGAAACTGGATGACCTCCCCAAGGTCAAACAGGTGGTAAGCTTCCAAGTGGGGATTTGAACTGACATTCTCCAACTCCACACCCTGGGCTCTCTCCACTGGGTAAAGCTACCAGCGACATAATCACAACATTTAAAGTAATCAACCTCCCTTATGAACATTTGGGGAAGGTAGAATTGGGCTGGGGAATCATCATTGACTATGGTAACACCTGGATCATGGCTTACCCAGGAAGGAAAATGGGAAGATCAAGAATAAGAAAAAAATAAGAGTAGGAATGGACTGAGGGTCAGATCCTGGGTCCCAGGAGATTGATATCAAGGTATCTGCTGAACTTCCCCAATTCTCTTTATCTCTCTGTCTCTCTCTCTGTCTCTCTCCTCCTCCCTCTTCTTCCACCTCCCCTAGCAGAAAAAGTGCTTTGTATCAGAGGGAAAATACCTTCCACAATTTGCCTAAGGTTATGGAAAGACCCTGAGATATTGCCTAGTATCCTTTCCTCCATCCTTGCTTGGGGTTCATTCTTTTTTGTTTGTTTGCTTGTTTGTTTTTGCTTTTTGGAGGGGGGAGTATAGGGCAATTGGGGTTAAGTGACTTACCCAAGGTCACACAGCTAGTACGTGTTAAGTGTCTGAGACAGAATTTGAACTCAGATCCTCCTGACTTCAGGGCCAGTGCTGTATTCAGTGTGCCACCTAGCCACCCCATTGGGGTCCATTCTTGAGATGATCTCCTGGTGACCCCATACACCTGTCCCTGCTTTTGCCAGTCCAGGGTTCATAAGAAGGCATCTTATCTCCTGCCTATGCTTAATACCTATGTACTTAGTCCTCACACCTAGCAGAGAGTATTAAAAAAAACAAAAACTAAACAACCTCTCCCTTAAGGTCAGAGGTCATTTCAGTATCCCCTGGTCACTGTTCTAGATGACCTTCTCGAGTCATTTATTTCCTCTTCCAACCCTCCTGGCACCTTCTTCAGTATCTTAGCTCACTTCTCAGGACTCCAAATTACAGAATGTCCAATGTGAAATATCCAGGCTTAAGGAGCTTGGGGAGGTTATGATATGGATACATGGTGTCAAAGCTGGAACTCAGTCTCCTGGCCTCTAGTTCTGTGTCCCTTCTCCCACAGCCCTAACCTCTCATCTGTTGCCAGCTCAGTCCTGCTTGGTCCTACCCTACCAGCTAATTCTAGGTCCTGCCCCTCCCTTTCCTTTCCACCCACCTCAGCTAGCCAGGTCCCATTGTGCTGCCTCTAGGGTGACGTGACCATCTACTTCCAGTAGACCTTGTTCTCCCATTACAATGGGAGGGGTGAAAATGCTAAAAGATGTGTTTTCAGCCTTTTGGTCTTCTCCCCCATGAACTTTCAGGTTTTATTGGCAATGAGTCTATAACTTCACTCACCTGTATGACAAGGCTAGCCTTCTAACTGGTTTATCTGCTTCATGTTTCTCTCCACTCCGATCTATTCTGACAAGGTGAGTTTTCTAAAGAGTAGGTCTATGGGGCAGCTAGGTGGCGCAGTGAGTAGAGCATCGGCCCTGGAGTCAGAAGAACCTGAGTTCGGATCCGGCCTCTGACACTTAACACACACAAATACAAAAACCTAGTCATGTGACCTTGGGCAAGTTACTTAACCCCAACTGCCCTCCAAAAAGATAAAAAAAAGAGTAGGTCTAAACTTGTTAACAGCCCTCCTCAATGACCTAGCTTTATCTACTCTGGAAATACCCTGTTGGGAAAGATTGAAGGCCAAAAGAAAAGAGGACAACAATGAACATGAACTTGGACAGACTTTGAGAAACGGTGGAGGACAGAAGGGCCTGGTGTGATGTGGTCCATGGGGTCACGAAAAATCGGACACGATTGAACAATGATAACATATACCCTGTATGTACCTAGTTATTTGTCTCTCCCATTAGAATATGGTCCCATTGAGGTCAGGAATTGTTGGGGTTTTGGGTTTTTTGGGGTTTTTTGTGTCTCCAACAAACACTTGTTAACTACCTTCATGATTTAGGGAAATGCTAAGAGACTGCCTGAGGTACAAGGAGATTTAGCAATCTGCTCAGGTTACAACCCTAGTAAATGGCAGAGGCAGGATTTGAATTTGGTTCTTCTGGACTCTGAGCTCTGTACTAAGATCCTCCACACCAGCTGACCTCTGCAACTGAAAGTGATTAAGCACCTTCTATGTATGCAGGCACTGAAGGGCATACAAGGATGGGCAGACATGGCCCCTGACCAAAAGGCGTTTGTAATCTAGCAGGGGATATAATATAGGTGCATTATAAAGGAATAGAACACTAAATGTGATATGTGCATAAGAAGGGTATGAATAGGGCATGATGAAGAGTTCAAACCAAAGGAAGCAATTCCTTCTGGCTGGAGGAGATCAAGGAAAGGTTCATGGCGAAGACAGCTGAGTTGGTCTTGGGAAAGGAGAAGAATTTCAATAGGCAGAAATTTAGGGATGAGGGGAAACATGTGAGGCATAGGAAACTAAAGGAATAAAGGCTGAAAAGTATGGGACACAGATTCATCTAATCCATTTATTTTTATAATAGAAGTAATTGAGACCCAAAGAGGATATATAACTTACACAAGTTTACATAGAGAAAAAACAAAAGTTTAAAAATGGTAAAAAGTAAAAAGGTTAGGATTAGAAATCAGGTCTCCTGATTCCTAGGTTGGAGCTCTCTCTATGTGGATTGTGCCATTTGGCTAAAACACATGAGGAAAGAAGCCAGAGATAAATCTAAGAAAGTGGGTTGGGTCCAGATTATAGAAGGCCTTGAATGCCAGAATAAGAGGAAATAATCTGAGGACTGGGGCCAGTGTGAATGAAGCAGGAAAGTGTTAGGGAAGAATTCTCAGTGGCTTGAGATGGAGTGGCCTATGCCAGTTTCCCAAAAAGCCTTCTTCCATTCCACCAAAACTTTCTGAAAAGGGCCACTCCCAGAGATTCGTGGAAAGAAGGAAAGATAAGGAAAAGGAAGGAAAGAGAAAGAAAAGGAAGGGAAGGAGAAGGGAGGGGAGGAGAGGGAAGGAAGGAAGGAAGGAAAGAAGGATTTTCCTTCTTTCTTTTCTGGGATCCAACAGGTTTCCATCAACAGAAATGGGATAACCCCTTTCTCAAAAGCTCTAACAAAGACAATTACCCTTGCCCTATCTTCCAGCATCCCTGAATGAAAAGATCATTTTTCCCCATCCTTTGCTGTTTGTTATATTCTCTTAGAAGTGAAAGCATGTGTTTCCCTCTCCTTTTGATCCCTTTGCACCAGCAAATGCTAGCTTTCTATGTTCTTGTGAGCTTTCTCAGAGATCAGGAGCCCCTGCCCTATATGTCCTCTTTATCTCCATTGGACATCATTGAGCTTGGAAGCCAGGGTCAGGGCCCTATACAGAGCAGACAGTGTGTCAGGGTCTAAAACACCAATTTAAAGCATGCCCTACCTAAATGTGATGACTTTGAGAATTTTTGGGCCTTGCCCCTCAGATGTGAATTGGTCACTAACTCTGTCGTGCTTTATGAAGTGCTGAAAGGCCCTCTTCCTCTCCCCCCACCCTAATTTAGCTACTCCATTAGCCTATTGCAACTGGGACTGAAATTCTCAACACTTTCTTCTTTTGGATTAGCCAAGGTTCTCAAAGGGGGGTCTTAAGACCCCTGAATATCCCTGACACCTTTTCAGGGGTTCCCTGAGGTCAAAACTATTTTCATAATAATCCTAAGATGCTTTAATGTCTAATACAGTAAATATTGATAGATAAAACCTGCATAAACAAAAACTCTTATAGGGGTCCTAAATAATTTTTAAAATTATAAAAGAGTATTGATCAGTTATACAGAATTTTCCCCTCTTTTGCCCTAAAAATACTATTTATTTTATGGGATGACTGTCTGTGGGGGGAAGTATGGTACTGGGTGAAAGGACAGTGATGTGGGGGGAAAATAGTATAAAGGGGTCCTGAGACTAAAAAGTCTGAGAACAGCTAAATGAAGGTCCTGGTCACAGTTTAAGTGTCACCGGAAAGCTGAAGAAACAGAGGCAAGTTAAGGTTAAGTGACTCTTCCAGGATCACACAACTAATGTCCGAGGCCCAGTTTGAACTCAGGTCTCCCTGACTTTAGGCCCATCCACTGTGCACCACCTAGCTAGGGGTAAGGTCTGATGGTAGGGAGAGAGGTGTACAAATGGATCATATAGACAAGGGCAGTAGTATACCCCAGACAGTGCATGAGACATTCCATTGGAATGGTAGAATAAAATAGGAAACCTCTAGTTTTTTTTTTTCAATCTAACAAGATGGGGAAAATGAAGTTTTCCTAATATTTAGTGCATAGATTGGGTAGCACAGTGGATAGAGTAGTAGGCTTGGAATTAGGATAACTCATTCATGAGTTCAAATCCAGCCTCAAACACTTACCAGCTGTGTCATTTTAAAGGACTATATAAATGAGGGTTGTAATTACTATTAACTGGATAAGACTATCAATATAGCATTTTTTAACAACCCCCTATCTTATTTCCTCCTCTTACCCCTAGCACCAAGAGCAGAACCTTTGCCCTAGTAAGTACTTAATAAATGCTGGTTCGACTGAAATAAATTAAAGCTATAAAAGATTATGATGAGGAGGAGGCACAATGAAATGAAGGACAGAGGGGGACTGGCTCACAACCAGAGGAGTAACCCATTTCACCCAGGAAATAGGGGGCACTCAGGTAGCAAGACCAGGGATTAGGTATTGATGGGTAAGGGCTGCATCAGGAACCACAGAACAATAAAAGCCCTAGAGGGGGGATCCACAACATTGGGTAGATCTTCTCTGAAGCATTTGGCTTGGGCCAAAATTACCCAGAATCAGAAAGTATGGATGGGTTGCAATCTACATTTCTTAAGAAGGAATACCTACATTATTGATACAGATCACAGACCACAGAAGTATTCATTCCCCAGTCAATAATACAGAGAAACAATAAGAGTGTGTCTCCTCGCTTTGAACACGACCCCAGGTGCCTTAAGGATAACCTGATGTTCTTATATTTTTTCCAGGAAGGATAGGAGCCTCAAGAAACAGGCAGCTAGATGGCTCAATGAACAGAGCACCAGCCCTCGGGTCAGGAGTGCCTGAGTTCAAATCCAGCCTCAGACACTTAACACAAAAACTAGCCATGTGACCTTGGGCAAGTCATTTAACTCCAATTGCCCTGCCCTTCCCCCTCCAAAAAAAAAAAAAAAAAGAAACTGCCCATTGAGTGGTGTGGCAGGGTAACTGGGGCTATTTAATTCACGGCAAACCCAGTGATCCCCTCTCTTAGTGGTTTACTCCTATAAGTTTTAGGAAGAGACACATTCTATAATTTTATTCTATAATAATATTGGTCATTGGGGTAGCTAGGTGGCTCAGTGATTAGAGCACTGGCCCTGGAGTCAGGAGGACCTGAGTTCAAATCCGACTTCAGACACTTAACACTTACTAGCCATGTGACCTTGGGTAGGTCACTTAACCCCAATTGCCCTGCCTTCCCCCCTCCAAAAATAAAAAATAAAAATAATATTGGTCATCATTTATGTAGCACTTGAAGGTTTGCTGAGCACTTTTAAATATCTCATTTTACTCTCACAACCATACTGGGAGGTAGGTGCTCTCCCATTATACAGATGAGAGAATTGAGGCAGACAAGTTAAGAGATTTGTGCACTGTCACACACCTAGTAATTGCCTGAAGTTGAATGTGGACTTGGATCTGTCTCCCTGAGTCTAGGTCTAGCAAGCTATCCACTGGGTCACCTAACTGCCTAGAAAAAAATACTGTAAGAAATATGAGAGGGGGTCAAGATGGTAGAGTAGAAACAGGACTTTCTCGCAGCTCTGGCTCCCACCTCCCCCAATTCATGTAAAAAACTACTCTAGACAAACTTTGGAGATACAATATCCATAAAATGACAGAGAGAAGCTAAGCTCCAGCTGAGGACAGCCCAGCAGGCCGGCAGGAAGCAGCCAGCTCAGTGCTCTGGGGGCTGAGCCCAGCAGGAGGTTTTAGCCCCACGGTGGCCTGACCAGCCACCAGCTGGAGAGACTTCAGATCACCAGCAGCTGTGGCGGTTTCCAGAATTATCAACCCATAGATGCCAAGGACAAAGTGAGAGGTCAGTGCAGTGTGGACTTTGGGACCTGGGAATCAGAAGTTAGATCTGGCCTTTGTGCCCAGGGTGAGAAGCTGCTGAGGCACTGTGGCCACGCAGCTACCACCACATGGCTGCTTCAGCTCCTGGCCTGCAGACTAGGGGGACGAAGCAACCAGTCTGAGGGGTAATCGCTCTTGCTTTAACCTGCTTGGATTTAGATTGTGGTCTAGGGTGGAGGTTCTGGGGTGTTCGACCAGCCTGCCAGAGCATGTGGAGGCTTTAGAGAGGGCACCCATTCTAAAAGCTCTGGCAGCTAAGAAAACCCTGCATTTGTGACAGAAGCTCCCCTGTCTGGTGGCAGAGTCCTACTGTGGCAAAAAAAGCCCAAAAGTCAAGTAATTGAGTGGCAACATGAGCAGGCAAAGGAAGCAAAACAAACAGAACAACCCAACTTTACATTCCTATTTTGGGTACAAAAAGGATGAAAGCATGGAACAGGAGGAAGACAGTGAAGTCAGAACTCCTGCACTAAAAGCTTCCAAGAAAAATATGAGCTGGCTACAGGCCATAGAAGGATTTTGGAAATCAAATAAGAGAAGTGGAGGAAAAATTGGGAAGAGAAATGAGAACAATGCAAGAAAATCATGAAATAAGAGTCAACAACCTGAATAAAGAAAATAACACCTTAAAAATAGACTAACTTAGATGGCAAAAGAGGCTCAAAAAAGCAAGGAGGAGAAAAATGCTTTAAAAAGCCAAATTTGCCAAATGGAAAAAGAATCTCAAAAGCTCACTGAAGAGAATCATTCTTTCAGAATTAGACTGGAGCAAATGGAAGCTAGTGACTTTATGAGAAATCAAAAACTATTAAACAGATCCAAACAAATGAAAAAATAGAAGGCAATGTAAAATATCTCATTGGAAAAACCACTGACCTGGAAAATAGATCCAGGAGAGATAATCTAAAAATTATTAGACTACCTGAAAGCCATGATCAAAAAAAGAACCTATAAATCATCCTTCAAGAAATTCTCAAGGAAAACTGCCCTGATGTTTTAGAACCAGAGGGCAAAATAGAGGTTGAAAGAGTCCACCAATCACCTCCTAAAAAAGATGCCAAAAAGAAAACTCCTAGGAATATTATAGCCAGGTTCCGGAATTCCCAGATCAAGGAGAAAATATTATAAGCAGCCAAGAACAAACAATTTCAATATTGTAGAAACACAATCAGGATAACTCAAAACTTGGCAGATTCTACATTGAGGGACTGAAGGGCTTGGAATATGATATTCTGGAGGTCAAAGGAGCTGGGATTAAAACCAACAATCACCTACCCAACAAAACTGAGTATCATGTTCCAGGGAAAAAATTGTCATTCAGTGGAATAGAGGACTTTGAACCAGAGTTGAACAGAAAAGTTGACATTCAGATACAAGAAGCAAGAGAAGCTTGAGAAGGTAAACAAGGAAAAGAAATCATAAGGAACTTAGCAAAGTTGAACTACTTACATTCCTACATGGAAAAATGATAATTGTAACTTATAAAACTTTTCTCAGTATGAAAATAGTTGAAGGGAAGAGAAATGTATATATGTGTGTATATATACATACATATATATGTATATGTGTGTATATGTATACATACATATATATGTCTATATAGGAGGATATATGGGTGTATGAATACATATGTGAGTATGTGTATATATATCTACAGGTATACATAGAGAGAAGGCACAGGACCAATTGAATAGGAAGGGATAATACTTAAAAGGTGAAATTAAGAGGTGAGAGAGGAATATAATGAGAAGAGATGGGGAAAGACAGAGTGGGGTAAATTATCTCATATAGAAGAGGCAAGGGAAAATTGTTACAATGGAGGGGAAGAACAGGAAGGCAAAAGGGAATGAGTCAACCTTATTTTCATTTAATTTGGCTTAGGGAGGGAATGACATACACACTAAATAGGGTATCTCACCCTACAGGAGAGTAGAGGGGAAGGGGAAGAGAGGGGGATAATGGAAGGGAGAGCAGGCTGGGGGGAGGGAAGTTGGAAGCACCCACTTTTGAAAAGGTAAAGGATAAAAGTAAAGAATAGGACAAGTGGGGAGGGATAGGATAGAGGGAAATATACTCAGTCTTCCACAATATATCCACTATGGAAATGTTTTGCATAGCTACTCATGTACAACCTATATTGAATTGCTTATTTTCCCAGTGAAGGTGGATGACGAGGGAGGAAGGGAAAGAATCTGGAATCCAAAGTTTTCAAATCAAATGTTTATAAATATATATACATAGTATTATTAATATTTTACATGTAACTGGGAAATGAGATATACAGGCACTGGGGCACAGAGATCCACCATGCCCTATTGGAAAGTTGAAGGGAGAATCGTGGAAGATATGGGAGAGAGTATATTGGGGGAGGGGATATTCAATGGGAACGCTGTTTTGGGATGGTGGGTAGGGCAAATTGGGGAGAAAATTTGTAACTCAAAATCTGTTGGAAATGAATGATGTAAACTAAAGAAAAAGAGAGAAAAAAAGAAATATGAGAGGGAAAAACCACTTTAAGGTGGGAATGATCAAGGAAGACTTCATGGATGATCAAAGGAGTAAGATCTCAGAAGAAACAGGAGGGACAACCAATGGGAGAGAGGGTTGTATTCCCAATCTAGGTAAGTACTTTGCATATAGTAGTAACTAAGTGGTGCAGTGACTAGAACATTGGACCTGGAGTCAGAAAGACCTGAGTTCAAATCCCGTTTCAGAAGGGGTTTTACTACCTGTGTAACCCTAGGCAAGCTATTTAACCTCTGTGTGCCTCAGTTTCCTCATCTATAAAGTGAAGGTAACAATAGCACCTACTTCCCAGGGTTATCGTGAGGATCAAATGAGAAAATATTTAGGCTCTCATCAATCTAATGATAAAGCATTAAGTCCAGAGGACTTAAGCTTTCCACTAGCCTCTTGCCACTGAAATGATGGGCTCAAAATGAAGAATGAGGCATACATGGGCAATGTGGGGACTTGTTTTGTTGTCCTACACATATTTCTCATTGTGTTTTCCTTTTATTAAAATGCTGTTCAATCTGGAGGGAGAAGGACAATGGAAGAGAGAAATGATAACTAATGCTTGTAAAAAAAAATAAATTCATCAATCTCCCCACCCCCCTTTTTTCTTTTTCTGTTCTTTCTTCTTTTTTGAAAAGGGCTCTGGTTTGAGAATAAGAATCCCTAGCTTCTTGTACCAGATTTGTTACTGACTTGCTAGCTATGTGACTTTGGGCAGGTATCAACTTATCTGGGCCTGAAATGTTGAGACCTACTCTGCCAAGAGCAAGAATAAAACAAGATTATGTCCCCAAAAGTGCTTGTTATATGCAAAAGTCCCATTCCATTCAGGCTTTGGTGAGCATCTACTAGATCAAATGACTCACCATATGGAGAGCACTTTGTAAAAACCTTAAAGTGCTATATAAATGCCAGCCATTACTATTACATTTGAGTCACTAGGCTAGGTTCTAAAGCGGCAAAGAAAAATAGAATACACACCCTGCTCTCAAAGAGACAGAATTATATATATGTGAAGCAGTATCTTAGACTTATTTTAATTTGTATTTTTTATTATTTATTATTATATTTTATTATATATATATATATAAAGTACTATATATATATATAGTATATATATATATATAAAGTACTATATATATATATATATAAAAAGTACTATATATATATATATATATATATATATATATATATATATATAAAGTACTATATATATATATAGTACAAGGAGGGCTAGATTTGGCATCAGAGATCCTCAGTCTGAATTATAGTTCTGCTTGTGTGACCTTGGGCAAATCACACTGGGCCTCAATTTCTCACCTGCAAAATAAAGCAGATTTCTAAGGTCACTTTTAGCTCTAAATTGTAGCTCCTTAGTATTACAATCAAATGGGAAGATAAGATATCTGAATAAGCAACAAGGATTCATAAGAAGAGAATAGGAAATTATATCTTTTAACAGTTATTGATAGAAGATGTATGCCTAGGCCCAGGACAAAAGAGATTATAAAAGACAAAACAACGATCTAAATTATATAAATATTAAAATTTTTCACTCAAAGAAAATTAATGCAACTGCAATCAGAAGAAAAGATATGGACTTGGGGAAAAGCTTTGCATTAAAACTGAAATAAATCTGACATCCAAAATCTATAGGAAATTGACACAAATCTACATGATTAGGAATCTTTCAAAGGATATTCATTCTACATGATTAGAAGTCATTCAAAGTAATCAAAGGATATGAGCAGTTTTCCAAAGAAGAAATACAAACTATCAACAGCCCTCTGGGAGAATAAAATCTCTTCATATCACTAAATAATAAAAAAAATACAAATTAAAATAAGTCTAAGATACTGCTTCACACCCCTCAAACTAACCAGGATGATAAAAGATGGGAAAACTAAATAACAGAGGAGCTATGTAAAGGCAGCCCCAGTAATTCAGTTAGTATTGCTATAGATTGGCTCAGCAGTTCTGGAAACCAAGTAGAAATCATGCAAGGAAAATCACAAAATCATTCAAACCCTTTGACCCATCAATCCCACTATAAGAACTATGTCATAAGGTTACTTAAAGCAAGAAAAGACCCATATATACAAAATATTCACAATATCACTATTTGTGATATCAAAAAGCTGAAAGCAAAATATGTGTCCAATGATAGGGAATGACTGAACAAGCTATGGCATACTTGTGTAATGGAGTGTTACTGAGCCATATAATGTGACAGAAATGAACAATTCTGAGAGAAGTGGGGAGCAATTGTGTAAAGTGAAGAGGATGAGGAAAGAAGAGCCAAACAAAGTATGTAATGATTACACCTGTGTAAATAAAGACAAAACTAAAAGATAAATGAAACTGGGGACAAATATACCATCAAAATTAAAGAACTGTCTATATCTTCAGAGTGACATAACCATTTATTGCAATAAGGTGGTTTTGCTAAACTGTTTTCAGGGGGGGTGTTTTGTAAAGGGTTTATCTTGGTGTTTTTTGGTCTGTATCTGTCATGTCAAAACAAAATGAATATATCAAGAAATAAAATAATTTTAAAAGAACTATAATATAAAGGAAAACTTGATAAAGCATAAAGTGTACAATAAAGGAACTTTTTGCAATTTGAGAGGGAGCTTGTAATGGAAATGCAAATTTAAAGATCTTCCTGCCCCTAGGCCCTTTGATAGGCATTAGAGACTCTGAGAACCTTCCTTGATTTGAAAGTATACTCTGCCCCTTAATAGGCTGAATATGGTCATGTGGAGCCTGTGGCAGGAGGCTTGGTTTTCAGGAATACCTACACCTTGATGCTATGTGATTGGGCAGTGGGTCAAGAGGATTGTTACATTCTCTGACCCAGGAGAAGGCTATATAATCTCTTTGCTTTGGGGCTCACTTTGAAAAGTGTTGTGTGATTTGACCAAATGAGACTCTGGGCAGCCGTTGTTGAGCCCCCCAGCTTTGAAAACCCAGATGTTGATGCTTCCCTCTCTGGTAACTGTGATTTGGTATTGATGTAATAGTTGAGCAGTTTGGAAGCCTGTCTGCTTGATCTGTTTGTTTCTCTGTCTTGTAAGTTCTGTCTGTATACTTTGAAGTTCAGGGTGCTGACCTTTTTCCCCTGAACTAGGTAAACGATATATGTTTGATTGATTAATGTAAGGTTGTTAACCCGTTTTAAGTTGCTTTCCTTTAGAAAAGCAGATCTAAGAACCTGTGTTGGCAGCTACCCTGGGGATATTGGGGTGCTTGCTGCTACAGAGCTATAATTTTCAAAATTGGAGGTAGGAGGGTAGTCAGGCAATATTACATGAAGAGATTATCACTGAGATGAAACTTAGAGGAAGATATTTCAACAAGTCAGAGGAGTGAGGCCTAGGGTGGGCAAGGTCCTGTTTTACCACCCCTATCACTGGGAAAATGAATTTTGACACCCCCCAGTGTATTCTTCCTTCTTGGATAGAACACAAGTCTCAGTCTCTAGTGTCAGTTCCCCCAATGCTCTCTCTTTGTTCTCCCAGTGTCCTCAAGGGAAGATGAGAGATCAAAAACAATTCCCTCTCTTCGAGCATCCAGGTCATACAAGAGTTCATCTAGTCTCTCTTGTCTTCATCTCCCCCCTCAAAACACCTTCCTCTATGTATCCCCACCCCACAAACCGTTAATCCATCAATAAGAGAGCAGGGGTTCTAGTGCAAGAAATATCTATGCAATTCTGCCCTCTTCCTCCTTCAAAGTTTCTTTGATCCCTTTTGAAGCTTGTCCATAGATATCTTCTCTTTCATCTATCAGTGACCCATAAACAGGATGAAAGGTTAAACACACACACAAACACGCACACACACACACACACACAGAGTAGTTTCATGTAGCCCTAAAAGTATATAAGCATAATTTCTTAGTCTCTTCTTTTAATCTATGCTTGTATACCTTTCTTATGTCAATCACCCTGCTTGCCTCAAGTTTGTATTGGAAAAATGACTCAATTTTTTTTGAGCTTTCAGTGAAATTCCATTTTTTCCATTGATCATTAAGATCTGTCTTTCAATATGTGTTATGTTAGGATTGCAAAATGATTGCTAATACTTTTATGGGCTGTCATATTAAAATTGCCCCTTGATTTCTCACAAACAAGAAATATTTTGGATGATGTGAGCTATTTTCCTTGTCATATGAAGGATTTCCTTTTGACTGCTCTTAAAACTTGGTGTATATTGGAGAGAGGGCAGAGCCAAGATGGTGGAGTAGAAGCACAAACTTGGCGTGGGCTCCCGCTCCAATCACTTCCAATACATGTAAAACTTGGTGTATAATCTTGAAGTTCTGAAGCTTGATTATGATGCTTCTTTGTGTACTAAACTTAGATCTCCTTTCTGTAAGTAAGGATTACATATAGGGCATACCAAAAGTCTTACAGCAGTTTGAGCTTCAATGATAACTTAATATTGAATATGTAATAGCTTAAAACTACATTAACACTTATCCCTCTATGTAGGGATACCCTAAATTAATCCGTACTTTCCTCTCTATTTCCAATAGTTTTGGTAATATTTGTGCATGATTTCCTAAAGTATGGGATTCAGACCTTTATTGTTTAATGTTGGGGTTTGTTTTTGCTTTTGTTTTGTGGAATACCTATGATCTTTATATTGTTTCTACATATCTCTCTCTCTGTGAAGTCAGGGAAGCATACGGTACAGTAGAAAATATGCTGAATTTAGAATTAAAAGGATCTGTGTTCAAATACTGAGCCTGCCACTTTGCCTACATTACTTTGATCAAGTTACTTACCCTTTCTTAGCCCTCATTTCCTGGATTGTAAGTTGAAGTAGAAGGCTGAAGTAGAAGATTTCAAAGTTCCCTTCCATCTCTAAATCAGTGTCCCATGATGCTCTCTGCCCGGACTTGAAGAAGTTTCAAGTATTAACAATCTTATATTTTGTTCTGTCCATTTTCTTACACCTCTTCACTTCAGAAAATCAAATTCCGAGAATTTGCTGTTTCAGAGAGCTTTTTGCTCTCAATTCTCTCATTCTTTTTTAGTCCTTTGAGAACTTAATTTTTATCCTAAGTCCCATCCTCATGTTTTATTTTAATTATTGTATTGTTTCTCTAAAGTATTTGGGAGATTCTAGCAGTTGTTGAGATAGGATTTCTAAAAGTTCAGTTGTGGTAGGACTATTCTTTTCATCAAAGTCTATTTCTTTCACTTCAATCAATCAATTAATAAACATTTATTGTCTACTCTGTGCCAGGCACAGAATGTTTGACAGAGCATCATTCTGATTGAATGTCATTCAATATCAAACATTTATGAAGCAGTTACTATGTGGCAGTCACTATGTTAAGTGCTAAGGGTACAAAATGAATCAAAAGACAGTACCTGCCCTCAAAGAGCTTACAATCTAATGAGGGAAACAACATGCAAATATATACAAACTCCATATATTTATTCATTGTTTAAGATCCTTTCCTTGTTGACTTATTTTTTTATTAGGTTCTCTATTAATTTTTCTGTAATATGTTCCCCAGGAGTAATTCTTTCCTTTCCTCTCTTTGCTGTTCATTGTCTTGTGCTCTAACTACTGTGCCACCTGGCTGCACCATAGCTAGCATTTATATAGCATCTTAAGGTTTATAAAGTGTTTTACATTTGTTAATGTTACATATGTTCATTCATTTGATCCCCATGCCAACCCTGTACAACAGATAATAGTATTATGCTCATTTAACAGATAAAGAAACTGAGGTTGAGAGAGATTGAGTAACTTATCCAGGGTCACACAGCTACTGTTTGAGGCAGGATTTGAATTCAGGTCTTCCTGACTTCCTGAGCACAAATCCTGTGTTCACCACTAAGCCATTATATAAATATCAGGTATCAATGTCCTTGTTGCTATTCAAAAAGCTAGAATAATGAGGACAGATCTACAAAATCTAAACATAATAGTAAAAAGTCAAAAATTAGCCACCAGTTCAAAAAACTAACCAGAAATACAAGTTAAGGAAAGCATGGCTAGACAATGGTTGGTGTGAAAAAAGATCTGAAGGGTTTAGTGGACTGAGAGTTCCTTATGAGTCAACATTGGCACAGAGCCAACAAAGCTAATGCTCTTCTAGGCTACATTAGGAGAGAGAGTGTGTCCAGAATACAGATTAGATCCTTATTGTACTTTTCCCTTGCCAGCCCAGGAGAAAATTTGGTGAATTACATTCAGTTCTGGACACCATACTTTAGAAGGGACATTGGCAAGCTAAATAGCATCCATAAGAGGGTGACCATGAGGATAATGAAGAGCCTTAGGTCCACATCATATGAAGATGGTTGAAGGAAATTGTTTAGCCTGGAGAAGAGAAGACCCACAAGAGCATATTTGTCCTAACGTATTTAAAGGGCCATTACCTAAAGGAGGAACAGACTTATTCTACTTAACCCCAGAAGGCAAACCTAGAAGCAAATGGGTCAAAGTTGAAAGGAGACAAATTTAAATTTGATGGAAAGAAAATCTTGCTAACCATTTAAGCTATCCAAAGGTAGAATGGTCTACCTCTGTGGGTAGTGCGTTCTCCTTCACTTGAGGTCTTCAAGGTAAAGTTAGATTAGCACTTTTTGAGGATGATAGATAAAAGATTCTTGCTCAAGTAATAGTTTGATAAGTACTGTCCAAAATGCCTTTTAACTCAAAGCTTCTGAGAGATGAACAGGACAAAGCTGAAGTTGAAAAGGAAGACATATGCTTCTATTAACCCAACAATCAAATTAAAACTGATTTCCTAATTGAAAAATATTTAACAAAATAAATTAAAATACAATAAAACATAAATAATGTTAACATGTGTTTTTTGAGGGCGGAAGGCAAGGCAATTGGGGTTAAGTGACTTGCCCAAGGTCACACAGCTAGTAACACGTGGTTTTCTAAGACAATATGCAGCCAGCCAGAAACCTTATATATGGTTCAGTGGCCCCTGATTCTATCTGAGTTTGACACTCCTGCATTATAGGTTGTGTATGTCCTGTTGAGCTTAGACCTATTTCAGAGATGACAAAGTGACCTGTAGCACATATGGATTTGTTCCACCGTGTTATAATGAAGAATTATAGCATCAGCATTATAAAGGTGGAAGGGAAGCAATCTTGTCCACACCCCTCATTTTTCAACTGAGGAAACTAGGACTCAGGGAGGTTAAGTAATTTGCCCAAGGTCACATGGATAGTAAACATAGGAAATAAGAAATGAAACCAGGTTCTCTGACCCCAAATCCAGCATTCTTTTCACTGTTCCCACTGTCCCCTGCTGCTTCCTCTTAGGGATAAACTACATTTGGAAGAGAAACTTCACAAAATACAGATAGACAGAAGGAGCCCTGGGTTATAATTCTGCCTGAGTTGCTGATTAGCTGCAATAGGCAAGTCAATTAATTTCTCAGAGCCTCAGTTTCCCTGTTTGTAAAATGGGGATAATATACTTCCCACCTACACACTTCAAACATGAAATAATGAAATGAAATTCCATAAGATCCCAGATGTAGAGCTGGAAAGACACTCAAAGGTCACTTAATCTAACCCTTTCATTTTTATAGATGAGAAAACTGAGGCCCAGATCCCCAAAACTGAAGCAAGGTAGAAAGCTAAGTGAATCCCAGGTCCTTTGGCTCCAAATTCACGGCTCTGTCCACTGCCCACCTTAAAACAAGATCAAATGAGTTTCCACTGCTTTTTGTTGCTCACCAGATCTGCAACATCATGAACATAGGAAATTCCATCTATCTATGCACATCAGCAAGCATTATAGGAATCAGATAAGTTAAGTATCTTGCTAGGCTCACACAGCCAATAGGAAGGGCAGAACGGTGAATACAGTGCAGTGCAGTCAACTCAACAAGTATTTATTGAGCTCCTACTATGTACCAGTCACTATGTATAGTAGTTTCAGAGCTGGCCTCTGAGTTAGGAAAACCAGGATTAAAATTCTGCTTCTGACTTCTTGTTGTTGTTGTATGGGAGGGGGGCAGCATGGCAGATAGGTTATCAATTTTTGTTTGTTTGTTTCACCATCAAAACCATGGAAGGACTGCTAAAGATCCAGATTTTTATTTTTACCATAAACAGCTATAGCATATCATTGCACAGTCCATTTGGACAACCTCCTGTCACCTTCAGGATCAAATATCAAACCTTCTGCTTGACATTCAAAGTCCTTCATAAAAAATAGCTAATAATTTATATTGTACTTTAAGTTGCAAGGTTGCAAAATACATTACGTTACCTCATTCAATCCCCATAACAACCCTGGGAGGTAGAGCTATTATTATCCTCATTTTGGAAATAAGGAAACTGATCTGCCTTGGGTCACACAACTAGTAAGTGACTGAGGCTGGATTTGAACTCAGGTCTTCCTGTCTCCCAGACAGTGCTCTATCTACTGCACCAACTGACAGGTCCTCCCCCACCCCACCTTTCCTACCTAACTTACTCAGCCCTGTGTATTCTGTGATCCAGCAACATTGGACTCCTCATTGTTCCCTGAATAGGACGCTTCATCTCCCAACCCTGGGCATTTTCAATGGCTGCCCCCATGCCTGTAATGCTCTCCCTTCTTAACTCTGCCTCTTGATTTTCCTAGCTTCAAGTCCCAACTAAAATCCCACCTTTTCCAATCTCCCTTAATGCTAATGTCTTCCCTGTTTATTGTCCTCAGTTGATCCTTTCTATATCTTGTTTATATATAATTCTTTGCATATTGTCTCTACCCATTCACCCCCAATCAGACTGGGAGCTTTTTGAGAGCAGGGACTGATTTTTGCCCTTTTTTTTGTATCCCAGAGCTTAGCAGGGTTCCTGGTACATAGTAGGTGCTTAAAAATTAAATGCTGTTGACTGACCCAAATGTGAAAGGAAGAATGCCCAATGAGATCTTGAGGAAGCTGTCCCATGGTGTTTCTGGTTCCATACCCTTTACCCACACAGTCTCTTGGTGGTTCTCCTTGATTTCTTTGTGTCAGGGCATAGAGACAGACCCACACTGTAAGGAGTCTGCATCTGCAGCCAGTCCCACTCCATTCTCCAGAATTATGGACCCTCCCTATAACTGTCACTATGCCAACAGCCAGGCCAGCCCAGCCACCAGTGCCTGCAAGGGGCTCAGGCCACCACCAGTAGCAGGAGTGGCTCCCATGATTTCTCAACCCCAATCTTCCACTTTCCTCTCTAACTGGGCATGGAGGCTGGATGCTCCCCCTAGGCTGTTCCATATTCTATAATAGAAGAGAGAATCGCAAGAACCAAAAGAAATATTCTGCTTAGGGGCGGCTAGGTGGCGCAGTGAGGAAGAGTGCCGGCCTCGGAGTTAGGATGACCCGAGATCGAATCCGGCCTCAGAAAATGAGCACACACACACAAATAATGACTAACCATGTAACCTTGAGCAAGTTACTTTACCCCAATTGCTTTAAAAAAAAAAAAAAAAGAAATATGCTGTTTAAGCAGGAATAGTTGGGGCTCTTGGTCAGTGCTTCCTTCCTCCTAATTGGCACAAGTGACTGGGCTTTAGTGCCTTACACTCAACTTCGCCACTTGTTCAGTCATGTCCAACTCTTTGTGACTCTGTGGATGCTGTCCACGAAGTTTTCTGGCAAAGACACTAGGCCGGTCTGCCATTTCCTTCTCCAGTGGATTAATGCAAAGGGAAATTAAGCAATTTGCCCAGGATTACATAGCTAGTGAGTGTTCAAGGCCAGATTTGAACTCAGGTCTTCCTGACTCCAGGCCTAGAACTAGTGAACCACCTACCAGGACTTCTTTACTACCTGGTCATGAATGGGCATTTGGCCAAGCAGGGCTCTGTGGCTCAGCTGAAAACTATAGGTCTGGTTTCAGAAGAGTCTGGTTGCTTCCCCTCTTCTTGGGAACTGGATACTCCTAGTTCAGAAACTAAACACACTTTCAACTGCCTGTGCCTGACTTTTGGTGTAGGTTTAAATTGTCTCCTTGGTGCTAGCCATTTTGGGATTCAAACCAAAGGGTAGACTTCCAATTGATTCAATTCATTGAATAGTTTGGAAAATTCCAGTTTGGAGATGACATCTGAGAAGAAAAGACCTTCCTTAAAAACTGCATAAGACAGGCAGCTAGGTGGTGCAGTGAATAGAGTACCAGCCCCGGAGCCAGGAGGACCTGAGTTCAAATTTGACCTCAGAAACTTGTCACACTAGCTGCGTCACTGTAGGCAAGTCACTTAACCCCAATTGTTTTACCTTCTGTCCTCAAAAAAAAAAAAAAAACCCACCTATGTAAGAGAATACAATAGAAATTGATCCCCTATTTTAGGGACCTTAACCAGAAGTCTTGGAAACAATCAATCATTTTTCAGCACCTAATATATGTACCAGGCTCTGGGGATAAAAGACAAAAAATTAAACAGTCATCAAAGAGTCTACATGGGGGGGTAGGCAGTTGGACTACATGTACATTTATATTCATATACAAAATGATTAAAAAATAAAAGGAAGGATAGAGAACTATAGACCAATTATCATTATACATGTTACTTCAAAAATTTTAAATAAAATCCTGTCAAACTGGAGTTATTTATCCAGGAAATGATTCTTTGTAACCAAATCATATTTTGTAACCAAATCATATTAATGCAAAGATGGTTTGACATGAGGAAAATAATCAATATAATTAATCAAATTAAAAACAAAAACATTCTTAAGCCATTGGATTCTCTCAAGAGATTCAGAAAAAGCTTTTGAAGAAGTGTAATGCCTGTTTATACTAAAAGTAAATATAAGGTGATTAGGGGTTTGGAGGAAAGGCCCTAGCAACTGGAGCAATCAAAGAAGGCCTGAAGTAGACGGTGTCACTTGAGCTGAGTCTTAAAAGAAGCTCCTAATTCTAATCCTAGAGAGCAGTACATTCCGGGTATGGAAAGACAGCCATCACAAAGATGCAGAAACAGGGGCAGCTAGGTGGTACAGTGAATAGAGCACTGGCCCTGGAGTCAGAAAGACTTGAGTTCAAATGTGGCCTCAAATACCTGACATGTGCTAGCTGTGTGACCTTGGACAAGTCACTTAACCCTGATTGCCTCACCTCCCAGCTCCAAAAAAAAAGATGCAGAAACAAGAAACACAATAAAGAAAATGGCACAGAACCAGACTTTTGTGAAGGTGTTTTAAGTTGGAGTTCATTCTACTTCCAACACTGAGGTCATAGAAGAGACTATGCTCTGGGAGGTATGATGGCTGAGAGGGGAAAGGAGTGCTTTGTAATTGCTATTCTTGCCATCTCTTCTTAGCAAACATCCCTTGTTAATGGATGTTAATTAGGTAAATGATACATGGGGACTAATCACTGGCAGTGCCTTGAGATAATACCATTAGAAAAAAAAACCAATGCCCTTCATGGGTTCCCTTAGTACCCTGAAAGGGAGATGTAACCAGCTAGGCTCTGGGGACCCAATTCATTAGTGCATGTGGGGTAAATGAGTAAGGTCTGGATCAGGCTATATCACCTGCATCGGTACCCTTAGACAACTTCCTAATACAACTTCTCATTGCTGCAGACCACTTTCTAAGACTATGAGATCCTAATGTGCGCTGGGGGAGGGAATTGGCACACCCTTCCCTGCAATGATGAAATCACTGATCTAGACAAAAATGTTGTTTTGGTTCTTCTTACAGTATAGGACAGTATTTTGAAGATTTCACTGGAGGCTTTTCCTTTGGGGGCTTGGGAATTAGGAATTTGGGTGGGGAAGAGAAAGAAGAAGAGAGAGAGAAAGAGAATATTTGATGTTTGTGGGGACAAGTTCATCCTTTTGACGGTGCCAGAAGTACAGACTTGTTTTTGGAATTTGCTTGGGTAACCAAGTGAGGTTAGAGGGATTCTCTTTCTAATAGCTTCCATGATAGTTACTTGGGGTGCAAAAGTTAACTTCCCTTCTGTTTTACTTTTGATTTTGAAAGTAGAGCCCAACGTGTGGTCCTTCTAGGGACTCAGGAGAGATGGATTCCTCATTCCTGGCTATTCATTCATTCATTAGCCTGACTATTGTATGTCTTACGTGCCCTTCTGCAGGCTTGGCTCTGCCACTGGTGGTTAGAAGCATTTTCTTTGTAATAAAATCAGAGCATCCTTGTTGTACCTCCCATGGAGAAGCCAGAGATGTATTTTCAAGGGAGGGAGTGGTGTAGCTCTGAGGCACAATTGTGGGTTTTCTCTGACTGACTGAATTTTCCTACCCTTCCCAGAAATTATTCAAAGTCATGTGCTTGAAGCCTGCTCAAATATGGGAGTCGAGAGCTATAAAGGCCTCTGAGAAAATAAGCAAACAAATAAAAGAGGCCTTAGTGACATTATCCCTTTGAAAACCACCAGCCCTTCCTTCTACCCACCACCCACCCCCACCCCCACCCCCAAAAAACTTGCTTTCTCTTTTCTTGGAGTGAAAGTTTCCATGAATCATGTGCAAAATGTTTTCCTTTACAAGGTTTTTGTCTTAAACCCAAATGTGACCTTCCTTCCTATAAGGGACTCCAGCTCTGGACTCATAGAGAACTAAGTTCATCCTGGAGTTGGACTTCTCACCAAAGAGAGGTAGGAGATTCTCTCTCTCTCTCTCTCTCTCTCTCTCTCTCTCTCTCTCTCTCTCTCTCTCTCTCTCTCTCTCATTGCTTAAGATCTCCCCAAAATATGGATAACAAGATCTCTTTTTAGAAAAGACATTCAAAATATGTTACATTCATCAGGTTTAGTATAATAGTTTAGTTCCTGAAGCACAGAAAATACTTAAGATGAAAATGATTCAAAGAACAGAGGTACATATTAACAATCCATTATTCCCATGATATTCTGCTTGCAAATCACAAAGTTCTCCTGATCAACTTTTGCTACCAAAACATATCTCAGAAAAAACACTGTTGTATTTCTAAAAGGAGTGGAAGAATTCAATTCAATAACTATTTATTAAGCACCTTCTACAGTCAGGGAATGTTGGTGGGCACTGAGGTTACAAAGACAAACCCTACCTTCCAGGAGCTCACTTTCTACTGGAGCATATAACATCTAATCAATCAGCAAGAATTTATCAAGCACCTATGACACTGTGTTAAGTTCCTGGGATACAGATACAGTAATGAAATAATCCCTATTTGTAAAGATCTTGCATTCTAAGAGGTGAGTCGATTATCTATCTATCCATCTAGACACAGGCGTGTATATATTTACAGATACAGATATTTATAGATGGATGTGTATATAGAATAGATATAAAAAATAAATACCAAGGAGTTAAATACAAGGTGGTTTTGGAAGGAGGAAACACACAGAAAGTGGTGTTTGACCTGCATCATAAAGAAAGAAAAGAATTCCGGGAGGCAGAAGTGGAAAGGGAGTACATTCCAGGTATGGAAGCAACCAATACAAAGGCCCCAGGGTGGGAAATGGCACACTACATAGAGTGTTAAACTTGGGTTCAGTTAAACAAAGGTTAATATCCTCGTCCTGATGCTCACCAGCCCTGTAACCATGGGCTCCAAATCTCAATATTCTCATCCATAAAAATAGCAATGATAAAACCTTTAGTAGCTACAAACTCAGAGCTGTTGTGAGATTCAAATGAGACGAATCGTGTAAAACTGCATCTGTATGTCATCTATTATTGTTATTATCCTTGAACGCAAGCTTCTTGGACCAAAGACATAGCATATGTCCAGTAGCATGAATAGAAGGCCTAATATTCCAACAAAGTAGCAAGCATTTATTAAGTGCCTACTGTGTTCTAGGTACTGTTCTAGGCTCTGGTGACCCCCCCCCAAAATGGAACAATGCCTACTCTTAAGGAGCTTACATCCTATTGTAGCTTGGATGGGTTCTCTCCACCCATGCAGGCCTGGATGAACACCTCTTAGTCTGACTTTTATAAGCAGTGAAGATTGCCCAGAGGCAATCTTATTACTTTGCTATTCAACTATGTACGAAATGACACGATAGCCAGAACCTACAGCGGTCAAGCCTGCCGACCTCACTAATGGACCTGCAAGGAGAAAGGTCCAGAGTGATGAGCACTGAATAGTGATGTTCAACCCATGTGCCACATTTTAGAAAGTGCATTAAGAAGCTTGAGCAGGTCTAGAATAAGGCAAATGAGATGGTGAAGGGGCTCCATTTGAAGCCATGGAAATGTCATTATGAAGGAACTGGGAACATTCCTGCCTGGAGATGAGAATATTTAGGGGGAATGATAGTTCAAATATTTGGAAGGCGGATTAAACAATCTGCTTAGAACCAAAAGGCAGAGCTAGGAGCAAAGAGTGCAAGTTCTAGATAAACAGATTTAGGGTCCACATAAAGAAAAATTTCCCAACAAGTAGAGCATTCCCAGAGTGGAAGGTTCTGCCTCAGGAGGTGATAGCTTCCCCTTCCCCAGGGTTTTCAAGCATAGAACAGGTAACCCCTTTGGGAGCATATTGTGAAGAGGATTCTTATTTGACGTGACTTGGACTTGGTGGCCTCAAGGATTCTGAAAGCACAAGGAGCTGGGGAATGTCTAGGAGGGGTGCTCACTTAGTCCTAGTAATTGTCATTCACCAATATGTGTTGCCACGTACTTGCTGTCCACCTACTGCATGCAAGAACCCTGTGCTATTCACCTACAAGCAGTAGTGTGCAGATAAATGTTTAATAATAGACTCCCAGAGGGAAAAGGGGGGAATACACCCATGACATACTTTTAAGTTTAATCTGCATCATTGGGGTGGATAGGTGGTACAGTGAATAGAGCACCACCCCTGGAGTCAGGAGTTCAAATCTGGCCTCAGACACTTAATACTTACAAGCCATGTGACCTTGGGCAAATCACTTAACCTCAATTGCCCTGCTTTCCCTCCTCTAAAAAGCAAAAAATAACCTGCATCATTAACATTTTCTCCATCACTGTCTTAAATCTAGACAATTTAAAAAAAACAATAAATTAAGCCCTGGTTTATAGCATCTGATTCCCAATGTGTAAATGCTACATTGAAAAAATTTAACATTCAGCTCTCCTGAGCAAGAATACAAAAGCCAATGCAACCTGGCCCCTGCCAGAAAACTTTAACTAACAACATAAGGCAATGTCCAATGCCACTTCTCTATTCCCCACCCTTGACCCACAAACACACATACCACAGTGCCTCGAGTGGAGCTGGTAAGTAGCAGGTATTAATAAAAGCTTAGTTTGCTGGTGTCAGGGAGACCTAACACAACTAAGCCAGTGCCAGGCAGAATCTCTTTGTAGCAGAGGCCCAGGACATGTCTCCAGTGAACTAATTCATCTGCCTTAGCAAAGATGATAGGCAGGGATGGATAAGCAGCAAAGTAGATTGTTCCTCTTCTCCTTTGTATTAATCCTTCCGAGTCCTAAACCAGACTCCCCAGGGATATGTCTGCCAATAAGGTCTACATTCAGGGACCATTCTTGGGGGGTTGAGAGGATGGTTTGGGTCTTAGGCTAGGAAGGTCCAGGAAGGGAATGGGGGATTGGGGTTGCCTCTTTCCCTCCCGTCTCAAGCTACACACAGGTGACATAATGCAGATGTCCTCAGGTCAATTCTCAGGGATAGTCCTTGATGAAGGTCATTGAGAGGGATTCATCCTTCCCATTCTGGACTTTCTCCTTCATGGTAGTATAGCACCACACCCCTCCTCCATCTTGGCACTCACTCAACAACACTGAAAGCCCTACTACAGGGATAAGCTTTTATTTGAGCCTGTATACCATGAAACCCCATCTTTGCTGCATTTACCAGACTAAGCTTGATGCCCACAGACTCAAAGCAAAGACATTTAATGTAACAGAATAACAAGACTGGAACAGAGAATTGAGTCAACTATCAAATGCTACTGGCACCAGTCATAAAATTTCAGAGCTGGGAAGGACCTCAGAGGCCATTTAGTACAATCCATACCTGGAAAAGGATCTGCTTTTACATACTTTCTCAGGTGTCATCCAGTCACTGTTTAAAGACCTGTAGTGAAGGTTGATGTCACCATCTGGGCTGAGTGACCCCCAAAATCTTCCCTTCTTCCTAACCTCCTTACTGCTATTGAGGAGCCAGTCACCAGACTCATAAGCTAGGCATTCTCTCTTAGGCTAGTTATTGCCAAGTCCTTTTGATTCTGCCCTTACAACACCTCTTCTCTGACACTGTTGTCATCCTGGTGCAAGAGACTTCGAACTTGAATACTATAATAATTTCCTTATTAATGTCCTTGCCTCGAGTCTCTCCCTACTCCAATCTATCCTCTACTCAGCTGCCACAGTGACTTTCCTAAAATATAGGTGTGATCATGTCACACTCTCATGTGCACATGTGTACATGTACACACACACACACACACACACACACACACTGGGGGCTCTCTGTTTCTTCTAGGATCAAATGTAAATTCCTCTCTTTGGCTTTTAAAGCCCTTCATTGTCAACCTAGGCCTAGGACCTTCTGAACTTTCTCATATATCTTACTTCCCTCTATGTGCACTAGTACCCAGTGACACTGGATTCCTTGCCCTTCATTGCATTAAACATTCCATCTACTCACTACGTCTTTTCACCGACCCATCCTGCAGGCCTGGAAATCTCTCCTTCCTCATCCCTTTCTCCTGGCTTCCCACGTTTCCTTAAAGTCTCAGCTAAAATTCTATCTTCTACAATAAGTGTCTTCTTGCTAATGAATTCTTTCTCTATATATGTATTTGTAGGTTTTCTACATATGTACACATGTGTGTATATATAGCAAATATATGTATATATACATATACATATATATTCTATATATGGTAATTGCAGGCAATCTCAGAGGGAGGATATAAATATCTACTTCTCTCATACATATACACATATGTATGTGTGTATAAACATATATGTATATGTTTCATACCTGTATTGTATATATACACACATATAGTAATTATATATGGGGTGTATAGGGTGTTTAGGGAGAACTGGCACCTCTAGTGTGACGACTTGCCCAGCCCTTTTCAAGGCTGCTCATCATCCTTTGTTGTCTATCTGTCACCCAACTCTCACCTGTGGTTCTGTGAAGTTGTAGCATGCACAGCAGCCACACTCCTTTAAAACCATCTCAGCAGAAGGGCAAAACCAGGTTGGACAGGTCTCAAACCCAACAGTGAATTAGGGGGATGTCTACTCCAAGCATGTGAAGGCTTACCCAGTGTAATGGGCAAATGAGAACAATTTGTTCCAACAGCCACGAAGGTGGCTAAAGCGGGAGCTGTGGAGCCCTTAGAGCTTGGTCAGGCATCAAAGACTCCAAGGTCATCCACTGCATCCTGGACCATTGCCAGTTGTCCTGACTTTTGTCTTGCCACAGGAGTTGACTCTGGAAGACAAAATAAGACAGACAACTTTGTGAAATTCTGCCTTACTTCAATTCAACTTCAAGTCATTATCCCTGGGATGTCATTGGTCCTCTTTAAAAAGGACAAAGAACAACTACATGTGTGTGTATGTATGTATGTGAATGGGTGTACATATATACATATGTATATGTGTATATATCATATACACACAGACAAATACACTCTATATAGTCATTGGAGGTTATCTTAGCAGGGAGATAGTGATATCTATTTTCCTTTCTCTCCCCATAGGTAGACAGAGAGACAGAGAAACACAGACAGATATGTATGGATGTGTGTATATGTATATATAATATATATGTATGTGTGTATATCTATATCTTACATGTATTTACTTGTTTTCATGTTGCTTGAGAGCAGACATTGTTTTTCCTTTTTTTTTGTAATTCCAGTGTTTAGCATACCTAGAATACAGACAGCACTTAATATTTGCCTGTTGACTTGCCTGCTGGTATTATCGTTGGTGGTGGTAGTGGTGGTGGTAGTAGTGGGGTGTGTGTGTGTGTGTGCGAGTTCGTGCATGAATTTAATGGATTGTGATTTCCCAGGACACTGCCAGTAAATTCTTAATCTGGTGCTGGGAGGCACTTTGAAATCTGTGGTCCAAGGGGTGTAGCTTCTGTGCAGTACTGTCACCAAAATAGAAACTCTCAGGGAAGGCAGGTACTTCCTTTGGCTCCCTTTCCCTTCTCCACCCTCCCTTCCCTACCACCTCCCCCACCACATATATTACATACACACAGAGCTGGGCTCACTGGGGATTGGGACAAGGGTGAGCAGGCTTTATAGCATAGAGAAAAAGTAACAAAGGCAGAGATGAATATGCAGTATTAGTAATTATACTGTACAGCTTCCAATTTGTATTTCAATATGTCATTTCCATAATAAAACTGCAAAAGCAGGGGTAACTAATGACAGGGACTCATGTCTGAGAGTTGGGGTGGGGGGAAGGGTCTTTTTTGCTTAATAACAAAACTGCCTTTAGTGAGAATCTCTTTTGAGTCAGATTGGATCTTTATAGGTTGCCTTAGTTTCAAGAGACTGAACCTACTGGCAAAATCCCATCAAAACACTGGAGCTTTAGACTAGACAGGCTCCCCTGTGGTGAGTTAACCAAATTGTATCAGGCATTTACTGTATAGAGTTATAATGTGGGGAATGTGATGTAAAGTGTCTCCTTGATAGCTTATCAGCAATACAGCCAAGTCTAGATAATGAAGAATCACATTATAACATGAGGGTCCATTGGACTGTGAGGTCCAGGATGCAGGAATCTCCCCCACTTTGGCTTCTCCCAAGTGGAGACCCAGGAAATAGGTCTATTCTGGAGACTGAGTACTCATCTAAGTAGTATCTAGATTGTAGGCTAAGTGCCAAAGATAATCTTGGGAATTCAACTTTTGGTGGGTCCAGGGGTCTGACTCAGTCTGGGACTCCCTGAATCCAGCTTAGTGGGCTACAATCTACCCCACATCCATCCATCCTTCTTCCGTCACTGCTTTCCTTCCTGATAATAAACAGCAACTGTGTTTTCTGATGATCATATCTGAATTTTATTGTTTTTGTTCAGAGGAAGCTGCCAGCACTTGCAGATCAAAGAGTGGGCATAACAGGATCTTCAGAATATAGTTCAGGAGAGTAAGAAGACTTTGTCAAGCATGAAAATACATAATGCTTCAGATAAAATGAATCATCTGGCTAACACAGCAGTTTCCATGTACTTATATAATACCTAGGATCCTAAGATTTAGAGAGAAAAAGATCATCATAGTCAACCCCCTCATCTTACAGATGATGAAAATGAGACCCAGAAAAGAAAATCATGGTCACATAGGTAGTAAGGTGCTTAGTCAGAATGAATGCCTGAGGGGTGGCTAGGTGGCGCAGTGGAGTCAGAAGGATCTGAGTTTCAGCCTTGGGCACGTTACTTAACCCCAATTGCCCTCCAAAAAAAAAAAAAAGCAGAATGAGTACCTGGCTAGGTCCTCTGACATTCTACCATGCTGAAGTTCCAGGCGAGTAAACTTTACTTTGGATTTTTGAAGTTACCAAGGTAAAGAGAAAAACAACCTCTATAAAATTACACATACACCTATATTAGTAAATAACATACCTTTTTTGGTATAAACCTGGAACATTTGTGACTTGCCTCAAGCAGGCAATACATTGGAATTAATTGTGAATGAATGCTAGTTAGAATTGTCCCCCAAAGAACATTTGGCAAAGATCCAGATACCCAGGGAGGAATAAGAGACAAAAAAAAGAAAAAATATTTTTCCTCAATCCCACTACCCACTTGGATTATAGTTCTATCTCGCTTTCCTTTCACTGCCAAATTCCTTGAATGAGTAGTCTGTAATTGCTGCCTCCATTTTCTCACCATCCACTCATTCCTCAGCCATTTGGAATCTGGAATTTGGCTTTCATTGTCATTTCCACTGTCATCATCTCTTTCACTGAAACCACTCTAACCTTCTAGGATCCAAGTTCTACAGACTTTTCTTAGATTTCCTCATCCTCTCTGCTGTTTAGAGGTGTTGACTATCCTCTTCTTGGAAATTTTCTTCCCCGGGATAGTACTACACTGGTTTTTCTCTTGCCTCACTGTCTGACCTGTCTCTCATTCCTCTGCAGATTTCTGTCTTTCCTTTAATTGAGAATTGTGGATGCCTCTTTCTCCTTCTATCTTCTCTCTCTCCTCTCTATGTACACACATGCATATGTCTGTGTATACCAATCTATCTATCTATCTATCTATAGATATACACACACACATACAATACATCCACGTATACATTTGTATAATGTATATAATATATATCACGGGTAGAATGTAGATACAAGATAACATAAATATCATGACTATTTCATCTATAAAATGGAGTAATAATAATAATACCTGTTTTACCTCCTTACAGTTTTTTTAATCTTTTCAAACTTTCATTTTTTTAAGCTTTCATTGCATTTTATTTCAATTGGCAAACATTTTTTTTTTTTGCTCCTTCCCACAGCTTTTCCCCATAGAGGGAGGAAAAAAGGAAAAACAAGTAAGCACAGTCATAGGGAACAACTTTCTACATTGGTAATATCTGGATTCAGGAGGATCTGAGATCAAATTTGGCCTTAGACACTTATTAGCTCCGTGACCTTGGGCAAGTCACTTAACCTCGATTGCCTCCCCAACACCCCCCCCCAAAAAAAACCCAGAAAGTAGAAAGCAAACTTCTTCATGGGAAGAGTAGTTGGTCACTACATAAGATCAGAGCTCTTAAGTCTTTTCAAATTGCTTGTTTTTACAATAGTGTTGCTATTATATAAATTGCTCCCCTGGATGTGCTCACTTTACTTTGCATCAAGTTTATATAAGCCTTCCCAGGTTTCTCTGAAATCATCTTTTTCTTTATTTCTTACAACACAATAGTATTCCATTGTATTCATATACCATAATTTATTTAGATTTTCTCTAACTGGTGGGCACCCCATTAGTTTTCCAGTTTGTTACTACAAAAACAAAACAAAATGAAATGAAATTGCCATTAAAGTTTTTGTACATAGAGTCATTTTCCCCGTTCTCTTGATCTTGCAACATAAACCTAGGAGTGATATCACCAGGTCAAAGGGTATGAAAAGTCATTTTGGGGGCTTAGTTTTCCATGTCTAGGCAAATTCGTAACTCCAACATGTATTAATGTGCCAGTTATCCCAAAGTTCATCCAATAATTGTCATTTCCCCTTTTTGTCACCTTTGGTCCCCAATCCAATGGACTTGGAATACAGAAGACTCATCTTCCCGAGTTCAAATATGGCCACAGAAATTTACTAGCTATTTGACCCTGGGCAAATTACTTAACCTCTTTAGTCTCCTCATCTGTAAAATGAGCTGGAGAAGGAAATGGCAAAACACTCCAGTATCCTTGCCAAGAAAACCCCAAATGGAGTCACAATGAGTCAGACATGACTGAAACAACCCAACAACAACAACAAGGTACCTTTCTATAACCTCCCCTTTGCCCCTAGTTCTGCCCTCTGGGATCAAGTGAAATCTATCTAAGCCCTCTTTCACATGCCAACCATTAATATATCTGAAGACAGCCATAATGTCCCCACATCTTTTCATCTCCTGGTTAAATATCCCCAATTTCTTTCAATGATCCTACTTTTTCAATCATGGCAATAGATATGGCCTCATAACAGACTGCCAAAAAATGATTTCTCTCTGCTTTCTCACACATGTTTCATCTACAGTGTCTGTCCCCCCTGCCTGGAAGACTGCCCCTCTTTACCTCTCCCCCTTAGATTTCCTAGTTTTCTTCAACATCTACTTCAAACGTTACCTTCAGCAAGAAGCTTGTCCATGTCCCTGAAGCACCTATTTTCTTCCCTTCTAAGGTTAGTTCTCATCTACTTTGGACGTAGTTTATATGGACCTACTTCTATGGAGTGCAAGGTCTTTGAGGCCAGGGATTATTTGTGCTTTTCTTTATATGTCTTTTGTTTAGCACGGTATCTAGGACATAGAAAATGATTAATAAAAGTTTGTTTATTGATTTAAGTAGAATAACCTACTGTGACCACTTTGATGTTATGACCAAGTACACCAGCTGGAAAAATATCAAACAAGCGTTTTGATCAAAGAGTTGGTCATGGAAGCTGGAACCAGCTTTAGCATTGAACTGTTGGTCTTCAGAAATAGAATATAGTAATACAGTCATCTTGTAGCCTGCCGTTCATTTCTAGAAGTTCACAGGCCTTCCCACCAAATGTCATTTAGTAACTTGGCACTACAGTAAGTTGCCTAGACTGCTGGGCAGAGGATTCTAACCCTAGGAGACTGTCAAAGGGTGAAAAAAAACTGCATTTAAATCACTTTCATTTAAAGAAATACTCAGTTAAAAAGCAGTAATTAGACTCCACAGCCCTATCTAGAGTTAGTTTTCACCTGCTGAAGTTCCCCCAACCAAACCCAATATATATATATATTTTTTGCTTTTTGGAGGGCAACTGGGGTTAAGTAACTTGCCCAAGGTCACATGGCTAGGTTTTTGTTTGTGTGTGTGTTAAGTGTCTGAGGCTGGATCCGAACTCAGGTCCTTCTGATTCCGGGGCCGGTACTCTACTCACTGCGCCACCTAGCCACCCCAACCAAACCCAATATTAACAACTGTTTGCGTTAATATCCTATTGTAGTATTTACTCACACTCTTGTGAAGTAGTAGGTATACCCTGAAAGTCGGCGCTTCTTTTCTCTCTTTCCTATTTCACTTGGCAATCTTATCTGCTCCAGGGATTCAGTGATCAATTTCATGCTGATGATTCTCAAGTCTATCCATCTTGCCCTGAACTCTCTGCTGACCTCCAGTTTCAAATTTCCAGCTGCCTATTAGACATCTCAAACTGGGTGTCCTGTCGACATCTTAAATTCAACATGTCCAAAATGGAACTCATCATCTTTTCCCCCAAACCCTCCTCCTTTGCAAACTTTCCTCTTATTGTCAAGGTCACCCCCATCCTCTCAGTTCCCCATCATTTCAGTTCCCCATGCTCGCAATCTAAATATCATCCTTGATTTCTCTTACCCTTCATATCCAATCCATTTCCAAGGCCTGTTGACTTTATCCTTGTAACATCTCCTCCTCCCACCCCTTCCTCTGATACTGCCCCTACCATATTGCCAAGTCTCATTTCTTCATGCCTACATCATTCCAATAGTCTGCTTGCCACAAGTTTCTCTCCATTCTAGTCTTCAGATGGATCTTTCCAAAGTCACACAGCCAATATGTTTCAGAGGCACAAGTTGAACCCAGACCTGACTTTGAAACCTTCTCTCTATCCACTACACCAGAGTCCCTAAGATACTCCCTAAAGGGGAAAGGACCTGCATGGGAAGGAAGCACATATTTCCTCCAACAATAAACTCCAGTTCACATTTAAACTACATTTAACTCTATTGCCACTAGGATAAAATATAAATCCTTTTGTTTTTTAAAGTCCTTCATAACTTGGTCTCAAGCTATCTTTCCAGCACCATTATAGCTTACCACCCCCTTCTACATTTTAATTAAATAAGCTTTCTTTCTGTTGCTCCCACATCTCCCATCTTGGTGCCTTTGTACTGGCTGTCCCTTATGTATAATGCTGTCCCTTCTCTCTACCTCAAGCAACATATTTTCCATGAAGCTTTTCCTGATTCTTCAATTCCTGGTGCCCTTTCTCCATATTTTGTATTTATTTGTATCAATCTGTAAGTATGTATACGTATACTCATCTCCTTGATAGAATGTAGACTCCTTGAGAGTAGGGATGATTTCATTCTTTGTACTTATGTCCCTAACAACTCCCACAGAGGCAAGTAGTAGGTACTTAATGACTTATTGATTGAATGAATGAATTTCTGAGCCCTGGGGGGAGAAAGCACACCTCTGAATGCAAACCCCTAATGGCCTTTGACATCCTTCTCCAATTACAGGCTGTCCCCATTCTAGGGATCAGAGGCAATGAAAGACTGCACTGAACTCAAGGTCAGGGGTCTTTAACTCTGCTCCATCCCACGCCACCCCAAGCAATCCTACTTCTCTCAACCACCAGAGTGGATCTGCAGGTATACTGCTCTGCTACAAGCATTCATGTTTTACAGATTAGGGAACTATAATATGTAAGTGATTTGCCCAAAGTCACTCAACTGGTCAATGAAGACATGAGAAGTGGCATGATCCACATTGCAAACTGAGTAGTACATATTCACTACCCAAGAAGTTAAAGTAAGAGTAGTTGACCCTGCCCAGTTTTTCAGTTGAGATACATATAGATCTCATTTAATGTGGAATCCTAGAGCAGCAGTGACAAACTGAAAAAGAAACAGGGACCCTATTAACTTTGAAATAAGCACCTTCTGGAATTTGAACTGGCATCTTCTCACTCCAAGCCCAATACATTTCTCACTATGACACAGTTTTACTTGAACCCTTGGTACTTCAAGCATTTCTGTGGTGCTCAAAGGCTGAGCACCTACTGTAGACTCCAGGAACAACAGGTTCTAGCAAAGACTTTTCATGCTTTACCTGAAGATAGTCTTTAAAGGCTTTGAGATAAGAGAGAAGGGACCCCAGAAAAGCAGATAAGTTTGCTTAAGATAAGTGTCAGTGATTTCCTTTAGGCTACTGCCCTGAGAAACTACAAAGAGAAGATATTGGCAAATCAAAGAAGGAGGAAATTGCTTTTCTCCTGGGGAAAAGAGGGTTTGTTCTGATAACAATAACAAACAAACAACAACAAAAACCCACATTGGTCCTGACAAAATGACTAATTAGAAAGTAAATCTGGGAGAGGTGGAAGGTTGTCTACAAGGTCATGGAGAGCTCTTCAAGTGCCCTAATCACTGGTTTTTTATGGTTGTGACCAATAGGCCAATGAAACACAAATAGCAGGCCTGGATGCCATGTTCCTGGCATTCTTTCAAGATAAAATAATAAATTTAATGTTGGGGGGGGCAGCTAGGTGGTGCAGTGAATAGAGCAGTGGCCCCGGAGTCAGGAGGACCTAAGTTCAAATCTGGCCTCAGACACTTGATACTTAGTAGCTGTGCGACCTTGGACAAGTCACTTAACCCCAACTGCCCTGCCTTTCCCCCTCCAAAAAGACAAAAAAAATTAGAAAAAAATTTTAAAAGCATGATGTAGATTTAATGTTGGAAGGACCTTCTGAGTTATCCAGATCAACCTATTCACTTTCTAGACAAGAAAAACTGAGGACTTTCAGAGAAGTTAAGTACTTTGCCCAAAAGTTCAAAGGCAGACACAGTGACAGACCATTTGAACTCAGGTCCTCTGACTCCAAATCTAGCCTTTTTTCCATTGTATCATATTGCCTTCCATTTTAGGCTGAACTAGGGAAGTCCATGGACTAAAATAAGCAGAAAAAGGTCTATAAAATAGGTGGGGGAAAGAAGTCAGGAAAGGGGAGAGGCAGATGAAAATGTGAAGAAACAAAAGGCAAATTTTGCCTATTTCTTGCCTTCTTCTCCCTTCCATTTCCCTAATCATCATTTTCCACATTCTCTTTTCCTGCTACCCTGCTGCTAAATATTGCTGGAAAGAGTCATATAACAATGCTACAACAAATGTATGTTCTCCATTCTCACCTGGGCCATCACTGCTGCACACCAATCCCTTTTCTCAATTCTGATTCATCATAATGCTCTCTATAGCATTACCCAAAACAGCTGTTCCAAACTTTCTCTTCAGTTTTCCAGCTAGCAACCTCACCACCTCCCCTATCCCTCTGAGCAAAGCTCTTCATCTCAAACTTCATAGAAAAACTGGAAACCCTTCACTGTAAGTTCTCTCCTCCCAATTCCACAGTTCTGATCATCTCATCACCCTCTATTCTCTCTCTTTTGTTCAATCTCAGAGAATGAAGGCGCTCTTTTTCCCAATGCCAGCCCCTCTACCTGTATCTTAATCTCATCTCCTCCAGTTTCCTTTGGCAATTTGCCCCTATAATAATCCTGTCTCCCTCCCTAATTTTCAACTTATCCATTGACTCCTTCCTTGCTGCCTTCAAATATAACTAGATCTCACCCATTCTTTAAAACAAAACAAAACAAAAACCCCTTCCATCCCCTCATGTTTTCCTCTTATATTTCTCCTCCCTAGAGGAGAACCTCTTAACTAGAGATAGCTTGTCTACACTCATTGCCCCTGCTTCCTCACTTTCCCCTTCCCAGCCCCTTGCAATTTGGGCTTCTGTCTCAAGTGAAACTGCTCCTTCCATTCCTTCCAAAGTGAGCAAAGAGCTCTTTATTGCTACATACAATGGCCCTTTCTCAGTCCCGATTCTTCTTGGCCTCTCTGCAGCACTTGACACTGCTGAACATGCCCTCTTTCTGGATTCTCTCCTCTTCCCAGAATTTCATGACATTCCTCTGCTATGGTTCTTTTCTTACCTGTTGACTTGATCCTCCTCAGTCTTCTTTGCAAGGTAATCATCTACGTCCCACACTCAGGCATGAGTGCACCCAAAGGCTCTGTCTTGGGCCCCTTCTTCATGCTCTATACTCTCAGTAATTTCATCACCTGTTGTGGATTCAGCTCTGTGGAGATAACTCCCAGACCTCTATGTTCAGCCCTCATCTTTCGATCTCCCTATCTCAAACATCTCCACCTAGAGATCATCCACAGGCATCTCAAATTCAGTCTGTCCAAAACAGAACTCCTTGTTTTTCCTAAACCCAACCCTCTTCCTACATTCCCTGTGTCTGTTTGAGATGCCCACCATCTGTCCAGTCACTCAAGTGGGCAAATGCAGTCATTCACAATTCTTCACTCTTCCTCATGCCCTATCTTTAATCAGTTACCAAATCTTATTGATTCTACCTTGTCAGAGCTCCACACATCTGTCCCTTTTTCTTTACTCACACTTCAACTACACTGAAATAACTTCCCTACAGTCTCTGCCTTCTCCAGTCCATCCTCTGCACAGCTGCCACCTCGATATTTCTAAAGCACAGGTCTGACACTGTCACCTCCCAAAGCAAGAAGCACCAGTGAATCTTCATTTAATTTGGGGATAAAATACAAACTTCTCTGTTTAGCATTTAAAGCCCTCACAGTCTGGCTCCAAGCTATCTTTCCAGGCTGATTACACATTACTCCTCATCATGCACTCTAAATACCAACCAAACTGGAGTACTTGCTGTACCCCATATACAATATCCCACGTCCCATTTCCTTGTCTTTGCCCAGGGTTATGCTGTCTACTATGCTCTCTCTTTTCACTTCCACCTTTTGGAATCCCCAGCTCCTTAACTTAAGACTCACTTCAAACACCACCTTCTTCAAGAGACCTTTTCTGATTTCCCCCAATTGTTAGTGCCTCATTCACATCTTTATTTTGTATGTATCTTTTATTTACTTATCTATAAATGTGTTGTATCTATCCTAGAGAACATAAGTTCCTTGAGGCTAGGCATTGTTTCACTTTTGTATTTGTATCTCCATGCCTTAGCACTGGGCCTGGTCCATAGTATGAGTTTAATAAATGCATATGTACATAGAGATATGCTGAATCCAGTTTAGGGGTAGACTCACCATCAGTTCCCGTGGATCTGTGTCCCCCAAGCCTTTGCAGTGACAGTGCAGAGAAGCTGTGAAATAGTCACCAAAATTGTTATTGCTGTTAACAGGCCTAATGGGAAGAAAGGAGCTGGAACTGAAAAAAATGTGTGAATAATACCCAGAAAAGAAAACTCACACCCATATTCAGGATTGATCCTTTCTTAGAATTCTCAGGAAGAGGTATGGGGAAGGGGGAGAAAAAGCTGATGGTATTTTAATATTATTGCAGAATTTAACATCCATCATTAACACTGAATGATCAAACTCCTCTCTCTGCAAGTTGTTTCAGCCTCATTTTACAAAAGAGAAAATCAGGGCCTACATTATCCAGGTCTGAGGCTCATTGAGCTTCGCTGTCCAAATCACAAGCCTAACTAACATCAAAACATCCAAAAATGTTCAACTCATCATAACTTAAAGGGTGAGATTTTTCACCAAGATGGTGAAAAAAAAACTGTCAAGAGAGACACCAGGGGAACAGTTAAAGCAGAAGTGAAATTTTCATCAACCCAACCATTATTTGGTTTGTTTGATCAACTAGTTTGACTACAGATTTCCCTAAAATGATTGATTTTTCCCCCCTATTGGAGTGGTTGGTATTTGGGGCTGGTGTAGATGGAACCTCAATTGTGTTTCTGTGGAAGGATGAATATTGACCTGGGTGGTGGAATATTTGGAGAACTTCCCATTAAAAAAAAATTGAAGAAACTGGGAGTAAGGAGTAGTGTTTAACCTGGAAAAGAGAAGACTTGAGGGGGGCACATGATCACTTTCTTCATATATTTCAAAGTCTATCACGTGGAGGAGAGATTAGATTGATTGTATGTAGCCCTAAGAGAGAGAACTAGCAGCAAGGGAGAAAAGGTGCCAAGAGAAAAAATTTGGATTTGCCCTCAGGCAAGAATTCCTAATAGTTAGAGCTGTCCCAAAACTGAATGGAGGTAGTGGATTTCCCTTCGTTGGAAGTGTTCAGGTAGAGGCTGGATGGCCACTTGAGGATCTTACAGAAGGGATTCTTGGTCAAGTACAAATTGAAACAGAAAATCTCTGAGGCAGCAGAATATCTCTGGTATAGTAGATAAAATGCTAGACCTGAAGTTAGAAATACTTAAACTCAAATCCAGCCTCCAACACTTAGTAACTATGTGATCCTGTGCAAATCACTTAATTTAAGCCACTTAACTGCTTCAGTTGTCTAAACTGTAAAATGTAGATAAAAACAGCACTCACCTGCCAGGGTTGTTATGATTTGTGAAGGGTTAAGCACAGTATTTGGCACATAGTAGGCACTTTTGGGGGAAAGGCAATTGGAATAAAGTGACTTGCTCAGGGTCACACAGCTGAGTAAGTGTCTAAGGCCACATTTGAACTCAGGTCCTCATGACTCCAGGGCTAGTGCTCTATCACATCACTAGCTGCCCCAAATAGTAGGCACTTTAAAAATGTTTATTTTCTTTCTAACTCTGAAAGTCTGTGACTTTATGGCTTTTCAGTGCAGGCAAATTCAATCCAGCCTACTCTCCTAAACTGAATTTGAAGCAAATCCATAAATATTACTCACGTAGAAGTTTCCTCACAGCTGGAATCTTTGTAACTATGCTTGCTAGAGACTTCCTGAGGATTTTCAAAAGGATGTGATAACAATTTGGATTAGAACTTCATCCCAAAAGAGTCATTCTTACATTTTGTGCTCACACAAATGAATATTCGCTAGGAAAAGGAATCCAATCTGTGATTTCACGGTTATAGGGAACTCATGAGTAAGTAAAATCCCTCTACCAATGTAGATTGGCACCTTCAGTGCAACTTGTAGTCTCAGAAAGTTGCCTGTGGCATTGAGAGATTAGGTGGCAAAGTGGAGAGAGCACCAGGTCTAGAATCTATAAGACTTTGAGTTCAAATCTGACCTCAGATACTTACTAGCTGTGTGACCCTACGCAAGTCACTTAACCCTGGCTGCCTCAGTTTCCTCATCTGTAAAATGAGATGGAGAAAGAAATGGCAAATTACTTATTTTTGCAAAAAAAAAAAACCCACCAAAACTCCAAATAGGGTCACGAAGAATTGGACAACCCAACAACTCAACAACAACAACCACAACAACCCAGGGTCAGACAGCCAGTATGTCTCAGAGGTAGGATCTGAATCAGATGTCTCTCCCTCTGAGGTCAGGACCCTATGGACTATACCAGGCTGTCCCTATTGGCTAATTACTTCCAAAAACAAGCAACAGAAATTCCTTAGAATCCCTACATATGGACAAATTCACAGAATAAGATGGTGTGATTAAGGGATTTGAGGAAGTCCAAAGAGGAAATGTGTCTTGGTGTCACCATCATCTTTAATAGCAATATAATTAAACATGGACCAAATGTTGTAGGGCTTCCAACAGATTTTTTCCACCAGAATATTATTCCCATTGTATTTGGTGGCGGGCAGGGAAGATATGGGGTGGTAGCTGATGTAGACAGATGGCCAATGCAATTATCACTAGAAAAACAGGTTTGTCCTTCAAAAATGACAACAGCAGTGGACTCTTAACGGCAGGTGAAATTTGAAAAAGGATTAGAAAAGGATTATCTCTAAAAGAAAAAGAGCAGGTGCATCAGGGGTGATCCATTGAGAAAAAAGAAATCTTTGGCAGATTTTAACAGTGCCCTGAAAATAGTCCCTACAAATCCTGGTCAGAATCTCTCTCAGTGGTGGTAAATATTGGGGGTATTTTAAGGTCACCCAGGAGACTGAAGAAACTTCTCTATACACACACACACACACACACACACACACACACACACACACACACACACACACACAAAATGTCACCCACAAAAGAGATACTGACAGACTAGAAAGGCCTATCTCTACCACTGGTGCTGATCTAACCAGCTAGAGAGAAAGCTGGTGAACTAAACCCCTTTCCTCCTGCCAGGGGCCAGGGCCCTGCTCTTCTGCCCCCAAATCCCCTAGATGGGAAAGGGAAGATTAGAATAATTTTGCCAGAGCCATACTAACTACAGCAATAATGATAATATAATTATGCAGCCCTTTACCTTTTTTACAAGCCTTTATACTCTTCTCTACCCAGCTATGAAGGATTTATGGTTCAGCTTTAACAAGAGTTGCATAGAGTGAGAAGGCATGGCAAGGGGTTGCTCGCAATCAGCCTCCTCCAGGGAGATTAAATCATGAATTTCTTAAAATATCAAACTAAAGTGAGTCACATACTCATTGTAACTTGGGATTATTACATCTTCTTTACTTTGTAACCCAGTGCCTAGCACATAACAGACACTTAATAAATACTTGTTGATTAACTGAATGATGGATCCCTCAAACAATTTTAAGTGGAATCACAGGATCATCGATTTATTTGATAGATTTTATTTATTTATTTATAGCCAGAATGATTAGATCTTATTTATTTACTTAGAGCTAGAAGGGACCTTGGAAATCTAGTCATAGGACCATTGGATCATAGGCTATAGAGTTGGAAAGGACTACAGATAGAGGTTCTGGAGTCCAGGCCCCTCATTTTACAGAGGAGGAAACTGAGGCCCAGAAAATTTAAATAACTTGCTCAAGATCACACAAGTGGTAAGCATCAAGGCTAGAAATCAAATTCAGATTCCAAATCTCCGTGAATCATGATCCCCATATGACAAGGAGAGCAGGGTCAGGAAGGTGGCATAATTTGCCCAAGATCTCACAGCTAATGCATGGAATAGGGCCTGGATTCTGGCATTGTGTGGAGGTCCTTCCCAGAGCTCTCTCGGGTCTGGTTCTCTGATCGAGAGTAGATCTATCTCAGATAGATCTTTGGTCTAGATTCAACGAGTATTTTCCTTAGCCCTTTCTGCTCTTCACACAGGGAAGCAGTTTTCAGAAATAAGCTAATTGACTCAAATCAGAGCGGTTTGGGGGACAGTTATACTGGTGATTATGGTTTAAGTACATGGCTCTCTCTTCTCCCCCTCCTCCCAATCTACTTCCATTCTGAATTGTTGTGGAGAATGAAAAGAGATCATCTGTTGGGGAAGAATCCTATGCTACCAATCTAGCCAGAAGCCCAGAAAGATGCAGGGTGATCCCCATTCTCCTCTTGGGGGAACCTGGAATAGAAATGAGATTCTGTCCAGTAGTGAATCCAGTTGGCAGCTCTGAAAGTCATAACTGATGACTACCCACATACATACATACTACTATTCCCTTAGGGTTCAAGTGTCCTCATAATCTAGGGAAGAGAAAGTAGGGAGTCCTCAGGGCAGGGCTTCTGACTTTGAAAGAAGTGCCTTCTGTCTCTGTGCCTTACTGATTAACTCAAAAGTGAGTTATTAACCTTCTTCTCAACTTCCACTCTCTAGTTAAAAGGGGGATGACTGGAAAAAGAGTTATAATGTACTGAGTTTCCCTGGCCACTTCTGGGGACATGGATTCATGTCTGAACAACTTTTCACTTTGGGATAACATAGCAAATTCTGAGTGGTTCTTTGGTCCCTAACCCATGACAGCTGATGGGAGCTGGGAGGTGATGCTGTGTCAAAGCTGCATCAATTAATATGATCACTAAGCCAGGAGGGGTGGTCTACTCAGTAGACCTTAGAATGGCTGTGACTCTGTCCTCTGTCTCTCTTCCTTTGACTCCATCATAAGTCAAGCAGCTCTCCCTGGTTTCCCATGAGAAGGTGAGAGAAGGGTGGCACCCATTCTTATACCCTAGGGAAAATGGCAAAGTGTAAATACATCATAACTAAAGCACATGTGTGAATTTAGGCAAGTTTGAGCCTGCGCTTTGGGACTCTGGTTCCTTTTCTAATTTGTGTTTCCTTCCCTGAGCATGGGTGACTGAATAGAGATCTTGAGATGGTTGTGTATAGCCTTCGAGATAATTATGTGAGTTCAAGAGGTCTAGAGATCCTGAGACCCTGGGTCAGAGTTGACTAGTGGCAGGAAGAATTTCTGTTTTAGACAGGATGTCCACTGGGGCAGCTAGGTGGCTCAGTGAATAGAGCACTGGCCTTGGAGTCAGGAGGACCCAAGTTCAAATCTGACCTCAGACACTTAACACTTACTGGCTGTGTGACCTTGGGCAAGTCACTTAACCCCAATTGCCCAGCTCTCCCCCCTCCAAAAAGAAAAAAAATTACCACTGACAGGGAAAGAAGTTCAACTCTTTGCCCTGGCTTGCTGGAAGATATGGACTCAGAGAGATTTATTTGGACAGTGCAAGACCAACATGAATTTCAAAATTCCTATATAGCAGTCCCATATTATGTTCCCTGTTGTGTTCTAATGTTTGTCTAAACCTCCTGGAAGAGTATAAAAGTAGTTATGGATTACTATACCTTGCTTTAAGTCTTTATTAATTCATGCTTGTGAGAACCTTTATGTTTAGCATTTCTTTTGTGTAGAGAAAAGAAATATTTGCCCCATCCTGACCCAAAATGTAAGTTAACTATTTCACTTCCCTCCCCTCTCCCTTCATGGAGACACTAGATGTGGGCCAAAACCTAACCTTTAAGTAATTTTCTCTGGGGTTCTGGGGTGAGATATTAAGAATGAAGGAGAAAGAACCTGACCTTTCGTTAAGATGAATGTAAAAGTTCAAACCTAGTAAACAGGAGTATGGGTTCAGTGCAGAGAAGTCCCTTAGTGGAGAGGGAAATTAGCTGTGGGCAATGGAAGAGGTACAAAGAATTAAATACGACATACTCCTGATCCCAAAGAGCTCAGAGTCCAGCCAGCTCACGGACCTTAGAGTTGGAGCTCATTGCTACTTTCCATATTCCAGTGTTTCTTTTCTGAATAATCCTAACACTGCTATTGGAGTAATTCTTCCTAAAACAAACTGTGATTATGGTATAAATTTGCAATTTCTTTACTTGACATCCAAGACCCAGTATGACCTTTCCCTAGCCTACTTTTCCAGACTTAGCTCCCATTACTCCCTATCATACACTCTAAACTCCAGCCAAATTGGACTTGCTGAGCATATACCACAGTTCTCTGAGTACACATCATTCTTTCTCACCCTATACACCTAAGGAATTCTCCCCTTACACCTGACTGTTAAAATCCCAACTATTTGTCAAGTCCCAGATCAGATGGCGCTCCTAGGATGAAGCCTTCCCAGTTGCTTCTTCTCCCCAGTTGGAAGTGAGATATCTCTCCTTAAAATTCCTATAGCACTTAGTTCATGCCTGTTACATGCATTTGTCATAGTTACTTGCATAGATGTCATTTCCTCGTCTAAGCTGTAAATTCTGTAAGGACAGGGACCACGTCACATAAATCTTTCTACCTGAAATAGAACCTAATACTAGATACAGTCCAGGAGTTTTTGTATAATAATAGTTGACAATTTATATAGAAATTTACAGTCCTTTCCTCTCAACAGCATAGTGAGGTAAACAGGATAACTATTTCACAGAGGAGGAAACAGATTGAGAGGGGTTAAGAGCACAAAATTCATTAACTCATTAAGTAACCCAAGAGCAGAGCAGCTAGATGGTGAAGTGGATATAGAGCATTTGACTTGGAACTAGGAAGACTCATCTTCATGGCTTCAAATCCAATCTCAGACATTTACTAACTGTATGACACTGGCCAAGCCACTTAACCCTGTTTGCCTCAGTTTCTTATTTGTAAAATGAGCTAGAGAAGGTAATGGCAAACCACTCCAGGATCTTTGCCAAGAAAACCCCAAATGGGTCACAAAGAGTTGGACACAACTGAAAAAACTAAACAAAGACCTCTAGTCCAAACTGTATACTTCAAACTGTACCAGAGCAAGAATCTCTCCTTTATTATCATCAACTAGTAATTGCAGTATGGTAAAGATAAAGGAGGGCTAGCTAACTTCAGTTCAAATCCCAAGTCTGCTTTTTCCTAATGGGCATGACCTTAGGCAAGTCTCTTAACTTCTAAAGGTCTCAGTTTCCTCATCTATAAAAGTAAAGCATTGGACTAGATAGTCCTTGAGGACCCTTCTCACTCTAAAGTCTAGGTACATATGATTATTGAGTTTCTACTTGAAAACCTCCAGCAAAAAGAAATACAATGCCTTCCAAAGCATTCCATTTCACTTTTGAAAAACTCTAATTCTTTGGAAGTTTTGCTTTACATTAAGCATAAAATTGTTTCTCTTCACCTTCCATTCATTGCTCTGTTCTTCAAAGATATTCAAAAGATATATGCAAAGATAACTATCATGCCCTCATCCCCGAAATCTCTTTTTTAAGTGAAACCTTTCTGGTCTCTTCTATTGATAATTCTTATGGAATGTTCTCTAGACCTCACGTCAGCCTGGTTCTCTTCTTCTGGATACATGCCAGTTTTCTTTCCCAAATATGCTGCCCAGAATTGAACACAGTATTCCAAATATTTCCTGACAGGCCAGAATAAAAGAGAATTAACAACTCCTTCTTTCTTGATATTATGTAGTTTATACAGTCTAGAATAACATTAGATTTTTTCTGGCCACCATATCATGCTATAGACTCAAATTGAATTGGTAGTGCGTTAAAATCCTACGGGTTTTTTTTTTTCCCACAGTAGCTATTGTCTAGCCATATCTCACCGACCCCTTATTTGTAAAGTTGATTTTTTGAAGCCATGTAGAACTTTATACTTTTTCTTTTTACTTTTGCACAATTCTTCAGTCTATATATTTTGGATTCTAAACTCTGTCATCCAATTGATTCATTGGCTATCCCTCCCAGCTTTGTGTCATCTGTAACTCTAATCAATATGCCTATGTGTAACTGATATTGTATTTCTTGCCTTCTCAATGGGTAGGGGACGGAGATAATTTAGAACTAAAAACAAAATAAAATTGAATTTAAAAAAAGATAAATATGCTATGGCTTCATACAAGTGAGTAGTAAAAAATGTTGAACAGCACAGAGTCAAGCACAAATCCCTGAAAGAAGTCACTTCAAATTCATATTTGGATCTGCTCATTCAACTAGATCCAAATCCACCTGTACTATCTATCCTCTAACTCATATGTCTCTCTGTCTTGTCCGAAAGGACAAACCTTATCAATGTTTTGCTGAAAAGTACAGGACCCTTTTTTCAGTCAAACATTTAAAAAATAGATGGAATAGAGGAGAAAAAAGTTCTTAAGACATGGACAAGCTTGGCAATTTTGTTAGATGAGACCACAGGAACAGTATTAAATTTAACACATACTTTTAAAAAACTGTACAAACTGAAGTTCAGTTTCATATGCAATCCATTATTTCATTCTATATACCAAGATGTTCATGTTTGTTGATGTCTGAGTTCATAATAAAAAAGAAAAAGAAAGTACAGAGCATTTTCCACTGTATAATTCTGTCTCTCTCTGGGCATAGTGGATATTTAGTAAGTGTTGAATTAATGAATAGATATATGAATAAACATATAAATACTGTGTTATGATTATTAATTAAGTTTGCAAACACCACTGCTCCAAGCTTTCTTTTCCACTGATCAGCATAATTGCCAGATGTGGACTGCATAGTGAAGGTGCCATTATCTTTCACACTAACTACAACAACAGGATTGATTAGCCATAAACAGAATTGTGAAGGAAACAATATCAATCATTAATACCCAACATCACTTCCCTGAAAGAAGTACCTTCCCAATCATGCCATTTGCCTTAGGTCTCTTTCAGATCTCAAGACCTTGACTTCTGTGACAGTTATCTAATCTGATCAGTTAATCTATGTGTGTTCATGGAGGATGGCTAAAACCTCTGGTCTGTGACCTTCCCAGGTGAACTTGGTGCACCTTCATAAGAGACAACTTCCCTTTTATTGCTCTATGATTTATTCATGATTCAAATAATGGGACTTTCTGGCAAAGTAATCAGAAAGGGTAGCACTGTGGCATATTTAAGTGTGATATTTGGAACCAGTGAGACCTGGTAGCACTTCTCAAATAACTGTATGTATGGCTGTCCATTCTGCAGGTTGCCAGATTTAGTCTTGAGCTGAAAGTTCCTGTCCTGGTAGACTCTACAAACTATAATCTTATTGGTATCAGATATCGACTCAGTTGATGAACAGAATTGTGGTTAGCAGGCTACTTCAATGGTATAGGGGAGAGGTGATGAAGACCTGAACTAAGTAGTATAAATGGAGAGAAACCTAGGATGATAATCTAACCTTTAGAGATGTAAAATAACTTTGAGATCATTGAGTCTGCCTCATTTTACATTTGATGAATCTAAGACACATAAAAAGACTAATTGATTTGCCTAGTCACAAAGGTCATAAGTTTTAGAGCTCATACTTGAACTGTGGTCCTCCAGTTCCAAATCTATATTCTTTCTAGTAGTAAATATATTGAGGAGATAGACTCAGCATGATTTTGTAACTGATTGGATATTGGACACAAAGGAAAGGGAAGAGCCAAAAATGACTCCAAGGTTGAGGGACTGAACTATATGAACCACATCACAAATATTCTAAGAAATGTTAAGGCCAACAGAGGGGGGTATATAGCAGGCACTCAATACTGGTTTGTTGGATTAGAAATAGAAAAAGAGTTAAGAACTTGAGTGAGAATGGGAAACAACCACTGTTCACCAGAAAGAGTAGAATTATCAAGAAATACAAGGACACAAGCATATAGGAATAAAATTTGTTACACTGTTGTACATTATCTAGCAGGTTCCTTATGTATTTCAAGATTTTGGACAACCCAGAATTCAGTGAATGTATGAATATATTGTATAAAGCTCTGGGGTTTGCATATCTTGGAGGTAGTATAGGATAACCCATATGATATCCTAAGAATGGCATTTTTCTTTGTCATGATTCAGGTAAAAAATTATAGAGATAAACTTTTCCATAGATGTTAGAGAGGAGTTTGATGAGAAACTTAGGAGAATTTTTCCACTTCTTTAGAAGAGTAGAAAGACTAAATTCTCCTGACAAACTTTATACCCCAAAAAGCCTATGAGGAGCTTTATTACACAGCAAGTAATAATGCTATGCCCACATGGAATCTGGTTGGATGGCAGTGTCTGCAGGCAAAAGGCTGGGAATGAACTGTGAGAGAAATATATAGGAGAAGGAAAGAGATGGACAGGGCATTGGAAGAAGAACCAGAAATGTACTCTGTAGCTATGTCTAACTCTTTCTGCTACTAACAGGAGACCTTTCCTTTTCTGAGCTAAGAATCAGTAGCTCCAGACATTGGTTGTACAAAGAGGTATATGTGCAGATTTCAAGATTTTACAGATCCATTACCAGATTCTGATGCCTTTCAGACCCTAATGCTCTTGTGTTCAGTCAATAGGCAAATCACCAACACCCCTTTGTTCTCTCCTTGTTGTTCAGTCGTTTCAGTCCTGACCAACTCTTCATAACTACATTTGGAGTCTTGGCAAAGATACTAGACTGATTTGCCATTTCCTTCTCCAGCTCATTTTACAGATGACGAAACTAAGGCAAATAGGGTTTAGTGGCTTGCCCAGGGTCACACAGCTAGGAAGTGTCTGGGGTCAGATTTGAGTCTTCCTAATTCCAGGCCCAGTGTTCTATCTACTGTGCCACTTATTCTCTCCTAGGAGAGCACAAAGAGAGAAGACTTAAAAAACTATTTTTTCTATTCTGCTGCTTTATGATGTTAAAGAGACAAATCAGCAAGGAGACTGGAGATGTGAGGACTCACAACCTACACTTCTGGAAAGTTCTGAATATTGTAGTTAGGAAAATGGATGGTGAGCATATTCCCTGATGGATGCATATTTTTTGTTAGATACCTTGCATTCATCCTAGTTTAAGTAAATGTTGTTTGGCAGTATTATGATATTATGTGATTTATCTAGAGTATTAGCTTTATCTAGGTTTAGAAGAAAATGGGGGCTTGGGAGCAGTGGTTGAGTGAATGATGAACTTGAACAAGTTCCAGTAACCTAAACACATCAGTGGAATGCTGCACTGTGGAGCGTCATCTGGGATCCCCATGAATTCCACATCTATGGGAAGTGTTTTTGCTTGACTCCTTAGCAACACCAATTGCTTCCCTCTTGGAAAGGGTGGTAATTTTGGTGTAGAATTTTTCCTTCATTTCTTATTTATTTCTTTTGTTACTATTTTATTTTATACATTTTGTTGTTGTTCAGTTATGTCTGACTCCTTGTGACCCCATGGATCATAGCATTCCAGGCCCTTCTATCCCTCTACTATCTTTCTAAATCTGTCCAAGCTCATGTTCATTTTTTTCTATGATATAATCTATCCATATCATCCTCTACCAAACCCTTTTCCTTTTTTTTTTTTTTAAGCAATTGGGGTTAAGTAACTTGCTCAAGGTTACATGGCTAGTCATTATTTATGCGTGGGTGCTCATTTTCTGAGGCCGGATTTGATCTCGGGTCATCCCAACTCCGAGGCCGGCGCTCTTACTCACTGCGCCACCTAGCCGCCCCATACCCTTTTCCTTTTGCCTTCAATCTTTCTTCTTTTGTATTTTAAAAATTTATTACAGATAGGGACAGTTAGGTGGCACAATTAATAGAGTACTGGTCCTGGAGTCAGAAGGATCTGAGTTCAGAGCCAGCCTCAGACATTTAACACTTACTAGCCATGTGACCTTGGGCAAGTCATTTAATCCCAATTGCCCTGCCTTCCCCCCTGCAAAAAAAAAAGGCAAAAATTTATTACAGACCCTTGCAAGCATCAAGGTAGCTAGGAGACTAGAAGAACATTGTATTATGTTATATTATTATAAATGTAACATAAGCTTTATATTGTATATAGTAATATGTAATATTGTATTCTTGTATATGCTGAGGATGAATGTAAGTGCCCTCCCAGTTACAGTACATATGTACCCTCACAAAGGGTTTTTAATTTTGGAAGGATCCAAGACCTGTAACCAGAGTCTCATAGCTGTACATACCTTGAGAGGAGGTAAGGCACTGATATAGTGTTCAGGAAAAGAGGGAAAGTTCTGTACTTACAGTGCTGCATAACCACAGAGCAAGGATTTTTTTTTCATGTCACAGACCCCTTTGCCATCTGGTGAAGCCTATGCATTGCTCTTAGAGTGATGTTTTTAAAAAGATAAAAATAAAATACATAGAATTACAAAGAAAAACAACAGTTATCAAAATATTCATTTAAAAACAATTTGAGAGACTTCAGTTAAAAACCCCTCTCTTATCCTTCCCAGGTCCCCAGAGAGAAATACAGAATTGGAGATGCAAGTAAATGAACTGAGGGATGCCCCTGTGTGATTTGCATGGATCACAAAATATTTATTTGGAGGGGAAAAAATATAGAGGATGTGACTAAGAGTAGTCTAAAGATATCTCTATACATGATACAGATAGCCTCATTGAAATGATGAATGGCATATTAATGAGTTAAAGAATGAAATTTCTTTTTTATGTTTCTTTTTGAAAATATCTCATCATGGAAGGTACAGATATCCTAAATAACATCACCGAAACCTTGAAACCAGGCGAATAAATGGGGAAGACAGATCCTCAAAAGACCAGAGTACCAGAACTGAGATAGCTGAGAGAACTTACCCAAAAAAGCAGACTTGGTTCCCTTTGATGAACTTGTGCAGTCACACTATCCCCCTGAGAGCCATTAAAGCCCCAAAATGGTAGCTTTCTGGAGGCAGTGGTAGAACCTCTTGGTCCTAGAGATGACAAGCTTAGAGAAGCAGCAGCCTCAGAGTTCCTAGAAGAGGAATCAAATCAACCCAAGAGAAAAGGGAATGATGTGGCCCAAAAGAAGATCAAGAATGCCTAGATCAGCCTTCTAGAAAGGAGAGCAAGCATATAACCCTGGAGTCTATGGAACAGCAAAAGAACTGAGCCATGATGTGGAAGAGCAGACCTGGACCTACCTTCTCTTTGCTGCTGTGAATGATGCAAACATGGCCTATAGGAAGAGGTATTCATTCTCTAGCAACCTGAAGAGCAAAATTCCCTTGTATTTTTATTTATTTATCCTAACCTTGGGATAACACTAGAAGTCTCATGGTTAATGAGTCTTCCAACCATCAAATACAGGTGGTCATTTCTAATTGTCATATAAAATCATTCCCAGTTAAGCTGACAAGGCTGACATCAGTGTATAACATAAAAGGTTTACTTGGACCTTCAAAAGCCCAGATGGTGCAAACATGAGGCAATTAACCAAGTCCTTGTAGGCATACCTGCTCATATTCCTCATTCCCTAAATCTCCAAATGTCTAGCAGGAGCCAAGATAAGAGAACTGTTCAGATAAGGAATCTCTCTGGCCTGGCCATCAACCTTTCACCCTTCCATGCATGTGAGTACTAAGGAGGTGGCAGGATCATACATAGGTCCATATCAGACCTCTTAGAGGAGTGGAGGAGGGGATTCAGAGAAGCTCAAAGTGAGGCAGGAAAAGCTACCTAAATTGAATTATGTTACTGAATGGGCTGACATCATCGAACCTCAGAAAGATCACTGTTCTAATCTTGGTTCTACCACTGACTAGCCACATGACCTTGGATAAATCACATCCTCTCTCTATTTCCTCTTCTGTCAAATGAGGGGACTGAATTAGATTAAATTTAAGGTCTCTTCAGCTCTGGCTTTCTGTGGGTCTATGAATCATAAGCTTGATTCCACCTAAAGGATGATGCAATGGTATCAAAAGTCTGGGGCAGTTTTCTTGCTACTATTTATTGTCATGTTCCTGCCTGTCTAGGACTAGTGGTTTCAGTCTGTAGTTATATGGAAATAGCCTCTGATTACACTTTTGGCTATTCCAGGTAGGTTATAATTTCATGCAATTGTTTTAATATGAGTGTTTGGCAGGGTGTACTTATGAAAAAGATATCCTTACTTGCCTCTGTGAATTAGTATCCCATAAGAAATAAAAATATTTTTAAACCAATCTGGCACAATTTCAAGTATGCTTTCCTGATGTTGAAACAGGCCAAGAATTCATTCCATTTAGACACTAATACATTTCTAGCATCAGCAATAAGGGAAAGAGGTAAACACTTGGAGAACCTACTTTCTCACCTTTTCCTCTGTGTTCTCTGTATTTCCACTACCATCTCTGAGTTCCTAATGTACAGACCATGGTAGAGAATACTGTATAGTTTCTTCCTTTTAGGCCATGCCCTCTTGGGGCTGAGATATTATGAAGAGGTCAACAGGCCTCAAGCAGTCTGAGAGTGTTCCCCAATACTATCTGCCATAGATAGCAACTGGTACAAGGATCAGGGATCTTTCTAGCCCTAACAACTAAGCAGGTGGAAGGGGGGAGGGAGAGGTAAAGGAAGAAAGGAAGAAAAGGAAAAACAGAGAAGAAAAAAGAAGGAAGAAGAAAATAAATAGAAATTTAGGGTTAGGAGGGCCCCTAAAAGTCCAACTCCTTCATTTTAAAGATAAGGACATTGTGCCCAAATGATTTTCCCAACAGAGCTAATTAGTGACTGAGCTGAGACTAGTCTAGCCAGTAAGAGGTGGAAGAAGAAAAAAAGAGAAAGAGAAAGAAAGAAAGAGGGGTGTGTGGGGGAAGTGGTAGAGAACCACCTGGGTAACGACTTTCTGGGCTGCTACAAGGTGGTATTTCAAACAGCCCTCGATGTTGGCTTCATGCAGACTCTCGATTATCAAAGCTAGGATAACATAACTATGTGATATCCATGTCATTTCATGACTATTAAAGTCCAGGGTTAAGCACTGTAGGGAATACAGTGATAAATTTAAAGTATTATAAGGGGAAATGACATGCACATAAATAATTATAATACAAAGTATGAATGGTCATGAAAGGCACAAAGTTTTCTAAGAGATCACAGCAGAATGAGATCTCTATTAGCTAGAGGGTGGGAATAGATTAGAAAAATTTTAAAAAGAAGACAAAATTGATTATTTTGTCTCTTTGTTCTACTGCCTTGATTGTTTTTGTTGGGTATTTGTTTGAAGATAGACTAGCTGGAAGGGAGCTAGTGGCTCCAGATATACACACAGACCCAGTGTATATCCTCTAGGCCAAATGACTCTCCATGGCCAAGATAAGTTGAAAACATAACTGGATAGGCAATTGCCCAAAAGGTATTGTTGATTTATACTATAACAATATGGAAACAAACACCTCTTAAAAACTCAAGAATTCTAATCAATTCAAGGACCAACAATGATTCCAAAAGACCGATAATGAAGAAGGCTACCTACCTTCTGATAGAGAGGTGATGAACTAAATACACAGAATAAAACACATATTTTTTAGGATGTGGCTTATTTCAGAATCTGTTCTTGTCTGACTATGCATATTCATTAAAATGATCTTGTATTGTGTATATTTATAGTTATAGAGAAATATATCTAAACTTGTGATCTTCTTGGTGGGGGGGAAGAACAAAGTAAAAAAAGTGCATAGCACAGAACAAAATAAAAGTCAGAAGGACAGGAAGTCAGAAGGATAATTCTCAACACAACAAATATGATTTATCATATAGTCTTTCTTGAAATGAGAATTTATCATTACATATTTCAAATCCTTTCTTATGTTCCGCTATGCACACGACATGCTTTTTGTTTCTTTCTAACTTTGCATTTAATTTCTAATATTTAAGTTTACAATATGTTTTTGTTTCTTTTCTCTATTCTCTATTTGTGTTTTGGTGTTTGAGTCTAAAATAAAATTTTGAAAAAAAAAGATCTTGTTTTTCTTTTTTTTTTCCTGTGAAGAAGTGATAGGAGGAAAAGAAAATAAATATCTGTGAGTTGAAAAAAAACTTTTAAATTAAAAAGGTATTCTTTGAGTACAACTGAGAAGCCCTTCTGCTCCCAAAACACACTTATACTTGAGACTAAAATTCCATCATACAAGCTTAATTCCTTTCTTTGGCTTGAAGCTGTGACTCCTGTTGAAGTGCAGATGACAAGAGAAAAGGTACAGTTCATAGATTTAGAGCCTAAAGGAACCATAGTGGTCTTCTAGTTCAATACCCTTATTTTACAGATAAGGAGACTGAAGCCTGGTATGAATGAAAAGCACATTTTAAGCTTCAACTCTAGGTCAGGCACTGGGAATATAAATCCGAAGCTGAAGGTCACACAAATAATGGCTAAGCTGATATCTGAACCGAAGTCTTCAGACTATAAATTCGGCCATCTCTCCCACCACACCATGGGAAGCATGATATTTTAAGTTGTTATCAATCTTTGACATCTGAGTAGGCATGAGTTTCTGGATCCTTTCCCAATAGTAGATTTTTCTGGGAAGAGGATCAGGGAAGGGGAGAATATGTGGTCAAAATGTATCTGAAAGGGTGGGAAGGGGATAGCATTGAAGAAGGTCAAATATGTCTGGATTTGGAGTCAGAAGGCCTGGATATAAATCCTGGCTCTATGTCTTACTATCTGTGAGACCTTGAACAAATCTCTGAGTCTACTTCCCTGGGCCTGTTTCCTTCTCTATAAAAGAAGGGGATGAGACTAGAGGGAGCTATCATTTTTTTTTGCTTTTTTTTTTTTTTTTTTTGGAGGGCAATTAGGGTTAAGCCACTTGCCCAAGGTCACATTGCTAGTTTTTTGTGTTTTGTCTCAGGTCCTCCTGACTCCAGGGCTGGTGCTCTATTCACTGCACCACCTAGCCACCCCTGTGCTAATTTTAAAAAATACTTCTTTGTAAAGCTATGTATAGCTAAATTCCATGTACGGAATCCATATTTTCCCACTTCTGTAGAGCAATGAGTAAAGGCAGGAAGGCTAATAGAGAGTACAGAGATCTGGAATGTTATATTGGGGGTAGAGGAGGAGGCCCCTTTTCTCTCAACTATAGCGTGTGTTGATATGAACCTATCAATAGTATTTAATATTAGTTTTAGGGCTAATGATCTAGGATTGCTTTTGCAACAAGTAGCAAGCACCTGCTCAAGATACACCAGAGAACCAGATCCTTAGAAGAGCCTAAGACTACAAAGAGCTTGGATCAGTTTGAGATGTAGACAGGGGCAAAAGAAGCCAGTATTACAAGAAATGCCCCTTGCCACTTAGGTATGGCCATTTGCCGTGAATGGAACATTGGCAGCAGTGAGTAGTACTCTAATTTAAGTTTATTAAGAAGGAGCAAGAAGGTAGAGCCAGGCTCATGGACCCAGGCATATGAACATGCACGTCCACAAGATGCTCAATGAGACAAATTGCTTTGGACTCTGCACTAACCTCTGAACCCTGCTCATTAGCCTTCTTCCTGATCCCAGCCTACAGCTGTATGTCTATACTTTAAAGTCTGTTGATCTTGGTACTGAATCCTGATCAGCACATTTCATCTGGCCTCTAGACCCTTGGCTCAGCACCCTGTGTTTCTAGTAATCAAATCTTGGCTCAAAATCATTGACCTCATTGATCTGGTGCTTTAGGTCCCTCCCTGAGTGGTGGTAGCTTTCTGAGTATGGCTTTAGCCTACTATCTTCTTCAAGAAGATTCAGTATGGACCAGGGAGAACCCTCAGTCAGTCTCATCTGAGCCCTATCCCCAGTGGGACCAAGGGACTTAGAGATATTTAGCCTGGAGAAGGAAAGACTCAGAGAAGGACACAATTACTAGGGAAATGGTATTAGGTATATAGATAAATAAAGACAATATATGTGCAAATATATGAGGTGGAGCCAAGATGGCGGAGTAGAAACAGCTCATCCAAGCCACTCTGCCCCCAGATTCCCCCCAAACTATGTAAAAGGGAACTCTGAACAACTTCTGGAGCCCCAGCACCCACAGAATGACACAGAGAAGCTAACCTCCCGCTGAGGACAGCCCAGCAGCCCTGCAGGAAGGACCAGCACAGTGGTCTGGGAGCCGGCAGCACCCAACTCGCAGAGCGCAGGAAGCGGAGCCGAGTGGAGCCCAGGTCCCCGTGAGCCGAGGTTTTAGCCCCAGGGCGGCAGGGCCAGCAGCCGGCTGGAGGAACCCCAGAACACCAGCAGCTGTGACAACTCCAGAATGATCAACATAGACATGCCTACGACAAAGTAAGAGATTAGTGTCCTATGGACTTTGGGACCTGTATTTCGGGGAATGCGTCAGCTCCCTCCCCTGGGGGCTAGAAGCAGCTGAGGAGACACGCCATTTTGTAGTTTTCAGAGGCAGCTCCGGCTCCCAGCCTGCAATTAATTGTAGGGAGATCGAGCAATCAGTCTTGGGGGGGTAATCGCTCTTGCTTTAACCTCCCTGGATCTGGATTGTGATCTAGGGTGGAAGTTGTGGGTGGGTTTACAGCTTGCCAGAAATGGAAGTTGCCCCCCACACGTTCGGGACGAAAATTCCTCTATCTGGCCTTAAAACCATAGTGTGGCAACAAGCCCAAAAGTCAAGTAATTAAGTGGCAACATGCCAAGGCAAAGGAAACAGTAAAATGCAACCCTGGACTCCTATTTTGGGGGCATAGAGCGGGAAAAGGACTGTGAGGTCAGAAGTCCTGCTCCAAAAGCCCCAGGGGAAAACATGAGCAGGTTGCAGGCCATAGAGGACCTTAAGAAGGACTTTAAAAATCAAATAAGAGAAGTGGAGGAAAAATTGGAAAGAGAAATGAGAAGGATGCAGGAAAAGTATGAAATGAGGGTCAACAGCCTGACTGAGGAAAACAACACCTTAAAAAATAGACTGACTCAAATGGCAAAGGAGGCCCAAAAGGGCAATGAGAAGAATGCCTTAAAAGTCAATTTGGGGGCGGCTAGGTGGCGCAGTGAATAGAGCACCGGCCCTGGAGTCAGAAGGACCTGAGTTCGGAGCTGGCCTCCGACACTCAAACAAAAACCTAGCCGTGTAACCTTGGGCAAGTTACTTAACCCCAATTGCCCTAAAGGGGCGGCTAGGTGGCGCAGTGAGTAAGAGCGCCGGCCTCGGAGTTGGGATGACCCGAGATCAGATCCGGCCTCAGAAAATGAGCACCCATAAATAATGACTAGCCGTGTAACCTTGAGCAAGTTACTTAACCCCAATTGCTTAAAAAAAAAAAAAGTCGAATTTGCCAGATGGAAAAAGAATCTCAAAAGTTCACTGAGGAGATTCATTCCTTCAGAGTTAGACTGGAGCAAATGGAAGCTAATGACTTTATGAGAAATCAAGATGCTGTTAAGCAGATCCAAACAAATGAAAGATTAGAAGGCAATGTGAAATATCTCATGGGAAAAACCACTGACCTGGAAAATAGATCCAGGAGAGACAATTTAAAAATTATTGGACTACCTGAAAGCCATGATCAAAGAAAGAACCTAGAAATCACCCTTCAAGAAATTCTCAAGGAAAATTGCCCTAATGTTTTAGATCCAGAGGGCAAAATAGAGGTTGAAAGAATCCACCGATCACCTCCTGAAAAAGATCCCAAAAAGAAAACTCCCAGGAATATTATAGCCAGGTTCCAGAATCCCCAGATCAAGGAGAAAATACTACAAGCAGCCAGGAAGAAACAATTTCAATATTGTGGAAACACAATCAGAATAGCCCAGGACCTGGCAGCTTCTACACTGAGGGATTGAAGGGCATGGAATATGATATTCCAGAGGGCAAAAGAACTGGGAATGAACCCAAGGGTCACCTGCCCAGCAAAACTGAGTATTTTGTTTCAGGGGAAAATATGGTCATTCAGTGGAATAGAGGACTTTCAAGCATTCTTGAGGAAAAAACCAGAGTTGAATAGAAAATTTGACATCCAGACACAAGAAGCAAGAGATGCCTGAGAAGGTAATCAGGGAAAAGAAATCAAAAGGAACTTATCAAAGTTGAACTATTTACATTCCTATATGGAAAAACAATAACTGTGACTGATGATATCTTTCTCACTATGAAAATAATGGAAGAAGGGTGTGTGGTCATATGAATACATATGTGAATGTGTGTGTATATGGATAGAGGGCATAGGTTGAATTTGTTTGGAAGGGAGAATACTCAAGGGATGAAATTATGAGGTGAGAGAGGAAAGTGGCAAGAGGAGATGGGGAAAGACAGGGTAGGGTAAACTATCTCATGTAGAAGAAGCAAGGGGAAGTGGTTGCAAGGGAGGGGGAGAATAGGAAGGGAAAAAAAAAGGCAAATCCACATTCTCATTGAATTTGGTTCAGGGAGAGAATGACATACATACTAAATGGGATATCTCAACCTGCAGCAGAATAGGGGGAAGGGGGATGAGAGGAGGGATGATTGATGGGGGGGGGGGGCATCCTTGGGGGGAGGGGAGGTTAGAAGTACCCACTATAGAAGAGGGACAGGATCATGAAGGGAATGGACCAGGTGGAGGGTGGGATGAGTGGGAGGGAATTATAAGTAGCCTTGTACAATATATCTACTATGATAATGTTTTGCATAGCTAGACATGTACAACATATACTGAATTACTTATCACCCCAGAGGGAATGGGTGACAAGGGAGGAAGGAAATGGATCTGAAATTCAAGGTCTTAATATTAAATGTTTCAAATATATATAAATACTATTATTAATACTCTTTTGCTTATAATTGGGAGATAAGATGTGCAGGCATTGGGACACAAAGATTCACCTTCCTCTAATGGAAAAGTCGAAGGGGGTATGGGAGGAGGTATGGGAGAGAGCAGATTGGAGGAAGCGATATCTTGTGGGACTGCTATTCTGGGAGGTTGGGTAGGGGAATAACGGGGGGGAAATGATTGTAACTCAAAATCTGGCGGAAATGAATGATGTAAAACAGAAGTTAATAAAGCATTTGTTTAAAATAAAAAAAAACATGTGCAAATATAATGCAAAGCAATTTTAGGAAGGGGGAATCAGTAAAAGGTCTCTTGAAGGAGCTAACATTTGTATTGAGCTCTAAGGGGAGCTGCTTCCCTATAACTTCCACCCTTTGTCTTGGATTCCTCTCTTCTAGAACTACATAGGAAAAGCTTAGTGCCTAAGAGAGAGTAAAACCTTTAAAAACCAGAATTCAAGGGAAGGGTATTGTAGGCATGGGCATGTAGAGCAGTAGAGATGAGGAATGAACTGTTATATACAAGTAACAGTAAGTAGATCAATTGGACTAGAATGTAGAAGGCATGAGGGGGAGAAGGTATACTCAATCTGGAAAAATATATGAGAGTCAGAATTTGAAGGGCTTTATCCAAATATAATCTATGTTCTAACCCAGAGACAAGAGGAAGCCAATGGAGCTTCTTGAAGAGAGACATTTCATGGTCAGATTCATGATTTTGGAAAATCTATTCAGAAGACAGAATGAAGAGGAAAGAGGCTAGATGCAGGGAAACCAACAAAAAGGATGTTGTAATAGTCATGGAGAAGAGGATCTGAACTGGGATGTTAGTCAAGTAAGCAAAGAGAAGGATATGTATGCAAGTCTTGTGGACAATCACAAATAACATCTGAGAGAAGACACCATAGTCAATTTATTATTCAGTTGCCAAAGAGAATGACCTTTGCACTAGAAATGAAAGAACAAAAAATGACTGGCAAGGAGTTGATATCCAAGATAAGTAAGGAGATAGAAAGAGAACATATAATTGCCCTTAATGAATTCAAGTCACCTGATCCAAGTAAACTACAACCTATGGTACTGAAAGAAGGGGCAAATATGATTGCTAAGCCACCCTAAGGAATATTTGAAAATCACTGAAGATGGGAGAAGTATCACAAGATTAAGGAAGGGTAAATGTGATTTTTTTTAAGGAAGAAAAGAGAGTCTTCAAAGTATAGGTCAGTACACCTGACTTTGAATCCTGGTAAGATTCTAGACTGTGTCATTAAAGAGATGGTTTGCAAATATCTTGACAGGGAAGTGGTAATTACAGAGTCAGAACAGCTTCATCGATAACACGTCATGCCAAACTAACCTCATTTCCTTTTTGGACAGGACTAGTAAACTAGTAGATGAGGGGAATGCCATGGCTATTGTTTATCTAGATTTAATTAAAGTTGTGGGTTGTTTTTTTTTTTTAAGAAAGTATCTCACTCTTCTTGTATGGAAGATAGAAAGATATGAGTTAATTGATATCATTAGAGGGATCCAGAACTGGTTGGATTCACTGCAAATATGGCAGGGAGGTATTCAAGGGTATATTTCATATTTTGATTAATGACTCAGATAAACACTACCCGATTCATCAAATTTGCATTTGACACAAAGTGGGGGGTGGGTTTCTAACACAATGGATGATAACTTGGCATTCAAAATGATCTTGACAGGCTACTGCATTGGGCTGTATATATAAGATGAAAATCAGCAGGGATAAATATAAAGTCTTATACTTGGGTACAAAAAAAATCACAAAGACAATATGGGAAGGTAAGGTTGTTAAGTGGCGATGGTTCTAAAAAAAATCTGTAGACTATAAACTCAAAATGAATCAGCAGTATAATGGGACAGTCAAAAAAAAAAAACCCCAACTCCACAAAACACAATGTCATTAGGGCTGTATTAAGAAAAGCATAGCTTCCAGCAATGGAGAGGTGATAGTACCATTATTACTATGTCCTCATCAGACCTCATCTGGAGTATTGTGTTCAATTGTGGGAATGATAACTTGAACAGCTAGAGGGGCAGTGAATAGAGCACACTGGACCTGGAAACAGGAAGATCTGAGTTCAAATCCATCCTCAGGAACTAACTCTGTAACCCTGGGCAAGTCACTTAACCTTTGTTTTCCTTTGTTTCCTCAACTGTAAATAGGGATAATAACACCACCTACCTTGAAAGGTTGTCAACTGTCATGGCAGAATCAGGAAAGAGATGAAAAGTCAAATTTACGTTTCGTATCAGGAAAAACTTCCCAACAATCAGAGTTCTCCCAAACCGGGATGGACTATGTCAAAAGTCTCTCCTTAAAGAGGTCGCTATGTAGAGATCTAATGACCATTCTTGTTAGGTATATTATAGTAAAGATTTCTCTCATGTATAGATTCTACTAGATAGTTGATGAAGTGTCTTCCAACCCTAAAATTCTGTGACATACAGAAGTAGAATAAACAAGATTTAGTAAATGGTTGCATTTGGGGAGTGAGATGAGAGTGAAAAGTCTATCTAGGATGTTTAACTAGTCTATCTACCTATCTAGTCTATCTAGGATGACCCCTAAATTATGAACCTGAGTGACTGGAAGGATGATGATACCCTCAAAATAAATATGGGGATTAGGAGGGCAGGCATTAGTGGGATAGCTAATGAACCCACTTTAGAGAATTTGAGATGCCTAAGGAATATCAGGTTGAAAAGGTCAGAAGGCAGTTGATGATGTGGGCCTAAGGAGGTAAGAGTTGATTATGTAGATTTGAAAGTCAGCTGCGTAAATATAATAGTTGATCCCCTGGGAACTCTCAACAAATAAGAGAATACAAAGAAAGAAGTCCCAAGATAGAGCCCTGAAGTACATTGGGACAGGAGATGGGTAATATTCTTACAAAGGTCAGCCAGGTAGTAGGAGAACCAGAAGAAGACAGTGTCATAAAAACCCAGGGCAGAGAGGACATCCAGGAAGAGGGGTTGGTCAACAATATCAAAGACTGCAGAGAGTTCAAGAAACTTGAGGGCTTAGAAAAGAGAATATTATGTGTGTTTCGACTGACTGATTTATGCAATTAAAGAATACCTCAAAGAACCAGGCAAATTTTTTTTGTCAGTTGACACACTTGGTCCCTCTTGTGTTAACCCAGCCTTCTCTATCTCAAACATTGGATTCCATCCATTAGATGCCACAATCACTCCTTCCTATTCCTTTAATGCTGTCATTTCCATTGAGATGGTCTTCATCATAGAGATTTCTGTGACTTGCAAAAATTGAACACAAGTGAATGTAGACCATCTTTAGAAATATGAGTAAGGAATTATTAACAGACTGGATTTGTCACTGAGTTTAACAGTAACAAGGCCTTACATCCTTTAATTTTACAAATTATTTTCATATCTTTTGATACCTAAAATCAACCCTGTAATGTTATTTCTTGCCCCTACCCCCACACCCTACCCCCACCAAGTTGGACATATTTTAATTCAATGAGATATTTGATTTGGCAACTCTCTGGTGGATACTTTCAGTAACCAAGAAAAACAAGGGCCCCAGGTCACCTGACAAGAAGGTAGACTAGGCACTTTTCCCAGTTCCTACTAACTCTCAACTCCCCCCACCCCCACCAAAGAATTTATGTACCAGGTATGGTACAAATTACAGCTGAATTTTGGGGTGGGGTGGGGGAAGGAGATAACTCCAACAAAGTAAAATGCTTATAAATTAACACTAGAAAGATTTAAAGAAAAAAACCTTCACAATTCACTTCGCATCCTTCTCCTAACAACTTCCATAAACCAGGCAAGGATGCAAAAACTGGCACAAACTAACTTTGTTCCTGGGGTCTCTATCTGAATCACTTCCTAATACAGAGACCCTGAAAGCAAAAAACCCTGAACCCTTCCACCTTACAATAAATAGAAATTACTGACTTTTCCTGGTCATGTGAAGGGGACAGGAAAGGGAATTTGCTATCTGGTGCCAGAAGTAGTCCCAAGAATCAGGACATTTTCAAAGTTTTAGGGTTTGTTTTAAAAATCCTCCCTTCCCTCCCCCTAACCAGGTCAAAACAACAGCAGTAGCAGCAGCAGCAGCAACAACCACCAACAAACACTAATTCAGCCTAAACAGAAAAGAAAAGAATGGGAGCCAAGGTAGGAAATGGAGCAGGGGGCCAGCATGAGTGACTCCATACACTAGGTCTAATGAAAGGGAGATTGAAATCTACCTGAGGCCAATCTTATTCCCTCTGAAAGCTACTATAGGCAGGGACCAAGGCCAGCGAAATAGAAATCCTCCAATGTAGAAAGCAACTGAAGTAGTTTGATAGTTTAGGCACAGCAGTATGCCCACCAGCAAAAGTGGAGAAGTTAAGCACATACAGGGGCACATGCCTCTGATACTAGCCACCAGGGAAGTTGGGGCTGGCAGATCTCTTGAATCTGGGAGTTTCTGAGCCACAGTGGGACATGCAAAACAAGTGTCTGCATTAAGTTCAGCAACAATATGGTGAACGCTTATGAGTAGAAGCAGGGGGCACCAGGGTGACTAATGAGGGGTGAACCAAGTACAAGGCAGAAAGGGAACAGATCAAGGCACCTGTGCCAATCAGTAGTAGGATTGGGCCTATGACTAGCACTTACGCTTTTAGCCTAGATTCAAAAGGGAGACCTAAGATTAAAAAACAAAACAAAACCCTGAAGTGTATGAATCTATAAATGAGTGGCAGGAGAATATTAGGTAAAAGAATTGAAGATTTCAGGAAGAATAAAATTCAGTAGAAGCCCAGAGCACAAGTAAATAAAGTAACAGAAAAAGTCCTAAAACTAGAAGCAAGTATGGGTACTAAACTCTCAAAAATATTACAAATCTCTCTTAGATATTACAAAGCAAATGGCTCAAAAGAGAAATGAAATACTTGAGAAGAGAAATTAGGAATGAATAAGTGTGTGTGTGTGTGTGTGTGTGTGTGTGTGTGTCTCAGAAGTTATACTTCTCAATGCAGTAATAAAAAAATTCAAAATTATCAGAATAAAAAGATTGAATCCATAGTAGAAAGTGTTTCCAAAGGAGTGAAAAAGAGATTAACAGATATGGAGTAGAATACTGAAGCAAAGAGAAATCTGGAAGATTAAAAAAAAGAAAAAAAGCAAGATCTCTATATGAGGAAGCCAATGACATTTAAGACAGGATTCCCAGAGACAATTTAAGTACTGTACGTATCCCAAAATAACATGATAAATCAAAAAGCTTGAATATTATAATGCAGGAAACAAAGGAAACTTCCCAGAATTGCTGAGTACAGAAAATAAAATACCAATCAATAGAATCAACATATGGCTTCTTGGGGCTATGGGGAACCAATTCTATACTTTAAACTCAAAACACATAATGGTTAAATTCAATAATTTCAATGACAAATTCTGCAAGTGGTCAAGAGAAACACCTTCAAATATAAAAGTAAGAAAATTCAAATGATACAAGATTATTCCATGCCCACTAGAAATCACAGAAGGAATTGGCATACTATATTCCAAAAAGAAAAGGAGCTTAAGCTGTAACCCATAATAATATATGCTGCTAACCTAAGCATTATCATCAACAAAAAAGACTGATATTCAACAAAAGAGAGGCATTTGAAGCATTCCTGCAACCAAAAATTCAAGACAGGCGCAAAACTCCCCAAACAAAAGAAATATAAAAAAAGGTAAATAAGTACAATTACCAAAGAAAGAATAAATAATTCATTAAATTACCCTATATTTAAAGGTTATTTTTTAAAAAAAGAAAGAAAGAAAGACAAAGATAGGCTAAAAAAGCATGGAAGTTAACAGATTTTTCCCCAAGGAATACACAAGAGGATAAAGATGAGTAGAATTTAAAGAAATAGGAAAAGTGAAGGTAGAGGAACAGAAAGTTTCATAGGCTAAATCTCACAACTCTTGATGTGACTCAAGTTATTTTGTGGGAAAAGACTGCAGTATCAGAGTATATATATGGGAAAAGGGAAAACAAAGGACAGAGGGAAAGGGGTAATATAACTTTGTTAAGTTCATGGGTAAACAGTGAAGGATAATGACTTATAGTTTCTTAGAAGAGGAGCTAAAGGATAATGCAGTGATAACAGGAGAAATAACAGAAGGGAGGAAAGGGAAGAAAGGAATGATGAGCCAAAATCCAAAAAATAATAATAGAGAGATTAATTGGAAAAAAGAACTCACATCCAGTACTTCAGAAGCTTTAACTTAATTTACAACACAAAGAAATAAAAGTAATAATAAGAATATAGATTAGGAATCAGAGAACAAAATTATGAAATACACAGAAAAGGAAGACAATGAAGAAAGCAAAGCAAAGATTTTTTTTTCTTTGAGAAAAAGGCTTAGGGGAAAAGACCTAGCAAACAAAAGAAGTTAGAGGTGAGGAAAGGAAAGAGGATTTTAAACCAACCATGTAACTGATGGGAGAAAAAGAAGGAATAAGTGAGATAAATAGATCATAGAAGAAAAAGAAACAATCAATTTAAGTAAACCCCCCAAAACTAGAGAAATAGTTGATAAATGGGAGTAAGGAGCAGTGACAGAGAAAAAAGAGCATGTAGAAATAAAAGTTGCATTAAAATGGTTTAAGCAAAATTAATTGTAGCAACAAAGTATTGACTTCAAAGATTAAAGGGATTTTTATAAATATTTTTCAAAGCAATGGTAGAAACACAAATGGAGGAAAAAACATAAAACCAATGCTCATGGGGGGGCGGAGCCAAGATGGCGGAGTAGAAACAGCTCTTCCAAGCCTCTCTGCCCCCAGATTCCCCACAAACTATGTAAAAAAGGACTGTGAACAACTTCTGGAGCCCCAGCACCCACAGAACGACACAGAGAAGCTAACCTCCCGCTGAGGACAGCCCAGCACCCTGCAGGAAGGACCAGCGCAGTGGTCTGGGAGCCGGCAGCGCAGAGCGCAGGAGCCGAGCCGAGCCCAGGTCCACGTGAGCCGAGGTTTTAGCCCCAGGGCGGCAGGGCCAGCAGCCGGCTGGAGGAACCCCAGAACACCAGGAACTGTGGAGATTCCAGAATTATCAACATAGACTTGCCTAGGACAAAGTAAGAGGTTAGTGTCCTAAGGACTTTGGGACCTGTATTTGGGGAATGCGTCAGCTCCCTCCCCTGGGGGCTAGAAGCCGCTGAGGAGACACGCCATTGTGTAGTTTTCATAGGCATTTCCGGCTCCCAGCCTACAAATCGTGGGGAGATCCAGCGATCAGTCTTGGGGGGTAATCGCTCTTGCTTTAACCTCCTGGATCTGGATTGTGATCTAGGGTGGAAGTTGTGGGTGGGTTTACAGCTTGCCAGAAACGGAAGTTGCCCCCCACACTTTCGGGACGAAAATTCCTCTATCTGGCCTTAAAGCCATAGTGTGGCAACAAGCCCAAAAGTCAAGCAATTAAGTGGCAACATGCCAAGGCAAAGGAAACAGAAAAATGCAACCCTAGACTCCTATTTTGGGGGCATAGAGCGGAAAAGGACTGTGAGGTCAGAAGTCCTGCTCCAAAAGCCCCAGGGGAAAACATGAGTGGGTTGCAGGCCATAGAGGACCTTAAGGAGGACTTTAAAAATCAAATAAGAGAAGTGGAGGAAAAATTAGAAAGAGAAATGAGAAGGATGCAGGAAAAGTATGAAATGAGGGTCAACAGCCTGACTGAGGAAAACAGCACCTTAAAAAATAGACTAGCTCAAATGGCAAAGGAGGCCCAAAAGGGCATTGAGGAGAAGAATGCCTTAAAAAGTCGAATTTGCCAGATGGAAAAGAATCTCAAAAGTTCACTGAGGAGATTCATTCCTTCAGAGTTAGACTGGAGCAAATGGAAGCTAGTGACTTTATGAGAAATCAAGATGCTGTTAAGCAGATCCAAACAAACGAAAGATTAGAAGGCAATGTGAAATATCTCATGGGAAAAACCACTGACCTGAGAATAGATCCAGGAGAGACAATTTAAAAATTATTGGACTACCTGAAAGCCATGATCAAGGAAAGAACCTAGAAATCACCCTTCAAGAAATTCTCAAGGAAAACTGCCCTGATGTTTTAGATCCAGAGGGCAAAATAGAGGCTGAAAGAATCCACCGATCACCTCCTGAAAAAGATCCCAAAAAGAAAACTCCCAGGAATATTATAGCCAGGTTCCAGAATCCCCAGATCAAGGAGAAAATACTACAAGCAGCCAGGAAGAAACAATTTCAATATTGTGGAAACACAATCAGAATAGCCCAGGACCTGGCAGCTTCTACACTGAGGGATCAAAGGGCATGGAATATGATATTCCAGAGGCAAAAGAACTGGGAATGAAGCCAAGGGTCACCTACCCAGCAAAACTGAGTATCTTGTTTCAGGGGAAAATATGGTCATTCAGTGGAATAGAGGACTTTCAAGCATTCTTGAGGAAAAAACCAGAATTGAATAGAAAATTTGACATCCAGACACAAGAAGGAAGAGATGCCTGAGAAGGTAATCAGGGAAAAGAAATCAAAAGGAACTTATCAAAGTTGAACTATTTACATTCCTATATGGAAAAGCAATAACTGTGACTGATGATATCTTTCTCACTATGAAAATAATGGAAGAAGGGGGTGTGGTCATATGAATACATATGTGAATGTGTGTGTATATGGTTATAGTTATATGGAAAGAGGGCATAGGTTGAATTTGTTGGGAAGGGAGAATACTCAAGGGATGAAATTATGAGGTGAGTGAGGAAAGTGGCAAGAGGAGATGGGGAGAGACAGGGTAGGGTAAACTATCCCATGTAGAAGAAGCAAGGGGAAGTGGTTGCAAAGGAGGGGGAGAATAAGGAAGGCTAAAAAGACAAAACCACATTCCCATTGAACTTGGTTCAGGGAGAAAATGACATACATACTCAATGGGATATCTCAACCTGCAGCAGGATAGGGGGAAGGGGGATGAGAGGAGGGATGATGGATGGGAGGGCATCCTTGGGGGAGGGGAGGTTGGAAGTACCCACTATAGAAGAGGGACAGGATCATGTAGGGAATGGACCAGGTGGGGGGTGGGATGAGTGGGAGGGAATTATAAGCAGCCTTGTACAATATATCTACTATGATAATGTTTTGCATAGCTAGACATGTACAACATATACTGAATTACTTATCTCCCCAGAGGCAATGGGTGACAAGGGAGGAAGGAAATGGATCTGAAATTTGAGGTCATAACATTAAATGTTTCAAATATATATAAATATTATTAGTAATACTCTTTCGCTTGTAATAGGGAGATAAGATGTGCAGGCATTGGGACACAAAGATTCACCTTCCTCTAATGGAAAAGTCGATGTGGGTATGGGAGAAGGTATGGGAGAGAGCAGATTGGAGGAAGTGATATCTTGTGGGACTACTATTTTGGGAGGTTGGGTAGGGGAATAATGGGGGGAAAATGATTGTAACTCAAAATCTGGCAGAAATGAATGATGTAAAACAGAAGTTAATAAAGCATTTGTTTAAAAAAAAAAAAACCAATGCTCATAACTTTAAATGTGAATGAAATAAGTAATCCATTAAAATGAAAAAATGTGGTAAAATGGATAAGAAAACAAAACCCCACGATCTGTTACTTTAAACAAATACATAGCTAAAAAGGAAAAGATATGTAAGAGCAAAATGAGAGGCTAAGACAAGATTGACTATGCATTAGGTGAATCCAAAAACTCAGGATTTACAATGATGTATTCAGAAAAAGCAAGACCAAAATTTCAAATATTAATGGAGATAAATAAGGAAATGTATATTATGGTTAAATGAATCCTAGATAACAAACTATTATTGACATTAAACATGTATGCACCAAATGGCATGATATCTAGATTCATAAAGGAAAAAAATTATAACTGCCAAAAAGACTCAGATAGTAAGAGTAGTAGGAGAATTTAATATTCCTTTCTCAGAGATGGACAAATATAATGGAAAGATAAATAAAGGAAAACATAGACATGAACAAATGTTTGGTGAAGTAGATGTTTATGGTCCATTCTGAATGAAACTGCTAAGGAATATACAAAGAGACAACACACACACACACTCTCACACACACTCATATATACATACACATACAGATAGGAAGATAGAGAGATAGAGATAGATAGATATCTCACAGCTCCATATGGCATATAGTAGTGCTTAGGAAAATTGCCAAAAACAGAAATGCCAAATACTTCCTTTATAATCCTTTACACAATTAAAAGAATAACTGTTGAGCACAACTCTACACTCCCCCCCATCAACTGGTTAGTGAGCAGGAATTTCAGCCTAGGGTAAAAACCCGGCTGGAGATTTCTCCATCCTCCCCTGTCCTCTGGACCCCTCCTGATCACCCTATCTCCACCCATCCTACGATTCCTGTCCCTCAGCCTAGGGTAAACTTCAGGCCCGAGTAGGAACTTCCAATATACACTGACCAATCACTGATTGTAGTTTCAGCTTACATAACCTGAATATTGAATCTCTTTAAAAACCGTCACACTGTCCATGCTATCTCATTGTCTGATTTGGGTAAGTAACCCTGGCAGTCCCACAGCAACAAAATCCACTTCCAATTTTAATCTTGGGGATCTTCTGTCTAGCTCCTTTATGCTCTACATAACCAACTGAGAAAATTCAAGCAAAAAACATCTTACCTAAATGGGAATTTAATCATTAAATCCTAAATAATGAATGAATCAACAAACAGGTCATAAAACCAACATGACAACTAGTGTTAGTTTACAATTTTTATGCTAGTCCAATCAAAGAAAGCTAGACATAGTAAAATGACAAAATAACCTAATTCATTTGGTGGAACAAAGTATCTAGAACATCAAGAAAAATAATCCAACAATAAGCATGTATTAAGTACTTACTATGTAGCAGCACTGTACCAAGAATTGTATACACTATTTGGTAGGGTTATAAATTGATCCAGTCATTCTAGAAAGTAATTTGGAAATATTCCTAAAAAGTCACTAAACCATGCTTACCCTTGATTCTGATACCTTGAAGAGGTCAAATGCAAAGGAAAATGACCCATAGGTACAAAAGTATTTATAGCACCTCTTTTTATAGCTGCAAAGGACTAGAAACTAAAGGGATGTTGGAATAGCTGAACAAACTATGGTAAGTAAACAAAGTAGAATATTATTGAGCAATTTTTTTAATGATAAAAGAAATAGTTTCAGGAAAACCTGAGAAGTCTTATATAAACAGAAAAGAGTGAAGTGAGCTGAATGAAAGGAACAATTTAAATATTAACAACAAAAATGTTAAAAACAACAACTCTGAAAAACTTTAGAACTCTACTCAAATATGATTACACAGTATTGATTATGAAGCAAACTACCCACCTCTTGACATAGAGGTGATATACTAAAGATGCAAAATGACACACACATTTTTGGATATACCCAATGTGAATTTATTTTGCTTGACTATACATATTTGTTACACAGATTTTGGTTTACCTTTCTTTTCTCTTTTTAATGGAGCTGGCAGAGGTATAGGGGAGAGAAAAGCCAATAGTAGGAAGGTTACCCTCCCTCTAGATGAAGAGAAAAGAAAGAAGGCCATAGGGAATTAAAGTCAAGCCTCACAGATTTCAAAAGTTACATTTTTAATTTATTATATACTTTAAAAAAATAAAAGAAAGCTCTATATAACAGAAATTCACGGATTTGTGCACAATCCTCTCCTATTGTCCAAATATTAACAGAAATGCTTGCTTTATTTGTTGTTTGCTAAATGCATAATTTAAAAAAAAAAAGAAAGAAAACAAAAGAAACAGACAGTAGATAGATACCTATCAATTAAGAAATAGCTAAGAAAAAAAATTTGATATAAGAATGTAAGAGGGTGTATCTTGCTAATTCAAATGTAAATTGCCTATGCTAGATCTTCCCTGCCCCTAGGTTAAGTGCACCTGGAGCCTGTGGTGGGAGGCTTGTTTTTCAGGACTGCCCACATCTTGATACTTTGTGATTGGGCAGTGGGTCAAGAGGGTTGTTACATTCTCTGACCCATAATCCCTGATGTGAGACTTTGTTTTGGGGTTCACTTTGAGAAGTGTTGTGTGATTTGACTAGATGAGACTCTGGGCAGCCATTGAGAGCCCACCGGCTTTGAAAACCCGGTCGGAGGCCTGTCTGCTTGATCTGTTTGTTTCTCTGTCTTGTAACTTCTGCTTTAACCTGTCTATATACTCTGAAGTTCAGGGTGCTGACTTTTCCCCCGAACTAGCTGTGACTATATGTTTGATTGATTAAAGCAAGATTGTTAACCCCCCCCCCCCCAAAAAAAAAAGAATGTAAGAGGTGGTACAGTGAATAGAATACCGGCCCTGGAGTCTGGAGGACCTGAGTTCAAATTCAGCCTCAGACACTTATCACAAAAACTAGCCATATGGCCTTGGGCAAGTCACTTAACCCCAATTGCCCTACCTATCCCCTCCAAAAAAAAAAAAAGAATGTAAGAAAAGGTGAATATGATGAATATAAAGAGACATGGAAAAGACTTAAATGAACTGATGAAAAGTGAAGTGAGTAGATCTAGGAAAACAAAATAAACAATGAGTACAACAATTTAAATGGAATGAACAATGACAAAACAATTGAAACTGATTACTGTGAAATTATGGAGCTTGGCCCCAAAGAAGAGATGTGAGAAGACAACTTCTTTGTACAGGTGGAAGACCTCTATGTATGGAAGACTACATTATAAATCATACTTTTCCACTATGTTGGCTAGTTATGTTGAACTTTTTTCTTTCTTTTTTTTCCCCTCTTTAATAGGGGAACTGGTAATTTAGGACCCAGGCTTTTCCTAATGACAGCCCACATGGAATCTTGAAGGACCTGCTTTTGGAAAACTGTGATGATATTTAAAAGAGGGGCCTAATTTCTCCATTCAGAGAATGTCCTGGGTAGCTCTCTCCTATCTGCTTACTGAATGATGAAAAAAAGTCTAATGAGTTGCTGAGCCAGAACTGAGTATGCATACAAAAAATCACTAACTTCCCAAATAAAGATCTTTTTTTCCCCTTTCCGCTGGCCACAAGGAAAATGCCTCTCTGATCTCTGGAAGACTAACAGAAAGGAGCCCTTCCTTCTTCTACCCATCTCTGGACCTGCATTTGAGCACGTGGCCTCTCAGGCAAGCCTGCATCTAGGACGGGGCTGCCTCCTATTTGTGTCTTCTTGCCATTGGTACAAGGTCTTTTGAAATCCTAAGAGGTTAAAAGAGACACCAAATGTCTAGATATAGAAATCCACAAGAGAATTTCCTGGCAGCTGAGTCTAGTGTAGAACATAGCATCAAGGAGTGACCTGCAGAATCCAGTCCATCCATGAATCAAAAGGTGTGACTTTCAGCAAAGTAGTGACTCATCCATTGGTTGGGTCTCACCCAGAAGCGAACTTGATGATGGCCATGTTCATAGCAAACACTTTAGGTTTGAGCTCACTCTCCCCAGAGACTGAGGTACAAGGAGGAAAACATAACTTGGTTTAGGGAAATTATTTTATACTTTGGTTCTTGCCATATTTTTTCAGTAAATACCTTTTGTAAAAGTTAATTGATGTTAATTGGTTAATATTGTACCAATATTAGTAATTATTGATACCAAGGGGAAACACCAGAATAGTAGCTTAAGTTGACAATATTAGAAGAACCCCACTGCCTCTCAATGGTAGCCCTAAAATCCTCGGGGGACCAAAGTAAACAACCATGCTCTGGGCATCTGACTTGTCTGTGCCAGTGGGATATGGGATAAGGACCCCCAGAGTCTATAATAGAGCTTTTGGGAGCCTGCTTCCAGGACTGTGCCTTCATGAGAGATATAGTAGGAAATACAGGTAGTATAAAAATAAAAAGGTTTAATAAAAATTTATTTTTTAAAAAGCAAGCACAAAAATACATATAAAGTTATTTGTACTGTTTTTAGGTGTTATATTTTTAAAACCTTTACGAAAAAGGAAGACAGGTAAAAATCATTGAAGGAAATGAGGATATTTAACCTAAGGAAGGAAAGAATTTTGGGGAAGAGAAAGGTGATAGGCATCTTGTAAGGGCTCTATGGTATGGGAGATGATTAGACTTATTTTGCACAGTCTCAGGGAGCAGAACTAGGAAGAATGGATGGCACTTATATAAAGGCACATTTCAACTAAGAATAAGAAAGAACTTCCTGACAGTCAGAGCTGTTCAAAAGTAAAATGGGCTGCCTCAGTAGATAGTGAATTTTCCATCACTGAAGGAGTTTAAGCAAAGATTGGATGATGACGTTGGGAAGGAAAGGATTCCTGCTCAGGTACAGATTGCACTGAATGTATGCTGAGCTCACTTTCCTTTCTAGGATAAACAGAGTGTACTGTCACTTGAAATGTTCAGGTTGAGGCTGGGCTACCACTTGTTTGCATATTGTAGAAGCTTCAAGTAAATCTTAGACTAGATGATCTCTCAGATTCTTCTAGAATTCTGGGATTCTGGGAATCAGGGTACTAGTAAACAGGAAACAAAAAAAGCGAGTTCTTATGCTAACTTTGTTCTCTTCACTCTTTTAAATTCCCTAATACATTGTCCAGGGAAGGGATCTGAGCTGGAAAGTATATGGTTATAGCCATAGGAAGAACTAAATCCAAATAGTTGTATCTTATTCCTGATTCTGACAGGGGCAGCAGCATTAGGAATTCTAGAAAGTTCTTCTAGTTCTTGAAGTTCCATCATAGGACATACTTGGATATACAAAGACAATGAAACTGGAAGGAGAACCACAGGGAGATTCACAAATGCTCCCAGTCCTAGAGCTCTGAGGCAATTTCTTGACTGGTTCACTGAAAGGATTCCTTCCAAAGCAAAAAGTGTCCAGAAGTTTGGTTAGCAATGCTTTAGAGAGGCAGGGGAAACAACATTTTTTCCCCTAACATTTTGCCAAGCAACAGTGAAGAGTGAAGGGCAGAGTCCAGATTGCCCTGGATGGAAAGACAGAGAGAGAGAGAGAGAGAGAGAGAGAGAGAGAGAGAGAGAGAGAGAGAGAGAGACACACACACACACACACACACACACACACACACACACACACACACACACACACACACACACACACTGAAAGAGAGAGAGAGAGACAGAGAAAGAGAGAGAGAGAGACAGGGAGAGGGAGAAAGAGAGAAAGCTATTGTGGGCAAGAATGGAAGAAAGTAGGGAAGAACTGAGCACAGTTAGGGTGCTCAGGAAAGTAAAAAAACTATCCTGCCAGAGCTAAACAGGTGACTGTATCCCATCTGAATGCAAGAAGGAGAGGTCTCAGTGGAAACTCTCCTATCTGCTTTTCAGTAATTAACCTGCCTCTGTGTACATAAAGGCATAATTACAGGCAAAACAACTCCTTTGATGTGCCAGTATAGAATTACTAGGGGGAAAAGAGGGGAGAAATAAAACAGCAAACAATCTTGCTTTAATATGCAAACAAGGTCGATGAAAAAATATTACCAAGAAAGCAAAGAAGGCAAACAAAGAGAAAAAAGGCTGGGGAAACAAACTAGGCTGAGCAATATCAGAAGCTGGCTCTGCTCCCTTGGGGAGCATCTGCAACTAGGCACACAGTGCTTTTCCATCAAGACTTTCCTTTCAAATAGTTCAAATGTTTTCAAGTAGCTCTTCTTGCCAGGTCACTTTCTCATCTTCTCCTTACTTGTCCTATGCCCCTTCCTCCTTTACCAGAAATTCCTATCCCATTCCCAAAATGGTCCATTTAGTCTCAAATTCAGAGTTTATGAAACCCAGGTTCAGAGTGCTTCAAAGACACATAGAAAAAACAGAGTAAAGAGGGAATGGGATCAAAGACCCTAACCCAGCATCCTGTTATCTAACCAGTGAGTCACCCACTTAACAACACTCCCTGTGTCCAAGCTGACTTCATTACAGAAATCTTTTCATTGGGGAAGGGGAGGAGACCTATGCAATGCTAATATCATTTAACATTTGATGGGCTTTGAGAAGGAAAAAAAGAAAGACAAACAAAGAACAAGGCTGCAAGAGACCTTGGCATGTTAGTCACCCTGCACATGAATTCCAGAAGTGAATATATTCAATAGAACTATACTATACTAAACATATGGAAAATTTCAGGGCAGGACAAAATTGGGCTTTGAAATACAAACAGACATTACTCTTGCCCCTAAGGTGACTCTTGTGCTGCCATGGTTCCAGGTTATAGACTTACAGAATAACAAAAAACAATACTCAGATGATGGGGTGAGACAAGGAGACTTGATTTGGCATCAATAGTATCATTTTTCCATGGGAATAATCTTGGGGACTAAGCTTTGGCTTACTGTGGGACAGTGCAAATCAGCATTTTTTGTAGATTTTCTACTAGTCTTTGTTTCTCTTGGCCTTGGTCAGATCTGTGGCCTGGCTCACAGATTCCTACTAGGCCAGCTCTAGCCCACAAACCTTTGAAAGATGGGAAGGGACAGTTTTCAAAACAACAAAGAAACTCAAGGATTCATTGTGGGAGTGTGCACTGATATAACTGGATACTTGCACATGTATAATCTGTATTTCCACGGGATGTATATCCATAAGATCACTGAAGCAAAAGCAGGTTTTTCCTCCAACCTCACCATTTCACCTTACACTTGGGGCTGGGAAAACCTAGTTTCATTTTTAACAAACCCCACTGACTCAGTATGATTTAGGAAGAGGCCTGTTTTAAATAGGCTGTTCTACATGTTGACACAGGGTCTTCATAAAAGTTTTGTATATTTTTAAACTTTCAAACTGTAGTAATCCAAGTATGATGTTAATAGAGTCCATAATCTCCAGAAATGAGTGGGGAATTTTTTTCCCTCAGTGCTGATACAGACAGTCATTCTATTCATTAGGATTTAATTTATCCTTTCATCTATTATTGACATTTTTTTTTTGCTTTTTGGAGGGGGGAAGGTAAGGCAACTGGGGTTAAGTGACTTGCCCAAAATCACATGGCTACTTTTTTATGTTAAGTATCTGAGGCCAAATTTGAACTCAAGTCCTCCTGACTCCAGGGCCGGGGCTCTATTCACTTCACTACCTAGCTGCCCCTACTGACATTTTTTTAGATAAGTAGAAGTAGTAGTAGTAGTAGTAGTAGTAGTAGAATAGGAGTAGGAGTAGTAGGAGGAAGAGGAGGAGGAGTAACAACAATAGTAGAAATAGTAGTAATAGTAACAACAGTAGTAGAAGCAGTAGTTGCATTAGTAGTAATAGCAGTAGTGGTAGTAGTGGCGGTGATAGCAGTAATCATAATATAACTAGCATTTATATAGTGTTTAAAAGTTTACTAAGTGCCAAACATGTTAAGTACAATTGTAACACAGAGTTGTTATAATAATAAAGTTTTCTTTTAGATAGCTTTTAAATTTCTGTTCAGCCTACAATTTAAGTTTATTCCAGTTTAAAACTGCATATGGATTTCATGAGAACTCAATTAATGTTTCCATTCAATATACATAGTATAACTAGGTATATAACAATTTTCCTCTCATCTTCTTTAATAAAGTTTCCATTTCCAATAAGAGCTTCCAGGGCAAATACCTATAAAAATGTCATTTGGGTGACAGTTCTTTAATGAATTTATATGATGATTTTCCTAACAGAAATAGAGTTGTTATCTGTGCATGTGTGGGTTATTCTTCCTAGGGACATTGGTCATACAAAAAGGGCCAGACCTCTTGTTTGGGGAAAGAAAATCAGCCCTCATTTGAGTTCAGTGGCAAAAAATGAGTGTAGTAGTCACTAATGGGATATGTTCAGGTCTACTATGGAGCAAGTATGGGAGAATACCTTGGCCAATGGTCCTGGATCCTTATTAATTTTTGTAGAAGAAGCAATAAGGACTAGGGGAGGTGGAAGTAGCCCTTAGAAACAATATAATTCAATGTACATTTATTATGTACCTACCATGTGCAGGGGACATGGGTACATTTATTATGTACCTACCATGTGCAGGTGGGAGGAGGGGTGATAAAAAGGCAAAATGAAAAAATAGTCCTTGCCCTTGGGATATTGTACTGGGGTTACAATATTTATACAGATTAGTAAAAGCATGGTAATTTGAGGAAGGGAAAAGCACTAACAGGTAGGAGGATGGGGATGGGGGTGTAAAAGTAAATTAAGTACTTGGCCCCTCCCAAATTTCTCTTTGAGTAGCTTAATCTTTATGTTCCTCTTCTCCAACCCAAGGACCTCTAATTTTAAGGAAGGAAGGAAAGAAATATGCTAGGAGAGATACTGAGAAGCAGTATGCCATAATGGTTAAAGACCTGAACTTGGATTCAGAAAGGCCTGGATTCAAATCCTACCCTTGCCTCATACTGGTTATATGACCCTAAGAAAGTTACCTTCAAGTCCCTACCAGATGCATCCTGGCTATGAGATTACGAATTAGGCACTTAACATCTCAATGCCCCTAGGCAATTTTCTGGGCTTCCAAGTTACAGGCTAGCTTCTCCACACAGGATAAAACCTTGGATCCAGATACCCTCCCTATTCCTCATCCCCAAAATGACAAGCTAGATGAAGAGCATGTACTTCTACTAGGTCTACTAAGTCTACTAGGAAGAGTAGGGCACCATGAAGATTAATTGGCAGGACTGTGAATATTTAACTTGGAGAAAGGAAACTTACCAAGGATAGAAGAGCTGTTTTCAAATATTTGACAAACTGTCACATGGAAAAAGAAGCAGACTTATTTGTGGTTCCAGAGGACAGCACTAGGAATTTACCTGGAGATCAAAACAAGGAAGAACTTTCTAACAATTATAGCTACTGACAACTTTGACTGGGTACAAGTAGCAGTAAGTAGTCCTCAGAAAACAATAGATCAATTCAATATACAAGGAATTGTACTATGTGGGGGGGTGCCGGTGGAGTGGGGTGAGGATAGGGATACCAAGTCAAAGTGAAAAACTTGGCCTCAGTATATTACAATGGGGACTACAACATTTATGATTAGTTAAAAGCATGATAATTTGAGGAAGCAGAAAGCACTAACAGGATGGGAAAGGGAGAGGGGGATTGATATTTCTATCAACGAAGGCAAAAGCTGCCTCCCCAATTCATTCAACAATTATTTTTAAGTGCCTACTATGTTCCCGGTATTGTAATACCTGCTGACAAGAAAAAGAAGGAAAAAACACGCTCGGCCCTCAAAATTCTCACATGGTGGGGGTAGGGGGGAGCGGGAAGGGTATTTACGGGCCGTGATGGAGGAACTTGCATAAAGTTAAGCAAAATAACTGCCACTTAGTTGGAAGGGGGCTATATATATGAAGGTTTCAGGCAGAGTCTGGATGACCAGGCAAGGATGTTGGATAACAGGTTGTACTTGATGACCTCTAAAGTGCCTTCCAACTCGGAGATTCTATGATTACGTGACAGTAGGGAATCCCAGAAGATGATCTTTGCACAACTTGGGCTAGGGACGACAAGTACATGAGGAACAGGAAAAATACCCTTCTCCAACCCCATCTCCCACGATCAGAAGGTAACTTTGCATTTAAAAGGAAAAAGAAAGCAAATCCAACTCCGAAACTAACCTTTGCTATTTCTCCTGGACTGAAATCTTGGAGGGGGGTGGGGGAATGGGAGGAGGTGGACATGTCTACTGAAGGGACTGTGACCTAGACTTAGCCTTGGAATAGCATTCAGCGGTGAGAAAGGAAGGGGTGGGGGTGGGGGTGGCGAATAGTTCTCCATTACCTAGGTTGGTTTTAATTCTGCCCAGTTCCAGACTGCGGTGTGTTGTTTGTGCAGGTGTACACAAACAGTCGCCCTATGGATTTTTCCAATTCGTGTCAAATGCGGTGAATTTCCGTGAAGGACTGAGGAGGGGCGGGTTGGAAACTCGATTGAGGAAGGTATTCAGAAAGGGGGTGGGGCTGGGGGGCAATCCAGAGCCTCTTTCCCCACCTTTTATCCTTACTGGTCAGATGGATGTACATGGCTCGCGCTAGGACCCAGGGGCCAGAGAGCCTCAGTCGTCCTGTAGGTTCATTCAATCTCTCATACACACACATACACTCACACACACGCACACCCGAGCGCGCACACACGCACACATACACACACGCACGCAGACATACACAACTGCAACCAGGAGAGGTTCGGAAAGTCTGCGAGAGACTCTTTGCGGCCGCATTTTCTTCTCCTCAGATCCTGTCCTGCACTTGGCAGCAACAAGCCTCCTCCCAGAGCGTCCGAAGCAGAAGCCCGGAGATTCCCCCTCCCTCCCCCCCACCATGGGCAAACGCGGCAGGCCGAGGAAAGAAGCGAGATGCGGGGAGGAGGATGGGCCGGCCGCCTCTCCAGAGCCCCAGCCTCAGCCCCAGTCCCAACCTGGGACATCCGTGGCAGCCCAACTCAGGTGCCCCTTCAGTGACATCTTCAACACCAGCGAGAGCTCGGTGGAGAAACATATCAACACTTTCCTGCAGAATGTGCAGATCCTGCTCGAGGCCGCCAGCTACTTGGAGCAGATAGAGAAGGAGAACAAAAGTAAGTTTGCGGCTTTGGGGGGTAGCTTCTAGCCCTCCTCCGTCTGCGCCTGGCCCCACGAACCAGCCGCTGCCCGTTCCCAGCCCTCTCCCAGCTCCTAGCTGGGAGCGACTGACACCAGAGGAAGGGACAGGCACTCAGTGCTTACAGAGATGTAACAAAGAGAGGGGGAGAGAGAGTGAGGGTGTGCGTCTCTGTGTGTCTGTCTGCCGGGGCTGTGGAGAAGGGCCGAGGAGAAAACTGCAAAGTGTTGTTTGGCTGACAACCGAGCACTAAGCAGGATGTCCGCGAGGTCGTTTTTAGTCTTTTTTCAGAATCTCCTTGGCCGGACGGGTGTTTGTTTTGCCATCGTTTGGATCTGGGTGGGGTGGGTATATTAGCAGGCTAAAGTTGGAAGCGGAGGGTAGAGAACGGGGATTCCAGAACAAAACCCTGCTCTTTCTTCCTTGCTTTCTTTCATTCTCGCGTTCTCGCTCGGTCTCTCTGGCTCTCGCACTCTGTGTCCACCGTCTCTTTTTTTTTCCCTTTCCTTTGAGCGCTGTTCTCCCGAGACCCACGTCCAGAGACCCAATCGGGGGCTGCTGTCGGCACAAGTGCATGATGGTGTTAATCTCCCCTCCCCATCCCCGACCCCTAGCAAAAACAACAAACAAAAAAAGCCTTACAGTGTTTAGCCTCAGGAGTTCCCCCCCCCCCCAAAAAATAGGGCCTTGTGCAGTAAGGAAGTTGACCGAGGGGACGATGCTAAAAGGAAACTTTATGATCTTGCAGGAAACAATAGTTGAGCTAGGGTCTGGGCTGTTTTGATGGAGGTGGGTTTATTTATTTATTTTCCAGACGATGTCTCCAACTCAGCTGCCCAGGCAGGCAAGGAAGTAAATAGTCTTCCTGATAAATTCAGTCTACTGGCCTTGGTTTTGGGGTGTTAGCTTTTTCCCTTGTACAGCTCACGATCCGCGCCCCCCCCCTCGTCCCCCAGTCAGCAGAATAACCATCCCTAACGGGTGCATGCGTTTGCCACTGCTCGGATCCGAGCACAGTCATTGACAATAAAAGATGGGAGGGAGGGGGAAGGGGAAAAGGGAGTCTGAGAGAAAACCCTGGTTATTTAATCTGTCCGAACAAGCAGGAAGATCAATGCAAAACGTACACACACACACACGCACACACACACACACACACACGCACGCACACACACACACACACACACACAAAAGGTCAGATTGCAACGTGTCATATCTTGCAACCCTCCCCTCATCATTCCCCCAGCACACACTTCCACACGCCTAGAACATATCACATACACACACATCCCCATCAAACAAACGCATCGACTTCCAGGGTTATGAAAGCACGAGAAATCTTGCGAATTCTTTATTTTATTTTAATCGCATTTCAGAGGTTATGGGGGAGGGCGGCTTTTTTTTTTCCTACTCCAAAACTGTCTCAGTGTCTAGGTTGCAAAAGAGAAAAGCTCTGATGTCCGAGTTACCTTGTCTCTTCCGATTATTCATGGTGGGGAGGTAGGGAATGCATTGGCTTGGGTTGTAGTTTCTGAAAAGCTGGAGTGAGAGTATGCGGATGGGGCGGGGGGTGGGGGGGAGGAGGAAGGGGAGAAGCGAGAATTTTTGTGTTGGGAGTGCAGATTGAGGGATGGCATAGTGGAGAGGTCTCTCCCTCCCTCACCCTCAGCGTCTTCTTTCTCGAGAGTTGCGTCTTGTGTTGACGAAGCTAATTCAGTTCTTTGGAAGTGTTTATGGAAGGAACCTTGGAAATGGGTTGAAACCTTTATTTTTTCCTTATGCCACCCCTACACTTAACCTTCTTTCTCTCCCTCCCCCCCTCCGCTTATCCCTGGGGACGAACGGAGGACCCAGGAGCTCGGAGTCTTCTCGTTTATCCGCTTTCCTCATCCTTGGCGTGGCCGCAAGTCACGTAGGCAAAAAGCCGAGCGAGACGGGTTGCCCAGTGGGGAGTGCGGAGGAGGAGGGAAAGGTCTCCTCCCTGCTGAGCTAGACCTCGTGCTCTTGTTTGGGTGGGGAGGTAGTTGGAACAAAACTAAACAAAACCTGACTTGCTCCTCGGAGTAGGGCTTTAGCTCGGCAGTAGCCTCCTTTGCTCGGTCAAAGTCAACTTCATGTATGCCTTCAGCCTTGTCTCTGAGCACCAGAAACCCACTCCTGCCTCTCTTTTCTTCTCCCCCCTCCACCACCCCCCCCCCGCGCTGCAATATTTTTAGACCTTGCTCTCTCTTTTTGCTGCCGCTGTTTTGCTTTACAGGACGTGCTGCAAACAGCACCCTGATTTCCGCAGATGTGCTGAGCGCAGAGCGTGAAATAATGTGGCGAGGAGGAATAAAAGGCAGCGGGGCTGGATTGCTGAAAACGCGGAGAAGCTGGAGGCGCACATTCCCTCCCCCACTCCCTCACCCCCCCCTTCCCTCCGCCCCCGGCCTCCCACGCATTGTTGGTGCTGTGGGGGATGACATAATCCGAAGTCTCTCGGTCCTCCCAGCTCTCAGACCAGCGCCACCCGAGTGGCTTGCCCTTCTTGTTGTTACCCTGGGCTCCTTGCCATCATCCCCTGCAAATATCACCGGATTCTTTCCTACTTTCTCCCCCCACCCCTCCTCCACAGAAATGCAAGGCCCTAAGGGCCTTTCTTCTTCATCTTCTTCGAGGCCCTTAGCTGCTGTTTTTCTATTTGCTCCACACAATGCCCAACGTCACATCACCGGTGTGTGCTTAGAAACTCGAGCGGCTGCAGAGGGTCGTGGTACCCCTCTCCATCCTCCGCACGCAGCGGTGCGGCTCGTTTGTTTTGCTACAGCTCACGGATTGCATTAAAGAGAACATCTTAATTGGCAAAAAGTGAGAGGGGGGAAAGGAAATGAGTTTTAGAGTCTAGATAGGGTCCAACAGGATCACTAGGTTCAGGTTTGGGATATTTTTGGAAGGAAAACTCCGTTGTTTTTCTTTCTTTTAAGCTTCCTCCCAGTTTCTTGAACGGTATTTTTTTTAGGTCACATTACTGCATAGAATGCTGCTGGCTCAGGTGCATAACCTCGCTGCCTGCATTACAGCCCGCTCCCCCGTAGTCACTTGATCTCAGTTTCTCCGCCTCTCTCCACTTCTCCCCACCCAGCTGAAGACACGTGGTTTCCACATGGAGACAAACTTCTCTCCTCTGACTGGACTTGACCTAGCTGCGTGTTTCGGCCAATTGGCAGCTTTGGCCTCTCCTGACGTAACGCGTTGCTAGGGCTTAGAGGTCGGTGGGTGGAACCGGGAGCCCAGACTGGGAGTCTCTGGGAACTGTAGTGCTTAATCTGCTAGTCTACCCTCTTCTTAAAGGGATTCTACACCTATTCTGAATTTTTTTTTTCCCAGGAAGACTGCCAGGCTCCATTAAGAACGCCCAGTGACTAGATAGATGCCCTACAGTATACGTCCCTTCTGTATAGGCTGGAACAGGAGTGTCACAAGACGGGAATCTCCCAAACCTGTGGCCATTCCAGGTTTATCTTACTCCTTCTACTCGTTTACAAACTGGGGAGAAGATAGTTGTGTGTGTTTGCATAGTAGCCTGAGCTGTCTTCGGAATTCTTGACCGTAACAAAATTAGAATCTAGCTCAAGAAATGTTGGTGGCTTAGTTCACATGCTATATTATTTTCTGTAGATGGGGTGGGTTTTTGTTGTTGCATGGTGAACAAATCGAATCAACAAAAAGTTACCTAGCTCTTACTACATGCAAGGCCCTATGTTTCTATGTAAAATAAGGGCTTTTTGGAAGGAAGCAGGTGTAAGCTTTGCTCTCTAGTGCTCGCCAAAAAGAGAACCTGCCTTTTTGAAAATCAAAGTCTCCTCAGTTTGTAATTGCCTTTATAGGTAAATTAATTGCTAAGACAACTAAACAAGGCTGCTGTATAATGCACACTTGATTGAAAATTAAAGGAATGTGAGTTATCTTCATGTTTAAAGAACCATCATCTACATCAGCAGCGAAAGATGGGGGAGGGACAGCAAAGGGCTTACACAAAATTCCAAGAGACTCATAAGGTGTTGATGTGGAAGGAGCCTTAGGGATCATTTTGGGCAACCCCCTCAATTTACACAGGATACCACCTTGCAGTTTAAAAGCCAGGGAGGATGGAAACAACAGATAAATCAGTGTTGATGCAAGCCAAGAGGTTGTTTTGTCTAGTTTGGGGAGGAGGTCCTTAAAAGTATTGAGGAGAGAAAAATGATCCAAGGAGTACCTGAGAAAGATGATTTAGGTGGAAACAGGAGAGACTGGAGACTAAGAAGTGAGTTCAGGATCATAGATCCAGAGGAGGAAGGGTCCTTAAAATAAACTCACAAGATGTGAAGTCCAATTTCAATTCCCATATGACCAATACTACACAGGAAGAGTGAAGGGACATGTACTTCCTTTAAAAAAAACCCCGGAGAGATCTATATTATTCAGTCTATCCTATCTTTCTGTATTATCAACCATGTCTTCTGATGTTGTACTCACGATTGCCTTTACTTCTGCTATCCTCATTCCTCAAGACCCAACTCAAGACTAGCCCACCTCCTCCAAAAAGCCTTTATTAACTACTTCAGCCCGAATGAAGTTCAGAACTCCAACTGCAGTTGTGTTTGTATCATATGATTTAACATTTATCTTTTCTCTGTTTCCCTTGGCCTTGTGTTATTTGTCTCTCCACCTACACTAGACCCCTTAAGGCAAAGATTGTATATAGTATTATTCATATTTTAATAAATTTCTCCTAACATCTACCACAGTGCTGGACCCACACTAGGTGTTCGGGAAATATTCGTTTCATCTGACTGGAAGTGAGGGTTAACTACAGGCAGAAATAGAATTGGGCCCCAAGATTCAGAACAGGAGGGTAGTTAGGTTAGGTAGCAGGGTTGTCAGAAGCATTTGATCAAGTATTGGGTATGGGGCTGTCTACCACATTTGACTTTAGCTGGCTCAGGGAAAATGAGGTAGAATTATCCCTTAAGCTCTAAGAGATATGAGCCTGGATTGAGATACAGAGGGTCAGGTCTTGAGAGCTGTATCCACAATGTTTCTGCATATACCTGGCAGTTGAAACCATGAAAATGGATCAAGTACTTCAGAGTGGGGGGTGGAGGGAGGCAGAGTGTCAGGGTCTACTTATCCTAAAACTGAGGGTTTTCTTGGCAGCTGATCTTCAAACCGGTCACATTTCTGCCACTGAGCTCCCCAGACTAATTGCCTTTTTTTAAAACCCCTTTGAATTATTTTGTTTGTTTGGGGATAGGGATTCTGCTTTCCCTGCTTTCTCTGCTCCCTTGCTTAGGAAGCCCAACACTACTGTAACAGCCTTGTATTTAGGTATTTTTCTTAGTTCTAGATTTTGATCTCTGCAAGCCTGTCTGATAAATGCTGGTGTCAAGTAGAGTAGGTTGGCTCCTGGTCAAAGCTGGGTAGTAGGCTTTGAAGATGCAATCAGCATTTAAGGCCTCAGAGTACCAGAGACAAAGTGTATTATGGAAGGGACACTGGTAAAGGTGCTTAGTTTCCAATGAACGTAAAAAGACAAATCCCTTTTTCCTTAGTTTTGAAAGAAAAGGAGGTATTTATTAAACTGCACCTGCAGACTTTTCTATCAAAGGTCTCACTTCATAACAGCTGCTAACCCTTAGAGAAACACACAGCTTGACAGAGAGTAAATGTGAAACATAGGAGCCATTTAAAGAAATCTGGAGAAAAGTGTGGCATTGATGCCTCAGGTGGGGGTGGAGTTACTCTAAAAGGAAGCAAGTTGACTTTTTTAGCAGGGAATTTTGTACTTGATGACACATTTGGAAGCTTCACCTCTGATTGCTTGAGACTTCTAGGTCAGAACCTGAGGCCACCAGGAAGGAAGGATTCTTGAATTTTGCCCGGGAAGGAATGGCTCACTAGGGCAGAAGATTCTATCCCCTTAGAACTATGGAACTTCAGACCTGGGAGTTGAATCTAATCCCTGTGGTCTTCCAAATGGAGAAATTGAGTGATTTATGAAGAATCAACAGTGAATGAAATGTTTACTGAATTAATGAATCTGTCAAAAGTGAATGATTGCCTTTTTTTTTTTTTAAGCATCTGACCTGCAGAAATTAATTTGCCACAGTGATTCTCATGCCCATTGTGGTATCCTCTGCTGTAGATCCATTCCTCCCCTCTACTTCCCTCCTACCCCATCTCCTACCAACACTTTCTATAAATATAGTTAGATAAATATTGATTTAAACTGGGTTTCTAGAGCAAGATCGAATGTTTGGCTTGGCCTGATCTTTACCAAGATACCACCTCTAAGTTGGGAGCTGACACACCTAGGCCCCTGACAATTTTGTCTTTCAGATGACCTTCCTTCTGAGAGGTGAACCGTGATTTTGTGGGTTTGGAGTTAAAACAAACGAGAACTTTCTTTGAATAATGCAGAAAGTTATTTTCAGAAGGAAAAAGTGGAGTAAGGCTTATCTTAGCCTGAACCCCTCTCCCTTATTCATTTAAAAACAGAAGCACATAGGATCATAGAACTTCAGAACTGGAAAGGGTTTTAATGATCAACTATTCTAACCCCTTAATTTCATGGGCAAGAAAACTGAGGCTTAGAGAAGTTAAGAGATGTGCCCAATATCACAAAGCTAACCATTAGCAAAGCTGGAACTAAAAGTCAGATGTCCTGACTCAGTCTAGAGTTCTTTCTACTGGTCTTTGGGGATTTTTTCCGGTTGCAGTGAGAAACTAAATTAAAGAGCTGTGACAGAGACAGAACTCTGGGAGCTGGATCCTGGGGGAAGGGCAGGCATACTGTATAGCACTTGGTACCTTGCTGTAAAAGTTGGCCGATACCCAAATCAATGATTCTCAAACGTGAGTCAGTGACTTTAGCACAACTCTTTTTATTTCAAAGGCTATCATGAACTTCTTGTTGAATTTCCAGAGCAAAATTAGTTTTAATTCTATATAATTTTTTTAATGTGTTTCAAAATTTGTGAGGGGCACAGGATTGGGATAAAATATAAATCACATGGGGCAACTAGGTGGCACAGTGAATAGAGCACCAGCCCTGAAGTCAGGAAGATCTGAGTTCAAATCCGGCCTCAGACACTTAACTAGCTGTGTAATTTTAGGCAACTCAACCCCAATTGCCTTGCCTTCCCCTCTCCAAAAATATAAAGAACATAAATCACATGGCAGCATGGAAATCTGAATAATTTCATTTCCAGGAAGATGAATTAAAATCAGCATTGAGGAATGGGGTACCATACTCCTTGGTACTCTGTTTCCTGGGAACTCATAGAGATATAGAATATTCCTACTTGAAGGGACATTAGGAATGTTATCTTTCTCCTGAATTTTTGAGAGAAAACTCAGGCTCAGAAAGAGGAAGTGACCCAACTCACAGAAAATAGTGTCCAAGGAAGAACTAAAATGTAGGTCTCCTAATTCTTGATGCCATCATGCCACCCACTGACATTTGGGTGAATGCATCTCACTAACATTTAGGACAGGTTCTAAGCAAGCTGAGATTTTGCAAATGGTCAGTTGCTGTGTACAGAACTGTTGCTTAACTTCTTTGTTAAGACTTAATGGAAATGATTGTCTCTGAAATCATTGTCCCTAGTTCAGCTTAGGCCAGAGATGCTAAGGCCTAGGACAGCTGTCTTTATCCCTCTGGCTGAAAATACTGTCCACTTGCCACTAGTTTGGATTTGAGAATAAAACTTTGCTTCCTGCTGCTCTGGGCTGGTTGTTTAATTGAACTCCTATTTTGTGAAAAGAACGATTTTAAATACAGGTAGACTTTGTCCTTCACAATACATTTGTTCGTTGCTAGGGATGGGGTAAGGAAGTGAGGGAGGTGATGTTTATATAAATCAACTTAGATTTATAGCTTCATCAGAAGAGCTCTCAAAAAGAATGCTAAGGTAAATGTTTCATGCTTCTGTAAAATGGAAAATAATTTTGCAATGTTGGTAATTATGCCTAGTAGAAAGAAAAATAGACTAGAAGTTAGGAGACAAGTTTTTAGTTTGGGTCTTGCCAGCAACTAGCTGTATAATTTTGCACAAAACTATTTCCTTCTCTGAACCTCCACATCCACTTGTGTAAAAATAAAAGAATACAGATGTAGTGAAAAGTGGCACACACCCAACAGTTAAATCTCCTGAAGGAACTTTGGTCAGGGAAAGTGTCAGAGATTTTGTGCAAGGCCTCACCTCTGAAAAGTGAGTTTGCTGGGAACTCTCCCTTTTCTCATTTGCCTGTGAATCTGTGGGAGATTGTAAAGATTAGAGTATGGGTGGGCTAAGAATGAATTCCATTGTTTGATTTTTCCGATTATATCTCTGGTTCAATTAAATACTTTGCTATTTGAAAAAACCAAAACAAAGTCAGTGGATTGAACTAGACAATTCCTAAAGGGCTTTTAAGCTCTAACTTGTTATGAGTTCTAAGGAGAGATCATTTACTGCAAGGGCTGTTTGGTGATTTGTTAGTTTTTTAAAGTAGGGCCCACTTTCTGGTGAGACACTCTTACCTATAACTTTATCTTGACTTCTAAACATTATCAATAGTGTAAAAACCTTCTATTAAGAAGGGTGTTCCCCCCCCCCCCCGCTTTTTTTTAATTATATAATTTGTATACAATCCCTGGCAGTTCATCTAGCTCCACTTTTTATTCTTGGAAAGTGGCAGCAAGCCTTCTCCAGTCTCTGTTATTCATTTTGTGGCTCTTTTTTCATAGTATACTCACTTTACCATGCCACCTTTAAACCTCTTAGTAGGTAGGCCCTGCTAGCCAATTCCAACATGCATTTAGAAAAAACAAGCATGTTTTAGTATGATTCTGATTAGAATATAAATGGTAAGTCTAAAAAAAAAGTGCTGTTGTAAAAAAACAGATTATTTTCATGAAGTCATAATTTAATATCATTTATTTATTCATTCAAAAGGTATTTCCTAAACACTTAATACAGGCGAGGACCAATGCTAGGTGCTATGGGAGGTCACAAGGGAACATAAGATTAGTCCCTGCCTACTGGGGACTTGTGATAAGAAGTATACAAATAACTGTAACAAGATGAAAATTAGTATGCTAATAAAAGAGGTAAAAACAAAGTGTTATAGAAGAGCAGAGGAAAGAGAGATCACTTCCTGCAGGAGGGATTAGGAAAGGATTTGTGCAGGTAGTGACATTTCATCTGGGACAGTGAGGGGTAGGTAGAAATTGGACAGTCAGAACTTGTATTATTTGAACTCCTGGTTTTTTTTTTTTTATTCTTTTGCAATGACTTAAGACAACATAAATACTTTACTGTCTTGATTTATGTCCTATGTAGGCAGATCTGTAAATAAGAGCTGACATTTAGCAGCTCTGTTTTCCTGGGCGTGAAAAGAGGGTACAGTCATTGTCCTGGGCTATATAAGGCCCCATCATTGCCCTGTGAGATCCCTAAGGCTTTTCGCTATTGAAGGCCAAGCCAACACTGCTTCCTTTATTTCATTAGAACACTCAGAGTATTCTCTATAAGACAAAACCTCATGATACAGTGGAAAGAACCCTGTACTTAGATTCAGGAGACCTGGGCTTTGAGGCTCAGGTCTGTCGTCTGTTAGCTATGTGAATGGGTCTTTCAGCTTCTCTGGGCCCCGGGGTTGGGCCCCAGATAGGGTGCTTGACTTGGAGTCAGGAAGACTTAGGTGCCAGTCCCATCTAAGGTACTTACCAGCTATGTCCCCTTAAGGTGGATCCGAGCTTAGTTTCTCCATTTGTGAAATGAGGAGGTTGGGCCTGATAGCCTCTAAGGCCCCTTCCAGTTTTAAATATGTGATTTTATAGTCATTTGTAAAATGCTTGCATGACCCACTTCTAAGATTTGTGAAGATTTTCTCTAGACCAGAGGTGTAAAACTCATGCTCCTGGGCTGCAAGCCACTAGCAAAACTCCTGAGTGGGGCCTGAACTGGATTTAAATATAATTGGGAAATTTTTAACAAAATTAATTTTAAAATACCAAACAACCTAGATAATGTTAACTTGTGTGTTTTTAAGTTAGTGTGCAGCATGCAGGAATCTATTTCTATTTGAGTTTGACGCTATTGCTCTAGACCATCTAGTTAGTAATCAACACGTTAAATTTTGTTTTAAAACATTGTACAGATATAAAGTATTAAAGTACTTCTGTCCTTTTTAGCCTCTCTTTTCTCATTCTTCTTTTGTCCATTCCACAAGTTGAAATTGAGTTCCTGTATACACAGTAGCCAGTCCCCAAAGAGGTCCCTAGCAAGTATTTCCTACTCTCCGTTTTCAGAGGGAGAAACCGGATCCCTGAGAGATAGCTGAGGAAGGAGAAAATCAGCAGGAGAGCCAGAAACAGAACCTGGAATTGTAAAGTCCCCAGTGAGGCCCCAGTTAGGTAGGGTGTGTCCCCCCCTTAGCCAGGCCGTATTGGTCTTGGCATATGTTCCAACCTGTTTTCTTACTAGTCATCCTCTGGCAGAGGACAGCCAAAACCTGTTGTGTGTTTCTTAAGGCACTGAAATTGAGGACAAAGTGGTCTCTTCCCTTTGAGGGAGAATTCACCTCCATTCTACTTTGCATGGATGATACCTCCCTGCCCAACATCCTCTGGTAAACTCATCCAACCAGTACAGCCTTTATGAGACACCTCATGGGGTTGATTATGTCTGACTTCCTGAAGGACAGCTTTTCGGGGCCTATGACTTGAGCCAATAGCTCAAGCAGAAGAACCAGGGGTGGGGTGTGTTAGCCAAGCATAGAGAGCAAGGCAGCTACAGTGTGGGGATAGGAAGGAAGGGTACACATGGGTTGGAAAGCTCCCTTGTGCTGCTTTTGCTCCTGTAGTCGGTCAGTGTATCGACACTGCAGGGAGCAATCCACATTCCTATTGTTCATTCTTTATTCTTGACACCAGCTTCTGGAATTCTGTCACTGTCACAGGGCAAAGGAAGGGATGGCTTGGGAGCAACAGAAGGACCTGTGTGGGAGCCAGATTCAGTGAGCCCATGGCAGTCTTGGAATTCCTCAAGTGCTTTCCCTTGGTGGCCTCCCTGTGACTTGCCCAGACGCTTCTCCTATGGGGAAGGCAAAAGTTTTGTTCCAGATCCTGGGGGTCTGAAGCATTCCATCCCTTTTCAGATGACAGTGGAGGTTAGTAGGAAGATGGGAATCAGATCTGAGTGTGAGGGATCTAACTTTTGTGAACCTTTTGACTGTGGCTTCTGGACACGTTGCTGTGGACCTGTGACCATGTTCCTGGGGGCCAGCTATACTCAGGAGGTTCAGGTAAACTGAATGTGAATGAACTTAGTTTTGTTGGGCCCTCCTACCTGGAGGAAAAGAGGAGAAAGAATGGGGGGAGGAAGAATAGAGATGGACGGAGTTCCCAACCTTCTACCTCCCTAAAGAGAAACCAGAATTTCACTTGTACCTATGATGATGATGATGATAACTTACATTTATGTAGCATTTTAAGACTTGCAAATTGCTTTCTATACTTTCTTTCTACATCTCATTTTAGGCTTGCCTTATAATATAATCATATCAGCTATTAACTCTTGGAATTTTTTAAATGTAATTTTATTTACTCTGTTCTTCCTTCTCTCTCTCTCTCTTTTTTTTTTTTGGAGGGCAATTGGGGTTAAGTAACTTACCCAAGGTCACATGGCTAGGTTTTTTTATTTGTGTGTGCGTTAAGTGTCTGAGGCAGGATCCGAACTCAGGTCCTTCTGACTCCAGGGCCAGTGCTCTACTCACTTCGCCACCTAGCGGCCCCCGTCCTTCCTTCTCTTTTACTTGATCAAATTCCTATGGATCTTTCCCTGTTCTTCTCTTACTGCTCCTCACTTTCTTGCTTCTTGTCTCTCTCTCCCTGACTTCCTCCCTCTCTCAGCTAAAGTGCCACTGTATGAAAGAAACCTTTCCTACCCCTCCATCCCCAATGCCCAACCCTATGAGGGGAAGGACTGGTTTTTTGCCTTTCTTTGTATTCCCAGAGTTTAGCACTGTACCTGACACTTAGTAAGTCTAACTGATCCTCACACAACTCAGAGATAATAAGCCAACAAGCTATGTGGTATCCTCATATGGATTGGAAAGTCAGTAATTTCAGAAGGGAAGTCACTAATTGCTGGGAAGACTGGAGAAGTCCTCTTGGAGGAGAGATTGGAGATTAGTCTTGCAAGAAGTCAGGTAAAGCAAGAGATGGAGGTCAGGAAGGAGAGTTGTCTAAGCATGTCACACAACCAGTGTAAAGGCAAGAGTTGGAGTGTCTGTGGGAGGCACTTCAAGTAGGTCAGAGGAGTTAGGCCATAGAGTACAAGTGTGAGAACACTTAAATGATAGGAAGGGGGCCAGGGGTAAGTATTGTAAATGCCAAAGAAAGGGCTTTCTTTATATTTGATCCTAAATGTAATAGGGAGCCTCTGAAGTTTATTGAGTGGTGTAGGGTATTATAATTAGATCTATACTTTAGGAAAATCACTTTGGTAGCGGAATGGATGTTGGATTGGGATGTGGAGAGACGAGGCAGGGAGACCGATGTGAAGGTTGTTATAATAGTCCAGAGGAGAGGTAACGGAGAGCCCTGAATTAGAGTGGGGTTATGTGCTTGACTAGAGGGGGTATTATTCTCTCCATGCTGATGAGGAAACTGAGGCTCAGAGAGTTTATGTGACTCATCTCAGGTGGAATCTGAACCCACATATCTCTAGACTTCAAGCCTTGTTCTTTTTTCACTAAACCAGGTTGCTTACACAGAAGGAAAAAAAAACAATCCACAGGCTGATGAATAGTGTGTAGAAATCCAGGTAAATTCTTTTGCTATCACAATAGCCCCACACTAGACTCTAGAATTCAACCATCATTTGTTAAAAATCTACTACATGCAAGGCATAATGCTAAGTGTTGAGTGAGACAGAAAAGTGATGACCTGACTCCTGCCCTCCCTGCGTCTTGATAGGGGGGCTTAGAATCTAGTGAAATAGATAGAGCCAGATGTTATAAAGCCTTCCAGCTGTGGAGATGATCTAGTCTAAAGGCAGATACATCATCTCAGCTTTATAGATAAGGCACATGAGAAAAAGAAGAGGGGATAGAATCATACAATTTTAGAGCTGCAGTAGTATTCAGGGGCCACAGGCTAAAGTCCTCATTTTAAATACCCAAAGCCATTAGGGCCACTTGTTCCAGGACACATTCTCTCAGTGGCAGAGTCTGGTCTCTTGATTCCTCTTAAAATATTCTTTCCACTGTACCAATCGCTCAGTCCGTACTTATTAAATGCCTGCTTTGTGTATACCAAGTACTATGCTAAATGTTGGGGATACAAAAAGTGGCAAAAGATAGTCCCTACTCTCAAGCAGCTTAGAATCTAGTGAAAAGACAAAGTGCAAATAAATATTTACAAAGCAAGCTATACACAGTTTAAATAGGAAATAACTAAAAGATAGAAAGTCCTGGAATTAAGAGGGATTAGGGGAGGCTTCCTGTAGAAGGAGGGGTTTTAGTTGAGACAGGATGTTCACATTCATTTGCTTGTCCAGTTGTGCAAAGGCCTAGTGCCTCTGAGAGGCTTTGGTCAGTTTCTGTTGACCAGGAAGTTGATGGTAAATAAGAGAAAAAACAACTTGGTTCTTGGCCCAAGCAGATGCAACAAGAGTAAACAAGCACTCTGCTATGAATGTAGGAGCTTCCTTCCCTGCAAAGAAGGTCTGTGGTGATCTTCTTCATTGGGAGAGCCATGGTTTTCAGGACTGGCTTTACCAGCATTGACTGAATTGATTTAGAGACCTTTTTTCTAAGGAAGAATGAAATAGTTACTAACTTGTGGGTTGATTTGAGAAGACAGCTTTCTCCATCTAAATATTAACAAATCAAGCTTTCCCCTAACCCCAGCTGAAAAAGCCTGTAAAGCATTTTTAAAATTAAATGGCATAAGTGAATTCTAATGCCAGAAGGCTAAGAGGCAGTCAATAAATATTTATATTCTAATGAGGGAAATAGCAGGTAAATAACTAGGTATCTACAAATTATATAAAGAGAAGATGAAGGGCAGTATAGAGGAAAATGCCTTGGGTTCTAATCCCTGCTCTGTCATGACCTTGAACCAGTCACTTTTTCTGTCTAGTCTGTTTCCTTATCTATAAAACAGAAGGACTGAGCTAGATAAGAACCTCTAAAGCCTTATGAAACTCTATTAAACACTGTTTGTGGAACGTTGACCTTGGCACAGAAGAGCAGCATTCTACCAGACACCTAAAACCAGATGAAAAATAATATCCCATGCGTATATTATGAAGACCTGGCAAATCTCTAAGATGTGCATATTAATTGATTTCTGCAATGCAGATTCCTCTTGGATTCAATTTGTTCCGAATAAGAAGACATCAGTGAGATTAACAATTTCATTATTATCTCTGAAAATCGGCTGCTGTGTAAAGGCCATTTAATAAAATGTTGGTCGGTTTTTGGTTGTTTTTTTTTTTTTAAAGCCCTTTTCTAAAGAGGAAGAGAGAGACCAGAATAGGAGTCAAGTGCAGCTGTTGGAACCTGTGCCAAGCAGCCTGATCTCACCATCAGAAAACTGAAGTAAAAAAACCTCATTTTCTGTGATCTCAGATAAACACACTCCTCTCTCTTTCTCCCCAAAATCTCTTGGCCCTTCTTTCCCCTCCTCCCCTCCCCCCCACCCCAGGCACCTGATTTGTTTAAGTGCGCACCGGTCCTGGATTGGAGCTGTCAGCCAGCATGGGTGAATGGGATCTGGCAGTCTACTTCTCTGGCAGATCATTACGTCACTCTTTTTAGACCCAAATTTATCTCTATGCATACAGACCGGCTGCTCTAACTGCAGGCTGGCTTTGAAAGAGCTCACATGAGGAGTTAGGGATGTCTGATTCATGGACTGGGTCCTGGTTTTTTCCTTCGCCTGCTGCACTGAGTTTTTCATCATTGGGAGGAGTGGAGGGTGAGGTTAGGAGGGTTGGTCTATGTGTGTGTGTCTGTGTATTTGGATGTGAAGGTAGGATTAGTACTGAGAGGTAAAAAAAATAAGGCAGAAACATTATTATTGTTATATTCCTTATTCTGAGACTTTGATCTTTCTTCCAAAGCACCATACCATTTCTACCTTTGATTAAGTCTGTCATTGATTAATTCAATGCACCTGCAGAATACTGTTCTACACTCTAACCACTTTTTTGGACAAGTCACTTGGGAAAGTCATCTAATCTCCATGTAATGTCTCCACTTCTGGTTCCATCCCATGAAATAGACATACTATTTATTGGCCCTGTATAGTTGATAACTATTATTGGCAATCTGTACTTTGGAAACTGAAAAGAACCTGAACCCCCTAAACAGAATTTTCACAGTTTATATAAAACTGACATTTTAGGGTCACTGGATCACTCATCTTGGTACAGACATGGAACTTTCCATCTTCAAATGAGACACTTGTATAAAGCCTCCTCCAAGAGACAGTGTCACAACAGGATAGGGCTGATAGCAGGGAAGGCTGGGAGTATCTTATCTATACGAGGATTATTCTCTTGTCCTTAGTTTTCCAGTCTGCTGAATGGAAGTTATAATGTACCCTGCTCAATCATAAGGATATCAGAAGTGCCCCATGTGAACCTTCCCATGCTCTCTTCCCACTGGGATTCTGTTCTGTCTGGGGCACATGGGATAGAGGACAGATCATTGAGGTGGTTGCATCAGACTCAGTACTCCAAGGGTGGGGTAGGGGGCACACCAGCGGCCCACAGTTGGGCAGTGACTCAAGTAGGGCAGCCACATGAGGAGAAGGTGGCTTCCCCAACTGGTGCCAATTACCAGAGGCTCAGTCAGGGACATATAATCAACCTGCAAGCTTTCCATGCCCCTCTGTCTTGCCATATACTCCTTAGATTAAGAGCCTACTATGTGGGGGCAGCTAGATGGCTCAGTGGATAGAGCATTGGCCTAAAGTCAGGAGGACCTAAGTTCAAATCTGTCCTCTGACCAGACACTTGACACTTACTAGCTGGGTGACCCTGGGCAAATCACTTAACCCCAATTGCCTCTCCAAAAAAACCAAAAACCAGAGGTGGGGGGAAGAGCCTACTATGTGTAGAGTGACATACTGTTGAACAGCTGGGTATGAAAAGATAGGCTAAGCTAGGTCTCTGCCCAGAGGGAACTCAGAGCCTAGTGTGGGGAGATAAGACAAACACGCGCGCGCGCACACACACACACACACACACACACACAGACAAATATGCTTGCACTTTGATACTCTGTCATAAATTTAATACAAAGCTGCCCTTTAGAGACTTCTTTTCTCTTTCAAGGCTGTCCTCACCCATATAAAACTGTTTTCTCCAGTGATTACACAGTGTAATTTGCCCCACCCATATTGCTGGAAGCTTGGCCCTAAATGGGATCAAGATTGTCCTTTTTGTTGACCCTCAAGGGCCAAGAACATTGCCCCAAACACCCTCAACTTCCCTAATAACCTATCTAAAACCATTTTGAACTTATTTATATTTACAATGCCATGTACTTTTCTGGGTATCATTACTCCCTGCTGTGGAAAGTAGTATTTTCTTTCCTTCCTCCTCAGACTGTGTATCATAAGTTCCTGGGGCTAACTTCTTGGAGGAAGCAAAGCAATTTGGGATCTGTAGTGTAAAGGTGTTTTGTAAATAGATGAGATTAAATTGCATCCTAATAGTTTCTCACTCCAAATAGCTGACCTCTGCAAACCAGCTTTTTTTCCCTTGGGAGTGAGCAGTAGAGCTTTCCTTTTAGGTAATTCTGTCCCATACTGACCTCCCTCTGGCTTCCTTCTTGATGATGGTTATTACTGACACATGATGGGAAAACCCAGATCAGAGAGTATGGAGCTACCAGCTGAGAAAGCAAAACCATTCAAGTTCTTTTTTCTTTCTTTTTTAAAGAAAAAATTTCTTCTGTGGTTTATGAACACATCTGTATTTTAAGGGACCATATTTTTAGTTCTTAAATGTGGTGCCAAGCATAATGTTTAAAAGCATTGGCAAAAGTTTGCAACCCTATGAACTCATTGGAGATCACTTTCACTGTATACTCATTGTGTGGTATATAGTAGAAAAAGCATCAGCCCTGGAATTGAGAAGTCTGGGTTCTGGTCCCAGCTCTGCCCTGAGCTCCTTGTTCTATTGAAGCTAAGTCACTTCCCCTCTATGAGCCTCAGTTTCCTTATTTATAAGGAGTTGATCTCTAAGGTTTCTTCAGAAGCTAATATTCAATTCATTCCAGAACACAGAGGAGGGGAAGTGACTTGCTCAAAAAGCAGATTGTCATTTTTGGTGCCTCCTAGGATCTGCAGCCACAACTTTTTCTCCCTCCTTCCCTCCCCTCCCCCCCATACACTTTGAACAGATGTTTATGTTATGACTAAAAGTAAGCGGATGGTTGTAGAGTCTGGTAGATACTTTTTAATATGGCCTCCATTACTACCCAAGAGGTGATTGGTCTCAAATATGCTTGCATTTGAAAGGACAGGTGCCAACTGGTCATAACCCTGGGCCTTTTGTTTACTGTCAGCCAGTCTGGTCAGTTTAAATTCTGGAAATCTTTAAAAATGGGATTAGAAACCATCAATCTGAGATAGATTGAATGAAAGCCTACCCAAAGCCAAGAGCTCTTGAAGCCCCTCTCACTTTTGGATTGTTAGTTTTGTGAGGTATTTTTGGCTTTCAAAAGGCATTTGTCTTTTTGTTCAGTTATAGCACAACAGTTTTGTGCAGATTTATCTATTTTACAGATGAAGAAGCTTGAGTCCTAGAGATGTTAGGGAAATTGACTAATGTCACATTATTAGTTAGTGGCAAAGGAGAGAGACCTAGATCTTTTCTGATGTCCCAAACCCCATTTTACCACTTCCCACTCCTAGGAACCTTAAAGGTCTGGGAAAAATACTTTGGCCTCCCACCTTTGGACACTGGCTTACTGAACCAACACTTTCTTCCTAAATTTACCAGAGAACAGGAAGTCTCCTCCCTAAATTGCAAAGTTGTGGTAGGATAAGTATTTTGTAAATAATATTTTTGTTCTTTGGTGAATCAGGTCGTTAGTGTGGGTACTCCTCTCATTGATAGAGATTACAGCTTATCCATGCACTCCTCTGCTTTTCACTTACCTTTGTAAATTTTTCATAACGGACACACATCTAATGTGTCGAGGGCTTTCCTCTAGTTCTCTTAGCACCAAGTGGATAATTTAGAGCATGAGTTCTTACCACATGGTCAACCCATGTTCATTTCTAGTTATGTACCTTCTGATTTCCTTCATGTGACTTCTCTTGTGTAGTTCTTCACTGGTAATACCCTATATAAAATCTTATATTTGTCATTCAAAACGCTTCATAATCTGCCCTCCACCCACACTCCCCCCCACCTTTCTACTTTTCTTACACTGTATACCCCCACCATATATACTACCATCTAGTGATACTGGCTTCCTTCCTCTTCCTTAAACATGACATTCTATCTCCAGAGCATTTTACCTGTCTCCCATGCCTGGAATACTCTCCTTATCTCTACCGCCTGTCTTCCTTGGCTTTCTTCATGGCCCAGCTAAAATCCCACCTCCACCAGAAGCTTATCACAGTCTCTTGATTCTAATGTCTTCCCTCTGTTGATTATTTCCATTTTAGCCTATATATAGCTTGTTTGCCCATAGTTATTTGCATACTGTATTCTCTATTAGATTATGAGTTCCTCTAGAACAGGGACTGTCTTTTACCTTTCTTTGTTTCCCTAGTGCTTAGCACATAGTGGGTGCTCATTAACTGACTACTCATATCCATCATTGTCCTTTGAGGGAGCCCTAATTTCAGTTCTTTCAGAAGCTACAGTATTTTATGACTCCCAGGCATATAACATCACCAAGAGAATATTGTTCAAAAATATGGGGCCTTTATTTGAGGAAAGATTTTGGAGTTATTAAAATTACTGAACAGTTTCCCAAGAGCAGTGTAGCTCCTCCTGCCCAGTTTGGGCACAGCTCATTGTCCATGTAAAGTATCTGATCTGTTCAGTATATATGAGGTGCTATTTATTCTTTGTAATTCTGCAACTTTCAAATGTTTGATGTTTTTTCCCCCCACAATTTGTTGTAACCTCATATATATTGCTTTCTTGGCTCTGTTTACTTTACTCTGCATTAGTTCATATAAGTCTTTTTATGCCTCTCTGTATTCATCATGCTTCTCATTTCTTATAACATAGTAATATTACATTACATTTATGTACCACAATTTATTTAGTTAGTCCCCAATCAATGGGCATCTACTTTGTCATCCAATATGTATGGACAACAGCTTCACTGGTTATCTACCCAACTGTATATCATATTTTAGAAAATAAGCATTCTTCACCTATTTGCTCATTCCAGTGTTACATTAGGCCAAAATCTTTTGAATGATTTTAGATCTCATTTCAGAAGCTCTGCAGTGTTCTGAGGCCAGATGGCAATTTCATCTAAAAACAATCTCTTTTTCTGTTTGGACTCTACTTTGAGTATCCTCCTTGACATTGGCAAGTCCCCTTGGCAAGCACAAATCTCCATTTTATTCCTGAATGTAGTCGGGCAATGAAACTTTCTGTTATTACATTTTTTAAGGAATCTTGTATGATTTTGGCATATGCATGGCAAACATCTTGTTAGAAGAGCAACATTAAGGCATCATTTTACCCTACTATATGAAATACTTTTTTTGTACCCAATTGGTGGTATCATGTATTCTCTATGGTTTTCAAGTACGTGATTTGAAACCTGTAGTCCACTGGAAAACAGTGTTTGAAAAATCCTGGTCCCTTCCCATTCTTACATCATGGATTCTGTTGATGTGGAGGTTATTTTCATAAAAATTTTGCAGAAATGGGATAGTACATGATACCACAAAAACTTTGAAAGCTTTAAGAAACATGATGTCCGGGGCGGCTAGGTGGCGCAGTGAGTAAGAGTGGCTGCCTTGGAGTTGGGATGACCCAGGATCGAATACGGCCTCAGAAAATGAGCACCCACACATAAATAATGACTGGCCGTGTAACCTTGAGCAAGTTACTTAACCCCAATTGCTTCAAAAAAGAAAAGAAAAGAAAAGAAACATGATGTCCATTCATGATGCCAGAGCACCAATGATGAAACATACTATCGCCTGACCAGAAGGAGAGAGATTTGGGGTGCAGGATGACACATATTTTTGTAGACAGTCAATTAGGAATTTTTCTTGACTATGCATATGTTATAAGGACTTGGCTTTTTTCGGTGAAATTGTAGAGGAGAGAGAGAAAACAGATTTCAATTTATTTTTAAAAATTTAAAATAGATGAGGGTGTTACAGATGTGAAATATTACATAGAGTTTCAGATGAAGGCACTGTTTTGTTTTTGCCTAGTTGTCTTACTTTGTTGGAAGACACTAGTCATGGAATGGGGTAATCTGAGAATGTTTGTAGTATAAAAACAAAACACATCAATAAAATAAACAAAAAAAGGAAAATGGTATATAGGTCAGTAGTTATTAACAAAAAAGTTACCTTTTTTGCTTAAGATCCAAGATATTTTCTCATTCTTTGGTATGCTTCCCTCTTTTCATTCTTTAATAATCTTCTTTAATATTTTAATATTCTTTAGTAATCAATCCCTCAACATCCTCAAGATTGTGTCACATCTGGCATAGAATTCCTTTTTTTAAATCTGCTTTTCTCATCTTTTCTTTAAAGTCATTTGCATATCCCCCCAGCCCCACCCTCCTACTTTTTTATGCCTTTCTGTAAATAGTAATGAAATCTATACTACTGTTCTGGAAAGGGAACAACAATGGACTTTATGGTGCCACCATTCCTGTGATTCCCTCAGACAAAAATAGCTAACTAGCATTTTAAAGTTTGCAAAGCACTTTACAAACTATCTCATTTGTTGTTAACAACCCAGGAAGGTGGGTGCTATTGTTATCCCCATTTTTCAGTTAATGAAACTGAGGCAGAGGTTAGATGACTTTTCCAAGGTCACATAGCTAGTGTTTGAGGCAATATTTGAACTCAGTCTAGGCTCAGTCCAAAGCTTTGTACTCCCTTCTATGTATTGTCCCCCTGTTAGAATGTAAGCTCCTTGACTTCAGGGACTGTCTTACTTTTGTCTTTGTATTCCCAACTGATGTTTTATAAATGCTTTTTTCATTGATTCATTCATTGTCTTCCTTATGCAGTGTATTGGGTCTCCACTGTCATTGATGAATTATTTCCATTTTTTTTTACCCTGAAACAACTAAAACTTGCCCTCCTCATTTCAACCTTAAGTTACCTTAGGATGATTATTTAGTTGGGTGATTTTTACAAAGCTTTCTATAGACTTGTTTTTTTCCAATTCTTACTCTTTGCAGGTAATATTCATTCATTATTATTCTTTTATTTATTTATTATTATTATTATTACTCTTTGCAGGTAATATTCATTCATTGTAATTATTCATTCAGGCCTACTATTTGCAAAGCACTATCCTCATCTGGAAGACCCCATAAATAATTTTGTACTCTAAATCAGCATTGCTTTGGGCTTCCATATCTCTCTGCTAAGCATGTGTTTGCTGATTGACATGTTTTCTGGGTTCTTGTCTCTGTGACAATTTATCTACTTTGATTAAACTTCCTTAGGCAATGGTAAGACAGTGTTGATATCTGTTCTTTTTATCCATTATCTGTATTTTACTAATAACTAAAAAGGTCAAGTTGTAGTCTCAATTATACACTTGTTCTCTTCTTTTAATTTTTTTTTTAGTTTGGTATCGATTTTGTTCTCCAACAAGCTAATAGTCTAATTCAACTGATTTAGAAAATGACTTCCACATCAGTTAGCAGTTCTTTCCTGTTTGTTAAAATATAATCATTCTCATATTTAATGACTATATTTTGTTCTCATCTCCTTCATCTTCTCAGTTTTCATTTTATATAAGCGCAAGACTTCTGCATAGTCTTCAGACCTTTGATTTTTCTTATTCCTAAACCATTTTCCAAAAGAAAATTTTTTTTTTCTGCCTATCCATATGCCCCCTTTTCCTGAGCCAATCCACCTAGCATTTGGTAAGTACCTACTATTTGCAAAGCACCGGGCACAAAAATATGAAAAAAAAAAGGCCTTGCCTTTAATGATGTTATATTCCACCTTTATAATGAGGTCACCAGATAGTATAGAGACTGATTCAATTTTAAGCATTTTATCAATTTTTATATAATCTCATCTTCTATAATTGATGTTGGTACGTAAACTCCAATTATCTTCAGGGCTGCCTACTTGAAAATGCTTATCACGAGCATTATAGTATGAAACAGTTGAATGATATTTCTTGTTACTTTGTGATGCACAATAAACCCAAATCTATTAACTCCTTTATTCCCTTCTTCAAGGAAAGCCTCAATGTTTTCCTTCTATTTAAATATACTTTCTTTTTTGTCTTCTAATTTTATTTATAGCAAGACTCTCAACATTGCCGGGACTCGGGTTGTTAAAGTAGTACAACTTGTTGGTCACTTAGAGAAGGAGTTCATGTCTAGACTACCAATAGCTAAGTTAATTTTATAGTTGTGACCTTTTAAAAACGGCATGATTCTTAGCCCCCTCGTGTCCCCTTCCTTCCCCTCTGCCACCATCACTCTAAAAGCAGAAGGGGGTCTGAAGAGATCCGGGTCATTTTTTTTTAACATGACTTAATGGACAGCCAGCCAGAGGACTGCTGAAAAGTTTCTCCTTATGTCCCTAGTTCCATGCTGCATCTATGCGGGAAGCCTTTCCAGAATCGTAGTCAGTCACGGTTTTCTCTCTGTTGGCATAATCTTTGAAAACTCAGAATCATCTCCACTACAGGATGTGGTAAAGAGTATGACTTTGTGGGAGGAAATATGCATTATTTAAACAACCAACACTATTGTTATTACAAGCCTTTCCCAAACATGGGTACAATACAGAACTAACTGGAAGAAAGGGTATAGGGTAGATACTCCGTGGGGGATGGGAACCTTGGAAGGGCTAGTGGTCTTTACAGCGCTAACGGAATCACGGATGCTAGGGTCACATTGGCTTCCCAGGCAAAGCTACATTTCCCAGGGGCTGCTGCAGAGTCCCTCTCAGACCCAGGCGCAGCCAGGAAGAGTGGGCACTACGTTTCCCGGCATACTTTTCGGGCATGGGCCGAGGGGAAACTACATTACCCAGGGGGCAGTGTTAGAGGCGGGGAGGGGGCGGGCCCGGGACCCGAAGCTCCCTCCCCCCCCTCCACCCGTGCTCTCGCCCGGGAGGTAAACAAACTGTGCCACCAACCTGACAGCCGCTGGGGTCGGCACAGAGCAGTTCGGGGCTGGGGGGGAAGCCAGGAGGGGGAGGCGGCCTCGGCCAGAGCGGGGGGCCGCGCTGGGGCCGGGGGCGCTCGGGCTTCCCCGTCGCCCCTCGCATGCACCGTGGTGGTGAGTAGCCACCCGTGGGCGCCGCCGCCGCTCCGGGAAGGGACGGGGGCGAGGAGAGAGGTCGCCCCCGGCTCTGGGTCCCCCGGCAGAGCTCATGGAGCGGGTGCGGATGATCAACGTGCAGCGCTTGCTGGAGGCCGCCGAGTTCCTTGAGCGCAGGGAGAGAGGTAACGGTCTTGGGGGGGGGAGCGCGGAAGAGGTCCTGGGGCTGGGGGAGAGGCCTGGGGGGGTCATGGGGAGGGAGAGTGTAAAGGGGGAGGGGAGACCTCGAGCTGGGGAGGGTGGATAAAGGGGGAGAAGGGACCATGAGTAGAGGGGTAATAGAAAAAGGGGGGGTATAGGATACTGGATGGGGGATATGGGACCACAGGATGGGGAGAGAGGGGACCATGGGTTGGGGATGGTTGTTTGGAGAGGGAGAGGAGACTAAGATAGAGAGGGAGGGGACTATAGGATTGGGGTGGTGAAAGAAGGGAAAGACAAGACCTGGGGGTATAGGGGGAGGGGACAACCATGTGGGAAGAGTGGAAAAAAGGAAAAGAGAGGACTATAGGATTCTGGAGGGGGAGGAACCATTGAATGAAGAAGAGTAAGGGGAAAGAGAACCTGTCTTGTTTTTCAATTTCCCTTCATACCTGATAGAGTGCATTTCGTGTAGTAACTGGTGGTTAATGGATATTTGCTGGTAGATGAATATATGTTCAAAGTGTACAAAAGAAGGGAGACGGATCTGCTAGGGATGGGGTTTTTGAGGGGGAGAGAGAGGCAAAAAATAGAATTCCTAAGAGTTTGGGTATTTAAAAGTTAAGGATAGGGGAATTAAGGTTATGAGGGGAGAAAAGGGTCTTTAGTGGTAAGAGGTAAGAGATGATAGAGGAAAGGTAAGATAGGGTAGTACAATGAATGTGTGTGGGTGAAGAGGGAGAACATATGCTAGTGATAGGGAAATTATTCAATTGAACAGACATTTTAAGTGCCCACTATGTGTCAAACATTGTACTAGGTTCTGGGGATCCATCTTAAATAACAAGGATGTGCAGTGTAATTACTTTATGTACTCTTTGTGTAAGGTGGAATGTCATTTTCATCTTTTTCTGTTTCAACAGCCTGTTGCCAGGGCTCTTGGCCCTCTGGATTCAGGTACATTCCTCTTTACCCTTTTATCTTGTGTCTTGTGCAGAGTGTGAACATGGCTATGCCTCAACCTTCCCTTCTGTGCCAAGTCCTCGAATGCAACACTCAAAGCCACCACGGAGACTGAGCCGGGCACAGAAACACAGCAGTGGGAGCAGCAACACCAGCACTGCCAACAGGTACCATTCTGAGGATCCCAGAAAAAGGAGCTGGAGAGGACAAGCTGAGGCAGCAGTGCTACATCTGAATTCAGTTCTGTTCAAACACCAAACCTAGAGGAATATCGAGGGAAGCAAGAGTTGGGGATTTGGTCCTCTAAGAAAAAAAGCAGTTAGAAATGGAAAGCCCATTAGTGTAGCATGGTGAGGCTACAAGGTAACAGAAACAGTGGAGGTGACCTTAGGAATTCTTGCTAGGATTATTAAAAGAGAGGTCACAGGTCTAAGAAAATAACGAGTCCAAGAGAGTTGGCACATGTGTGCACATAACTGCAAATAGTGATCTTGTATATGACTCTTCGTCCATTCCAGTTTTCAGGAACGAGAGTCCAAAAAGCCAAAAAATATCCCTAGTAAGACAGAAAACAGGAAAACATTTTGTTGTCAAGTAATATGGAAGAATTTAGGTAGAACGAGAAATTGGCTTATTGGGAGGGGAGGGATAAGGAATGGGAGTGGAAGAGCATGTTGTGGAAATGTAGTTTCTTATTTAATAATAAACATGATTGGATTGTGTTGTAACCAAGACAGGAGACCCTCAAAGCAAAAAAACTTTGAAAGGAGCTGCTTGTCTTTCAAGCGGAACAAATCCCTCGAAAATGCCTGTCTGGGTGTACTCAGACATAGTTGGCTTCCATTTTTGAAAACTTTTTGGCAGAGTCTGACTGCCTCTTCAGAGTTTTGTTCTTGGGAACCAATGATTTTCAAGGATTCACCTTGGAGGGCTCTTTGTTTTAATTTTCCTTTTTCTGAATACTTTTTCTAAGAGTCTCTGTTCCCTTTCCCCTTTTATATGTGTACACACACACACACACACACACACACACACACACGCATCTTTTCCCACTGATAAGATTAAAACTGAGTAAGATTTCGTCATTGGCTCCTAAAGTATCATCTAGAGGATAATGTGAGGCATTCAGATTTGACAGTGCAAAACCATCCGTAGGTTCACATAGCTCAGCCCTATCTTTTGAGAGGAACTGTAAGCCAGATGGTTGGTCAGTGACTATAGTCAGCTTTTGAGGGAAAAGGAAGTAGTTCCTTTTTATTGATGCTTTAAAAATCAGATATAGATGTATTTGTACATATGTGTATATATATCTTATTAAGGTAGAGAATGGATTGTAAGTTAACTATAGCTATATAATATAGGTATTGTCAAAGCAAAATCTATACTATTCTCTCCTACAGTCATTCCTTTTAGGCTACACGTTGCCTTTTTGCAATTCCTTTTCCCATTTATGGCTGCTGTATTGTTCATTTTAACCTACTTTTCCCTGAAAAGATGTTTGGGATGGGAGAAGCACAGTGTGTATTGGCTGGGGTATTTACCTACCCTGGTGCTGATCCTGGACCTTGCTTCTCTTTTGGATATATGAATTGGGAAAATTTTCCTTTGGTGCTTTTCATGTTCCCTTTAGCCTGAAACTGAGTCACTGACTGAATGAGGGCTTTTGTATAGTACTTCCATAAAAACTGAGGTCCTTCCTTTAATAATCTGATAGTATATATACATTTTAGTTGTGGAAAATTAATGATTGCTTTCAAGGTAAGAAAGAAATAGGGGTAGGTAATAACTGATGTATTTGTGTATTTAGTTGTCAGTGGCAAAAAGGTATGGTTATCACATTGTGTCAGAGCTGAAATGAAAATTTATTTGGAGTCTGGAAGACCTGAGTTCAAATGTGACCTCAGACGCTTCTTGGCTACATGACCTGGCCAAGCCATCTGTGTCTCATTTTCCTCATCTGTAAAATAAGGATAAATAAAAGTACCTGCTTCCCTGGATTGTTTCACAGTATCAAATGAGGTAATATTTGTAAAGTGCTTAACAAGACTTAAAGTGCTATAAAATGCTAGCCGTTATTATCATAGAGGCTACATTATTTTTATTGTTTTCCTCTGGTCAAGATACTTAAATCATCATACTATTTAAGAACTCATGTTGCTTTCAAGGATTTAACATGTTTTAAAAATTGTGTTATATGGTATAATTTAGGAGTTCTTCACCTTTTTTGTATTATGGATTCCTTGGGTCACCTTCTGATGAATTGTGTAGATCCCCGTTAAAAATAATATTTTATTTTTCCTCAAATTACATATAAAATTTTTTTAACATTCATTAGTTTTTTTAAGTTTTGAGTTCTCAATTCCATCCCTCCTTTCTGTCCCCTCCCCCTCTTTCTGAAACTGTAAGCAATCTGATATAGGTCATACATGTGCAATCATGTAAAACATTTCTATTTTAGTCATTTTGCACAAGGAGACTCAAAAAAAGTCAAAAATAGTATGCTTCAGTCTTTATTCAGACAACATCAGTTTTTTTCTTTTCAGAATCATGTTTTTAAAATGCACAAAATAAAACAGGATTACAAGGGAAATCAGTTCCACTGAAATACAGTTACCAGAATATTTTAAAATAACAAAACAAGTTCATTGACTCAAGATTAAGAACCCATGGACAATGGAAAGAGTAATGGACTAGGCATCAAAGACTTAGTTTCTTTTTAGTCCATTAATTAGTTCTGTTAGTATATATCATATTTATTAAGTGCCTACCATGTTCCAGGCACTGAATACAAAAACAAATGAACAATAGTCCTTGTCCTCAAAGAGTTTACATTCTATTAAACGGGGTACAACATTTATACACATGAGCAAGTAGAAGGTAATTTGTGGAAAGCGAGAGAACTAACAACTAGGGGGATCAAGGAAAGATTCCTATAGGGAGTGGCACATGAGTCCAGCATAGTTGTTAAGTGGCTGTCAGCATTACCATTAATTGCATGACCTTGGTGAAAGAATTTCCTATCTCTGGGCCTCAGTTTGCTCATTTGTGAGAGGAGGGTTTTATAGTGATTTTTAGGGTATCTTTCAGCTTTATAGATGTATGATTTTGTGACATATTGACAATCGAGGAGATACAAGTTAGTATGTCAGAGATCTAGAATTATAGCAGTAAGTTCATATTTGGCATTTCCACTAACATCTAAATGATGTGTTCTAACAAGGAGATTGAATAAAAATCTGCTATTATAATTTCCTAATAATACTGGAAGAATTGATCTGAAAAGTCCATTGTTTACTTTGAACATTTTGCTCAGCCTGGCTTTTTGACTGAGTAGTTTTTCTCTCTACTGGGGATTCCTGATAATTATAATAATGATGCTGATTCACATTTACATAGCACTTTTAGATTTAGAAAGCTGCTGGACCTATAGATTTGTGTATGAAACCAGTGTTTTTGCTGTCTCTTCTGGCTCAAGCCTTTGGAATTTGACTGAAAACACATGCATTATCCACATCCAGAGAAAGAACCGTGGAGTCTGAATTCAGATTGAAACGTACTATTTTCTCTCTCTTTCTTATTTTGTTTTTCTTTCTTGTGATTTTCCCTTTGGTTCTAATTCTTCTTTACATGACTAATGTGAAAATATGTTTAATATGATTATACATCGTAGCCTATATCAGATTGCGCTTTATCTTGGGGAGATAGGGAGGGGCAGAAAATTTAGAACTCAAAATCTTATAGGAGTGAATGTTGAAAATGAAAAATTAAATAAAACTTTTTTTAAAAAGAAAAGATAAGCATTTTATTGTTGTTTATATTATTAATACTTGAGGGGAATTATTGCCCTTATACAAACCAGACCATTAAGTATAATAATTTTCCTTTAGGAAGGAAGGAATGAAGAAAGATTTCATAATCTTAGCAATAGACTTTAAGGTTATTAAGGGCAAGGATGATTTCAATTTTAATCTTTCTATTCCCAGCACTTAACTTAATGCATTGCACTGAATAAATGCTTGTTGAATTGAACAACACATAATCCAGAAGAATCCTATAAAGTGAATTTTAAGCTGTTGCTTCAAACTATTGAGAAAGTTGTATTGAAAAAATACATTGGTTAAAATGAAGTACTGAGAATAAGCTGATCTCTCTACCCATTCCTTCAAAATTCCTGACTTTTGGAAGTAGAGTGTCTTACAAAAATTTGAATGTTAAATTGCAGTGGTAAGAAACCCAAATTCACATATGTAGATGACTCCTAGAGTTATAAGAGGCCTCAAAGGTCATCTACTCCATTCTACTATCAAATAGAGAAATACCCTCTACAAAATCTATCCCAGGGACAGGGATCTCACTACTGTATTCCATTTTGGGGTTGCTTTAATGATCAAAAGGCTTACCTTATGCTGAACCCAAATCTGGTATTGGACTTCTAATCTCCAGGAAGTTTAGTCTTTTTTTTTTCCTACATGTTAACACTTCAGGTGTTTGAATGCAGCTTTTATGTACTCTTTTAGTATTGCCTTCTCCAGATTAAATATCCCTGGTTCATTTAACAGTTGCCTATATGACACAGTTATGAAAACCCATTCACCATCCTGGTTGCCTTTCTCTGGACAGATTCCGTATTTTGTTAGTTTCTATTAAAAATGTAGTGCCTAAAATAGGAGTGGGGAATCTTTGACCTTGAGGCCACACGTGGCCTTCTAGATCCTTAAGTGTGGACTTCTGACTGAATCCTGTTTTATGGAACAAATCCTTTTAATAAAAGGATTCCCCACCCTGGCCTAGAACTTAAATACAATAGTTTGGGTGTGGACTGACCAGCCAAGTATTTAATGGAATTCTGATTTTTGTTATATATTCATATGTCTGTTAATGTAACCTAAGATTGTATTAGTTTTCTTAGCACTTGTGTTACACTGTTGATGCATATATTTGATAAAAATTTCCCCAGTTCTTTTTCTTTGAACTAATGTTAAACCCCACCTCTACCACCAAATGCTTGTTCTTTTTTTTTTTTTAATTAAGCAAGGATATTGCATTATCTCTAGTAAATTTAATCTTGTCAGACCTGATCCATAATGTGTGTTAGGAAAAACCCATATTTGTTAGGAATTATTAAGTTATATTAGTTTGCTTTTAAGGGCTACTATAAGAATCCTTCTAGTTGTCAGCTAGTTGTTGGATTTAAAGGCAATTTTACTGTTATTTTCATAGCAGATGTGCTTTATTTTAATAGCCTCTGAGTTATGTTCATTCGCAACAGAATTAAGCTAGTGAAGAAAAGTGAGACTGTATAGAATTGTAACTGAGTAGTATAATATTGACTGTTTTTTGGAGTGAAATTTAAAGAAAACTTTTTATAATTGTAGGTTTGCATTTTATTTTACATATGAAAACAGAAATAAAGTCTTTCCTTCCATAAAATAAATGCTTTGCAGACATCTCTTTTGATGATCACAACCACCTTGTGAGTTATACTGCTATTATTATCACTAGTTTACAGACAGGGAAGCTGAATCTCAGAGAAGTAATGAGTGCCTTGTCCAGGGCCTTCCAGCTACCAAGTGACTGAGGGAGGACTTGAACCCAGATCTTCCTGACTTCAAGTCTAGACTTTATCCTGTAAACCACAGTGCTGCTGCCTTAAAGCAGAAAGGAAGGGATACTTGTAAATATTTCCATTTTTAATCATTTGAAGTAAGGAAATAAACTGGGATATAGTAATATACACAAATATTCTTAATAATTCAAATACTGTCGCTTCTTTCTAGCCATTATTTTTCATAATCTCCATCATGAACATTGATATTCTATAGGTCATAAAATATCAATTGATTCACCAAGGCTGGAGCAAACCTTTAGTGTTCTATATAGATTGCTATGACTTATATAGAATTTTGGTACTATAATATCAAGAGGCATAAAGAAAATTCTCTACTGGGTTGGGTGGACCCCTTAGATAATTTATTAGAGGACATAAACAAGCATCACATTGGATGAGAAGGTGTGAATGGGTGGTGATCTACACTGTGAAGGGAGTGTCCACATCTCAGAGATCCAGTATAACAGGCACGTTAAATGCCTACCACTTAGGTACCTCAGGGTCTAGATAATATTTATAAAGTGTTTACCTTCCACAGAATGGGTACAATAGAAATTCTCTCCTTCCCTCCCCCCACCAAGTTCAAGGCACTTGGTTAGGCACTTAGGGATACCAAAAGACTAAGAGGAGTTCCTGCCCAAGAGGGACTTAGGTTATACTGGGGAGCTGCACTATAGAAATATAGAAAAAAATAGCACTTTAAGGTTCACAAAGCACTTTCCATATCTTATCTCCTTTTTTCCCCTCACAATAACCCTATGAAATAGAATATTGCTATTGTCCCCACTTTATATGTGGGGGATACATACATCTACCTCAGCAGATATTGGGGTAAGGGACTAGACCTGTATCACACAGCTACATCTAAGTGGGGTTTGAACTTGGGTCTTCCTGACTTCCCAGTCCAACACTCTATCCATTGAGCCAGCTAGCTATACATAAAGAGAGAAGTAAATGTGCAAGATAATGTGACAGGAAGGAAAGCTCTAGGAACTAGGTAGCTCAGAAAGGACTTTATGTGAAGAAAGAACGTGTGACAGGCATGAGGAACAACCTGTGCAAAGGTATGGCGTGGAGAAAGAACGTGGACTTCAGAGAGCATCAAGTAGGTCTGTTTATCTGGAGAAGCCTGAAAAGGTACGCTGGAGCCAGATTATAGATGGCTTCAAATGCCAGACTAAGGAGCTTGTATTTTTTCTTGGGGGCAACAAACAGATTGTGGCTCTTTGTCTTGATTCTGCTGAAAGTGAGCTTGTACTATTATTTGTGTCTGTTGTGTCATTTTAGTTGTGTTTTTTGTGGCTCTTCATGATCCCATTTGGGGTTTTCTTGATAAGGATACTGGAGTGGTTTGTCTTTTCCTTCTCTGACTCATTTACAGATGAGAAACTGAGGCAAACAGTATTAAGTGACTTGCCCAGGTTCCCACAGCTAGTAAGTGTCTGAGGCTGGATTTGAACTCAGGTGTTCTTGACCCCAGATCTGGTGCATTAGCCACTGTGCCACCTAGATGCCCTGTGCTATTATAATGTCAGGTTTTTTTCAACTTATTTGCAGGACAGTTTTCAAAGAAGTTCAAAGGAGAGAAAAACAAATAACACTTAAAGAATATTATAAATCAATAATAGAACTATTTTGAATCTTCCTAATAGCCAGGTGTGTGGTAGGGCCTAATGCAGATTATTATTTCCTTAAAATATGTTCCACTTAGCTGTTCTAATCCTGGATAATGCAACATAGAGTCTTCCCTAAATTAATACTCCATGCTAAGATGTCACAGCTATTAGGGAATCTGGCTATAATAACCATCTGGTAAGCACAGAGTCCTTCTCCAGACTTGTCTAATTGTGACACATCATTTCTCCCTTTTTTTTCCTCTGAATCTACTAATAAAATCCTTAGGTCCTAGTAAATCATACTTGCCACAAACCAGGGTCACATCATATGTCCCCTAGCCTGAGATCATGGGCAATCTGTCCCAGACATTTATTGACTGAGCACTATGGGAAAATCCAAAGGAGTAAGACAGAACTTTTATCCTGGAAGACTTTTTCCACTAATTGGTTTCCTAAGGAATGTCAAAGGAGAGGAATTTGGGAAGAAATGAATATATACTAGTTGAGTACCACTCAGTAGTTTAGTACAATGGAAATAAATCAGATTGGATATTAGAAGACCTGGAGTCAGAACCCTGGTTTTGGCCCCTTCTACCTATGTAAGGTTAGGCAGGTCACTTACCCTCTCTAGTCTTTGGTCTCTCTATTTGTAAAATGAGAGCATTAGACTAGAGAATCTCCAAAGTCCCTTCCAGTTCTATGGCAGTTAAAACAAAGATCAATGATTGTGGCCAAATCTGCCACAAGAATAAAACAATACCCAGATTTGTATTTGGCAAAGGAATAAAAGTCTTATCTGCACTCAGGAATAAAAATGAGCCTTTGGCATACATCAGTCAGATTGTTATAAAGTGATCTGAAATGTTGAAAGTATGCCTTAAAACCTTAAAGGAGTCAGTGTTTTAGTGTGAATTTCAACTTGGGGACAACATTGAAGCTAGCACAATATTTCTCCTTCTAAATATCCTTTGGAACCGATGTTTATTCTCAGGGCCAGGAACCTTAAAGACAATGGCACTATTTCAATTCTAGCTGTTAAAATTGTGGCCTCCTTTTGGAAAAATTTCCCATTGCTTATAAAGCTGTAATTTAAGGTTTCTTGAGTTTGCAGTTGCTGAGTTGAGAGATGTTTCAGTCCTTCATTTTGGGGAGGGTAATTATATTAATTGCTATGTTGTTAGTTTTAGACCCTCATCTTCTCTCTTGTATGTATTTTTGGGAAGGGTGAAAGTTAAGGTACCTTCTTTCCTGAGAAGAGTTTGTTTTTTTGTTTTACTTAATGAGAAGTGATAGATTTCCTTATTTTATACTTTATGCTTATTATATTTTATAAAAGCACATTATACTTTTTTATACTTCTTTTATGGCTTTTTATACTACTTTTTATACTTCTTTTTATACTTTTATACTTTTTATACTTCTTTTAAGGGGAGTTGCATTTTGAAACCTTATTTCTTTGTTGAAGAAATATATGTTGCCATAGTCTGTCAGTTCAATAGAGAATTCTCTAATTTCTTGGAAAATATTAAAAATTAATAACAGTTAAGCCCTTAATGGTATCAGCATTGCTTTTGATTAGAATTTCTCACATTTTGGTGATTCAGCCTTTCAGTGGAATACATTTATCTGGAGGCCTCAGAATATTAAAGCACAAAGGAATGAGATATATATATATATATATATATATATATATATATATATATGTATATATATATATACACGATGAAACTTGATCAGATGACAGTCCCTTCAGAATTATATGGATTCCTTACAGTAAGCATAGCTTGACTTTGTATCAAGTGTTTCAAATTGGAACTAAAAGTTCAGCAGCTCTATATTTAATGAGGAATTTCCCCGGTAGAAGTATTGTCTGCAGGAAACATGTAAACATGATGGCAAGGCAGTGAAACATGGTCACGGGAAATATGTGGGGATAACTTACATAATGATTGTTATTACATAAACGACTGCAGAAAAAAAGTATCTTGGACTTTTCCTTTTTTTTCTTTTCCTTAAAGATTTTGTAAAAGAGAAAAAAATTTCTTATTATATCTTTCATCATGGGGTTCAGGAAGCCTGAGTTCAAGTTCCATCTCTAATAAACATTGCTATTTGACCCTGGACAGATCACCTAGCTTCTCAGGGCCCCATGCAACTGTGGAAGACAATAGTTTGCAGGGCATTTGTTACTCTGCCCTGATAGAAGGTGTTTCTTCTCCGGGAGTCCCCTACAGGAATGAAGTCACAGGTCAAGAAAAGCAATCATGAAAAATGATTGAATGGAGAGAGAGAGAATGATAGAGGCAGAGAGAGAGAGAGAGAGAGAGAGAGAGAGAGAGTGTCTTAAAAAGAACATGTCAAAAATACTTCATTATTCTGAAGGGTAGGTAACAGCATGACTAAAATTTTGAAAATGTTTAAATGCATACTCTCCTGTTGAAAACTAAAATCTGAAAATACTTCCAATGGCATTGTTGGAGTTTTATTTTGTTTGTTTTTTTTTAATGAAAGAATTGGGTTGTTTTTTTTTTTCCATTTCCTGTTTCAATTGAGACAAGGTTACTTCAACATTCATTTTTAATTAGAAGAAACCTTAAAGAAACTTGTCTTTTCACTGATAAGAATATAAAACAAAGTTATAGTAGCTGTTACTTAGTATTGAAAGGAGTGTATGAGTGAAGAGGATTTCTGTTTTAGGGTTCTTTTTTGTTCAAAAACAGTGCTACTTTACGGTGTATATCTAGGGAGTTTAGAAATAATAGGACCAAATCAGAACATGTAAAATATATACTTAAGAGAACAAAAGATGGAAGATATAAAATAAAATGGATGGATGATGCTGAATCTCAGTTGTTTCATTACCATGGAATGACTAGACAGGTTTGTTTAATTGATAACAAATATCATTTAAACAGGGCAGGGTAGTAATCAGTTATATAAATTGTTGCTTAGTATGATACAGTATCTTGTAATATAGTTCTTACCTCCACTTAATGTAGTCCAGGGGTTCTTAACCTGGGATCCATGAATGTTTATTTGTTTTTTAATTTTTAATTAAATTTTTAAAATTTTAATACTGCTGGATTTCAGTAGTAGTTTCCTTTGTAATTCTGTGCATTTTATTTTATGTATTTAAAAAAAGCACTATTCTGAGAAGTGGTCCATTTTACCAGACTGCCTAAGGGGCTCATGACAACAGTAGTGGTCAATAATAGCAAGAGGGAAGGTAGAAACAGAAGCTGTCCTGTGATCCTAATGGGATATTAGGCATATGAGCCTGAGGAATGGGTTCAAATTTCTGTTCTGCCATTTTCTAGCTCTGTGGCTTTGGGCAAGTCACAACCTTGTAAAATGGGAATGATACTTTCACCAACTACTTCATAGTGCTGTTGGAGGAAGGCACTTTGTAAATATTAAAGTGCTACATCAAAGTAATTGTTATAATGATGAGTAATTCCTGCCTTATTCTCCTTTAAAAATTCAGAAAATGGAGAAATTCTTTAGAAAGATTTTTGATAGATATTCTGGAAGAAACTGAGGGCTATTTTGTTTTCTTGCCCCTTTTTCTTATTGTTAGTTTCTCAGTACCAAGTTTAGGAATTAGAGATGAAAATTTTGGTCTTTCTTTGAACTTCTGTTCAAAGTTGGAATCCGTTATCTTAAAATACATATCTTAAAATATCTTTATATTCTGACTGATATAAATATTAACTTATGGTGTAAGTCTTTGGGATATATTTCCACATACTTACTGATGTTTTCCCCCGTGGCATTTGAGAACTGTGAAATAAACTTTAATTTAAGAACTGTTTCCTGCACTAAGGAAAAGAACTGAGTAGACAAACAGAACAAGAATCTGATAGACTCTATGAGTATATATTTTTACAAATATTGCCATTAATTCTAGCATGATCATTCAGTCAGTAAATATTTTTGAGCTCCTGTGTGTGCGCAAGGTACTTTTCAAGGGACATAGAGTTTTGTGGCATTCCAGTCAGGTGATGGTAGAAAAGTTAGTATATGAGGCCTTTCCAGATCCTCCCAGCTGCTCCCCACCCCAAATTTACCTTGTATTAATTTTGTGTATGTTTTGTATCCACCTCTCCTCCTTTGAGGTTCATGAAATTCATCTCTACAGTGCAATCACAGTCTTGGTAACTGTTGTCTACAGACCACCTGGTCACTCCACTTCTTTCTCAGTGAGTTTGATGCCTGACACAATTTTTTTCTCTTCCCCAACTCCTGCCCTCATAACTGGGGACTTCAAGATAAATATTGACTTTCCCTTAGACATCCTAACTACTTAGTTCCTGTGACCTCCTCCTCCACTCCACTTTAGTCACATATGAAGGTGGTCATACTCTTATCAGCACCCACAAATACCAAACCACATGTCTAAGAATTTCAAAGTCCTCTTATCTGACTCTGATTTACTGGTTTTCTACTTTTCTTTCTGCCTTCCTTTACCTACTCTGCCTTCCAAATCCTACTCTGTCCTCAAACTCTAGTTCTTCAACCCCTTAATTTCCTCCCAGGTCATCTCTCCTGCACTAGCCACTGTTTCCTCTTTTTCCATATGTTAACCCCTTGAAGAACCAGTTCAACTCTACACTCTCCTCTTGAGTCTCTAGCCCCTTGCCCCCCTTATCATATTACTTATTGTGCCTTGCTAAGCCTCAGCCTTTGATCCCTCCCACGATCCTTGTTTCTACCCATGTTCTGCTGAACAAAGGTGGCAAAAAAATCACAAAACCATTGTGACTGGGTCCTCTATAAACTTATGTTACATGGCCTCACCTGTGTCTTCACTATTGCTAGGTAAGTGTAATATTAATGGGATATGAGATCTTCTCTGCCCATTAATAGGCCTCACATGGAGCCCATTAAGGGAAGTTTGCTTAGGGGAGGTTTGCTTGGATGAAGGCTTTCATACCTTTTGCTAATTTCTAATTAGACATTGAGTCACGAGGGTTGTGATGCTTTTGGCTTGGAGAAGTGTATATATACTCTAAGTTGGTATTTTTGCTTTGGGGCCTTGCTTATGAGAACGATTCCCTAGTCAAGATTCAGGTATAAAGGTTGCTCGATCCAGGGATGTATGTATAGTGTATAGTTGATTCAGGCAGTCAGAGCCCTGTCTGTTGGTCTTTCTTTCTTTCTTATATTTTCTCTGAAGTTCAGAGTGCTGACTTTTCTCCTGAACTAGTGAATATGATTTAAAAAGATTGTTGACCCTTTAAACAGCTCTCTTTCCTAGTAAGGCAGATCTAAGAACCTGTGTTAGCAGCCATCCTGGGTATGCCAGTGTGGTTACTGCTACAGTAAAGTAATCTTTCTATACCTCCCTTAACCACTCACTGTTCCACTCTCCATACTAGCTCTTCTAAACCTTTTTGTCCCTTTTCAGATCTTCCAAGGCTCCACCTTTCCCTATCCTCTCAGCTGAGAAAATTGAGCTCTGTCTTCTCTCCACTTCCTTATCTCATATCATTCGTACCTTCTACTACTATCTTCTTCATTCCTATCCCATGCAATGAGGTACCCTTACTCCTTACCAAGGCTAACCCCTCTCCCTGCGTCCTGTTTCCTCTAATACACTAGCCACTCTGTAATCCCTCCTCTGTTACTTATATTTGATATCTGCTCAATGTCTACTATCTCAATGCCTTCTTCCCTACTGCCTACAAACATGCCCACATCTCTCCTAAACTCAAAACCTCCTCATATAATCCTTCTTGCCTCATTATTGTCCTCTATTTCATCTGTCCTTTGTGGCAAAACTCCTTGAAAAGCCAACTATAATGAGTGCCTCTACTTTCCTCTCCTTAACCTTTCATAATCTGGCTTCTGACATCATTCCACCAAAACTTATCTTTCCAACATTACCATTGAGCTCTTAATCAACAAATGCAGCAGGCTTTTTCTCAGTCCTCATTCTTCTTGACCTCTCCACAGTCTTTGACATTGTAAATCACCCTTTTCTTAATACCCTCTTCCCTGTGGGCTTTCAGGACACTCCTCTCTCCTGCTTCTCCTTTTCCCTATCAGACTGCTTCTTATCAGTGTCCTTTGCTGGTTGCTTTTCCAGATTGTGCCCTTTAATCAGAGATGTCCCCACCAGGTTCTATCTTGGACCCTCTTCTCTTCTCCCTCTCTACTTCACTTGGTGATTTCATTGGCTCCCATGGACTTATCATCTCTGTGATAATAATTCTCAAATCTGTCTGTCCTGCCCTAACCTTTCTGCTGACCTTCAGTATCACATATCCAATTGCCTTTCAATAGATGGCTTAAACTCCACATGTCCAAAACCGAACTCATTATCTGTCCTCCTTAATCTTCTCCTACATCATAACTTCCCTATTACTGTCAAAGGATAGTGCCGTCGAGTGATATGAGATAAGGAAGTGGAGAGAAGACAGAGCTCAATTTTCTCAGCTGAGAGGATAGGGAAAGGTGGAGCCTTGGAAGATCTGAAAAGGGACAAAAAGGTTTAGAAGAGCTAGTATGGAGAGTGGAACAGTGAGTGGATAAGGGAGGTATAGAAAGATTACTTTACTGTAGCAGTAACCACACTGGCATACCCAGGATGGCTGCTAACACAGGTTCTTAGATCTGCCTTACTAGGAAAGAGAGCTGTTTAAAGGGTCAACAATCTTTTAAAATCATATTCACTAGTTCAGGAGAAAAGTGCCGCCCTTCCAGTCCTAGATTTCATCATCTTCTCTCACTATCTTTCAGCCCCCATATCTAGTCTGTTATCAAGACCTGTAAATTTGCAATCTTTCTTGAATATACTCTTTTCTCACCCCTGATACTGCCCCCACCCTGGCCCTCATCACTTCATGCCTGAACTATTGCAGAAGTCTTCTGATGAGTCTGCCTGTCTCAAGTCCCTCCTCACTCCAATTTGTTCTCCATTCAGCAGCCAAAGTGATTTTCTTAAAGTGCAGGTCTGTACTTTACTCAGTAAACTATTGGCTATGTATTGCTTCCAGGATCAAATATACAATCCTCTCTTTGGCAATCATAACCTAGCCCCCTCCTAACTTTCTAGACTTCTTACAACTTACTCCCTTCCATGTACTCTTCCATCCAGTGACACTGACCTTTTTCCTATTCTACAAACAAGACACTCCATCTCTTAGCCCTAGGCATTTTCTCTTGCTACCCCCCATGCCTGGAATGCTCACCCTCCTCATCTTCGCCTATTGCCTTCCCTGGATTCTTTTAAGCCCCAACCAAATTCTTCTACAGGGAGCCTTTCCCAACCCTGTAAATTTTAGTGTCTTCCCTCTCTTTACTCATTTCCTGTTTATGCTTTGTATTACTTGTTTGTCAGTATTTGTTTGCTTTTCTTGCCTCCCCCTTTAGATTTAATCTCCTTGTGGGCAGGGACGGTTTTCTGTGTCTTTTTGTATCCCTAGCACTTAGCACAGTGTCTGGCACATAGTAGGCACACAATAAATGTTTATTGACTTGTTGCCTTTCCTCGTGAATGTAAGCTCCATGACAATCAGGATCATTTCAGGTAATAATATTGAATTCATAAATTCCATGCTGTTTCTGAATGAACGTGTATGGATAAGTTTTTTTGGTAGTATTTTAAAGTGTACAATTTTCTCTTCTCAGTGCTGTATGTTATTATAGTGCAGTACTCAGTACATGATTAGCCCTATTTTACAGATGTGAAAACAGTTTTCAGGAGGTTAAATAACTTATTATTAGTCTCATAGATAATAAGTGTTGACCTTAGAATTTGAACCTAAATAACTTATTATTAGTCTCATAGATAATAAGTGTTGACCTTAGAATTTGAACCTAGCCTCCTAACTCCAGATTCAGTTTTCTTTCTAACATACTGTATAACCCCAATACAATTTTACCATTTCACCTAGCTTAATTTATAATATTTTAAAGGTGATTGTTTCACCAAGAATGTTCTCTCCTTAATTATTATAGGCCATTTCCTTAATTTCAAACATTTTAAAGAAAAATTAATTACAATTTTTTAAAGCACAGCACTCTTTAGTATACCTTAACTCTCATAATCATTCACAGTCTGACCTTTGATAGAGTGTCATGTGATTTGAAAATTAAATTGACTACTTACTTTGTTTCTTGCCCTCTTGCAATTCTTTAGAGATGTTTAAGTATAATAGTAAGTACTCTTGAACTTGTCAGTCATGCTTTTTTGATGGATGATTTGGGATTTTATCAAAGTGTTTTTTCCTGAAATTCTACCCAGAGCCAGTCCTCCCTGAATCTTTAAATTACATATTTTGCTGTTGATAAGACTGTGCGACATTTGAATGCTCAGGTGATTTTTAATTAGATTCTGTTTCTTTTGTATGGTATTCTAATAGATTACCTTGATTGATTTTAAAACATGATCTTAATTCTTTTTTTGCAGTACCTTATTTACCTGTTAATTCATTATTGGAGAATGACAACCTCTTTCCTTTAGATTTGGAAAAATAACATCGTAGCTACATTTCTTACTATCTTTGAAGATCTCAGTGGTGCTTTTTTTTTTTTTTAAAGAGTCTAAACAAGTTGGAGGAAAATACTGGTCAAAATATGATTTGGCCATGTGGAAGCACAGCCATTTTATATGTAATCAGATGCCAGTGTCAGCTAAACAACCTGTTTGCCTCTTTTACAAAAATGTATACCTTGCTTTAAGCAAGCTCAATACGTGAACAATTTTGTTTATGAGATATAAATTAGGAGCTCTTGGTATAATAGGATCTTAGAGCTTGTAGGGATATTAGAGACCATCTAATCCAACTGACTACCTCATTTTATAGATGTGGAAACTGAGGCTCAAACTGAGGCTCAAAATCAATTTACAATTTAAATGACGGGGAAGGATTTGAACTTAGGTCCTCCAACTACCAAACTAGAAGCTTTTGTTAACTACAGTTTCTTCAAATAGGGCTTTTACTCCATTTAAAATATAATTTAATTTGTAGTAATTCAATTTATATATAGATTTTCAGCAGTATTTATTGCATAATATAAATTTTGCTTATAGTCATTAGTTTATATGTTTGCTTAAATGCCTTCATTTTTGTCCTTTTTTTGGTACAATTTGTGCTTTTCGGAAGAAGTAATATAGTCTGTGTAAGAAAAGTACTTCGGGGAGGCTAGGTGGCCCAGTGAGTAGAATACTGGCCCTGGAGTTAGGAGGATCTGAGTTCAAATCTGGCCTCAGACACTTTAACACAAAAACTATCTGTGTGACTTTGGGCAAGTCACTTAACCCCAATTGCCCTCCAAAAAAAAGCAAAAAAAAAAGTACTTCTGATTTTTTAGGACATGCCACTTAGTGAGAATGACTATCTAGAACTACCTTTTTTAAAATTGCCTTTACTTAGCAGTAGGAATGGTTTCTAACATGTTAATCTAGGTGATGTTTTTCAGTCTCTTGCCTTTGAAATATGTTTTTGAAGTACAGAATTTGGGATACCAGTTAGATCTTTTGGTTGTCTGGAATGTATAACTCAGTTCTACTAACGTATAACTGAGGAGAACTTATGTGAGGAATCATGACTGATGAGAGACTAGGTGAAACAAACATTTTCGCAAAATCAAGGAAGTGCTGATTAGTTCAACAAAGAGAAGTATTTTCTTATGCTTTGAAACAGTGTTCGTGTTGGAAGGGGATTCCCTTGGGCTTGTTTTTCCCAGTCTTGGCATAGCTTGTGAGTCAAAGTGGAGCATTTTATGCAATTTCAATTCTATGCTTCATTTCCTTGAATGCCACCAAACTGCACCCTGTAGAATTACAGGTTTATGTATTAGAACTGTGTTGTATTCAATGAAAAGTCACAGATCTGCTAGAGATAACAACTTTCATTCAAAGAGGAAGTATAGGAGGATGCCTCTCTCAAAGGAAAGTTATTTGTGGAAAAGGTTCTGTGTGACTTAATAATAAAATAAAAGAAATGTCTTTCTATGTCCTTGGAAGGTTTTATGCATTCAAAACAATGGTGGCAAAAAAGGATGAGAGTTCATTAGTGTTTGTCCTCAGAGGTTTATTTCATTGCAATAATAAAATAGGACAAGCAGCTGTATTATTCTAAACATCTCATCCTTATGGGGAATTTAGTATAATTGAATATTTTAGAGGCATGTTATTGGAAAGGACCTGGCCTGATACTTAGGCTTGGAGAAGTAGAAGGGCTATTTCTGAGCATACTCAAGTAAGATACTTAAATTAATGGTTTATTGTCATCACTGTTTTGATCTTCATTTTCTCTCTGTACACATAATTAGGTACCTTCTCTTCCCTCCCTCTTCTTTCTTCCCCCCCCCCCATACTGTTTTGAACAGCTTAGATGATTAAACAAAAATGCTTCAATCACCTTTATGACTATTGCAGTTCTCAATTATTCACTCCAGTGAGTTGTTTTTTTTAACTTCTTGCCCTTTTTTTCTTATGCTTAATTTCGTAAAGCTGATTCCAAGAGAGTTCTTTGTCCATCCTTTAGGCAGGCCCTTATTCATATGCTCAGCAATGCTTTTAGATAATGTTTTGTTTAGCCCTGAATCAGAATGAAAATAAACATTATCTGGAACATGCCCTAGATTTCTGCTCATGTACTTTCTTCCTTTTGGAGTGTCTTCCCTAATCCCTGTCTGTCAAAATTTTACCCATTATTAAGACATTATACATATGCATCCTCATCCATGAAGCCTTCCTTATTCCCTCTATTAAATCAGCAAACTTTTATAAAGTGCCTACTATGTGCTAGGTAGTCTGCTAAACACTGGAGATACAAAGAAAGGCAAAAAATAGTCCCTGCTCCTAAGAAGCTCACAATCAAATGGGGCAGACAACATGCACATAACCATATACTAATAAGCTATCAATAGGATAAGTTGGATATAATCACAGAGGGAAGGCATGACTATTAAAGAGGGATTCTTGCAGAAGGTGGAATTTTAGCTGAGATTTTAAGGAAGCCAGGGAAGTCAGGAGGCAGAAACAGGGACAAGAAGTATTCCAGATAAAGGCAACAACCAGTGAAAAAGGTAAGGAAGGAGGGCAATTGTCACTGAACCCCAGAGTATGAGGACATCATAAGGCATAAGAGGACTGGAAAGGAAGGAAGGGGACAGGTCATGAAGGGATATAAAAGCTAAACAGAAGATTTTATATTTGATCCTGGAGGCAATAGAAAGCCACTAGAGTTTGTTGAGTGGGAGTGGGGGGATATGTAATATAGTCAGAGTTGCACTTTAGGACTTCAATAGCCGAGTGAGTGGAAGACAGATTGGCTGGAGTCAGAGAGAAACTTAAGGCAAGGGGACCAACCAGAAAGCCGTTACAAAAATAGTCAAAGCATAAGATGAGGAAGGCTTGCACCAGAATGGTGGTAATATGGGGGAGAAGGACAGCATAGGAGAGATGTTACGAATGTAGAATTGACAGGACTTGGCAATATTGGATATAGAGGGTGAGAGAACGAGAAGTCAAGGATGACTGGGTGACTGTGAGGGTGGTCATGCCCTTAATGGAGTTCACTTCTGTACTCCTAGCACTTTGTACTTCTCTTGTGGCACACATCCTGTGTTGCCTTTTGAAATAGTTATTTGTCTGTCCTACTAGAATGTAATGTGCTAGGGAATAGGAGCCATGTGTTTTCATCATTGTATCCTGCACAATGCATAACATTGAACATAGTAGGTATATGAGAAAAAATTATCAACTAAATTTTGGGAGTAAAACTTCATTTAATAATAAGCTTAATATGATTGTACATGTATAGCCTGTATCAGATTGCATGCCATCTGGGGGGAGGAGGGAAAAGAGGGAGGAAAATTTTAGAGCTCAAAATCTTATAAAAATGAATGTTGAAAACTAAAAATAAATAATTTTTTAAATTTCACTTAATGTAAGGTAGATACTAGTTTTGCTCCTATAATTTTCCCTCCACTTTTGATTTCTGTTTTTTAATTATAGAAAAGAATATTTTGAAAATGAATTAGATCAGAGCATTTAATGCCATTTTTGTCTGTTGGTATTTGGAAATGTTGTCAGTGAAACAACTAAAAATGGCATAAATTTCCTGACTTGATTAAAAGGTTCACACCCTTAGCAATCATTTTGTTCTTTAGAAAGGAGATAAATAATAAAGAGTCGCCTGTTTGAAAGTAGTGGGGAGAACCTGCTGTTTTAATTTTGTTCACAGCAGTAGGTCAGACTCTGTTCTTTTGGTGCTGGCCTTGATAATCAGTTCAATATAATATTGGAATTCAGCTATTCCATATCTTGTGCATTTGTGGTTATCTTTAGAATTACCAAAATGTTGAGAGGCTATGGTAAATAAGTCTGCTCTTCTATAAATATAGTGTTCTGCTTACCAAAGGTCCAATTGCTTTGTATGTGGATTATATCTCACAATTCTCCTTGGTTTTTTATTTTTAAATCAAATCAACATATAAGAGCATTTAAATCAAAAGCATTTGTTCACATGGGGGTTTAATTTCTCAATTGCTTATCTTTCATACTTGGTGAAGCTCTAAAGAAAAAACCCACAACCTTAAAATTTATGTACTCTTCAACTCACTGATTTGCCCAGAAATTTCTTTAAACCTGAAGATTATTAGGGTTAGTGTGAGGAAGGCACAGGGAATATTGTGAAAGTGGAAACAGACACTTCTTTCATTGTTTGTTTTTTACTTTTTTATATATGTGTGTATATACATATTTAGTATTTAATTCTGTGTTATCTGATAAACTGGAAACTGTCTCTGTTTTTTTTTGTAATGTTTTCAGAATTGGTGACTATATTCTTCATAACATCATCAGAATGCTTTATTTTTTTTGAAGGAAAAACATCAAGAATTGGGGGTTGGGGTAGGGAGGAATGTATATTAACCTTCCTTCAGTCCTGTCCTCCCACCCCAATGAAAACCTCTTAAAACTTTTCAAAGGGTAAATTGAAAATGGAAGTATTAGACTTAAGAAGATCTTTTAGTTCTTGGTCTGCAAAAGGCACACTAAGTGAATTTTCCCCAAGAATTTGCTGATTTGACATAGTTTTGTACTTTTGTTGCTTTTAGTCTGGCGATCCAATAATAAAATGGATCCTCCTATACTTTCCTCTCTCCCTCTGTCTTCTTTCTCCCGAAACTATTATTTAGCTTCTCAGACCTCCAGGCTCTCCTTCTCTCATTGTTCTCCTTCCTAGTCCGTGACATTTTATCATCTACACTATCTTCATTTTCCTTCTATAACAGTGGAGATACCCTTTTCTATCTGAAGGCTCTTAAAACTTGTCTGGTTTCTTCATCTCTTCTGATGGGGAACCAAATCCTCATCTAGACTCCATTTTCCCCTTTCTGAATCTCTCTTCCACAACCATCCAATATTAATCAAATGACATCACAGTGTGGTGATGAAAATGGGCAACTTAAATTGAAATGTAGGGTAAATAACAGGAAAATAATATTTAACACTCAACACCTTTTTTTTTTTTTTTTGCCTTTTGGAGGGCAATTGGGGTTAAGTAACTTACCCAAGGTTACATGGCTAGTTGTGTGTGTGTATTAGGTGTCTGAGGCTGGATCTGAACTCGGGTCCTCCTGACTCTGGGGCCAGCGCTTTACTCACTGTGCCACCTAGTCACTCCCCACCCAACACTTCTAACCCCTAATATTCCCAAAGCAAACTCAGCCTACAAGTAGTTTTACTGCCTCCTAAATAACCTGTCTTCCCCAAATAATGTCAGGTAGGATAGTTCAGTCATTCATGATAAGTGGCAGAAAACCATATTGCAGTTCTTATGCATTCAGTGTCTGCATTGGAACTGTGAAGCATTGAAGCCTGCAAATATAGTTTCTCTGGATGGGAACTAGAATAGAAAGGAAAGCCCCCTGCTGCTGCTGCTGCCAGAGTCACTCTTAACAACAAGCAGAGTCTAGATGCAAAGATGAGGGAAGCCTTGGTGTCTACAAACTATGTGATGAGATGTGACATGGGCGGGAATCTCCTAGCTCTGGGGCCATTACCCTTCTCTAATCAACTTCTCACTTTCCCAAAGGTTTTTTTAAAACTTCCCACCCAAGAAATGTTTCCATGCTGCCTTGCCTACACATAGCCTCCTGAGGCAAGGCAAGTAAAGCCCTTCCTCCAATGAGTGGTCTCTTTGGTCCCAAAGCATTGTGGGAGAGTGGCAGTTTTCAGGGGAAAAGGTCCTTTCCACCTCTGTAGGTGACCAGTTCAGCTATAAACTATTCTGTACCTTTGCATCCTGTGTCCCCTCTTTGCATCTCCAGTCACCCCTTTCCAAACTCCAACCCCATTATTTGTTTTTACACCTACTTGCATGCTACTCAAGAAAGTTATGAAGCTGTTTTTAACTGATCCCACTAGACATTTATTTATCTCATCTGGGCTCTCATTGCTACTCAGAGATTCTTTTTTTCTTCCCAGATTGAGTCCAGACTCAATTCTAAACAATTTTTCTTTAAGCCCTGTGAACCACATAGACTGGTAGGGGACTCAGAAGACAGAGTTCTGGGCTTGGGGTCAAAAAGAACTAACTTCAAATACTGCTTCCACCACTTATGAATTATGTGACCATGGGGACAATCTCAGCCTCAGTTTCCTCATTGGTGAAATAAGAGGAGCTAGACTCCAGATCCTCTAAGGTCCCGTCTAGTTCTAAATTTGTGATCATAGGACCTTAGATGTTTATAGAGTAGAAGTTCGGTAGTAAAGTAGGTAAAGTATTGGACTTGGAATCAGAAAAGCCAAATCTTGCACCAAGTAGCTATTACTATATTATTAGCTATGTGACATTGGGCAAGTCATTCATCCTTGGGCAAAGTCAGTCTCTCAGCCTCAACTTTCTTCTCATGTAAAATGGGAGGAGTGGAAAATGATATGCTCTAAGGCCCTTTACATCTCTGAGTTTATAACCTCTCCCTGACCCTCTTAGACCAGGACCTATTTCTACTGGGAAAACAGAATTATCCAATGTAAGCTCCCTTTTATCCTTTAATCCAGGGGTTCATAACTTAGGGTCTGTGAACTCGTTTCTTAAAAAATAAATATTTTGATGACTACATTACAAAAGAATTGGCCTTCTTTTTCTATTCTTTTTATATACTCTTCTTTATATATTTTATTTTGTTCATTTAAAAACAAACATTCTAAGAAGGGATCCATAGGTGTCATCTGGGGACCACTAAAGGTTGAGCATGGACAGGGCTATAGACAGACCTGTAATGTAGGAATACTAGTTTGAGAGTGGAGGGTGGATTGGAAAGGGGAGAGACTAGAATTGAGCCAATTAGGAAGCTATTGGAATAGTTTAGGAATAGTCTAATGTGAATGAATGAACTGATATAGAAGTTAGAGGAGTACAGAAAATGGGATGGATGCAAGAGGTGTTATGGAGGTGAAACAACCTTTGTTCTACTCTGTACCTCTCAAATCATCTGTAGTACTCTCCATTCTTTTCTCCTTTGCGCCAGTCTCTGAGGAAGATGGGGCTGCTTTTTTCCTAATACCAACCCCTCTGCTTGTACTTTTACTCTCCTGTCTCCTCTAAGAACACCTCAATCTGTCTCTTTCTCATTCCAGTTTTTCCTTTATTGGTTCATTCTCTGCTACCTGTAAACATTTATAGGTCTTTATTGTTGTTCAATCATTTTTCAGTTATATCTGACTCTTTGTGACCCCACTTGGAGATTTTTTTGGCAGAGGTATTGGAATGCTTTGCCATTTCCTTCTCCAGCTCATTTTACAGATGAGGAAACTTGAGGCAAACAGGGTTAATTGACTTGCCCAGGGTCACACAGCTAGTGTCTGAGGCCAGATTTGAACTCAGGAAGATGAGTTTTCCTGACTCCAGGCCCACCACTGTATCCACTGTGCCACCTATCTGCCCTTACATAGGTCTTCTCACCCTTCAAAAAAGCCTTTATATCCCTTTAAGCTATTATCATGCATTTCTTCCAGCATTTATTAAGCACCTACTAGGTGTCAGGCACCGTGTTAAGGAATATTAAAAAAAAAAAAAACAGGCAAGAAACAGTACCTGCTCTCAAGGAGTTCAGTTTAATGGGAGTAAATTGGAGATAATAGATAGAAGGCACTAGCATTAAGGGGGATCAGGAAAGGCTCCTCATAGAAGGTAGAATTTTATCTGGGACTTGAAGGAAGTCAGACAAGTCAAAAGGTGGAGATGAGGAGGGATAGCATTGTGGGCATGAAGGGACAGTCAGTGAAAATGCCTGGGGATGGAGATGAAGTGTCTGGTTTGAGGATCAGCAAGAAGGCCAGTGTCACTACATTCCAAAGTACTTGGAAGAGAGGAAATTTTAAGAAGAATGGGAAGTTAGCATTTTATCATTGATTGTGGAGAAGTGATAGGGAATTACTGGAATTTTTGAGATGGAGGAGGAGGAGATCTGGTCAGACCTGCCCTTTAGGAGAATTTGTCATTTCTGTAGAAAATGGACTAGAGTGGGAAGAGACCAAACAGCAGGGTATTGCAGTAGTCCAAGTACTCCTAGAAAGTCATTTAAATCCATTGCCTCCATTTCCTTGGCTTTTTATTCACTCCTTAATCCTTTGCAATTTCGTTTCTGACCCTACCACTCTACACAAATTTTTCTCTCAGGTTTCCAAGGATTTCTTAACATCTCCATCAATGTTCTTTTCTCTGTCTTGATTTAATTTGATGTCTATAGTTTTTGACCTTGTCAGAATACTTCCTCTTGGATGCTTTTTCCTCCTTTGGCAGATTCTTTGATATTGTTTTGTTTGTATTTTCTGCCCGTCTGTCTGAACTTGCTGGATCATCATGCATTTATGGTGACATATTTAGATGACATCCAAAGTTTTGTCCTGGACCCCTTTCTCTTCCCTCTCAGTGCTTGGTGATCTTATCAACTCCTTTGGGTTTAGTGACTATTTTAACATAGGATAGGATTAGGGCTGGAATGGACCCCAGAGGTCCAGTCTGACTCCCTCATTTTACAAATTAGGAAACTGAGACTCAGGTTAAGTGACTTTTCCAAGGTCATATAGCTGATAAGTGAGTGAGACAGGATTATACCTAGGTTGTCCTGACTCCCAGCCTTGTGTCATATTTACTACTGCACTCCAACCTCTGCTCTTCATGAAAATTACTTCATAATCTCCATCCCTAGTCCTAATCTCTCTCATAACCCCAAGCCTTGTTTTACTATTCATCTGACATCTCTGTCTCCATCATGTGCCCCCATCACTATCTCAGACTCAAAATACTCAGGAGAAAATTCATATTTCCCCTCAAATCTATCTTTTTCTCAAATTTCCTATTCCTTTGACAGTACACTATTTTAGTCACTGAGGTTCATAACTTTCCAGTCATCCTTGACTCCCCCAGCTATGAAATCAATTCAGTTGCCAGGATTCTACCTCCACAACATCTCTTGCATCTATCCCATTTTCTGCATTCATGTAAGTTCTACATTAGTTCATTTCCACATTATCTCTTGTTAGGCTATTCCATTAGCTTCTTAATTGGCCTGGTTCTAGTTTCTCCCCTTTCCAACCCATCCTCCACTGTCAAACTAGTATTACTAAATTACAGGTATAGCCTTTCCCATGCTCAACCTTTAGTGACTCCCCATTACCTTTAGAATAAAAATGCAAACTTCTTAGGTTGATATTTAATGCTCTCATAATCTAGCTCTTACTATTCCAGATATCCCATATTACTCCCTTTCATGGGCTCTGCACTCCAGCCAAACTGGATTAATGATAGCTGTCCCCTAAATTTGGCTTTTCCATTTCCTGTCTCCTTGACTTTACATAAGCCACCTGCCATGTCAAGAATGCACTCTCCTTTCACTTCTATCTCTTAGATTCCCTAGTTTTCTTCAAGGCTCCATTTATGTGCCACATCCTATGGAAAGTCTTTCCTGATAGCTCTCCTCCCCTCTACCCTGCCCCCAGGTATTTGTCCATTCTGCTTTCTGTAATTACTTTGTATTTATTTATTGGTATTTATGTTTTATCTCTCCAGTAGATTGTAAGATCTTAGGGATTATCATTTTTTCTTTGTATCCTCATTACTTTACTTAGTAGTGCCCAGAATATAGCAGGCATTTATTAAATGTTTGTTAAATGGAACTGAAATTATTGAAACTATCAGTAGTGTGATAAAAATGTCATAATACTGAAGTTTTATGGTGTAGACCAGATAGTCTTATTTTGAAGGAGTCAGAATTGAACTAAAATGTTTAATGGTTATTAATGATTGCAGTAATTCCAATAATTGGTATAGGGATCTTGAATTTTTTAGCTCTTCAATTTTACCGCCTTTTTTTCAGCTACAACCCTAACCATAAACCATATTGGTATCTTAGAGTTTTTAATAAAATGTTCATTTTGTACTTGCTATACAGTTTCTTTCTCCATAGCAAGAAAGAGCTTGAAACAATTCAGTACTACTTTTATTAATAGAATTACATAACTTTACCTTTAGTATTTTGCTGGTATTTTTCCCACTGAAACTAGAAAACATTGAATCTGAATAAGTAAATTTAGGTGGATAGATACTCTTATCAAGTAGAATTAGAGAGGTACTATATGTTTTACTGTTAGGGATATTCACTGGAATGTGCTAGTAGTATCATTAGTGATTGACTTGCTCCCCCAGCAATAGAACTTGGCTAATCTTTTTTTTTCCCCTTTCTTTTTCTCTTTCCTTTTCTTTCTTTTCTCTCTCCCTCTCTCTTTCTTTCTTCCTCTCTCTCTTTCTCTTTCTTTTTCTTTCTTACTCATCTTTCAGGTCTACACACAATGAGCTGGAAAAGAATCGGTGAGTCTATGATAAAGTGAAAATAATAAGTAATTAAAAAATAAACTAACAACTTTGATGTGAAGGGATTGTAATATGGTATATGCAATAATAATATTACAAAGAAGGCTATATATCATAATCCTAACCAGTTATCTCTAAAAGACAACCCCCATTAAATAAACTTTGCTATCTAAACCAAAAGAAGTGACCCATACAATTTATGACATCTCCTTTATTCCACTTTTCCAGTAAAAGTTAATTGTTACAAAAAATGTTCCATATGTGATGTTACTAAGGTATTTAGTTTCTAAGGCACTAGTTAATTTGTTTTTGTTTTTGCTTTTGCTTTTTGGAGGGCAATTGGGGTTAAGTGACTTGCCCAAGGTCACAGGCTAGTTTTTGTGTTAAGTGTCTGAGGTCAGATTTGAGCTCAGGTCCTCCTGACTCCAGGGCTAGTGCTGTATTCACTGAGCCACCTAGCCACCCCCGGTACTAGTTAATTCTTGTTACCACAAACTAAAGAGCCCATGAGTTTCTTTCTCCTTGAGAGGACTATCATAATCTTGGTAGTAAAGAAAAAATTAATATTAAAATAAAGTATATTTACCCCCACTGGCCATTATTAAAACAGACAAATTATTCAGGGATTTTAGCCAGCACCCTTTACCTTTTTCCCTGTTCTTTTCCCTCTGAATATCTATTATACTTTGTATTTCTTTTGTGGTACTTAATCACATTCTGCTTTATGTGTATATTTGTTTTACATACCCTACTGGATTATAAACTCATTGGGCAGTGAACATGTCTTATTTGCTATTTTATTCCCCAGAGTCCCTAACATGATACCTTCTGCACTCAATAAAGATTTATTGAATGAATGTTTGAATGCAAAAGTGAATGATACATAGTTTAGAATTTTCAGCTGGAAGGGGTTTTCAAGATAATCTAGACCAAGGATTTTATTGTATTGATGAGGAAACTGAAGCCTATAGGGGCCATAGTCTAGAATTAGAGCAGTGTGAGATCTCAGATGTGTTGTCATCTAAACTATGCCTGGACAGGAAGCCCACCTAAGACATCCCTAGCAAATGTCTCACTTCCTGCTTAAATTGAGGTAGACTATATCTATAGTATTTATCTACTAATTTTTTTTAAAAAGGAAGGTAGGAAGTTAATCTTGTATGAATTTGTTCTTGATGAACTTAAACTGGCTTCTAATGTGGCTAAGTTTCTTAACTTCTCTAAGCCTCAGAATCCTTATATATAAAATGAAGATGATCCTTGTCCTGCCTATCTCATGTGAGGAAAGCGCTGAATGGCTATATATATGTGAGAAGTTATTGTTGTAAAAGGAAGGTTTCCTCTCTCAGCTGGGAGATCAGGAAAAGTTTCATGGAGTATGTAGTGGCATTTGGGCTGGACTTTGAGGAATGGGTATATTGTTGACAGGCAGATTGATAAAAGTCATTCTAGACATAAAGGACAGTAGGTGATGTGGGGAAGAATAAAACATAAGATGCGTTTGTGGATCAGTGAGTAGTCCAGTTTGGTTAAAACATAATTCATTCTTCTTTGCTATAAGCCATCCTCTATGTGTGTATCTGTGTATCTGTGTGTCTGCCCTGGGCTCCCACTGTGATCTTTATTCTCAATGTTCTTATTAGCATCCATGGGTTGAGTGATCATGTCTTTGCAGATAACTCCAAAATCTAAATATCCATCCCTTATCTCTTTCTTAGACCTCAGTCTCGCATCACCAGTTACCTGCTGGACATCTCCACTTTGATGTTCCAGATACATCTCAAACTTATGAAGCAACAACTTAAACTTAAATTATCAGTTCCAAAATGGAACTCATAATCTTTCCTCCTAAACCCACCTGCTTTCCCGACTTCATTGTTTCTGTCGAGAGTGCCATTAGCCTCCTAGTCTTCTACGTTCATAACCTGTGAGTTATCATCCTTAACTATTACACTTTCTTTGCCCCTTATATCCAGTTGTTATTAATTTTTTTCAGTTCTACCTATACATCTCTCTCATCTGTTGTCTTCTCTCCATTCACATGGCTACAAATCTAGTTCAGACCCTTATCCCCTCTCTCATAGATTACTGTAGTAACTTCTTAATTTGTCATTCTGCTTCTACTTTCTCCCTTTCCAATCCATCCTTCATAGCTGCAAAAATTGATATTCCTAAAGTTTAAGTTTCCTTAATCCCTCTAGGACAGGGTTTCTTAAACTGGAGTCCATAGACCACTTAATGGTCCCTTGGATAGGTTTCAGGGAATCCATGAACTTGGATGAGAAAAAAATTTTCATTTCAATATAATTAGAGTCCTTTGTAATCCTGTATATTTTGCTTTATGCTTTTAAAAATAATATTTTGAAAAGGAGCCCATAGTCTACCAGAATGGCAAAGGGATCCATGGCACAAAAAAATAAAAGGTTGACTATAGCTCTAGGATAAAATATAAATGTTTGACATTTAAAACCTATAACAGCCCAGCAACAACCTGCATTTCCAAATTTGCATTTCCAAATTTATTTCATAACACTCTACCTCATATACTGCTCGTTCCAGACAAACTGGCCTACTTTCTCTTCCCTGTTCTAAAGATTCCATCTTCTGACTTGATGTCTCCCGTGATTATAATGTTCATACTCTACCTCTTTCTCTTGGAATCCCTAGCTTCCTTTAAGGCTCTGCTTAAGTACCACTTCCTTCAGGAGTCCTTTACTAATCCCTCTCAGTTGTTAATGCTCCCCTCCCCAAATTACTTTGTATTTACTTTGTTATGTATTATTTGCTTATCTATATATATGGCACTTTTCCTCAGTAGATTCTTTAAGGACAAAGACTGTTTTGTTTTTGTCTTTATATTCTCTGGATCTAATATGGTACCTATATAGTTATTACTTAATAAATGCTTGCTGAAGATTTAAATTGAAATGAGAAAACTATATAAGTTGGTGCTTTATTGGGGAGTAGTTCCCAGTGAGAGGTTTAAGAACCCCTTGAGGGTTTGCAGTGATGACCCAAGGGATTCTTTAATGATGCCTTAAGCAGTAAAAAAAAAAAAATTCCACCTACTTTACAAGTATATTTTTCCTCTGTAATAGTAAGCATGTACATATTTGAAGCATTATAGGTTTGCTTCAGCATGTCATGATCATACACACAGTGATTTTGTTGTTCATGCAACAGTTATATTCAACTACTTCTAAGCAAAACATGTTATTGCAGTTTCTCAACTTGTCATCAAATTGTTTCCAAACTGCCATAAGCATTCTGCCTTTGAGTACAAAACGATTCCTAGTGGCTGAACAGATCTATGCATGTACCTTCATTTATATTCTGTATACTGCACTAGAATAGCTCCCCTTCCTCCCCCACCCAGTAATTGTACCTCATCAGCTTCATAATCACATGATCAAAATGTTACCCTCTTTTTCTTGCATTCTTAGAGTGCAAATACCAGACTTTTTGAAAACCATAATCACTCAATGTGTACATTACAAACTATCTTGAAACCATTATAGACTATCATTAGTGTTTTGCAGAAACAAACCTTACATTGAAATATCAGGACTGTTTTCTGATTTAAACTTGTCTTTCATTTATGTTACCATTCTCTCTAGCATATTTTCAAATGAACTGGTTGACAGCACTGGTCAGTCTTTCAGTAAAGATTTTATAGAAGTGTTGCTATAGAAAAGAAGAAAATCATCTCCAAAGAGTCTTTCATTTTTAAGATTAGTTTGCATATAAATGTTGTTTTTAAAAAAGGAAGCTAAATATGCAATCAGACACTTATCATTTAATACAGCACTTTGCTTTAGACCATAGGAAGGTACATATTATATATTATAACTAGCTATACATTTTTTCAGTTGGTTAGGTGGCTAAAATTTTGTAAATGAATTTACATTTTTCAGCAAACAAACTTATGAAATTATCCAACTATTTTCTACCATATATTTGTGTATTTTCACTTTATTCTTGTTTTAAATAAAGATACAGAAACCAACTCCATGCAGCACAAGATTTAAAACTGCATTTGATGTTGAGCCAATTATTGCAAAACTTTGTTCAAACAAAAAGCCCAACTTCAAAATTAAGTTGACATGTTATTATATTATGTTAAACATCTTCTAGGTTGTAAATTATGTCATTAAAATGTTATTCATAATCAACAAAATAAATTTAATATGAAGTCTTGCTGATAATATTAAGTACATGAAGTACTTAATAATACAGAATGCACCACATAAAATATTTGTAATTGTTTTATAACTAGTTTTATAATTTTATGTTTTTAATTTTTTTATTTTGAAAGGTCACTTTATTTTTAATGACTTACCTTTTTTTCAATTACATGTAAAAATATTTTTAAATTTAAAAAAATGTTGAGTTCCAAATTGTCTCTCCTATAATTTGAGAAGGCAGAGCAGTTTTATTTGGGTTTTTCATGTGTGCAGCCATGCAAAACATATTTCTATATTAATCATCCTGTGGAAGAAAACACAGACCCTCCCCCCTCCCCCCTCCCCCCAAAAAAACTCTAAGAAAAGTAAAGTAAAAAAGTAAAAGTAAAGTAAAAAAGTATTTGATGCCTTTGTCAGAGAAACTTGGTATAATTTTTTTTTCACAGTTTCCTGTTTTCCTTCTAATTTTTGTTGTTTTGGTTTTGTTTATGCAAAAACTTTTAAATTTTATGTAATCAAAATTATCTATTTTACCTTTTTTAATGCTCTCTATATCTTGTTTGGTTCTAAATTCTTCCCTTGCCCATAGATCTGAAATGTAAATTATTCCATGCTCTCCTGATTTTGCTTATGGTATCACCCTTCCTGTATGTGTAAATTACGTACCCATTTTGACCTTATCTTGGTATATGGTATGAGATGTTATTCTCTACCTAGTTTTTGCCAAACTGCTTTGTAGTTTTTCCAGCAATTTCTGTTAAGTAGTGAGTTCTTGTCCTAAAAGTACGGATCTTTGGTTTTATCAAACACTATATTATTATGGCCATTTACTACTGGATATTGTGTACCTAATCTATTCCACTGATTCACGACTCTGTTTTTTACTTCCAGATTATTTTGATTATTACTGCTTTGTAATTCAGTTTGGGATAAGGTACTGGTAGACTACCTTCCTTTGCATTTTTTTCATTGATTGCCTTGATAATCTTTTTTTTTTTCCTTTTTGGAGGGGGATAGCAGGGCAATTGGGGTTAAATGACTTGCCCAAGGTCACAGGGCTAGTAAGTGGTAAGTGTCTGAGGCCAGATTTGAACTCAGGTCTTACTGACTCCAGGGCCGGTGTTGTATTCACTGTGTCACCTATCCGCCCCCAATTGCCTTGATATTCTTGACCTTTTGTTCTTCCAGATGAATTTTGTTACTATTTTTTTTGGCTCTGTAAAATAATCTTTGGTAGTTTGATTGGTATGGTAAATAAATTAATTTAGGTAGAATTGTCATTTTTATTATATTGACTTGGCCTACCCATGAGCAATTAATATTCTCCAGTTGTTTAAATTTGACTTTATTTGTGTGAAAACTGTTTTGTAATTCTATTCATATAGTCCCTGGGTTTGTCTTAGCAGGTAGATTATTACCAAATATTTTATATTATCTGCAGTTATTTTAAATGGAATTACTTTCTCTCTCTTCTTGCTGGACTTTGTTGGTAATACATAGAGATACTGATTGTTTATGTAGGTTTATTTTATATCCTGCAACTTTGCTGAAGTTGTTAATTATTTCAAGCAGATTTTGAGTTGATTCTCTAGGATTCTCTAAGTAAACCATATCATCTGAAAAGAGTGATAGTTTTATTTCTTCCTTGCTGATTCTACTTCCTTCAATTTCCTTTTCTTCTCATTGCTATCGCTGGCATTTCTAGTACATATTGAATAATGGTGGTGATAATAGGCATCTTTGCTTCATTCCTGATCTTATTGAAAAGGTTTCTAGCTTATCTCCATGACAGTTGATGCTTGCTGATGGTTTTAGATAGATACTGCTTGTTATTTTAAGGAAAGCCCTATGTATACCTGTACTTTCTAGTACTTTTAAAAATACGAATGAGTGTTGTATTTTGTTCAGAAGCTTTTTCTACATTTATTGAAATAATCATGTGATTTTTTGTTTGTTTTGTTATCAATCTGGTCAGTTATATGATAGTTTTCTTAATTTTGAATCAACCCTGCATTCCTGGTATAAATCCCACCTGGTCATATTGTATGATCTTTGTGATATATTGCTTTAATCTCCTTGCTAGTGTTTTATTTAAAATTTTCACATCAATATTATTGGGAATATTTGTCTCTATTTTTCTTTCTTTGTTTTTGGTCTTCCTCAGTTAGGTATCAGCATCATATTTGTGTCATAAAAGGAATTTGGTAGGACTTCTTCTTTACCTGTTTTTCCAAATCCTTTATAGAGTATTAGAATGAGAATTGTTCTTTAAATACTTGGAAGAATTCAGTTGTGAATCCATCTGGTCCCGGAGATTTTTTTCTTAGGGAGTTCATTAATGGCTTGTTCAATTTCTTTTTCTAAGATGGAGCTATTTAAGTTAGTCTGTTTCCTCTTCCTGTTAATTTGTACAATTTATATTTTTGTAAACACTCATCCATTTCATTTAGGTTATTAGATTTATTGGCATACAATTGGGCAAAATTGCTTGCTAATAATTTAATTTTATCTTCATTGGTAGTGAAGTCAACCTTTCCTTTTTTGAAGCTGGTAATTTGGGGTTCTGTTTTTTTTTAGATCAAATTAACCTATGGTATACATATTTTGTTGTTTGTTTTTTTATAAAACCAGCTTCTAGTTTTGTTTATTAGTTTGATGGTTTTCTTACTTTCAAGTTTATTAATCTCTCCTTTGATTTTTAGGATTTCCAAATTGGTGTTTAATTGGGGATTTTAATTTTTTTTCTTTTTCTAGTTTTTTTTTAGTTGTATGCTCAGTTCATTAATCTGATCTTTCTCTATTTTATTGATCTAAGTGCTTAGAGATATGCATTTCCCCCTAAGTACTACTTTGGCTTCATTCCATAAATTTTGGTATGCTGTCTCATTGTTGTCTTTTAATGAAATTATTTATTATTTCTATGATTTGTTCTTTGACCCATTCATTCTTTGGGATTGGATTATCTAGTTTCCAATTAATTTTTAATCTGTTTCAATAGCCCTTTATTGAATGTAACTTTTATTGCATTATGGTCAGAAAAGGATGCATTTAATATTTCTGCTTTTCTGCATTTAAATTGTGACATTTTTATGCCTTAATACACAGTTTTTATAAAGATGCCATCAGAATTTTATCTTTAGATTTTTCATAATGATACATAGAATAAAATTTATATTTCATAATTATATAACATATGTTTTAATTTGGAGCTTTGGGGGACAAGAGTTATCAGTATAGTTATTGTAAGTACTTAATGAATAAATCTAAAAGAACATTGCGCAGCTGAGTGGTGCCGTGGATGGAGCCCTGAGCCTGGAGCCATCTTCCTGAGTTCAAATCTGGTCTTAGACACTTACTAGCTATATGATCCTGGGCAAGTCACTTTAACCCTCTTTGCCTCAGTTTCCTCATCTATAAAATGAACTGGAAAAGGAAATGGAAAACCAAATGGGGTCATAGAGAGTTCAGATAAAATTGAATAACAGTTGAACAACAAAAGATTATGGTAGTATATTAAATTATCCTGAGAGTTCACAACATACTTTTTTTTGGTTGTTGTTGAAAGGAGTTTGTGGAACAAAAATCCTTAAGAAACATTCATCTAGTCTAAACTACTCATTTGACAGCTGAGGAAACAGAAAAGTTAATGTTTTCACTCTGTCAAGACCTTAAAGTGTTCAGTGTAAGAAGCAGGATTCAAAGCCAGATTGTCTGATTCCAAATACAATTTTTCTTCTACCATGCTGCCTTAGTACTAGAGTAGTATGCCCATAAAGTCAGTGAACAAGAATTTATTAAGCATTTACTATTTGCCAGGTATTGTCCTGAGTCTTGGGAGATACTAAGACGGGCAAAAAACATCCCCAAACCTTAAGGAATGAACATTCTATGGCTAGAGAGAATATGTAAATAGCCAGGTACATAGGAGATATACAATAATTAGATGGAAGGTAATCTAAGAGGGTAGACTCTCACATAAGGGGGGGAAGGCTCCTAAAGAAGGAAGCTGTGAGATGAGTCTGGAAGAAAGCCAGGGAAATCAAGAGGCAGAGGTGAGGGGGGCAGAGCCTTCTGGGCATCAGATACCTGGATTCCTTTGCCAGTGCCCAGGTATGGAGTGTTTTGTTTAAGGAATTGCAAGTAGGCCAGTGTAACTGGATCATAAAATGCAGTAGAGGCAAGGACGTGTTAGCGACAGCTCTTTCCAGTACATCCCATTATTAAATTTTCAGTGTAAGTATTTATACATCAGAAATTGGCAAACTCTACAAATCAGGGTTTGGTTTATTGTTTTACTAATTGTCCATACTTAAGGTAATGGAGGAAATGTAAATTATGTAGATTAAACTTTTTAAAATGGAGATTAAACTTGAAAAATGTGTTCAGCATGCTTTTTTTTTTCTAGAGAGCTGGTTTTTTAAACATTTACCAGCACACCCTTGGTTAGTGGGGAATAAAATGTGAGAAGACTGGAAAGGTAGAAATCGAGTAGGTTATAAAGAGCTTTAAGTGCCACACAAGGGTATTTATGTTTATCTGGGAGGTAATAAGGAGCCAAAGGAGCTCAGTGAGTGGGTATACCATGTTTATACCTTCCATGTATAAAAGGGAAACTGGGAAGTTTTAGAGCAGTGAAGTGATAGGATAATACTTTTGCATTTAGAAAATGTTGAAGACTCTGTGTGTTTGTTTGTGTAGTCTCTGGTTGAGTATACATGTTCTCACATAGGATGTATTGGAAGAAAGTAGGAAAACATTTTGGTGGGATATCCTGTTAGTACATTAAAGTAATGGGTGTAACAGGTAATAGTCACCTATGCTAATGATAAAGAGGGGAGACTTTCTTGCTCTCCCCAGAAATATCCTTTTTAAAAAAATTCTGCCCCTTGCCATTTCCCACTTTTAGAATTTTCATGGATCTTTAGGTGTTTGGAGGGATCCAACTTTGATTAGGCAATCAGAATAATTCATTCCGGGGCATGGGTGGCTGATAGGCTTAACCTTTCTAAAATGCAAATTTATTGAATCTTGAACTGGTGAAGTCTGGGAGGAGCATTTTTGAGGTAGGGAATCTTCTTATCCACTCTCCCCATCACCCTGTTCTATCCTTTCTCCTTCCAGCTAAGAAAATAGTTGTGTGGTCAGTAGCCCATTGCTGAGCCCTGTTCCTAGTGCAAATAAGTATCATGATAGACATAAATATAATGGGAGCTATTTTGGTCAATGACAGACAAGAAAAGGCAGAATTTTTTTAAACCTAGCTTATTTTTACAGTTACACCATTTTTGGATTTGTTTGTTTTTAGTTTGGGGTTTTTTTTTTTACAGCTTTCAGCAATGGAGAAATTTGCTTAATGTGTTAGAAAAGGACAATCTTGTTTCTCTGACTTTCAAAAGAAGTACATTTTTAATATGACTAACTTCATTTGTCTTCAGTTTAACCAGTGAGAAAAGTAGCTCAGTGTTAGCTTGATTTTTTGTTTCTCTTTGAGAACAATCTCCATATAGTTATTTTGAGGGACATTAGCATTAGGAAAGCAATTCTAGTTCCAGAAGACTTGCTACTATGTTCATCTTCATGCCAGAAATGTGCTTATTTCTTTTTATCTAGGTTTTTAAATTTTCCATATAAAGTTGTTAGTCTTTCTCATCTGATTCAGAATTTAGTGAGCAGCAGAGTAGATGGTTTAAAGGCTTAAATTTAATAGTGAATAGCAGGGTTCACAAATTCCAGATGGTTATCTGAGGCAGACCCTTAAGATTGCTAAAGCCCAAGGTCTGACCTTGAGGAAGTGGTATATAGGTACACATCTGATAATGTATTTACAGGACTTTGCAAACATTAAAGTAAATGCCAGCTATTATTTTTAGAAGACATCTTCAGGGCTAGGTCTTGGGTGAAGCAGACAAGCCCTGGCAGTCTACCCTGGTTCCTAAGCAGTGCCAAAAGATCCAGAGCACAAGGTGAACGGAGCTTCAGGAATTCATTTAGACACTCCAGTAGACCTTGAGAGTTCTATTCCATATCCTTCTCAAAGACACCCAAGCTGTGCTTTAAAGTGGTTTCAAGCATCTGATCATCTAAGGAATTAGTCACCCAAGTTTTCTGAAGATTCTGCATGTTCCAACACAACCTGAAATGGAAATCTAGAGGAAACAATCTTTCTGAATGCTGCCCTCCTTAGAATGTATGCTGCTTAAAGGCAGGACTTATTTTGTCTTGTTTTTTGCCTCTATAACCAGGGCTTTGATTGGTAGATAATAAATACTTGTTGATTGACTAATTCACTGCTCTGAAACCTATGCAAAACATAATGGTGAGCTCAGCTGGTCTTTCAGATTTTGAATTAAGAATTTGTTTTGGCTATTTGGCTCAACTGTGCAGTTGATTCCTTTGCCAGAGAATAAACCATTCAGTGCAGATTTTAGATGCTTCATTGCTTTTTCATTTTCTTAATTCAAATTACTGATGATGTTTTGGAAGGAGTCAACAACTTTAGCAGGACTTTAATGGTCAGGAGTCTTAGTGCTGATTGCAGGAGGGGCCATTCAGCCTTAATAGCTGTCATGCCAGTGAAACAAAAGGCTCACCCTGATTACAACTTTGGCAAGCTGGGGGGAGGGGGAAAAGAGGGCAAATAAGGACACAGGGCAAGAAATGAATGCTTGGCTAGGCAGTACAAAAGTTCCTGAGAGCTTTTGTATATTATAAAGGAGGAAAGTGGTTAAGAGACGACAAGTGTCATCATTCTGAGGATTTTGTCATATCCTCTGAGTTTATGTCCAGTTTTAATTTTTTCCTGTAGTAATCAATCATCAAGAAATGTTTTGTTGAAATCTGTCCATCTTTTAAAGTCTAGCTTAAATCCCACTTCCGTTATGAAGCCTTCCTTTATCCTCTCCCCCTACTTTTAGTTAATAATGATCTTCCCCTCTAACATCATATGCTACTTTGCTTTTGCCTCTTAATGTGATTATAACATATTTAGTTATTTTTGCAAATGTCATAGGATCTCAGAATTGTAAGAAATTTCATTGGCTGTCTAGTCCATCTTATATATGAGTAAGAATTTCTTCTCAACAAAGATTCCAGATGCAGTCCATTCCACTTTTGCATACTGTTACTGTCGCATCAAAATCTGCCTCTGAAACTTCGATCCATTGCTTCTAGTTCTGCTATCAGAGGGCCAGGTAGAACAAATCTAACCCTGATGGCCTTCCTCTGGTCACTCGCTTACCCAACCCTGGTACCTAGAATTGGACCTAATACTCTGAACATGGTGAGAGGAAGAAAGAATGAAGTAGAACTCTGTTCCTTAATTCTGCCTCTCAAGGCAGCTTGAGATCTCATTGACTTTTTGGGCTGCCATATTGTACTGTTAGTTTACATTGAGCTTGCAGCTCACTAATGCATCCACGTCTTCTTTCAGATTAAATGCTTCTATCCTTATCTCCCCCATCCTGTATTTGGAAAGTTTACGTTTTGTACACAAGTGTAACCCTCTTCATTTATTCTTACTCAATCTTAGCTTATTAGAATCAGCCCACTTTTCTAGCCTGCCATGATGTTTTTGGATCCCCTCCCAGCTTTATTGCAGAGTTGATAAATATGTTATCTATTCCTTTATCCAAGATAGTAGTAAAAAGTACAAAAACAGCACAAACCTAAGCACAGATTCCTGTTCCCTCTGCTAGAAATTTCTGTACAAGTTAACATCACATCATTAATGGCTACTATTTGGGTCAAACTATTCAACCAGCTCTCTCACACATTCTTACTACGTATTATAAATTCCACAAGGGCAGGGACCGAATTTTATTTAATCTTTGCATCTCCTCTAGCACCTAGCACAGGCTTTCTTTTTTTCCCCTTTTATTTTTATTCAGACATATGATTTTATCTCTATAGGCAACTACAAATGTGGAAGTTTCTTCCACTGAAGCACGTTAGCAAATCATTTGCAAATTACAGTCTTAAAGAGTTGCTTCAGGTACTGAGAGGGTAACTGGCCTGTTTATGGCCACATAGCTAGTAAATGATCAGCGGCAGGATTTGAACGCACGTTTTTTAACTGCAAGGTGAGGTCTCTACTACACTATGCTACCTCTTAGTTCTTGTATGGTGAGCGTGTGTGTGTGTGTGTGTGTGTGTGTGTGTATGGACGAGTGGAATACCTACTCTATAGAAAATGCAAAAGCTGAAATGCTAACTAATCATAAATGATACCTGGCAATATATGAGAATCAGGCAGATGGATCAGCCACATAAATGCTATGCAGTTTCAAAGAAGAGAAAAACCATTTCTAGATGGGGTCAGGAAAAGCTTCAGAGAGTTGTGGGATTAAAACTAAGCCTGGAAAGTTAGTTAAGATTTAGATGGGCAGAGCAGTAGGTAGGGCATTCCTGACAAGGAGCATATGGTACTTTTCACAGTAAAGTTGTAGAGACAGAGAAAGTGCAGCAAGAGGTCGTGGAATAAACCATTTTAGCTGGAGCAAAGAGAAGTGAGAGATAAAGATGGAAAGATGAGTTTGGGCTCAGTGAAGGGACTAGAATGCCAGACTGAGTTCAGGCTGTATCCTGTAGGCAGTGGGTGACCCACCAACCAAAGGGCTTTTCAACATTGGACTATATCACCAAGTGATATTTTAGGAATCTCAATCTGTCAGTGGTATACAGCCAAGATGTCAAACACACAGTACTCCCACACATGGCAGCAACAGTCTTGAGTGCAGTCTGAATCAGATAAAAATATAATTGAGAAATATTTAACAAAATAAATAAAACTACAGAAGAACATAGATAATGTTGATACATGGTTTTCTAAGTAAATATGCAGCCTGCAGGTATCCTTATGTACCCCTTTTCTATTTGACATCACTGCATTACAGGCTGTATGTTTCCTGTTGGACTTAGACCTATTTCAGAGACTATGATCTGAGGTGTAGAGATTGGAAGCAGGAAGGTGATTCAGGACGCTGTGGTCATAGTTTTACCATGAGATATAAAAGTCTTGAACTAGGGAAATAGCCCTAGAAATGGAAAGGAAAGGATGGGTTTGAGAGGCATTGCAAAGGATGGATCTTATACACTGTTACTGATTCTAAAATCAGTGATATATATAATTTTAGTATTTAGAGTGACTGACCTGATCACAAGAAATGAAAAAATTACAGTAAAAACTCTTGAAATTGGGGTGGCTAGGTGGTGCAGTGAATAGAGCACTGGCCCTAGAATCAGGAGGACCTGAGTTCAAATGTGACCTCAGACATTTAACATTTACTAGCCATGTGACCTTGGGCAAGTCACTTAACCCCAACTGCCCCTACAAAAATAAAAAAAAAAAAAACAACTCTTGAAATTAGGAGTGGCTAGGTGGTTCAGTGAATAGAGCACCAGCCCTGGAGTCAGGAGGACCTGAGTTCAAATGTGGCCTCAGACACCAAACACTTAGTAGCCATGTGACCTTGGGCAAGTCAGCGCCAATTGCCATGCCTTCCGCCCTCCAAAAAGCAAAAACAACAAACAAAAAACCTCTTGAGATTTTTTTTTTTAAAAGAAACTAATTATTCTAAATGAGCAGTTCTCAAAGTGTGGTTCAGTGATCCTTGGTGGTCCCCAGATCCCTTTTGGGGGGGTCTGCAAGGTAAAAATTATTTTAATAATAATGCTAAGATATTTTAATTTCTAATAAAGTAAATGTATATATAGATAGGTATAACTCACATTAATAAAAACTCTTTGAGTGTCCTCAATTTTAAGAGTATTAAGAGGTCCTGAGACCAAAAAATTGAGAACTGCTGCTGCAAATATTAAAAGAATTTTCTCTCTAGGAGAGGGGGTGGTGGGAGTATGTGTTTATAAAATGTGAATAAATTTTATGGGAAAACTTAATGAGTGGACTTTGCTATATTGGATTTGATTCTGTTGACAAAGAGAACCAATCATTTGCTTTTCTGGAGACAACTTTCAGACCATTCCATGTAACATATTGGGAAGGTAATTTTGCAAACTGCTTCTCTCTTGGAAGTTTGTGCCCCTCATGTGAACCATTTACTCTTTTTCCCATCTTCTCACCCATTTCCCCCACACAAACACTTGTGAAGAGCATTATTAGAAGGTGTAGGTTTGTAGAGAGAAATAAATATCCTTTTTTTAAAAAAAATTACCCCCCCATTTTTTGATGATAGAATTTTGTAGGTTAAAGATAGGTGGTTGGGGTGTCTAGGTGGCACAGTGAATACAGCACCGGCCCTGGAGTCAGGAGGACCTGAGTTCAAATCCAGGGGTCAGACACTTAATACAAAAACTAGCCGTGTGATCTTGGGCAAGTCACTTAACCCCAATTGCCCTGCCCTCCCACCTCCAAAAAGCAAAAACAAAACAAAAAAGATAGGTGGTGATAAAGGCCATGATAATGAATAGAGTGTATTTTGAGGTGTGTTTTCTCTAGCAACTGGTGGAAAGAGCACTGAATTAAAAGTCACAAGGTCAGGGCTCAAGTCCTAGTTCTTCCATTTAGTGCCCGTGTGCCATTGGGCCCGGTCATTTAACCTCTCTAGGTTTCAGTGTCTTCATCTGTATAATGAACTAACCTTTAAAGTCTTTTCCAGCCCTAAATCTATGATCCTCTGACCTCAGAATTCCCTTCTAGCTCTACCTCTATTATTTTGTGATCCTATTATGACACCTGTTTTGAACAGATATTTTGATAGATTATTTTGGTTTACCTTACTGGTACTGGTTTGTATGCAACAAACATCACCTAGTCAGTCCAAATGACTTGATAGGAGGGGCAGAATTTGTTTGACTTGGCTGTATATTCTTCATATTAGTATGAGATGTATTAAAATAATATTCACTTATATATTAACAATGCGTATGCACTAAAAATTATGTGGCTACTTTTTATGCTAATTAAGAAAAATTAAGATTAAATTAGCAAAGAGGAAGAGAGGAAAAACAGCCCCTGAATTATGACATCCAGATTGTGATGTTTTTCTCAGTTGAGAATTTCTTACTCGGTTGTACTAGCAGAACCACTGTTCTTTTTGGAGTTTTAACTACAGGTGAATCTAAAGACCATCAGTGGGGCGAGCCTATTGGTAGAAGTTTCAGTTCTACCAAATTTCTTTCTATTCTAGGCTCAGAATGTACCATCTAGCTTTAAGAGTGAAAATATTGAATGATATTCTGGATTTAGAAGAACAGATGTATTTGCTATTCTTTTTTTTTTTTTTTTTGCTTTTTTTTTTGGAGCGGGGAAGGTAGGGCAGTTGGGGTTAAGTGACTTGCCCAAGGTCACATGACTAGTTGTGTGGGGCAAGGTCTTAAGTGTTAAGTGTCTGAAGCCACATTTGAACTCAGGTCCTCCTGACTCCAGGGTCGGTGCTCTATTTACTGCCTTATCTAGCCGCCCTGTATTTGCTATTCTTTATAGCTGAGCAAAAGCTAAGACAAAATTTTTTTCTACATTTGGTTATAAAATTGAAAACCTGTATTTCAAGATGTAGTTGTGAAATTTAGCAGATATAGGACATACAGAACAAATGAGTAGGACTTTTGTTAGGAAAATTTTTAAAAAACACCACAGAACTATTTTAAGATTATCACTGAAACCTATAAGTGATTATTGTACTTGATTAGTTATTTTGTGTTGGGAAGTACTGCAGAGATAGTTACAATAATTTCCCTAATCTTGTCCTTATTGGAAGGATTATGGTCACTGTGGTGGTTAAGAAATATAAATGGCATTTAAATGACTTCCTTGTTTCTAAGAAAAAGTAGAGTTTTGGTATACCAACATGACATTGACCCTATCTATTAACACTGTTCTAGATGCATAAAGAAAAAATAAAGATTTTTTTGCTTGAAGTTAATTATCCACAGTTATAAATAACTTCCTTCGAGGTTGCTCCATTACCTGGTTCTATTGCTCAACATTTTAGTACAGAGGAAATCTCCTATAATTTATATGTATTAGTTTTTGTCTCACAAGCCTAAATTTACACTCCTTACCAACTCAGGGGTGATCAGTGCTCTCTACTAGTCCCCATTGGTGGTAAAGTATCATACCCAGGAAGAGGAGAGAGAGTCTGATAAAGTCCACTGACCTAGCATTGTAGTATACTTGGAAGTGCTAATGTCCTTGTGAAGATGATACATTTCCTGTTTCACCTGAAGCAGTAATCATCTGCAAGTTTTAAGTTTGTTGCTTGACTAATGTACAAGGTAACCCTAGTTTAAACATTTGGAGTCACACTTTTCAGAACTATTAGAAATGAAGACTAATGAAACATGGTCCCTTTCCTCTTTTGAAATGCTGCAATCTGCTTTTTGTTCCTGCTGTTCCACAGAAATTTATCTTTTGGGGTGGCTAGGTGGCGCAGTGAGTAAGAGCGCCAGCCTTGGAGTTGGGATGACCCAAGATCAAATCCGGCCTCAGAAAATGAGCACCCACACATAAATAATGACTAGCCGTGTAACCTTGAGCAAGTTACTTAACCCCAATTGCTTAAAAAAAAAAAAAAGAAATTTATCTTTAAGGTTACCACTGACTTCCACCATGGTTATGTTCATATAAAATATCATGGGAAGGGTGTAGCCTATGCATTATTATTCCTAATTTACAAATGAGGGCCCTGGTACTCAAATGAGGTTTGACCTTCTCATAGATACATAGGTAATAAAAGTCATAATTAAGACTCAAAATGAGGCTTTCACCCTCTTTTAACTCCATTATTTTTCCATCTGTGCTAGGGGTTCCTAATCTAAGGTCCTTTAACTTATTAAAAAAATAATTTTGATAATTATTACAATAGAATTGATTTCCATATGTGATCTTTTGTATTTAATGCATGTAAAAACATTGTTCTAAGAAGAGGTCAGTAACATTCACCAGGCTACCAAAGAGGTTCATGACACACAAAAGATTAAGGACACCTGCACTATTCCATACTGTCTCTGTCCTTTCAAATGTGAGATTCTGTGATTGTCACACTTGTACTCTTTTCTGGTCAGATCACATCTACTGTATTTTGTCCAGTCATATGTGCTCCATATGAGGAAGACATAGGCTAGCAGGACCACAGCCGGAGCAGAACAGCAAAGATGAGAAGCGTGGAGACCGTGTCATGAGGACAATTTGGAGAAAGTGGGGGGGTTTAGACTGAAGAAAAGAAGACTTTACTGAGGACATGATCACAATCTTTTGGTCAAGGGATTAGATGTAATCTTGTTTGGTCCCATAAGGAAGAAGCTAAGGATAGAGGGTAGAAGTGCTAGACTTGATATAAAGAAAATCTTCCTAACAGAGGTAGATTCGGCTGGATGACCACTTGTGTTGGATGTTTTAGAAAGGATTGTTGGCCAGATAGAGGTTGGGTCCTTTTTAACTTTCCTTTTTTGTTTTGTAATTCTCTAATTTGGTTAGATAGGAGTTCATCTGTGATCTCTCTGCAACATTTTATCATTAGCAATTGTTTGAGTTCCAAACGGTATCAAAGGGGTGGGGAGAGATTGTTAAAACTAATTTTTGGACTCTCTCGTTGCAGATTTGAAGGATCTGTAGAATAATGATCCATATTAACAAGCTCTTATACTGACCATAGGTGGAATTGTTTTTGTCGGTTTGAAGTAGGAGACAGTAAAATTTGTTATTTTGAACAACAAAACAATATAGGTCAGTTGTAGAACAGGAGGAGGGTGAATTAGAATAGATTTTTAGAATATCTTTTAATGGCCAGTGAGATATTTAGTGAACCTAATTCTCTGACTTGGTCAATAAAGAAGTTGGGTATAGTACCCCCTTTTATGTTTTATACTTGATCCCAATTATATAACACTAAGAGACCTCTAGGACAAACTCTACCAAAACAGATAAGTACTTAGAGAAGCCAATAATATAGCAGTTAAATATGCTGAGTTACAGGGTCTTATGTCAAAGAACTGAATAGTGTTTTAGCGTGGTCCAAAACAACACCTTAGAAAACAATTTAAAGGGAGCACTTAACTTGCTTGATAGACTCTGGCTAGTTAGCCCAGATTCAGAAATGGAAGGAACCTTGAAATATATTTAGTCCAACCCTTTCATTTTACAGATGAAGAAACTGATGCCTGGAGAGTTAAAGTGATAGCGAAAATCACACAAGTGATAAATAGAAGAACCAGTGCTGAAACTGGTGTTCTGACTCCAAACTCGGTGTCCTTTCGCTGTGTGCCACATTACACTTCTAACAAATAATGTTGGCTCATAATAATAGTAATAATTTGTTTAGCATCTTCCAAAGAATGTGAGCTCCTATGGAGGCAGATCCAGTTTCTTTTTTGTCTTTGTATCCCCAGCACTTAACCCATTGTCTGGCTTAATAAATCCTTAATAAAACAACTCAGCATTAGGTCTTGTGACTCTGAAATCCATCATATGGCTTCATATAAATTAACTGTGTATAATTTGTGACATTTCCTAATTTTAGGAAAGTGACTTAGCCTTTTGGAGCCTCCATTTCTCCATCTGGAAAAATGAGGGAGTTAGATATACAACTTTGAAATGCTACATATCTCTGAGAGGATGAACACCAGAAAATAATGTTTAACATCCTCATTTTTTGTTAAAATCAGTCAACAAGTATTTATTATTTACCAGGAACATATAACTAATTCATTTTGTTATAAAAGGATTTAGTTGTGTTTCTAAAGGGGCAGAAATGCTGCATACGTGTAATCAACCTCAGAATAGCCATTACAGTGCAGTTATGGGTACCTGACAATTAGAATTGAAAGTTATACTAAAGATCAAGTAACAAGCAGGTTTAAAGTTTTATGATTAATTAAGGCAGCAGAGCCAAGATAACATAGTACTTCTAAAATGCATTTTATTCCATCAAATCACTGCAGCTGTCTGTAAGCAGTTACGAAGCTTCAGCATCATTGACCTTTGTCAGAAATAGCACATCAGCACTAGCTGTCCTACTCCCCAGCCCCAGCTCAGTGTGCTTCAAGATTACGGAGTCTGCCTCAAAGACACTGTAATGTCATATTCTATATTCCAGAGCCCTCTCAGAATTGCCCTATACACACAGAAAAGGAAAATGACAGATGCTGGAGGGATGTGGGAAAAATAAGGACACTAATGTACTATTGGTGGAGTTGCAAACTAGTCTAATTATTCTAGAGAACAATTTGGAACTATGTCCAAAGGGTCATAAAACTGTGAATAGCTTTTGATCCAGCAATACCACTGTTAATTCTGCATGCCAAAAAGATTTTTAAAAAGGAAAAGGATTTACATGTACAAAAATATTTATAGGAGCTCTTTTTGTAGTAGCAAAGCATTGGAAATTGAGGAGATGACCATCAATTAAGGAACTGCTGAACAAGTTGTGGCATAAGATTTGATGAAATATTGTGCTATTAAAAAAAAAAGACAAGGGGTATGGTTTCAAAAAAAACTGGGGAGACGTATGAACTGATGCAGAGTGAAGTGAGCAGAACTAGGAAAACATTGTACACAGTAATAGCAATATTGTAATGATTACCAACTGAGAAAGACTTACCTACTCTGATCAATACAATGATCCAAGATAGTTCCAAAAGACTCATGATGAAAATGTTATTTACCTCCAGAGAGAGAAGTGATGAACTGAGTGCATATTGAAGTATAATTATTTTTCAATTTCTTTAAAAAACAACAACAAAGAATTGCCTTTTATATGATTTTTAGTTTTAGAGAGTGCTTAAACTCATGCCCTAGAGGCAAGTCAGAGAGACCTAGATCTAAAGGGACTCCTAGGTGCTAAGACAAAAAAGGTAAGTTTGCTAGAATTATCTCTGGAGAGTACATAAGTCATGTCATACCTTAAGTAACTGATGGAGGGGATTCTATACTGAAGGTATATGCAAAAATCTGTCAGTTTTATTGAAATGCTATTCTATTGAAATGTTGCTCTACTGTCTATAATTCTACAAGTGTACTTTATTAAGAAAACATGATATGAAAATAGAATTTACACTAAAGAAAAGCCAGGAAATTATTACTTATTGTGAAAATCAGTAAGAAGATTCTTTTTAATAGTAAATACTTCAGTACATTCAAAATATGAATTGATGTTCAAAAGTTTAGTTAACATAGATATATTTTTAGGATTGTGTTTAACCCATAAAACCGTATACTCCTACTATTGCTCTGAAGTTTTTAACTTTTGTGTGGTAGAAAAATACTAACAATATTTAATTACTAACTCTAAAGTATAAAGGAAATTTTAAAATTTCTTTAGGATGATTTGTAAATAATAATCATAAACCTGATAGTGAATGGTTGTGAATAATAATATGTATGTCGATTTTTTTTTCAACACAAATTTAGTAGCACTTCTCAGACATATTCTCCATTTAAGGAAATCCCCATTTTTATCTAGGCCTTGGTTTCTAGCATTTATAAGCTGCACTTAGAATATCTTGACAGGCTGAAAGGTGAGCATTGTAGAAACAGTGAAAAGAGTCCTGATGTGGAATCAGACTGGGTTCTTGGTTTGAATTTTGATTCTGCAATCAATTTACTACCTGTGTGACTTTGGGCAGAAACTCTCTGGGCCTCTGGTGACTTGCCTATAAAATGAGGAGGTTGGACTGCATGACCTCATCTGTAACTCTTTGTTCCTATGACTCCAACCCTTTTATTTTTTTTTTAAGCAAAAAAGGGACTTCCCCAGCATTTTTCAGGCATTTCTAGAGACGTGCTTAGTAGAAGATAGATGTCAATTCGAAAAGAAAACTAGTCCAGCTGAACTGTGGGGAATGGTAAGGCAGTAGCTGCAGTCAGTCAGTGGGCTCAGTCCCATTCTGGGGCTGCCTGCAGTTACCACACAAGAGGCAAAAGAAGCAAGGTTTTCCTCACTGTTGTTTGTGAGACTGTCCCCAATAATCCAGCCAGTGCAGAACACGATAATCCTTAAGAGCACAGAGAGAGCGCCAGAGACAAGTGGGACCTTTGTTGTGACAGATCAGTATAGCTACAAAGGTCAGATGAGCGGCTTTTTCTTTCTTTTTAGGGCTCTGTGTAGATTTCCCTGGGCTACTTAGTATTCCCCAAGGGGTCTTGTGGAGAGCTACTCAAAGTCTTGAACACAAAGGCACTTAGCTATGATGAATCTGTGTTACAAGGTCAGCAAAGGTTGGAACCTTAACCAAACCTTTTAAGAGACGTTCCTTTTCCCTTAGGCATACAAGAATTAGAGATCAGGGGACCCTGACCATAAAACTGTCTTGATATCTAGTAGCAAAAGATAGTTATCTCATGCTTATTTAGCATATGCCACTTACCCTGTTGAATAACAACTACTCAAAAACCCATGGGTGTCACTAGTATAAAACCACATGGGGAGGCTACTAGTGCTAAGAGAGGATGACTTAATGAGAACATAGTTTCTTAATCTGGGTACTTGCTAACAAATAATACATGAAGACAAACTTACTTAAAAAACAATTAGTCCAAAACTGAACCACAAGTAGAGTTTGTTTTTATGCTTTATAATTTTTTTTAAGTTGACATTCAGCGACCTTAAAATCTCTTAGTTATAAGTTACATCATTTTTAAGGAAACTAATGTTGAAGGACAGTAGATTTTAATGATATGATGGCCCCCAGATCATATTGTCTAAAGGTATGCTTGGATTCCACTTCAGGGACTAGTTCAAAATTTTATGGGGATAAAATATTAGTCATTTCCTTGAAGAGAGGCAGAATGGTGAAAAAGCACAGGATTGGGAATCCAGAGGCCTGGGTTCTGTTTCTGAAAGCTGCTGATTAGCCATATGACCAGAGCTAAATCACTTTTATTTTAGCATACTACTTTTTCAGTGGGAATGGGTGGGTGGGTGGGATTACATGATCCCCCAAAGTTTTTTATTCTAAATTTCTGTGGTTATACATTCTAACTTCAGTAAATGCAGGTATAACTTTTAGATGAACCATTTTGGAAGCCTGAGCTATCATGAATTCTGCCTCACCTCCCCTCAATTTTAAAAAGAAAATCGTATTTGGAAAGAAAGGGCTAAGTTGGTAAGTAATTTGGAGGAAAAATTAGTTTCAGAAGCAGATACCCATTGATAACTCAAGTTTCTATACTCTGGCTGATTGCTGTAGGAAAAATATGCTATAAAATATCTGTTTTAACACATACTGCTAGAACTATAGTGCCTTGGGCCCATTTTATTAAAAAGCTGATTGACAGTAAACATTTGAAAAACACTAGAGTTTTCTTTAAAATGCAAGTGTTTGCTGTTAAACCAAAAATGCTTTTTTATGTATTCTTATAAAGTCATATATTTGACATGCATAAAAATTAATTCTGAGTTCTGTGTCTGAAACAAAACAAAACAAACCCTGCTAGTAGTACACAGGGAAATATAACCTAAATTGATGTGTAAATTGTGCTGTGCTTTAGCTCCGGGTCAGTTTCCAAAGTATCACTGTTTTCTAAGTAATCTACATTTCCTTGAGTTCCAGAAATCAGCTTTCTTGACTGCAGCTCTGTCATGCTGCTGCATTATATCATTCAGTTTAACAAGCCCCAGAGATCATTGGATGATGTATTACTGTCCCAGGAGGGAACATCACACTGCTGTGGCACACAACTTGGGGAAGGAAGGCCTGAGTTTATTTTAAATATTTGATTGTAAACAACTTGAAGAGGAAATAACTGAAAGCAAGTTTGTTTTTTTAGCTCCCTATTCTTTTTAGCTCAGAGAACAAATGCCTTTCTTTCTGGACGTCTTCACCCCACCCCACCACCCTTGATCTTCTGCCAGTTCTCCACCTGGGCTAACCCCACCCTCATCTCCCTGTGCTCCCAGGCTCCTGTGAACTTTTGGCTGGAGAAAGTCATGAAATTAATAGAAATTAATGTTAACTTCAGTTGGACCTCATGGCTGCTTGGCATTCCTTTTTTTTTTTTTAATGTTAACCTCTCTATTGCATTCCTCATATTGGCTGGGTGAAACCTTGTCCATGTTCCTCAGGGCCCCACCCCCCACCTCCTCTCACTTCTAGCATTTGACCTTGATATCTATTTTACTGAAAAAAATCTCCCTTTCACTATTAAGATTTTTGCTCTCCCATCCACCTTTCCTGCTTCTGAAGAGTTGCCTCTTCTCATTTCCAAGATTGACCTTTCTACTGGTGACTTTGATTCCATCTTCTCAAACTTTCCTCTGGACCTTATGCAAAAGATGAAAAATCCAACCCTGGTCCTTAGTAATGTTTCTCTGACCAACTGTCAGTTTCCAGGGACACCTTCAGGTGAAATATTTGCCTTCTCACCTGAGGGGTTTCAGCTTTCACTTTTTTCTAAACTTCCCTGCTATCTGAACCTCAACTAAAGTCACTGAATCTCCTGGTCTTTAGTGGCCTCTGAGCTGTTCTGGTTTGTTTTCAGAGATCTGTTACATGTAAGTCTTTTTTTTTTTTTTTTAAAGCAATTGGGGTTAAGTAACTTGCTCAAGGTTACACGGCTAGTCATTATGCGTGGGTGCTCATTTTCTGAGGCCGGATCTGATCTCGGGTCATCCCAACTCCGAGGCCGGCGCTCTTACACACTGCGCCACCTAGCCGCCCCTTTAGGGCAATTGGGGTTAAGTAACTTGCCCAAGGTTACATGGCTAGGTTTTTGTTTGTATGGATTAAGTGTCGGAGGCCGGCTCCGAACTCAGGTCCTTCTGATTCCAGGGCCGGCGCTCTATTCACTGCGCCACCTAGCCGCCCCTACATGTAAGTCTTAATTCCCTATCTGTCCTCTCCTTGGTTGCTGCCACTGCCTAGGTACCTAATTCTTTCTAACCTCTAGTTCCTTTTACTCCCAGCATATTCTATACCCTCTAGACCACAAGAGAATTCACTTGCAAGGGAAAAAGAGATTATATAACTTCAGAAAACAATACAATAGGTTAATATAATTAGAAGTGTATATTTTAAAAAACATCTACCCAGTCCCAGAATGACAGAGGCAAGTAAGCTTTTTAATCTAATGGTATCCAGGACTAGGCCTGCCCATCCTAACCTCTACCACCACCCCATATCCTGAATGTGTCTTGTTATCTGGTGGCCCCAGATGAGAATGGCATCTTCTTTTCGGAACACACCCAATTTAATGATGCTCATTGAGCCATTCTTCCAATCCCAGGCTTACTCCCAGTCACAAAGTTTCGTGGTGGCATGGTAGTTTGTAATAGTCCATGCACAATTACTACAAAATAATGTGTTGCTGAGTAACTTCTGCCTTCCTCTAGCCAAGGGAGAGCCAAGGAAATATAAAACAGGTAGTGGTCCTATCATCTCAAACATATCAGAGTTCAGCTAGTATAACACAGCCCCACTTTACCCCTTGTTCCATCAATTATCCCTTTTTTCCCCTCACATCTTTTATCTTTCTCCACTGGCTCCTTTCCCTCTGCTTACAAATATGCCTCATTTACTCTTTAAAAACAAAACAAACAAAACAACCCTACTCTGTAACCTGTTATCCCTTAATCCTCTACTAACAAAATACTCAGAAGAATAATCTGTACCCATTTTCTCTGTTTTTCACCATTTACTTCACCCCCTCAACCCTAGTGAAATCACTCTGTCCTTATCAGCAAGAGCTTTGAAATCACAAATATTCAGTGGTTTTTTTCTTAGTCCATACCTTGACCTCTCTAGCATTTAATGTTGTTTACCTTCTTTCTTGAAACTCTTCATGAAGCAAAAAGAGTCATCTTTTCCTATCTAAGAAGGTGGTACATGTTGATGGAGGAAAAGATGACTTTTGCTTCGTGATCTCATCCACTCTGATAGTTTTGGTTAACAGTTGTATGTGGATAATTTCCAAATCTCTTACCTTCAGCTTTTATCTCTTATCCCAAGTTATAAAGGCCTGTGTTTCCTTTTAACGTTATTGCTTTTTGCTTCTCTTCTCCCAGATCATCCCCTGCTATATATCTGAATTCCTAATCAGTTGTTCTCTTATTTTTTTCTTTGGTGACTTTTACCACCATGGATTGAAGTTTTCCTATTCATCACTGCATATGTCATAAAGTCTGCTTTCACAATTCCTGGTTCTCTTTTAAATCTTTCAGAAACCTTTTGCTAGGGGCAGCTAGGTGGCGCAGTGAGTAAGAGTGCCGGCCTTGGAGTTGGGATGACCCGAGATCAAATCCGGCCTCAGAAAATGAGCACCCACACATAAATAATGACTAGCCATGTAACCTTGAGCAAGTTACTTAACCCCAATTGCTTTAAAAAAAAAAAAAAAAGAAACCTTTTGCTGTGGTTCCTTTCCCTCTTGGAAATCCACAGAGTCTTTTGCCTCGTCGGGGTTGATTCATTTTCATTTGAATAAATTTGAAAGAATATATGTTCATTTATGTCTGGACTCATTTAGCTTTGGATTAGCTTTTAGATCTGGAGACCATATTTTATCATGTTACTAATATCCTCCCTGTTGGTTTATCTGCTTATGCTTCAATTATTCAGATAATTTTCTTCTTCCTGGTATCTTTGGTAATTTCAGCAATTTTCCCCTTATATTCCTCTATTGCTCACTTTAGGAATCCTTTTCTCTTTGATGGTGGTTACCCCAGGTCCTGGACTTCAAAGTTGTCTCAGCCTCGTCCAGCACTGTGGAACTGATGTTTCAGTGTTGGTTTCTGCCCCCAAATAACTTGAGAAGGGTGAAGACAGCCCTAATAAGATGCCAGTCCCCTTTCCCTCAGCCTAAATGGAGTATCACACATTATGATGTCCTGCTCCAGTGCCCTCTCTTCCTCAGTTTTTGGCTGAATACTATTATAATAGAATGCTACTTGTTGAAAGCCTAGGGATTTTGATATTCTGTGGTGCAACAAAGAAAAGGGGTATGGGGAGCCAAGATGGCAGAGTAGAAACAGCTCATCCAAGCCACTCTGCCCCCAGATTCCCCCCAAACTATGTAAAAGGGGACTCTGAACAACTTCTGGAGCCCCAGCACCCACAGAACGACACAGAGAAGCTAACTTCCCGCTGAGGACAGCCCAGCAGCCCTGCAGGAAGGACCAGTGCAGTGGTCTGGGAGCCGGCGGGGAGCTGACCCGAGCCCAGGTCCGGGTGAGCCGAGGTTTTAGCCCCAGGGTGGCAGGGCCAGCAGCCGGCTGGAGGAACCCCAGAACACCGGCAGCTGTGGCGACTCCAGAATTATCAACATAGACATGCCTAGGACAAAGTGAGAGGTTAGTGTCCTGTGGACTTTGGGACCAGTATTTGGGGAATGCATTGGCTCCCTCCCCTGGGGGCTAGAAGGCACTGAGGACAAACACCATTTTGTAGTTTTCAGAGGCAGCTCCAGCTCCTGGCCTGCAAACTGTAGGGAGATCCAGCGATCAGTCTTGGGGGTAATCACTCTTGCTTTAACCTCCCTGGATCTGGATTGTGATCTAGGGTGGAAGTCGTGAGTGGGTTTACAGCTTGCCAGAAACGGAAGTTGCCCCCCACACGTTCGGGACGAAAATTCCTCTATCTGGCCTTAAAGCCATAGTGTGGCAACAAGCCCCAAAAGTCAAGCAATTAAGTGGCAACATGCCAAGGCAAAGGAAACAGAAAAATGCAACCCTAGACTCCTATTTTGGGGGCATAGAGCGGGAAAAGGACTGTGAGGTCAGAAGTCCTGCTCCAAAAGCCCCAGGGGAAAACATGAGTGGGTTGCAGGCCATAGAGGACCTTAAGAAGGACTTTAAAAAATCAAATAAGAGAAGTGGAGGAAAAATTAGAAAGAGAAATGAGAAGGATGCAGGAAAAGTATGAAATGAGGGTCAACATCCTGACTGAGGAAAACAACACCTTAAAAAATAGACTAGCTCAAATGGCAAAGGAGGCCCAAAAGGGCAATGAGGAGAAGAATGACTTAAAAAGCCGAATTTGCCAGATGGAAAAAGAATCTCAAAAGCTCACTGAGGAGATTTGTTCCTTCAGAGTTAGACTGGAGCAAATGGAAGCTAATGACTTTATGAGAAATCAAGATGCTGTTAAGCAGATCCAAACAAATGAAATATTAGAAGGCAATGTGAAATATCTCATGGGAAAAACCACTGACCTGGAAAATAGATCCAGGAGAGACAATTTAAAAATTTTGGACTACCTGAAAGCCATGATCAAAGAAAGAACCTAGAAATCACCCTTCAAGAAATTCTCAAGGAAAATTGCCCTGATGTTTTAGATCCAGAGGGCAAAATAGAGGTTGAAAGAATCCACCGATCACCTCCTGAAAAGATCCCAAAAAGAAAACTCCCAGGAATATTATAGCCAGGTTCCAGAATCCCCAGATCAAGGAGAAAATACTCCAAGCAGCCAGGAAGAAACAATTTCAATATTGTGGAAACACAATCAGAATAGCCCAGGACCTGGCAGCTTCTACACTGAGGGATGAAGGGCATGGAATATGATATTCCAGAGGGCAAAAGAACTGGGAATGAACCCAAGGGTCACCTACCCAGCAAAACTGAGTATTTTGTTTCAGGGGAAAATATGGTCATTCAGTGGAATAGAGGACTTTCAAGCATTCTTGAGGAAAAAACCAGAGTTGAATAGAAAATTTGACATCCAGACGCAAGAAGTAAGAGATGCCTGAGAGGTAATCAGGGAAAAGAAATCAAAAGGAACTTATCAAAGTTGAACTATTTACATTCCTATACGGAAAAGTAATATCTGTGACTGATGATATCTTTCTCACTATGAAAATAATGGAAGAAGGGGGTGTGGTCATATGAATACATATGTGAATGTGTGTGTATATGGTTACAGTTATATATGGATAGGGGGCATAGTTTGAATTTGTTGGGAAGGGAGAATACTCAAGGGATGAAATTATGAGGTGAGAGAGGAAAGTGGCAAGAGGAGATGGGAAGAGACAGGGTAGGGTAAACTATCTCATGTAGAAGAAGCAAGGGGAAGTGGTTGCAAGGGAGGGGAAGAATAGGAAGGCCAAAAGGCAAAACCACATTCTCATTGAATTTGGTTCAGGGAGAGAATGACATACATACTAAATGGGATATCTCAACCTGCAGCAGAATAGGGGGAAGGGGGATGAGAGGAGGGATGATGGATGGGAGGGCATCCTTGGCGGGGGGAGGTTGGAAGTACCCACTATAGAAGAGGGACAGGATCATGTAGGGAATGGACCAGGTGGGGGGTGGGATGAGTGGGAGGGAATTATAAGCAGCCTTGTACAATATATCTACTATGATAATGTTTTGCATAGCTAGACATGAACAACATATACTGAATTACTTATCTCCCCAGAGGGAATGGGTGACAAGGGAGGAAGGAAATGGATCTGAAATTCGAGGTCTTAACATTAAATGTTTCAAATATATATAAATACTATTATTAATACTCTTTTGCTTATAATTGGGAGATAAGATGTGCAGGCATTGGGACACAAAGATGCACCTTCTTCTAATGGAAAAGTCGAAGGGGGTATGGGAGAGAGCAGATTGGAGGAAGCGATATCTTGTGGGACTGCTATTCTGGGAGGCTGGGTAGGGGAATAACGGGGGGAAAATGATTGTAACTCAAAATCTGGCGGAAATGAATGATGTAAAACAGAAGTTAATAAAGCATTTGTTTAAAAAATAAATAAATAAATAAAAATTAAAGAAAAGGGGTATGGTTGAGTTCTGTTGCAAACCTCAGATCGTAGTGGTCAGTGGACAAGGGGTTGCTCAGTAGTGTATTAGGACTTACTAAAACTGGACTCATTTTGTTTCCTACCAAACCCTCTATTCTTCTTGACTTTCCTGTTTCTATTAATAATGCTATTATTCTTATAGCCACAAGTTGACTTTGACCTCTCATCCTTTCTTAATTCTCCTACCTCCAATTAGTCACCTACTCCTACTGATTCTTCATTTCCAGAAGTTATCATATTCATCTTACCCTTAACATTTTTTGAAGCAATTGGAGTTAAGTAACTTGCTCAAGGTTACACAGCCAGTCATTATTTATGTGTGGGGACTCATTTTCTGAGGCGGGAACCGATCCCAGTTTCTCCTTTCTCCAGGGCCGGCGCTCTTACTCACTGTGCCAGCTAGCCGCCCCACCTTTAACATTTTTAAAGACAGTATCACATGTTGTGATGTTTTTTTGAAAGTATGTTCTTTTTTGTTATTTTCTAGACTATCAGCCCAGCTTCATAGCTATTTTCATTGCTTTTATTGCTAGTTTCTCCTCTCATCCTGTCTATCCCATATATATATGATTATAATACTAATTTTCCTATAGCACCTCTATGATTATTTCACTTTCCTGCTCAAAAATATTCAGCGGATTTCCATTACTTACATTCAGCAAAGTCATTCTAAGATTACTCATTCTATAAGAAATTATTAGGCATGTGCTGTCTGCCAGACACTGTCCTAGCTGCGAGGGATACAAAGACAAATAAAACTGTCCTTGACCTCAAGGATCTTATATTCTGTTGAGACAAATAACATAAACATAGATAAGTAACAACAAAATAAATTTGTATTTACAAAGTAATTTTCAGGGTGAAAGATGAACAGTATGAGAGTAGAGTGTCAGGATAGAAGATGGCATTTGATCTGAGCCTTAAGGAGTGCTAGAGAATCTAAGAAAAGGAAGTGAGAGAAGAGTATATTTCAGGCATGGGAATAGCCTGTGCAAAAGCATGGAATCAAGAGAGGTGATGGCATCAATGGAAAGCAGTAAGAAGGACAATTTGCCTAGAATATGGAGTGCATGAAAGAAAGGGTTTCAGTAAGCCTGGAAAGGGAGGTTGGAGCCATATGTGAAGGACTTTAAAGATAATGGGCAGCCACTGGAGCTTTTTGAGCAAGAGTTGATATCAGTCCACCTTAGGAATATCAGTTTGATATTTATGTGAATGTTGTATTAGAAAGGGGGGAGACTAGGGGTACAATGAACAGTTAAGAGGCTATTGCAGTAGTCCAGGCAAAATAGGATCAGGACTTTTGAACTGGAGTGATAGTCATGTAAATGGAAAGAAGGGAACAGATTTGACATATTCATGTATGTATAATGAATAATACTCAATAACTGGTTGGATATTGGCAGGGGAAGATAAAGAAGAGGGGAAGAGTTGAGGATGAACTTAACGTTGTGACACTAGATATCTAGAAAGATGGCAGTACCCTTAACAAAAAAAGAAAAGTTGTGGGGCAGTGTTTGGAAAAAAGACAAACTCTCAACATGTTGAGTTAAAAATGTCTCTGGGGCATCCAGTTTGAAATGTTTGATAGGCTGTTGGTGATGAAGAACTGAAACTTAGAAGATAAGGGCTGAATATGTATATTTGGGAGTTATCTGCATAGAGATGGTAGTTGAAGCCATGGGAGCTGAGATAAACAAGAGAGCAAGATCCCAGGATGGAAGACTAGAGTATACCCATATGTAGGAAATAGGTCATGGTTGATGATCTAGCAAGGGAGTTTAAGAAGAAGCAGGCAGACAGGTAAGAGAAGACCTAGAAGAGAACAGTGTCCTAAAAATCCAGGGAATGAAAAAATATCCAGGAAGATAAGGTAGTTGATACTCTTAGATGCTGTAAAGATGTCAAGAGGGATGGGTTTGGAAAAGAGCCCTCCTTCTCTTCTTCCATTGATGGGTTCTTCCTGAAGGTTCCCTGAAGGAGCCAGGCCAGCCTGCCTCTGTTCCCCTCCCAGCCCTGTTCCTGACTTTTTGGACTTCAAAGTCATTGTACTTCAAAGCGTCTCCTGCTGTCTCATCTTGGATCTTTCCTTAGTGCCTCTAGCCTCCTTGCCGTGGAACATGCTGCCCCCTCTACGTACTGCTCACTATGCAATATCTTTCCACAACCGCACCACACACACACACACTCTCTCTCTCTCTCTCTCTCTCTCTCTCTCTCTCTCTCTCACTCCTCTCTGTCTCTCACACACTTCTTCTATTGGTGAGTTTCTCCTGGAATTTCCATTTTATGAAGGGTCCTGGTCAGCTTTCTGCCATCCTGTCTGTTCCTAACTTTCTGGACTTCAAACTCATGCCTACATGCTGGGTACTGCTTCGCTCCCTGCTCCACCCTCTTTTTAGGTCCCTCCTCTTTAGATCCCATGTATTGTTTTTCCTCATTAGGATCTACACTTCTTGTAGGGAGACACTGTCTTTGTTTCTGCTTGTCCTTATATCCCAGTGTTTATCACAGTGCCCAGCATATCTAGTAAGCACTTAATAAATATCTGTTTCCTTCCTTCAAGAGGCCATGGGATTTGGCAAGTAAGAGGTCATTGTTAGCCTTGAAAAGAGAAGTTTTGGTTGAGTGGTGAGATCAGAAGCTAGATTGCAAGGGGCTGAAAAGTCAAAGGAGAGGAAGTTGAACAGTGTGTGTAGACATCTTTTTCTAAGAATTTGGCTAGAAAAAGGGGAGAGCCGTGAGATAACTTGAGGGATAGTAGAGTCAATTGAAGGATTTTTTAAGTGATGCATGCATCTTTGTAAGCAGTTCTGTAAGCAGAACATAGAAGGTAGATGGTGGAAGTGATCCAAGGTTAAGATTTAGCAGAGTGTAAGCACTAAGTAGTAGGACGGGGAAAAGGAGATTCAGTAGTAGAAAATACGGTAGTTAAACTCGTTAACTATAGAGTCAGGATTGAGAACAGAAAAAACTGAAAGTCATAAGAGGAGTGAGGCACAGGAAAAGGTTGACTGGTGAATTTAACTTACTGATCATGAGAGTTAAACACTTAGGGATGATGGTGAGAGCAAGGCTAAGGCCATCCCTTGTGTGCGGAGAGATCGAAGGAAGTTGATAAGCTGGGAGGCCAAGGTGGTTGAAGGCACACAAACATGATATTGAGATTCCCAAGTATAAGGAGAAGGGCTGAGGTAGAAAGGAATACTGAAAATCAAATACCTGGGAAAAGAGAGAGAGAATGATGGAGAGTCGGAGTGGGAGGTGGGGGAGGGGAGGCATTAGGTAACTGCACCCCGAATGTGGAGAGCATGATCTATCTTAAGTGTTCTGTGTGCTTTATGCTCCAGCTAAACTGAACTACCTTCTGTTCCTTTTACATTACTTACATTTTCCTTTTTTGTGACTTTTATTTATGCTGCTTCCTCCATTTGCTATGTCTCTCTCACCCCTTTTCTTCTCCCCCTCCCCCAGTCTCCACTTTGAAATCCTGTCCATCCTTAGATGCCCAATTCAAATGCTACTTCTCCATGAATCCCTAAGACTGAAGTGATCTCTCATGCCTTAAAACTCTTATCTTTGGAGGTTTTAAACCACTTTCATGGCACTTAAAATATTATTTTATATTGTAACCTTTCAATTTTTCATAAATCATATATTCATCAAGGGCCAACACTGTCTTGTACAACTTTGTAAACCCTTACTTCTGACTATTACAATGCCTTACATGCAGCAGTAGATAAATGTTTTGTCAACCTAATGGAATAATGTTTTCGAGATAGGCTATGTGCCACTTTCCTTAAGTTTAGAGAAGACAACTGAATGCCAAGTCAAACAAATAGCAATGATTTTGTTTTCTGTGAAGTTTGCCTCTTCAGAATAGGAAATATTTCAAGGAGGCACACACTGAAGTGATGTGTTTCCCTGCAAATATTTTCCCCTTCCAAGGAAAAGAGTTCTGTTCTTTTGATTTGTTCTTTTGATCTCCACTCTTGCTTCAGAGAGCACAGTTTGTCCCAACAGGATATTCTAGGTAATATGACCCACTTAGGAAATATGTGGTGATTGTGTTTGCTTCCTGATATAACCTCTTCTGGTGTATGGTGGCATTGGAAAGGGCCTCTCGGCTTGGTGCTTTCATTTTCTCTATTTGAATTGGTTAAGCAGACCCAGAAATCTGTCACTGAGAATTTGACCATAAATAACATAAATCCTGTGACAAATTTTTCGTATAAAATATTTTTATAATATTTAGAATAAATTAAATTTTTCTTTCACTTTAACATCATTAGTGCATTTTGTATGTTATGTTTCTGGAAAGTCCTATAAGTTACATATTATCTAATGCCAACTCTCTCTTGTTGACGGTTCTAGGCATCTCAATGCTTTCCTCATCTGTAGTTGTATTCACAGTCCTACTTCAGATCTTTGAGCTTGGCTTATTGGAACAGACATATAATTCAAAACAATCCTACGGAATAAACTGAACAAGTTAGATGTCCTTGTGGAAGTTTCCATGGTTAACTTAATTCAGCTAGGAGAAAGTTTGGGGAGATTTTAGGCTGTTCTTTGGAAAGTTTTAAAGTATTTTAGCTTGGAATGGGGAATTTTAGGAAAACATAGTATTAAAAGGAGTAAATTAGTGAATTTCCATAAATGTTTCTGGCTTAAGAATTTGCCATTAAAAGTGTACTACCAGGCTCCTAATGTTGTGTGTGTGTGTGTGTGTGTGTGTGTGTGTGTGTGTGTGTGTGTGTGTATTTTGGGTAATGCATATATATTCATCTGGAGCCTTTCTTGAATGGCCAGAATAGAATTTCTGTTTCTTATTTATAAAAGCAGTAAATTTGGAACACTTTTACAATGTAAAACGTTTTTGAAAAATGATAATGAGAGGTTGTGAAATGTGAAGTGATCTGTAACTATTTCTTTCTTTTTTTTTTGAGATGATAATTTTTTTTATTTTTTAACATTACATTTTTTAAACAAATGCTTTATTAACTTCTGTTTTACATCATTCATTTCCGCCAGATTTTGAGTTACAATCATTTTCCCCCCATTATTCCCCTACCCAACCTCCCAGAATAGCAGTCCCACAAGATATCGCTTCCTCCAATCTGCTCTCTCCCATACCTTCTCCCATACCCCCTTCGACTTTTCCATTAGAGGAAGGTGAATCTTTGTGTCCCAATGCCTGCACATCTTATCTCCCAATTATAAGCAAAAGAGTATTAATAATAGTATTTATAGATATTTGAAACATTTAATGTTAAGACCTCGACTTTCAGATCTGTAACTATTTCAGTGAATTTGGAGTGTGAAGTGTTTAAGCTAACTTGCTCTTGCTCTGTTGAATATTACTAGATATTTTTGAAATAATTATGTATTGTGCATTCTTATCTGCTATGAATGAAAGAAAAGATATTGATTGGTCATTTTTCATTGTACCTAAGATTATACCAAATTTTCTTTTTCTGAAGAATAAAGATTACTTATGTAGATAAATTCCTAAATGGCAAAGTTAATATAATTCTATAAAGGTAAGGTAATCACACGTAGCAGTAATTAATTTAACAATATTTTTATTTAATAAAATGGTTGGTAAATGTTAACTTGAGAACTGTTTATTACCTGGCAAATGGTTCCCATTTGAATAGTGCTATGACAAAACAGTACTTCCAGAGGAATGATATTACAACCTAGATTCTGCTACCACGTAGATGTTGTCATTTGAAAGTGGAAAAAGTGTAGCTCAAATAAAGGGATAGTCTGGGAACTTGGTAGACATAACTTCCAGAGTGGCCCCATTCTCCTTCTTAGCCAGTGGTTTCTCAGTCAGAAGTTCCTCTCCATTTTTTGGTCAAGTTGTCATTAGTTCTGTGCTAGAAGTATTGGTGTCTACACCCTTTCTCAAAGCAGTAGTTAGGGGGGAAATCATCTTTTAATATTGCTCTTTCCACCAAATTGTCACTTAACTTTTAACTTTCCTTTTTACAGGGGAAGGTAAGGGAGGGACTATTGAAAGATAGAAATAATTTTTTATTTCGTTTACTTCTTTCAATTCAAGCTGCCCTTCTCCAAGTAATAGACAGCAACCAGATGTCCATGCTAGTGTTTTTTGGGTCTTCTAACAATTCAGTGCTATTGACAACCATGAGATAATGTTTTCCCATTTGAGATCTTTGGTGGGAGTGGCAAAGTTTGTAGCAGCTCATTTCTGGTCTCTTACAAAGGACTTCTAAAATTTTTCATCAATCAGTAAACATAGATTAAGGGCCTGTGTGCTAAAAGCATTATGGAGAATGCAGAAGTAGAAGGCATTGTTCTCCTTGAGGCAATTCATTAGGGAAAAAACACATATATATGAAACAACTTAGAGAATAGGACAAGGCAGTATATAATTAAGTGCTAAATTGTATGGTGTATGCTAAAATACAATAGAAATTCAGGGCAGATGATCAATATGGGTTGGGACTAATCAGGAAAGACTTGGTTATGGGGTAACTATTCATAGATGAGCATGTTTCTCTTTTTAGGACTAATCCAAGCTCTAGTTTATATTTTTCCCCTTATCACAGAATCACAGATTTTGAGAGCTGATTGGGTCTGCAAGGCCATCTAATGCACTCCATACCTGAAAGCAGTTCTTACTATTTAACACCTATGGAGTGATCATCCACCTTCTGCTGGAAGACCTCCAAAGCAGGAGCACCCACCTGCTTTTGAGACAGCCGATTCCACTTTCTGACAGTTCTAGTTGTTAGGAAGTTTGTCCTTACATTAAATCTAAATCTAAGCTACCTATTGCTTCTAGTTCTGCCTGCTGGGGGAAAACAAAAACAAAAATAGAACAAATCTGCTGTGCTGGTGTTCAGACAAATGGCAGGCAGTCATTTAAGGCAAAAGGAATGTTTGTACACGGACCATTCCTCTACTTTTTCTACCTTCCAGCCCTTATGGTATTGTCAGAGTGAAAGTGACCTGCCGAACCCACTCAGGTACAACTTTTTTCCATATAGGAAATGCTCCCCTGCAACTGGGAGCTGTCCACAGCTGAAGCTCATTAAGGAAAATAAGGAAGGTAGGCTTAGCAAGGCACAGCTGGGTTCAAAAGGACCACGAGCCAGTGTTCCTATATTCAGATATTTTGTACAAACTCAAGCTGTCATACTAGCCTTTAAATAATCCTTCAGTGCCACTAACAGAAACTAAATCTTAGGCAAATTGATCAAGGGTCTCACTTCTTCTAGCATTTCTTGTTTTGGTAATTTTAAAGTTCTTATGGCCTCCTTTCTTTTCATTTATTCCACCCTGATTCATAATGATCACGCTTCAGAACAGCTTGTAGTTTACATAGCTGTAAAAATTCCAGTATTTACTAAATAAGGATCCTTCCACAGAGAATTTCATCTTTACAGTTAAAATATTTGTAAACACTTATCACAATTTAGTTAAAGTTGAGCAGCATAGCAGGACTGCTATTTTGGAAATGGAGAAGGCATTTCCTAAAGAGCACTCTGGTAATACTGGGCTCCTGGTACTCCCTTGAAAGCCAGTGGGAATTTTGTGCCCAGATAAAGGTGGAGAAATGGTCAGAATGGCTTGCTTTGTTGTGTAAATGTTGGGGCTCTTGGAAAGAAAATACTGAATTACCATTGGGCTTCATTTTTTTTTCATGTTTTCAAAGCACCACTTTGTTCTGTGAGATGAAAGAGGCTGGTGGTCCTGAAAGATGTTTCAGGACTTTCAGCCCTTAATATATGAAAGGAAATTTAGCCAAGTTGGGCAAACTTCCCCACTCTCCAGCTCTGCCACTTTCTATGGAAACAACATCAATCTCCATCTATTTGTTTGGGCTATATTGGGGTAAAGGTGACTATCATCTTCCCAGGTTGTTTTCTCTGGTGAATAGAGATAAAATTTTTACTGTTCCTTATATTTGGTGAAGAATTGGGCACTCCCTGGATCATGAAACTGTAGAATTTGCAGATCTACCATGTTGAGCTGTTGACAGAATCAAGAGATAAAATATCCATTGAGTCTCTTCATTCTGGATCTCCTTTTGACTTTACACCTTGAGGCTACATTTCCAGGGATCTTAAAATGTAAATAATAATATTGAGATCAGGTCTCGTTTAAACTCTTTCTGCTCTTATACAGAGGACAAGATTTTAAAATTGGATTTAAAAGAATGAAATAAAAGATGACCAATTAATGTAGTGAGAACCTGGTCATAAATTATAATCCAGATTTTTATTAGTTGCAAGATTGCCTTGTGTGGTGACTAGTGTTATTACTTCTAATCTGGTAAAGGCGTTTCATTTTAAGGTGGGTTAAAAAATAAAGCTTTTTTTTGCCTGTGTTTTTTAAATTTTTTTTTCAGTATGACTCCTATCATCCTACCTAAAAATGCAGGTCTGCCATTGTTTTACCATCTCATTTCAGTGTTGAAAAAATGTCTGCCTTATCAGAGGAGAGCATGCCTAGGATGGGTGCCAGGTGTTTGTACAAAGCCATCCCCAAATGTAACTCTCAAATAGGAATTGTTCCATTGAGCATTGTTGCCAGGTCACCAAGAAAATATGATCTAGACAACTCAAAGTAAATCTTGGAGTTGTGTGCTTTATAAGTAAGACTTAAAACTATAACTTTTCTGTTAGGATCAGCATCGTGGCAGATTTGAAATTCTGTTAATTACATTTTGTCATAGTGCACAGTGAACAAAAGTGGATTTGATTGGGAGATGACACATCTTCATTACTTTTATACTGTTCAAATTTTGTAGGCCCCGATATCACCATCTGGAAGAATACATGAAAAGCATTTGAATTTTGTAGTAATTGTGCTAAAAAGGACTGATTTTTTTTTAAAAAGTAGCATTAAGTTGTTTGCCTTCTGACAATGGTAAGCATAGTTGCCACTCACAATAACCTGTGTTCCGTATAATTGTGAAAGTTCAGTTTCTGGAGGGGTGTGTGTATGTAGTGTATGTATGTGTATTTTTCCTCCAGACCAAGAAGCTCTATTTAAACATTATATTTTCCTCAAAAGACTTAATCTCTTAAGTAAGTAATTAGACCACTCACATCTCACTAGTAGGACTGACTTTGGGGGTTTATGCTATTTTGGTTTGATGCTTTTAAATTAACAATTGTATTACCAGACATTCCTTGAGTGTGTCATTTTTACTGAAGTTCACCATTAAATTAAAGATCATTAACCATATTCTCTTCCCTTTACCCAAAAAATCCACCTGAGATATGAGAAAGTCAACAGTGGAGGTCATTGCAAAAGATTAAGATTGTATTTATTATGTTTTATACACACACACACAAATAGAGGTGATATCTTGCAGCAGTTTATCATGATGTCTTCAGCCTGACTTGCCAGCATGTAGGAAGTTTGTTTTGGTTTCAGAATGTACTTTACCCCATGGTAGCTGGCAGGGTGCAATACTATTGACATCACTGTGTTTCAAACAGAAAATTAACAAGTAGCTACTGTTGTGATTACAGATTGCCTTCCCAGCCCCTGTGAGAGAATGCTTTCTCTTTTGGACTGCAGCACTTCTCAGCCCCTTCATACCATTAAATCAGCAAAAGGCGGCTGCCAACATCAGGATGAACACCAACAAAAGGCCAAACAGTAGAAAAATGTTAATAAGGAAAAATCTTTCATTGCTTTCCAAATTGATGGGAAAGATTTTTTTAAAATCCCAAAGTAACTTCTCTACCCTATAGCCCCAGTAAAGTTTCATTAGGTTAGGTTTCAAAGCTATCTGACCTGTCTAGAGCTGTTGTACATATAGGAAGAATAACCTTCCTTGCCTTTGTAAATCTCTGAAGAATTGCCAAAAGAAAATAAGCTTTTTTTGTATTTAGAACAAATTACCACTGTTTTCTCCCATGATTTGTCCCCCTTTCCAGAATTTGGGGTATTGAGTGAGTATATAAGGGGATTTATACTGAGAAGCTCAAACTGGTACAGAATAGCTGTCAAGTGAGCAATTTCTATTAAATCACTTTGGAGATTAAAAGACAATCTGGGCTCCTTGTGGGAGTTCCAGTGAAGAACAGATGCCTCTGGAATAAGATTTTATTTATTTATTTATTCATAAGGTTGTTGAATGTCAACTCCTCCTTAGAGATGAATGCAAGATAATACTAAAGAATATGTTTACATGTTTCAAGCTGCAGACTCTTTACTAACCAATAGCCATTGAACCTTGTATGAAACTTCAAATGAAATATTATCAAATCAGATAATGGCTTAGAGTGACTTCATTTAACTCTATGCAGAGGATTCCCAGATATATAGATCCCGTCTCTTTACTGAGCTACAGACCCACATCACCAGCTACCTTTTAGACATTTCTAACTAGATATGACATGTATCTCAAACTCAACATGTCTAAAACAGATCACTTCCCCCAAATGCTCTGAAATACTTGCTTTCCTGAACTTTCTTATAGTTGATTGTGCAACTGTCCTCCAAATCACCCAGGTACAAAACCTCAGTGTCATCCTTGATTCCTTGTTCTTGCCCCACATTTTCAATCTGTTGATGAATCTTGTAATTTCTGTCTTCACAGCATGTCTCATATGTCTTCTTCTCATTGCTGTCTCTGTCTCAAATCTCTCCCCACTCCAGTCTGTCTACCATTCAGTTGTCAAAGTCATTTTTTTTTTTGCTTTTTGGAGGGCAGTTGGGGTTAAGTGACTTGCCCAAGGTCACACGGCTAGGTTTTTGTGTGTGTGTGTGTGTGTGTGCGTGTTAAGTGTCTGAGGCCGGATCCGAACTCAGGTCCTTCTGACTCCAGGGCTGGCATGCTCTACTCACTGTGCCACCTAGCTAGTCATTTTCTTAAAGAAATTCTCAGTAAATTCCAGTAGCTCCATATTTACCCAGAGGATCAAATAAAGTATTCCCTTGAATATTTAAAACTCTTCACAACTTTCTATCCTTGTAGTCCTGTATTTTACTTTACAAGTACACTCTCCTTCTTATACTCTAACCCTCTTTAGATTCTGTGATCTAACTGGCCTACTTGCAGTTCCTTACCCGTATCAGTCCATCTCCTGTCTCTTAGACTTTGCCCATTGTCCCCAGTGCTTGGAATGTTCTTCCTTCTTACCTCTGCCTCTTAGTTTGCCTGGGGTCCTTTAAAACTCAGCTTCAGTTTCATCTTCTGCACCTTTCCATATCTTCCATTCCCAAGTCTCCTTGTGTTGCTAATATCTTCCTGCTGAGATTACTTTCCTTATAATCTGACTATATTTCTTCTATGTACATAGTTATTAACATCTGGACACCTTGAGCTCCTTGAGGGCAGAGATAGTATTTTTGCTTTTCTTTATATTCTCAGAGCAGTCTCTGCCACACAGCATTTGATGAATGCTTGTTGGCCAAGTGATTAGTAAACTATTTTCTGAAACAGTGTGAATTTATATATGTATAACTGGATTAATCAAACTCCTTTCCTTCTCCATTCTCACATTCTTATCGAGGATATAGGAACAGGTTAGACTTTGATCAAATTTCCACTTTTATGGGATCTCTATTGAGGACAAAAAGTTGAAATTGATGATGAAAGTAAGATTTTAAAAAATTACATTTGGATTTTACTTGTACGTGTTATGCCTATTCAGAATTACTTTATAATAATTAGGTGGTTTATAGTTTGTTTGACTTCAGTAGTATAATCCTTAGATTTTTCCATTAGACTTTTACCTGCCTCCTTGAAAGTTGGACAGCAGCACTCTGAAAGATTCAAGGAACCCTGTTACCATCTTTAAGAAAGGAAGTTGAGTCAGTCATTTGACCTCCCTCCTTATCTTGGGTCTGGACTTGCATAAATAACAAGATATTAGAAACTAGGCATTTCATCAGCATAACATGAACGTAGCATGTTCCTGGAAGCTTTTGTAGCTGTTTGCATTTGGGTGAGAGGTGGGCTGGTATATCAGGGAACTTATTGAAGGGAAATATTTAAAAAAAAGAAAATCATGGAGGCATATTCGTATTTATACCTACCATTTAAACAGCATGTTCCATTTACAGAATGTCTTACTGCTATTTCTCTCTGTCGTCACTGAACTCCAACCTGATCATATTCTTTGTGTGTATCAATGACTGTCTATGACCAAGTCTAGGGGGTGGAGAAAGGGTAATGAAGACTATTTTCTCTAATTTCTTTATCTCCCCCCACTACCACTGCTATCTTCTGGAAGGAGCCATACTTGGGATGGAAATAAAATGCCAGGTACAGTAAATGCAGATTTTATAGCAGCAGAACATTTTCCTTACCCTAATTGGATGGTTGTGACCTCATGGAGGATTTCTGCTCTCTTCAACTTCTCTGTCATTCATTGATTTTTTTTAATTAGCAATGAAAATAATTGCCAGATTATGACTTCTTGAAGACAAGGGAGACTGGCTGTATTTTATATATCCTTGAATCCCCTGCAGTATATAATACAGTGGCACAGTAGTGGGGTTCAATAAATGTTTGATGATGACAGACTGATTCTTATTGTCTCTTTAACCTGTTAATCTTTATCTCTGAGAAATAAGGGCCCAATGAATATTTAGCCTGTTGTGGATTCTGGATGTTCTGAGAAAGAATATGTCACTATTGTTGACATCATAAATAGAAAGTTATTGAGAACCAAAAATTTATGGTATCTCATACATTAAAAAGCAATGTCTCATTCCAGTCATCTTAGATGTTGTAGATACACACACCTGTGTACACACACACACTATATATACATATATATATCAATATCAATACATGTTTTATATCTAGCTACATAAACACACCTTCAAGTACAAATAGAAGAAGGGATCATGCTTTTGTGTCTGATGCATCAATTCTGGTTATTAAATGGTTTGATTTAAAATGAATTAATTATCCAGCTAATGTATGCTGAGCTTTATCAAGATCCCTTGATTATAGGTTTTAAAAAAGTGGTAAGAGAAACCAAAAATTACTAAGGGATTCTAGTTGTCTTTCATGGAAACTTGATTATTTCTGAACACTGGAAATTTAGGGAGTGTGTGAGCTTTGTGAAAACCTTTTAGAAGTGACTGATGCTTACAAGCTGTTTCCACAGTTTGATTTCTAATTGATCTGCTTGGTCTAACTGTACGCTGAAGTTGTAGCATATCCATACACAATAGAATCACACACACACATACACATACCTGTGTGTATATATGTATACATATATGCATACACAATATGTATGTATGCATATATGTATACATCATGTGTGTGTGCACAGACTGCAACTTTATCTCAGCTCCAGGATAACCTGCTTGGTTATTTACCAAATCAGATTAAAATGAATACAAAGAAAAATAGCTTCTTTTTTGAGATGTGAATAGAAAGAAGAGTCTGTTAAGTTTGCCATCAAGCCCATGACAGACAACCCAGTGTAACTGAGCACACCTCAATAAAGGCCAGTCCCCGTTGCCAGCAGTTTATTAGGGAATTTGTATTTTGTATTTATCTTCTGTCCATTAGATCATACACCCATAACTAACAGATATATTGAAAGCTGCTCGCTTGTCGTTAACTTTTTTCTTTTTCCATTCAGAAATATAATTAACTCCTCAGTAGGACTGCTCACTTGCGTGATAGGCAGGAATAGTAGTGGTTCATATCCATGTTAGCTTCTTTACCAAGCATGCCATTTTCCCAAAAGAGAATGGGGAGGGAAAATGTGTGTTCCATGTAATTTTGAGAAAGCAGAATATTTCTAGGACAAGTGCAACAGCAGCGAAATTTCAGTATTAAACATATAGGATAAGAGCTGCATAGTGATGTCATTTTCAAGTATGTGATCTCGGAGTTAGAGAAAATTGACTCCAAGTCACAGCAGTTTTAAAAAGCAGAGCTCAAGGACTTGTAGCCCATTACGTAACACTCTGCAGCGAGGAAAATACAGGCTCTGTCCCCAACACTTGACTTGTTTTCAATTTCTGATTTAGTTACTTGGCAAATTCTTGGTATCCTGTAGTGGAGGAATGAAAGAAGAGGCTTCCAATAAAAGAGTGTGCTTCCAGGGGCACCAGCCAATGAGAGACTGTTAGGGCTGGACTGGGGTTGGGTTTCTTATTGTTGTTGGGCAGGGGGATTAGAGTTCGGAAAGACAAGAGGCTTGAAAAACATCATATGATGTTTATGGAGATTTCCTCAAAGGGAGTTCCTCTTTTGGTTTTTGATGCCAGTATCTTAAAAGACTGATTTTATGACAGCCCTTTCCCTCTCTCTTTGCCTGTCCCTCCCAGCTCCATGTTAATCATTTCAGTTAATCAAAAGCTAGCATTGGTTTCTTGGGGGAAAGTGATCCCAATCTGCCAAAGCAGAAGCCAAACAGACCATAATTGTTTCTTGTCCCACAAGGGGATTTACCCCTTTTGAAGGTGTGGGTAATTTTGACAGGACTCTCGTCTGTAGCAGGATAAGTGGTTGGGAATCGCTTCTTCCCCTGGGTGAAAGCAAACACAAACCCATCTTTAGTCTCATTTTAGAACAGACCCCAGAGTGTCTTTGAAAATAAAAGCACTTGAGTATTTCTTCATTCTCCAACCCCCTCCCTCCTAGTTAGGAGACTCCAGTTTTCCCACAGGGTACCCCCTGCTGTTTCTTCCATTCTTGACTTTGGTTTATTGTCCCAGAAGCTAAATTAGGAGGATTTCAGCTTTAGAGTTTCTATTGAAATAGGGGTAGAAATGGGGGGTGGAAGTGGGAGAGGAGAGGAGAGAGAGAGAGAGAGAGAAAGAGAGAGAGAGAGAGAGAGAGAGAGAGAGAGAGAGAGAGAGAGAGAGAGAGAAGGTAGTGGTCTAAGTGAAAAGGGAATACCAGAGAACCACAAAGTTACCTCTTTTGAGCTCCATCTTTCTTTATAAATAAAACCTCAGTTTCTAATCTTGAATGTTTTCCCTGCTTTTTAGTTCAAAAATGATCAGAATATTCAGAGTAGCATCATCTTACCTAATTAGAGGCATGCCCCCACTTTTTAAGAAAATGACCAGGCTCATGAATCTCTGTTCCCCTAAATTCTCCTTCCCATCTTGGCTGTTCCACTTCCTTGTTTTATGTATTCTTTCCCAACCACATCAGACCCCCAACCCACAGACCTCCTGCCCTCATATGCAGATGCCTTTCCTGGACCATCAATCATTTGAGCATGAAGATAAGAAAAAAGATGGCCAGATGGCATTGAAAAATATGCCTTTTTTGTCCAGTTACAAGCAATGAGATTGTAAGAAAAAGTGGAGGGTAGCACTTCCTCAAGGGAAGGAAAAGTACTTTACTTTTTACTTTTACTAAAAATTCCACTTTTAGAGATCTACCAGGGAGAGATTTTCTAAATTGAGAGTATGGGTTTTCTGATTTGGTTCTTCCCAGCATATAGGCACATGACCTCCATTACCTTGGAAGAACCTATTTACCAAAGTGTGGCATGCATATAAATAGGCACTTTTGGAGACCTGCAGGCAGGCTTCAGATGGTAACTTTGGAAAATGTGGCTTTCCCCAATTGGCTGCTCTCTTGCATCTGCTCCTAAGCCTTATGGTTGCTCAGCTTTCCAAATGCCTGACCCAATTAGGAACACAGAAGAGAGCAAAAATTACATTGGCACAAAGAGTATGACACCAGACAAGGATAGAGAAACATCATCCCCAGCATGGTATAGTGGAAGGAATACTGGATTTAGAGCCAAATGACCTGGGTTAGAAATCTGGCTACTTCACAGTAACAGCAACATTGTGGAATGATCAACTATGATTGACTTAGCTCTTCTCAGCAATATAATGATCTAAGACAATTCCAAAAGATTCATGATGGAAAATGCCATCCCTGTCCAGAGAAAGAACTATGGAGTCTGAATGCAGATTGAATAATACTGTTTTCACTTTCTGTTGTTGTTTTTTATGTGGGGTTTCCCTTTTGTTCTGTTTCTTCTTTCACAGCATGACTAATATGGAAACATATTTACGTGATTACACATGTATAACCTGTATCAGATTGCTTGTCTTGGGAAGGGGGAGGGGAAGGAGAAATAATTGGAAAATCAAAATCTTACAAAAAATGAATGTTGAAAACTATCTTTACATATAATTGGGGAAAATAAAATACTGTTTACAAAAAAAAATTAAATTAAAATAAAAAAAAAACAACAGAAATCTAGCTCCTTACTACCTCTGTGACCATTGGCAAATCAGTTAAATAGGGTCTAAGTTTCTTCATCTGTAAAATGCAGGATTTAGATTTGAAGACCAGGTCTCTTAAGTAGAGGCTTGATAACTGCTGTTAGTGAAAATGCAGAGGGGGTTGTTGGCCAGGTACATGTTGTATGAGATGGTCTCGAGAGGGAGGGCCCTTGCAAGAATTAGATTCTGCAATACTGATGAGATTATCTCTACTGTTTCTTCCTAATTTTGAATTATGTTAAAAGATACAACGACGCCACTGCCTTTTGCCAGGTTATGCACTTTTATGGTGCTTGTATGTTCTTAAGGCACAATGTACCTCTTGCAGAGAACGTTCATGACACTCCCTATACTAGAAATCAGATACCTGCTCTGGCAACCCTTTTTGCCCTTTTGAAGACCCAAACATGAGCATTTACTGTTTTCAAGATTATTCTCACCATCCAAATCACTTAACATAGGATGATTTTGATCATGCAAACACTTTATATAATAGAAACTAAGAGACTTTTCATTTCAGAACAATTTCCTCTTAATCACAGGACTGGAAACCTTGTCTTTCACTCCTGATCACCTGAATGCCACTCCTCTCTGTTTATGTCTTTAAGACCTAGTTAAAGCCTGTTCTAGGAAGCCTTCCCCAACTTGCCTCAGCCCTCAGTGTACCTTCCCCCTTCTGTGTCATTTTTTTATTATTTATTAGGTGGTCCCATTCTGTCCCATCTTCTCCAGCAAATTGCCCTCTCTATCCTACTCTTTCTAATCTTCACTCTCTCCTTAGCTGTTTTCTTGTTGCCTAACAATAACACCCATATCTCCCACATGCTCAAAAAACCCTTACTTGGTACATCCATCAACTCTGGCTATTATCCTGTATCTCTCCTCCTTTTTGTGACTGAACTCCTTGAAAGGTCATCTATAGTCAGTGACTCTACTTACTTTCCTGTCATTTACTTCTTTGACTCTGCAGTCTGGACCAACCTCATCATCCAACTGAAACTGCTCTCTCTAAAGTTACCAGTGATCTATTAATCCCCAGATCTAATGGCCTTTGCTCAATCTCTGTTTTTCATGACCTCTATGTGGTCCTTGACACTGTTGAGCACTCCCTTCTCCTTGATAATCTCTTCTTTCTTGGTTTTCATGACACTGCTCACTCCTGGTTCACCATTGCCTTTCTGAACATTGCCTTTCTCCTTTGCCACGCCATGCCTCCCCCAAGACAGTGTTGGACTGTCTTCTCTTCTCCCTCTATACTATTTCACTTGGTGATCTCATCAGTTCCCAGTACTTCAATTATCATCTCTATGCTGATCACCTACTAATTCAGCCCTAATTTCTCCAGTCTCTCTTCTCTAGCTTCTTATTGGACATCTTGAACTTGATTGTTTATATCTTTTTTTTTGAGGGGGGAGGGCAAGGCAATTGGGGTTAAGTGACATGCCCAAGGTCACATGGCTAGTAAGTGTTAAGTGTCTGAGACTGGATTTGAACTCAGGTCCTCCTGACTCCAGGGCTGGTGCTCTACTTGCTGCGCCACCTAGCCACCCTGATTATTTATAATAATCTTAAACTCAGAATGTCCAAAACTGTGCTCTCTCCTCTTAAAGCCTAACTTTTCTATTACTTTTGAGGGTACCATATCTCAGACCCCCTAGGCTTGTAACCTAGTTGTCATCCTAAACTCATCACTCTCATTTCCCCCATTTTTAATCTGTCGCTAGTCTTGTCACACACACACACACACACACACACACATACACGCGTGTGCGCGTATACACACACACACACACACACACACACACACACACACACACACACACACACACCCTCTACCTGTATTGAACTAAATGCTTTTGGCTCCTTATTGCCAAATACAAAATCCTTTGCTTGGCATTCAAAGCCCTTCCTAAACTAACCCTTTCCTGCCTTTCTAGTCTTCTTCTATCTTATTCATCCCCAAGTACTCTGTGATCTAGTGACACTTACATTTGGTTGTTCCTTTCACAAGACACTCCATTTCTCATCAATGTAGTCTCATTGACTGTCCTCCATGTCTAGAATTCTCTTCCTCCTCATCTCCTCACAAGAAACTTTTCTCAGTCCTCCTTAATTCTAGTGCCTTCCCTCTGTTCATTATTTCTGCTTTATCTTGTTTGTACCTAATTATTTCCATGTTATCTCCTCCATTAGATTGTGAACACCTTGAGAACAAGGATTATTTTTTGCCATTGTATCCTCAGCACTTGACACAGTGCCTGGCATATAGTAAATGCTTAATAAATGCTTATTGTCTTGACTTATTGACTCTACTACTAGTAGACACTTACATATGACAAATAATGAAAAGCATCATCATCAATCAATACAAATTTTTAAGTGCCTGCTATACAACAGACACTATATGAAAATATATTTTGAATCTCTGACTGGATTTACAAATATCTGTTAAATTAACAAATGAGTAATAACAAATCACTGATATATCTTGGTTTTTCTACTAGTGAACTTAGCATGGGTGTTAATATTATGTTAATATAATGTTGTGGTGGGCAAACCAAACAGAATCCTCAATTGATCATTTTTTCTTTACCTGAAACTATAACCAGAATAAAAAAAATCACTTTTAAGTTTTTATTAAAACCAGAGATAAAAAGCATTACCCAGGGATACTGCAGGTAGATGAATTGTAACAATACTGGAACAAGTTTTTCTTCTGTTATGTTAACATTAGTCATTAATTTATCTGGCAGCCTGATGTTTTGGCTTTTGTAAAGATGATGGTTCATTCTTGGTGGGCTCTTTCAGAGCTTCCATAACAGTACTAATTATTAGCAAGAGAGATGTGGGCCTTTTCCTTTCTCCCTCCAATCAGGTCATGAATCCTTTGTTTGTAGAATGTTATAGTCCTAATGATGACTTTAAAGAAATTTCCATTGTTCCATTTTTTCCATTGTTTTTCTTCCAGTAAGAATAAAGGTCTTCTGTGACTGTGTGAGCTGCCTTACCTGGGAGATTTCTAGTTAGTAAATGACTAGAAGGCTTCATGAAATTGAGGGGTGTGGGGCAGCAGGTAAAAGATTATAAATTTAAACCTCATTTAGGAAAATTTGCTAATGAGTTGGGGGTTTGGAGAGCTTTTTTTGGTTTTGTTTTGTTTTGTTTTGTAACCTGAGTCAGATAAAAAGCATACCTTTATTAAAACTGCGTTTGCCAGACTTTTGCCTGGAATTGAGTTATTCAGTTTATCAGAGTTTGTAATGGAATTCCTGACAGACCCTTAAAGATAGTTGGACTAGCAGGTGCTACAAGAAGATTGACAGTTTATCAGCCAAATCCCTGAACTTTAATCATCCTTGCTTGTCAGTGACAGAATTGCTCATGTATGTATGATGCTAGTAATAGGAATTTCACTTACCACTAATTTTTTACATTTAGATGGATAGGGTATAGAGTTAGTGATCTGCTAAAGCCATTCCTGCCCTCTGGGAGGGGAAGATGGATGATGCTTCTGTCCTGGTCATGGTAGTTCACTTTACCTGAGGATGCATGATATGAAAAACACATTCTTTGACTTTCTCTTAATATGTGATGCTAACTGATTACTTCTGATTGGACTATTGGTATTGTTGCATTTTGGAGATTGGCCTGACCATAGCTTGTTAGTCCCAGAAAAGGCAGGAGTTTTATCTGTCAGGATTTACTGGAGAATCTGCCTTAGAATTTCCAATAAAATGTGTTTGTGAAACTTGGTGCCTTTTTTTAAAACAGTTTTATCAATCAGTCTTTTCCTTTTGCAAAGACAAAGGGCGAGGATAAAGAAAAGTGGAATTAAAACCTAAGATTGTTTCAGGAATTGGGCCTAAAGGAGATACCATGGCCATATTTTCTATCTTTCCCTATCCCTCCTTGCCAGGTATAGTTTTAAGTATTCTATTATAATTAGTTTTGTCTCCACTGGAGAAAGGCTGAAATTTTAGAGAAAGTTTGCTACTTATTTAGCTTTTGATGGACAGTGGGGGCTAGTACACAAAATAGGTAAAGAGTGTAGTCACTACACTGTAGTGGACATAGCACTGGCCTTGCAGTCAGGAAAACCTGCCTCAGACATTATCTATGATACCTTGGGCAAGTTACTTAAATTTTCTGTGCCTCAGTTTCCTTATCTATAAAATGATGAGGGATAGACTCGATAACTTCTTTTAAGGTCTAAATGCATGGTCCTGTGAAAGTTTTAGTGAGAACAGTTTATATTCTATAAGGTACCTTAGCTAGCTAAACTCCTTACACACACACACACACACACACACACACACACACACACACACACACACACACACACACACACACACACACCCCTTAGGCTTTTTTTTCCTTAAAAATGTATTATTGGGGGCGGCTAGGTGGCACAGTGAATAGAGCGCCGGCCCTGGAATCAGAAGGACCTGAGTTCGGAGCCGGCCTCCGACACTTAATCCATACAAAAACAAAAACCTAGCCGTGTAACCTTGGGCAAGTTACTTAACCCCAATTGCCCTAAAGGGGCGGCTAGGTGGCGCAGTGAGTAAGAGCGCCGGCCTCGGAGTTTGGATGACCCGAGATCAGATCCGGCCTCAGAAAATGAGCACCCACACATAAATAATGACTAGCCGTGTAACCTTGAGCAAGTTACTTAACCCCAATTGCTTTTAAAAAAAAATGTATTATTGATGATTTTGGTTTGTTTTGTAATATCGCCTCACAAAAATCTCAGCGCTACCTCTCCATAAAACCTTTTAACAACAAAAACAAACAAAACCCCAAACCCCACAAAAAACAGGTAAGCAAAACAAACATACAAAACAAACTCAGTTATATCTGACAGCATTTTTAGTATTCTGTATTTCTGTTCTATTGCCCCTCTCTTGAGAAGAGAAAATTATTTCATCATCAGTATTCTGGTATCAAGACAGGCCATCAAATCAACCTGAATTGTGATGTATTTTAGTGTTACATTCCCTTACCTTATTGTGGTCATTATATACATGACTGTCTTGGTTTTACTTTCTTCATTCTGCGTCAGTTCATGTAAGTATAACACCTGTAATAATAACTAGCTCATTTTAAGCCAAGGGGCAGTATAATGGCCCTTCGTATCTATGTAGTCCCCTCTTTAGGAACTTTTAAAAAATTATTTATTCATTTATCTTTAGTTTTCAACATTCATTTCCACAAGATGTTGAGTTACCAATTTTTTCCTTGTCTTTCCCCTACCCCCCCACCCCAAGACAGCAAGCCTACTGAATACTCCTTCCCCCAATCTTTTCTCTCTTTTATCTTCCCCCACCCCCTGCAACTTTCTGGTAGGGCAAGATGGATTTCTATACCCCAGTGCCTGTATATCTTATTTCCCAGTTGCATGTAAAAAAATACAATTTTTTTAACATTTGTTTTTTTTGATTTCCAGATTCTTTCCCTTCTCTCCTCCTCACCCACCCCCACTGGGAAGACAAGCAATTCAATATAGTTTGTACATGTGTAGTTAACACAAAACATTTCCATGGTAGTTATATTGTGAAAGACTAACTATATTTCCCTCCATCCTGTCCTGCCCCCCACTTACTCTATTTTCTACTTTGACCCGGTCCCTTTTCAAAAGTGTTTGCTTCTAACTACCCTCTCCCCGAATCTGCCCTCCCTTCTATCATCTCCCCCTCTCATTCCCTTCCCCCCTACTGTCCCGTAAGGTAAGATACCCAAATGAGTGTGTATGTTATTCCCTCCTTAAGCCAAATTCTATGAGAGTAAGGTTGGCCCATTCCCTTTCACCTTCCTGTCGGCCTGCTAGGCTGCCTTCAGCGGGAGATTTATTTCTGTCACTTTGTGGGTTCCATAGCTCTAAAATTTCCATAGTCTTATTTTATAGGTATTGGAGGTGGTTGGTGCTGAGTTCAGCGAAGTTCCTGCTTGAGCTCAGCCATCTTGACTCCGCCCCCTACCCTTAGGCTTTGGGTAGCCAAGACCATATTTAATTGTTCCCAGTGTACTTTCTGTACTCTAGATATTATCAGGTTGAATTAACTTATTGGGTCTGAGGACCAAAAAATGACCTATCTATGCAAGGATTTACCAGTGGGAATAATAGCCTAGAATAGCTGGATTTTTTAACATAAAATAGGAAAGGGAAGACCCAAAAGCATGGCAAGCCTTTACTTGCTACTTAGTACTTTGGAAGTAGAAAAAGTAAAGGGAAAAGTGGATATGAAAAGGAGAAAGCACAGACCGCTCATCTTTGTGGCAGAGCATCAGTTTGATGATGCGTGTGAAGTGGCCGTGGTGCTGGTTTTTCTTCAAGGCCCATCACCTTAGCTGACTTTCCTCCATCTCTCTCAGACGAGCTCATCTGCGCCTTTGTTTGGAACGCTTGAAAGTGCTGATCCCACTTGGACCAGATTGCACCCGGCACACAACGCTTGGGCTGCTCAACAAAGCCAAAGCACATATCAAGGTAAGAGTGGTACCAGGCCAGAGGCAGCTTCCCCCGTGCACACCGGTTCTTGAACTCTCAGGTGTGATATCAGCAACCACACAGAAGTTAGTCTGCTCTTGGTTAATATCATATATAAAACTGGTGTGTCAGCAGCTCACTCTGCCCACTTACTATCCTTAAGAAGTGAACCTTAAAAAAAAGGGCTACAGAGCTAAGCGAAAAAGAACGAGCACAGCCCCCTCTTACAAGTTGTTTACACAATGTGGCCATTTGGAGTGCTGCAAACGGTGAAAAAATACCAGTGTTTTGTTGATCCCTAGGAAGGAAAGAAATAAGGCCCTCTAGTGGAGAAAGCTCATATCGATACTGCTCCTCAGTATTTTTCCATCAGTGATCAGCAAGGGAAGTCTCTTGTTCAAGGAGATTACTTACTGACTTCCCGACTTTGTACAAACAGTACATTACATTGCACACTCAAAATTAGTGAAATATAAAGGGATTGTTTTATGGTGAAAAAGGAGGGGAAAAGCCTTGTTTTTTCTTTTTTCTTCCTTAGAAGAATTCTGTTTAGACTATAGGTAGGAGATCAGAAAGTACCATTATTTGTTGATGTTCTGTGCACAAACATAAATAAACAATGTGTTATCATTTTAGAAACTTGAAGAAGCTGAGAGGAAGAGCCAGCACCAGCTTGAAAACCTGGAACGAGAACAGAGGTTTTTAAAGCGACGACTGGAACAGCTGCAAGGTCCTCAGGAGATGGAACGAATACGAATGGACAGCGTTGGCTCGACCATTTCTTCAGATCGCTCTGATTCAGAGCGAGGTAGGCAGACTGCGTCTCCCCCCATGACAGCATCACCTTCTTTACTCTCCAGTAAAATCTGGGAGAGTTCAGAGCTGTTTCTCCAGTAAAGATATAAAACTTAGTGATTTCCTTAAAAGCAATCAAGAAAAAGTACAGTATCTAGCTTCCTTTTGTCATAGCTATCCAAGGACACTTTTCTGGAGTTGGGGGTGAAGGATAGAACAAGCAGTTGGCTACATTCTCCTGATCTACCAGTCAGCGGTGTCTCCTCTTTTCCCAGGCTTCTTCCGTGCTCTATTAAAAAGCAGGGGGTGGGGGGGGGTTACCCCTGAGGTGAGCACTATGAGGTCCTAGAGATTCTGGGGTTCTTAAGAGTCTCAAAGCATTGGCTCATTGACACCCAGGCAGTGCCAAGAAAGGAAAATCTTTTAGGTATAATGGCAGCAGAAGAAAGAACACCACTTCCTGGAAAAGACATTACTAGAGTAATTTTATCTATAAAAAGATCACCCAAGGCAAAAGGCTAGGCTAGATGATTTCTTAAGACCCCTTGCAGTCCTAAGCCCTGTGTGTGATTCTGTAATTCCTTAAGGGGAAGGAACCTCATAGTCAAGAGGCAAACCATGTTCTTCATCCTTATCTTCATCATCAAAAATTTTGCTGAGTGTATACTTGTGTGTAGCACCCTCTTCTATTCAGCAATCTTCTTTCCTCCAAAGCGGAACTCTTACTGACTTCATAGGAAAAGGGAAAAGGGGAAATCATTTATTAAGTACTTACTGTGTGCCAAACATTAGGACAAGCACCTACAGAATTATATCTCATTTAAACCTCACGACACCCCTATCAGGCAGATCCTAGTTAGCTGCTGTTTGAATTTTTATTTCTTTTTCCAACAAAGGGAAGAATTAATTTCTAACTTGGTTCTGTTTAGCATAACCTCCTGGATAGTCTCCTTAGATTCAGTCCTTTCAATGAAACATAAGCTAAGTGTGTTTACTGTTCTTTGGAATTTTATAGCTAATAATTTGTAAGCTCCTTGAGGGAAAGGACTCCTACTGTGGTTTCTTCCTCTGTCTGTCTCCCTAGCACCCAGTACAATGCCATGCACTCATGGTGGGTGCTTAACAGATTGGTGCTGATTGGATTGGGTTGGATCAGAGAATGCTAAGTAAGCAGCATTAGAAGTGCTATGAATGTGGCAAAGAGTTATGTTGTGTGGCTTGTTTGGACAGCTGGCTGCATTTTAGAAGTAAACCTCCAGAACTTTTAAAGCAACAAGTCCTTGTGAAACTCATTTCGTCCTAACCCCTTAGACTCAGCAGTCAGAATTCCATTTTATCTTTAGTGGTTGTGACTCTTGTAATCTGTGGAATTGGTGCCAAATATAAGACTTCAAGGCTTGGGTTTATTTGTTGGAGGAGAAATAGAAAATCCTAAATTTACTTTGGCCTGGTATAGGCTTTTTAAAAATTTTTAAGTAGCTATTTTTTCAAATACGTTTTTTCTCTATATGCTTATTTATGCAATCACATGAATGTTTACTGTTGGATTGACTGCAGATATTTATTATAGACATGAACTTTCTTGTCATGAGTTTTTGTTTGGGTAGAAATTTCCATCTCCCTACAAGAAATATCATTAAAATGAAGATTTCACTATAATGTAATAATCTCTAAATCCTTAGTCACTTAATTTCAAGTAATAGTAGATACAATTTAATTTTAGTAATCACATCTCAAAGTGCCTGTGTATATTATCTCATTTGATCCTCAAAGCTTCTCTCAGGTCACGTGAATATCACGTGAATATCACATGAATCATACCAATTTAATCAAGCGATAACTCAGGCCCACAGAGGGTTAATTGAATTACCTCTCATTGTAGAGCTAGGAAGAACTGCAAGTCTTTTCAAAGTCTAGTGGGTTTGGGGGGCTTTTTTCCTACTATATCATATTTTGTATATTTATCCCCCCAAATTTATTAGATTAATCCATATTAATTATATGATAGATTTAACTTATGCCTTGTTGAATTGAATATGAGTTTTTACCTAAATGCAAACATCATTATGTTAAATGTTGGTAGTTAGTGGTACCCCCTTAGGACTGTTGCCACCAGTAGTCTGGTTGAATATATTTTCCCCTTGCCTATGTTTACTTACGTTTATGCTTTTTTTCCCCTCAAGGCAACACTGATTAATAAACAACACTGAGAATTAGTTTCTAGTGTGATGCAAAACAGATGTCGTTTAACCAATTGGGGGTTGAGATTTTTTAATATTAAGCACTAATTCCCAAATAGACTAAGTACTTTTGGTGGGAGGTCCAGACGTGCTGGCGTCAAAGGATTTAGTAACTTGCTCCCTAAATTGAGACCACCAATGTATCCTGGACATTCTCCCTTGCAAAAATATCCCCATGTCACTCCACTTTCACCCCCTCCTGCTTTTCAGAGAGATCACTGATAATAAGCTTATTATGTAACAATTGTTTAGTGCCCAAAAAAGCAATTGCTTTTCCTCTCAGCCCCATTCCTTCTTAAAGTTACATACACATACACACTGACAAATACTAATAGTCTTCTTTCCTTTTCTGCTTTGCCAGAGGAGATTGAAGTGGATGTTGAAAGCACAGAGTTCTCCCATGGAGAAGTGGACAATATCAGCACCACCAGCATCAGTGACATTGACGATCACAGCAGCCTGCAGAGTATTGGGAGCGATGAAGGTTATTCCAGTGCCAGTGTCAAAGTCTCATTTACCTCCTAGAATCCAGCATGACAAAGCAGTGCAGGGCAAATTATTCATTGGGCCAAGCCAACCCAGTTTCTTAAATTGGGTTCATCATGCAGTCTCCTTTTCAAAAATTATACTTGAATAAAAGGGTCCAACAGGCCTATCTGTAAGTAGACCTCCCCCAGGAGAACCCAGATATTAGGTGTTATTCCTATTGCAAAAGTCGTAATTTCTAATGGCAGCAGAGAATTCATGTGACATGTCCTTGATTTGATTTGATTGGTTTGAAAGAGGACATTGGAGATTCAACCCTCTCTCTTTTCCAGTTTGCTCACACTGCATTGAATGGACACATTTAAGGACTGGGCTTTGGGCCCTTCTTGAGCTTTATGATCCTACAAAAAAAAAAAAAATCAAACCAACCCTTAGTAATGAAACAGTAAAACAATCAGGCATTAATTTTGTGTAACTGAGAGCTATTTTAGCTCAGCCCAGGACAGCTTATCATGAAGCCTGTGGATGATCAATTCTTGTTTTAAAGCTCATTTCATGCCCTGCAAAAGGAGAGACCCCCGTGAAGCCTGTTGAAAGGGATCATCACGCAGCTCAGCTTTCTGTTGGACTCCATGCTAAATCGAGTTCTCCTCTTCCCGCATTGTTAGCGCTAGGGCGCCAAAGGGGCCAGCTCACTAGCCCACCCTGGGTGACCGGAGGGAACCCATTTGGGTCTGGATTGGGGATAGGAAGGCTCGAGTTCCACATGCCTCCATGTCTGCATGGGCCTGAATATTGTGCCCACAGCATAAGCGGGCCCAGGTCTGAGCCACGGCAGCGTTTTTATTTCCAATTTTGATAAATGTTTGTATGTGTTGAAAAACCAAACTGACATCTTTTTAAAGCTTGTCCATAAGAAACATAGATGTCTTTTATAGTGGAAAAACACATGGGAAAAAAAATCATCTATTTTGATGCAGCATTTGATAATGATCAACACCTCACACCTCACTCTTTATAGTGCACAAAATGAATGAGGTCGGGGCTAGGTAGAAAAAAGGTCAGAGCTCATGTTTTTAGTTTCTTTTTAGAATCATTCCCTTTGACCAGCTTTTAACCATCGGTACCTACACTATCATAGTTAACATAGTTAAGTTCAGCACTTGTCTCATGTAAAACTTCGCCTCTCCTTCCCTCCGGGCAGTCTCTCTCCCTCCCCATCCTCACAGTTCCATGGTGCAGGTGCTATTGCTCGGATCAGATATTATTAGCAATGCTATTTTCTTCAAGGAGAAATTTTTAGCCTGCACTTTGATGTTTCGTGTTCCATTGTCTTACAGACTACAAAAGTTACCCTGTCGTCCTCCTCCCTCCCCTGCTTCTTCTCTATCCCTCCCTCCATCTCCCCTTGAAGCCTTGGTGGCAGCCTCAACCCTGACATTGTTTGAACTTTGTATACCTTAAGTAATTTAACTACCCTTAAATACTAAAAGAATTACTTTATGATTTTCATAACTTATTGCTGATTTTAATGGGTTGTTAATTTCAGTCCTGTAGATTTATTTTGTTTTAGGTAGGGCTGGGCAAGAAAAAAAGAAATAAAGACAACCTTATTTAGCAGTGCAGTTGAGTTGTGTGTTAATGTTAGATTATCCTGTATTAAGTAGCACTTTAACAACATTCGCCACTCCTATGTATGAAATGTATTGTGTTTTGCCATCTTGGTCATACATAAGGCCTTAGGATACACTTGTTCTTGTACTCTTCTGTGCCTCCAAAAATATCTTACCTTGATTATGTGATATATCTGAGTGGAAGAAATTCTTGCAAAATTCTTAAAGTAGATTTTTTTTTGTTTGAATACTAAAAAAAAAACAACTGCATGTTTTGAAAACTAGAATTCCATTATTATAATATGCTACTTCAGGCACTAGGGACTTCAAAGAAAATGTGACAAAACGAATATGTTGCTGTGGCCCAGATGAAGTATTTCTGGTTTTATTATTAATCTCATTCATGCCTGGGCCAAATTATTGCTCTATATTTGCTTATTTCTGTGTTTTCTGAGAGGCACAATTTGATGGCTGTGTTTACTAGCATAGAAATCCAATTGAAGCCATTGTCTAAACTTCCATAGCTATTTCTGTGGCTCTGAGATGAGTCACTTAGCCCAGGTTTGATGTTTGTGACATTATTCAGGTGAGCTTGAGATGCCACCGTCTTGTTGCGTCTTCTTCAGTTGCAGTCACAAAATGGTGAGCCTGGAAGACTTTTGTTGGGAACGTACACTACGGATTTCAACTACCCCTAGACAACTCCCCTCCCTGGGTTATTTCCCTTTTGGGGGGACAATTGTATGATGAGAAAAAAGTATTAATTTTTTAAAAAGACAAATCAACTTTGAAGATTCAAAAGTGAAATTAATTGTAAGAAATAAAATTGTTAATGAAGAATATCTGAGTGCTTTTTGTACCATGTTTCTCTGTGAAGATAAATCTCTGGAAAGCACTCCTTTCTTTGATAGACATTGACAGATTGCTTCTTACTTGTGTTCACTCACCTCCTAAATGTGCACGTGCTGTTATTATATATAGAAGTCAGGGATTAATGGTAATTTGAATTATCATTGTTGCTTCCAGACCTGGAGTTTAAATAGGTATCCAGACTGACTGACTGATAATAGAACACTACACAGCCAGACATGGAATGGTTTAATGTATCCGATAACCTCAGCTGCAGCAGGTCAGGCACAAACCCATCTGTCATGCTCATTATCTGTTTCCCAACTTGCTTCCTAAGGAGCCCTTTAGTGATGACCATTTCTATAGCCTTTTCAAATCTACTAGTTCCTACTCAAGTCACTAGTTACCTGACTCAGGACATCCCAAATCCCTACACAAGGACATAACCCTATAGTATATAGGTAACGTCCCATTATGATAACATGAAAGAGGGGTAACAAATTTTGTAACAAATTTCCACAGATAGAAATAATGTGGTGTTAATTCACTTACACCAGTTCTATGCAAGGGTTCTTCTGTGGAAGTGCTTTCCCTAGTCCCAATCCCAGTCCCTGTCCATGAAACTAACAGCTACCATGATCATTTGTATTTTTCATCACTGAAATTGAATAAAAAGGAGAAAACACTTCTGGGTTATTTTTTCCTGAATGCAAAGCAATTATTTCTTAACCAATTAAGGCATTTCTCTTACAAGTAAATAGCAGTTACTTATCTGTTATAGCCCTTGTATTACCTTAGGCATCTCGAGTGCCTAAAATAAAATTACCTGAATTCTAAAAGTACCCACCAAAACAAAGCATAAATAGATCCAGGAGATTACAAGAACAGAAAGGTGGAAGGTAGAAGATGTAAAACACTTGGGTTCCAAATAGTTCTCTTTTCCATCTTCTTGATGGAACAGAACAACAGAAAATGGGCTTCAGTTGTTTCAATTCCAGGTCTTGGACACAGTAAATTATCATTTCCATCTATGAATTCTTTTAAAAACTCTGTGATTTTATCAGCATGCTTCCTTTACCAATAGTGTTCATGACCTTCCCAAATACTTTAAGCAGATGACTGTCTTGACCAACACCCTCTTCTCCCCCAACCTACCTATGACCTGGTAGCCAGCTTTCCATAATAAGCCTCTCTGAACTTAGCAAGGCTGGTCTTAGACAATAGATACAGTCTGTTACTAGCCCCAATCTCCACATTTTACCAGTCTGCTGACTTGCCAAATATAGCCTGTGCTTAGGTGTCATAGCATCTAATAATGTAGGGTCATTTTCTCATCAAAATGAGGTATGAGACTATAGTTCATTTTTAACAAAATCCTATGAGAAGTTGATTCCTAAAAAAAAATATAAGGCATATGAGTCACAATGGTGATTTCATTTCTAATTTTCTGTGAAAGGGCTGAGTCCACAAGAAGAACAAGTTGTACAGTGGCACTTCTGCCCATTAACAAAGTGCACTTGTTAAATATTTCTAGCACTGGCCTACAAATTTAATGTCAAGTCTCAATACATGGGAATATTATATTCTGAATAATTGGACCATTTAGAGGTATATTGGCTACCAAATAAGTGGAATTTTGGACAAATAATACATAGGAAGTACCATGGGGTCTTTAGGTTGGGCTTTTGAGGATTCTTGAGATTTTATCCAAATAAATTTTAATTGCCAAGAAAAAAGCTAGCTTCCTTAGACTTGTCAGCCTAGTACCTGTATAGCATAAAGATGGTCTGCTAAGGAATGAATTTTCTTATGAAACTGGGTATTGAGACCTTTTAAAAATGAGGTGTGGTACTGGGTGTCTGACTCCTATTAAATGTGAGGTATGGCATATGGATATGAGTCCTTGATGAAATAATTTTACTGGTCCAACTCTAGTCTACAGTAGTGAGATTCTGATTATTAATATCTCTTGGCAGCGATTTTAAAATTAGTTTTTAAAAAATTCTCAATGTGTTGTGCTGTTTGCATACTTTAGACTTGAAAGCAATGCCATAATTGCATTGTCACTCAGCCTTCTTGGGCGAAATAATCTTGGAAAAGGGCTCTTTAAAGTATTGACAGCTAGCTTTCTGTCATTTCTTCTTTTCAGGCTATTAGTTTCTATGGGGGAGCCTAAACAAAGCTTCATTTCCAGGACTTCTGGCTGTTGGATTTATTTTCTTACATGTTTTCAATTACACCTTTTGTGAATATATTATTTCAGCCCACTTGTCATTTTAAAATTCCTTAAAATACAGCAGTGATTATTAAAACTGCATCTGATAGCTATCTTGAGGATTGGCCTGTTTCTAAGTCAGCAGCTTCACTGAGATTCCTTTGTGACATCTGTGGTAGCTTTATCCATCCTGCCAACTGAAAGGTAGGTCAAATAAATCTGACAGCCCTTCTGGAAGAAAAAAACACTCCAGGCAAGGAGACTGAAGAAGTACCTGCTGCTGCCTTCTGCTTCTGCACAATGGACAATGCAATAATTACTGTCTCAGACTAGCCTAGCTGTAGGTCTTACAGTATGTGGAAATTGTCCCTTCCAAACCTGGCTTCTTTCTCTGCTCAGAAATGCATTGCGTCTTGATGAGGTCAGTTCCAGGTCTCAGGGCTGGAGGGGAAGAGGAAGATGGAGTTATTGGAGAGAGAAGGAAGAAAAGGAATATATCACCTTTACCAAATACAGGAAGAGGTCCAGGACCTTAGATAGGAAGCTTATGAAATAAAGAATCTGCCTCCACCCTAACAAATGAAGCTTCTCCCCGGCTTGTTCCTGTGACTGATAGGGAAAGTGATAACAAATTATAGATTGCCAGGGACTTGCCTTTCTGAGTTTGTTATGGTCTTATTAAAAAAAAAGAAAAACCCACACCCAGTTGATGTGGTTAGTGAAGGTAGGTTGCCAAGGAATTAAAAAGTAGAAAATTAAGGGAGAGACTGTCTGATCATCTAGCTACTTTAACACTATTCTTTTTTTTTTTTTTTTTGCCTTTTTTGGAGTGCAATTGGGGTTCAGTAACTTGCCCAAGGTCACACGGCTAGGTTTTTGTTTGTGTGTGTTAAGTGTTTGAGGCCGGATCTGAACTCAGGTCCTTCTGACTCCAGGGCCAGCGCTCTACTCACTGTGCCACCTAGCCACCCCTACTTTAACACTATTCTTGACATTGACCTTGATCATAAAATGAGATACATGCTTTTGTGGGAATCCCTGCTGTTACCTATAAACCTCATTAGTACCTGTGCTAAGAACTACTTTACCAGTGATAACTACAAATATCAACTTTCTTAATACAGACGATAACAGTACAAAAGATGAATATTCTACACTAACTTTTATTACTTGGATTTCAGCAATCAAGAAATCTATAACATCTACTGGGTGTTATGTGCTGATGATTCAAAGACAAATGAAACAGCCCTTGCCTCGAGCAAGAAAGTCCATAAAATGTTCTTACTAAAGTATAGGCTGCAGAACCTCTTAGAACAGAAGAGTTTGGAGGTCTTTTAAAAAGATATATCGGGGGCGGCTAGGTGGTGCAGTGAGTAGAGCGTCGGCCCTGGAGTCAGAAGGACCTGAGTTTGGATACGGCCTCAGACACTTAACACACACAAACAAAAACCTAGCCGTGTGACCTTGGGCAAGTCACTTAACCCCAATTGCCCTCCAAAAAGCAAAAAAAATATATCACTGTAAACTGTAAAAATGTCAAATTACAGGATTAAATGACTGGATTTAGTCTCTTAAAACCACAGCATTTCATGCTCTGCATGCCATTCTCTCAATCTCTTTTTAAATAAAAATTCAGTTTAACTTACAACAGGAAACTACTAGATGCCGACCAACAATGTTTACCTTTAGTGTTGAACTTGAAAATATAATTAATTGGTTGCTTCCTTGTGTGATATACATATATAATACAACTTGACTAGTTATTTATTGACTCCCTTAAAGACTTGATCAGAGTTTATAATACAGTCATTTTAAAAAATGGTGAAAGTCAGGTCATTTTGAGAAGTTGGAATCTTGTCTTTTTTTCCTTCTGGGAAAATACCAATATATATTGCTAAACCAAAACTTCTGAAAAGATCTCTTAGTTTTATCTCCAAGGCATTTTTCTTCCATTTGCTTGCATACATATAGAGCTTTACTTCTTTGTTATTTTAAGAATTTTCTCAATATCCATTATTTTTAAGACTACAAGTCTTTAAAAATAATTTAAAAATTTTTTAATTTAAAAATGAATTTATTATATAGTAAGTGTTCAGTATTTCAAAGTTTTGGAGCTTCAGTGGAATGCAGAACACACAAATATAGTGATACATCTTCAAGTTTGGTTGGTCTTCTGATGGCAGACTAGAGTGCATTACTGGGCCTATATTAAAAAAGCTTTCCAGTTTTCACTAATTAGAGCCTGTACTTTGCTGGCATAACCTTTAATAATCTAAGGTCAGCTCCTCATTACAATGACACATTGGAGTATAATGTTAATAGAAGAGGTGTTCAATAAGTATTTAAGAAATTGGGCGAACATTTTTGATAAGGAAAAAATGCTACAATAGTTGATCCATGGAAAATCTGTTTATAGTGCTTAGCTGCAAGAATTACTGCTAATAAATGGTTGGGTTGGTTTTTTTCCTCAAATAAAAATGTGCTCTTATCCAGAAATATAGAATTAGATTTGAAAGACTATTTTGATTTGAATAAATTAAATGGCTCACAAATCCATGTAAATTTTTTATAGCTAAGAGTGTTCCATTGCAAAATCCCACAATTCAGATATCTCTAAAAATCTCAGTACAGTAAAAACTTCAATGTTAACCCAGGATGGGGTACTCTAACTCCTTGACAACAGGGTTATTAAAGAATTTCATGAAGCCAAAATTACACTATATACCTGACAGCTTAGCATTCCTGTAACTTGGAATTATATAAACCAGACAGGTTAATGGCAGAATTGTCACTATAATGATGCAAATATTCTGATACAAAGGACAGAGCTAGAAAAGGCCCTGGAGAGCAAGGCCACCTAGGGATTTTTCTTCCTTGTTGTCACCTTGGTCTCATTATTCTTCCCTCCTTTGGTTTTAATGACAGCCCCGTCTGTTCTCCACTTACATATCTACCTGTTCGTTTTCCATTTCAAGTTCCTCTAAATACACCTGCCCTGTAGTATCTTCTGAAGCTGGGTTATTTCTCTCCCTACATTTTCTATTGAACATTCTTAAGTTCAGCACACATTTTTAAAGCACCTGCTGTATTAAAATCAATGTACTTGGTATTGGGAAAGAGATAATCTACCCAGCATCTCAAGTTTCACATATACTAAATTGAACTTGTCTTTCCTACCCCCTGAAACCTTCATGTTCAGCTTCCCTATTTTTGTTGAAGAAACCACTATCTTTCCAGTCACCCAAATTCAAAACCTGAGTTGTCTTGGATTTTCTTCTTCCTCATCCAAATGGTTGTGAAATCCTATCTCCACAAAATCCTGTCCATTTTCTTCTGTCCTCCATTCTCCCTCCACTTATACTGTCATGGCCTTAATTCAAACCCTTGTAATTTCTTACCCTGTAACCCTAACAGCTTCTTAATTGGTCTCTCTCCAGGTTCATTCCCCCAGTAGTCAAAATAATCTAATGTCCATTTCTGTTACTACTTCCCTACCTGAAAACTTTAGCTCTCTACTATCTGTAGCATAAAACACAAAATTTGCCCTGACATTTAATGCCTTCCTAATCTGACACTAACATCTTTCAGACTTATTTTATCCGTTACAACTAGGTGGTATAATAGAGAATGGGACCCTCGAATCCCATGGGGCCTTCTTTAGAAAGACTCTAGAGTTAATTGCCTTTGCTTTACCTTCTGCTTTTGATCCTCAATCTGTCCTAGCTTGTCAATCTTTTGTATCCTTTAGATCTCTGACTCTGAAGATTCCTGAGTTGTGTGTGGGGAGTCTAGGCATGATTCCCTAGGACCTGGTAGAATGGTGCATCTCTAAGGCACAGTGGAAGACAACTAGATGGCACAGAGGATAAAGTGCTGGGCCTGAAGTCAGGAAAATTTATCTTGGGCTTGCAGTCAGGAAGATCTGAGTTCAAATCCTGTCTCAGATGCTTACTAAGTTGTGTGACTCCAGACAAGTCACTTAACCTGTCTTATCTGCAAAATATTGATAATAGTGCCTACACTTTATTGGTTTGTTGTGAGGATCAAATAAGATCAAATGAGTTATGAAAAGTGGTGTAGACCTTAAAGTACTATGTAAATGTAGCTGTTTCCTAATCTTATCCTGCACTTTTTTTAAGAATAAATTTTTAAATAGAAAATGGAAAAGACATTCAGATACATTATTCCATTGTTTTTTCTTGTGTTCAATAAACAAACATCAATATATGATAGTGGCCAGGTAATTCTAGAGTTATCATAAATAAAATTGTCAGACTTTTTTCTTGATCTGAACATTAAAGGAAGAAAAACAGTGTTCTAGCTAATTTGGTGTATGTATGCCTCCAATAAGTATATATATATACACACATATATATATATATATATATTTTTTAAAGCAATTGGGGTTAAGTAACTTGCTCAAGGTTACATGGCTAGTTATTTATATGTGGGTGCTAAGTAACTGAGGCCAGAACTGATCCTGCTTGTCCTCCTGACTCCTGGGCTGGTGCTCCCTACTGCGCCACCTAGCTGCCCCCAAGTAGATATTTATTGACCAAGACACATGAAGAACAAAATGTTGAAGTGAACAAAACAAGCTCAGTAATGGTTCCAAGATGTATTCTAATCAGTTATCATCAAAGTGATATTAAAATTGCTATTTAAAGTTCAAGTTCATAGTGTAATTCAAGCACTTTACTGACCTTAGGTTAAATAACAGTGCACTCCATGCCTTTTGCAAACCATCTTTCATGCCTATAATGTATTTCCTCCACACATCCAACTGCTGTAAAGACACTTTATTCCAAGATAAACTCTGGTGCCACCCTTCCTTCATAGCTTCACTGATCCTTCAGAGACTTTTTCTTTCCCTTCCTCAGATTTTCTTAGAGTACTTTGTACCTTTCTTTTGTCCTCATTACCTTCACAGGACATTAATCATATAATTTAGAGATGGAAGGAATATTCAGTACCATCTAGTCCAAACAATCCCCAGTTTTAAAGATAGGAAAACTGGGGCAGAGCAAAGTTTGTGACCTGCCAGTGGTCAGTCAAGTAGTAGATCTAGGATTCCAGAGGAAAGTTGCTGACTCTTAATCATGTACTTTTAAAACTATACTACACTGACATTCTACATTATGCTTGCAACTCTCAAATGAGGCAAAGACTTATGATTTGCCATTTTTGTAGGTCCATTGCTTGCACGTTAAACATGCTTTCGTGTTACTGTCACTGAATAACTATTGAATTGAATCTAGTCTTAGGATTGTAGAGTTAGACCTGAAGATTTTTTTTTTTTGGAGGGGGGAAGGTAGGGCAATTGGGTTAGAGACTTGCTTGAGGTCACTCAGCTAGTTTTTGTGTGTGTGTGTAAGTGTCTGAGGTCAGATTTGAACTCAGGTCCTCCTGACTCCAGGGCTGGTGCTCTATTCACTGTACCACCTAGCTGCCCCTGAAGAGGATCTTTGAACTCATCAGGTACAGCCTCTCATTTTACAGATGAAAGAGGCCCAGAGGAAATTGATTGCTCATGATCACATTAAAACCTTGGTCCTTACTGCTCAAATTAAGAATAATTTTTTTTTCTTCTGAATGAATTTCAGTTAACTTATTTGTAATATACTTTTTAGCCCTACAATTTTTTTTTATTCCTTTAGGAGATGGTTCTCAAATTGCTTTTTACATCAGTTATTTTCAGATAGCTTCCAATTACCACCACCCAATGAACCTTCAATTTTAACAAAGAAAAACAGTTTAGCAAAACAGCACAGCAACGGCATCTGATGGCACATGCAATATCCTATATTCATTACTCTCTTCCTAGGAGGGAAGTACTTTCCATTTCTTTACCATTGCCAAGTCACTAAAATTATACAACTTTCAGCTTGTATTATTACAATCATGTATATTGTCCTCTTAGTTCTGCTTTCTTCCTTCTGCCTCAGTTCATAGAAGTCTTCCCATGTTTCTCTGAAAATTTTGTTGAATAGACCTCCTACTTAACAAAATAATTCCAGAAGAACAAAACTTTAATTCCTTTTAAACCCTGACTTCATTTTAAACTTAGTGAGAACATAAAAAGGGGGCTAAGCATCATAAGAGCTTTCCTTCCCATTATAGAGGATGGATATGAACAACTAGATATGAAAATTCACCCAAAGCTGGTGCAGAATTTAAGGGGAGGAAGAATGATCTTGTTTGACAATAGCTGAAAATATGAAAATGAGCATTAAGAGATTCTCTCCCTTCTCAATTTATGGTTTTGTTCCCTCTTCAACTTCCTTAAAGGGCATGGTAAGCATCCTTTCTGAACTAGGAATCAGGACACATGATAAACTGCATGTTTTATGATTTTCAAATGGGACTGAATATTTAAATTATATTATTATTGCAGATAGGAAATTATAAATTATTATATTAAATTACTGTACCCATAGGATACCTACTAAGGATGCAGGCAGAAGAGAATGTAAAACAATAGGAAAAGTGATGAAGATGGGTGAGGGTTTGGGAAAAGGGTGAAAAAGTCAGTCAATAAATTATTTATTAAATCAATAAACATTTATGTGCCAGGCACTGTTTTAAGTGCTGGGGATATAAAGAAAGTTAAAAGATAGCCTCTGCCTTTTAGGAGGTCACAACTAAATGGGAGAGACAACATGCAAACAATTGTGTATAAACAAGCTATATACAGAATAAATATGAAATAATCAGCAGAGGGAAGGGACTAGAATTAAGAGGGATTGGGAAAGGCCTCCCAAAGAAGATAGGCTTTTAGTTGGAACATAAAGGAAGCCAGGGAAGCCAGGAAGTGGAGATAAAGAAGGAGGACATTCCATGCATCGGGGAAAGCCAGTGAAAATGCCTGGAGTTGGGAGATGCCATGTTTTGTTCGAGGAACAGCAAGGAGGATAGGGTCACTGGATTGCTGAGTAATATGTTAGGGTATAAGGTATAAAACTGGAAAGGTCGTTGAGGTGGGAGGAGGTTATTAAGGGCTTTGAATGCTAAGATCTTATATTTGATTCTGAAGGTAATCACTTTGGCAGCTAAATGGACTGAAGTGGGGAGGAGACTTGTGGCCAGAAACCAATCAACAGGCTACTGCAACAGTCCAAGTGTGGGGTGATGAGAGTCTGCACTAGGGTGGTGACAATATCAGAAGAGAGAAGGGGCATATGAGAGAGATATCACAAAGGTAAACTTCACAAGCATTGCCAACAGACTGGATGTGAGGGATGAGAGCAAAGAGCCCAGGATGTCATGCCTAGGTTGTGATTAGGACTGCGAAGATGTTGGTACCCACACTAATAAAAGCAAAATTAGAGAAGAGGGATTGGGGAAAAAATAATGAAATCAGGTTTGAATATGTTGAATTTAAGGTGTCTATAGGATACAATTAAAGATGCTCAAAAGGCAGTGGGAGAAGTAAATACTGGAGGTCAGGAGGTAGGTTCGGGCTGGATTTGAGAATCATTTGAATAAAGACTAACTGAATCCATGGGAAGAGAACAAGGAAAACTATACAGAGGGAGAAGGGAAGAGGGCCCAAGACAATGCTTTATGGGAAACCTGTTAGTGGGCATGGCATGGAGGAAAATCCACCAGAGGATATTGAAAGGAGTCAGATAGGAAAAGGGAGCACCAGGATATAGTCATGGAAACTTAAAAAAGTATCAAGCAGAAGAGCATGATTGACAATATCAAAGGCTGCAGAGGTCAATGATAAGGATTGAGAAAGGTCAGGTGACTTTGGAAAGAATGGTTTCCATGGAATGATGAGGTTGGAAACTAGGCTGAAGTTACAAGTGAGAAGAGATAAAGTGGAGGCACCTAATCATATATAGCTTTTTCAAGTTTAGCCACAAAAAGTGAGAGATATAGAATAATAGCGGGGATAGATGAATCAAGTGAGTTTTTTGAGGATGGGGAAACAGGCATGTTTACAAGCAGTTGGGATATATAGCCAGTTGACAGACAGATTGAAGATAAGTGGAAGTGACAAGAGGTCGAAATCTCTTGGAGAATACAAATGAAATAGGGTCACTTCTATATGTAGAGGGGTTAGCCTTGGAAAGGAAATCCATCTCATCCTGTGAGAAAGTGGGATGCAAGATAAGAGGATGCTCAGTAAATGGCCTTCATTTTTTCATTAAATATGAAACAAGGTTCTCAGCTGAAAGGGTGGAGGGAAGTAGAGCCACAGGAGACTTAAGAAAGGATAAAAAGTTTGGAAGAACCACTGTGGTGACTTGGGTACTCATTTAAGGATTGCCTAGCAGTGAAGGCCCAATTCAGATTATGTAATATATATTTTAGTGATCTATTCAGCATAGTTGTGATTCTTCTCAAAACTTCATTCAGTGACACATGAGGGAAGGCAGTGGATGGCAGGAATGATCCAAGACTGAGACTTGGCAGGGAAAGACAGAAGGATAGAAGGAAGCAGGGGCTTCTTGTCAAGAGGACAGTGTAGAGTAGAATTCACCAAGGGGTCAAGATGGGGAAAGGAGAGTGCAGCTAGTTGTAAGGATATGGCCCAGAAGAGAACTGAGAGGTTCTCTCACTGAGGTCATGTTATAATGTAAATGAAAAACAAGGCTTGGTTTCAGAAAGCAATGGGAGATGGAATGCCCAATATACTTTAATCAGGTAAGAGAATTTGAATTCATGAATGTTAAATTGGGGCATGAGGGGGTGATGGCAAGATCAAGGGTATAAACAATCTTTCTGTATAAGTTATGGGAAATAAGTTGAGGAACTGAGTTTGAGGAAATATTGATGTGTATGTTGAAGTCCCCTAG